>CAWUFW010007262.1:0-600000 GCA_963921515.1 Calotriton arnoldi | reverse complement strand
ATAGAGCATGATATCGTCCGCATAGAATGACACTAGGACGTGTCTAGTTGGGTATCTCAACGCACATTCCCGGTGATGCTGCCGGAGGATGGCTGCTAATGGTTCCACCGCAAGGGAAAATAGGAGGGGGAGACAATGGGCAGCCTTGTCGGGTGCCGCCACAAGTTATGTTAAAAATAGGGGAGTGCGCTCCATTGATGAGCAGCCTTGCCACAGACCTGTGATATAACAGCCGCACCCATGCGCTGAAACGCGGGGGAAAGCTCATATGCCGCAATACTGACATCAAGAAATCCTACTCCAGAGGTGCCCTCTTTATTACTGTGGGAAAGGAGGCAGACTCTTCAGTGGCCACAATAGGAAGAGGATGTTGGATGCCAAGGTCAGGGGATGTATCCAAGCCACTGTCATTCTGTAAACCAAAAAACACTTTTTCATCATTGTAGAAGTTGCTAGAACCATTATCATCGTCTCTGAATTCGTGGTGGCATAGCAGGAGTGACATAGTGGCAAATGTGAGGTCGGTGCAACGTCGATGGGAGTCGCTCTGGGTTCATCTTGGGAGTCTGAAAGGACTACTAGCTCTCACTCCAGTGTTGGCAACATAGGTGCCAATCTTGAAACTCGGGGCTGCGGCATGGAAAGCGGTGCCATAGGAGGAATTGGCGTCACGCCATAATCAGCCTTGGAACGAGGTGAAGTGGCACAGTCAGCGTCGAGGGCAGACCTGCCGGCGGGAACCCGACAGGATGTCACCTTGGATCTTTGGGGTGCAAAGGGGTGCCGAGGGATCCTGAAAGGTACCGAAAATGTGGTCCAACGCTATTCTGAATTATTAAATGTGTTGAGGCGTGGCCCTGGGGACTGGTTATTTGAGGCAAAGGGGAGCTGTGTTTAGACTTCTTATGTTTTTTACTTTTCTTTGACTTCTCTGACTTTGACTTTGTGGTGATCCATCACTGACATCTATTTATGGCAATCCTTACACAGCTTGAATTCTGTGGTCTTAGGAGGAGACATGTCCCTTGCACAGTGGATAATTTTGAACAGAAAAACTCTTGTCAAGTCTGACAGAGTCGAGGGAGCTAGCTCCGTATCCACGCCGGAGGGAGCAGAAAGAAAGGAATTGACACCAGCGTGCAGAGGTGGCGCAGATATAGTGGACCCAACATCACTTCCGGGGCTGAACAGCACCAACGTGAAGCCGCACGACACTACCTACCAGCAAACAAGTGAGTTACTATGAAAATCTTGCGGATCCTGTCTGGCGCCTGTGGAAATGTGGTTAGAATTCTCTATCAGAAATGTCCTCACTCAACCATTTGTGCACTCATTCATTCCTTCATCCATCCATCCTTGCACTGTTATTCATCACACACTTGCACATTCCTTCACGCAATCACTGCCATCCACAGGTGTCACTCTTTCATGATCCATTCATGCATGTAGACCGATGATTTGTTCTCAAATGATTCACCCACCTACACTAATAAGATGCGTTACAATACAAAGCAGTTCTCTGTATCAAACAGAATTTGTGATAGTCCTACTGCTTGAGCCAGTTATTAGTCTTTTCTCTTTGCCTATGGGCAAGTACAGTCCCTAGTCTTTTTCCGCTGTGGGTAAGAGTTCATATTGTATTCGGTGTTAATCAGTGCTTTAAATGGGCCGGTACTCACCGGTACTGAGTACCGGCACTTTTTATTTTTAACCTCCTGAGTACCGGCACTTTTTCATTGCCACCGAGCGTACCGGTACTCATGACTGGTAGGCTCAATGGTACTTGTGCTGCTGAGCATGAGGCTGTCTGAACGCCCCACTCAGCCAAAGCGCCACCGTAGCCCTGTGCCGAGCCGCTGCTGAATCATTCAGCGGGGGCTCATTACATTTTGTTAGTGTGGCAGGGGAGCAAGCTCAGTATCACGCTGTGAGTGACAGGGTCCGATCGGACCCTGTCTCTCACAGCGTGATACTGAGTGAGCTGTGGGAGGTAGGAATTGCAAACAAAGTAATTCTGTTGTGAGCCTTTTGCAGGCGCGCAACGTCCTGTGTGTCTGCCTGGGCTGAGACAGCTTCCCGGGCACACACACAGCTGCACCCGAGTACTTCACAGGTCTTTAAAAGACCATTTGATTGTTAATGAGGCTTTGTTGTTTTTTTCACCCCTTCTAGAGGCCCTGCAGCTCCCGTCTGACTGTTGCTGGAGGAAGTAGCCACCCCTCCCCGAAATTTTTGTTGGCCCCCCCCCTCCGCCGAGACTTGGTTCCCTCGCTCAAAAGCTGGCATGTCTAGCCCCATCCTCTCTCTCGCAACAAAGCGAGAAAGAAAGTGATTTGCGAAGGGATGTTTCCCCTTCCTGCAGAATCAGTTGTAGGAGGGCAAAGTTAAGAAGCTTCACAGCAGGACTGCATATATGTGTGCGGGAATGTCTGCTGAGTTGAACGTCTAAGGCGTGTCTTTATGGTGTGGTAGATTTGAGCGTTCATGGCTTGTGTGAGTGTTGGTGTCTGCACGTGTGTACGTTTGAACTGTGTTGCATTTGCTATTTACACATGCAAGTGTGTGGACTCGTTTTCAATTCTGCTTTCCCCGGCTATGAAGAATATGTGACCACCGGTGCATCACAGCGCCGTTTTGTATGACGCAGGTATTTTATGCAGCGCCTCGCTTCGCAGCTATGCACAAACCTCCTGAAGTTTCCGACCTTTAGCTGCCAATGCCAACCACTTAATGAGAATTAGTGGCGAGGGGGCGCGGTTTACTCTGCAGCCTTTAGCTGCAACCGCGAGAAGATTCGCGCCACCGCATGCCCTAATTGAGCCATTTGGGAGACACCGGTGAGATATTCTTTCTTATAAAGCGGCTACGACTACTTCCCATTAAAGGAGCCACCGGAGGAGCCCCCCAACCCGAAATTTGGCTCTAGTTGGGACTCTGGCCTTTTGTGCCAGTGAATGCCTGCTTTTGTGTGTTAGTGCAGAAGCGACAGAGAGAGCATCAGGACATTATGTGAAGGTATTTTAAAAATAAATGTGAGGAATGTTTTGTGTGTGCATGTCTGCTTGTTCTTGTGCCTGTGTGTTAGCGTGTGCTCATGGGCAAGAGAATGTTTTGAATGCTGTACCTAATAAAACAAATAAGAACTGAAGCTGCACATATAAAAAAAACGCAGAAACTAAAGCATGACACATTGTTTGGCCTTCATTTAATTTTTTGTAATGAGTTAACCACTTTATGTTCATACATTTATCCTGTGTTTTGGTGTGTGCTGAAACTGCTGTAACAAACATGTCCCTTTAAATGCAATGGGCGGCTTACACAGTTGAAAGGGGCATAGTAGGAGACAGGTTATTAATTGTCTACATATGCCATGCCCACATGTGCAGAGGTAATTTGCACATGCAGGCAATTTGAGACTATTGATAAGTGTAATTCAAGGGCAAAATGATTACTTGACAGATGGCAGTAGTGTCTTTATATAATCAGGCCCCGCCCTCAGCTCCGCCCCTTGCCCCGCCCCCAGCTCAATTTGATGAGTACCTGCACTTATTTTTCCCCATTTAAAGCACTGGTGTTAATATATGGCCGATAAAGATACTGAACTGACCTGTGATAGTTTCTTGCTACCCCAATCGCTCCCTTTCTCGTCTGTGTACTCGTCATCTGCCAGGGGCTGTTCTAGAGCGAGCGGATCCACTGGGCAGGTGTGCAATGGCATGTTTCAGCAGGAAAGCTACCTGCCGTCCTGTCTGGCCTGGCGTTCACCGTTTCCATGGAAACACATGTGGCTACATCTCCACACCGACACAATAAAATTGACAACCGTCGCCTTGTACAAATGTCATTTGATATAATTTGACTATCCCCTGTAATTTGGCGCGTTCGTGGCAGCTGACAAACCACCAATGGTGATTTTATAAACAACTTTATAATATATTTCATGTTACTCATGATGAACAGTAAGTGAAATATTAAACATTTGAATTCGTTACATTTATCTATGGGGTCCTGGTCAGATTTAGTGCACCATTTATTCAACGGTTTCATTATCCATTTGATGATAAACTTACTTTGCTGAGATGGCCGCTGCGTTCACGAAGGGAGGTGGAGGCGCATAAATTGGAAGTCCCTTTTCCGTTTCACTGAAGGTGGGAGGTATTCTCTTTACCAATTAGGCGCTCACCTTATTGGTGTAAATGGAGTCTGTTTCATTGAAACGTTGTCTGCAGAACGACTGCCTTTTTCCGCAAAGTTAATAATATACGGAACTTATACACTCTGGGATCACCTGCCTTGGGATGCAATTGATATAGCACACCGAATGGACGTCCGGGAAATGGGGCTTTTCTGAACTCTAGAGGTGGGCGAGTCACTGTGGGCGTGGGCTAGATGTCTGGCCCTAGAAGCTCGAGGTCCGTTGGAGCCCGGAGTCCAAAAGGAGCAGAGCCTTCAAGTGGCTTCGGTCTGCCCTCTCACGCCCATAGCGGATAATTAACAATATAGACAAGCATTTGCAATGCAATAGGTCTCGCATTTACGCGAGTTTAAGCTATTGGCATTGTAAATGACAATGCCTTTTATTTATGTATAAAAACGAAAACAAAAATAAAAGGCATTGTTATTTGCAATGTCAACAGCTAAAACTCGCGTAAATGCGTGACCTATTGCATTGCAAATGCTTGTTTAATACTTTTTCACTTCCCTAAACCTGCGGTTACTCAGTGACACTGGAGAAAAAATCTGTACATGCCCGTGTTTACATTAAAGTCAGACCTCTAAAACTTGCTTGTACAGGTGTCCAGTGTGAGCAGAGCTGGCCTTTTCTCTGAGAGCGCCGTGGGCAAAATCAAATATAGCACCAGCACCCTTCAGAATAAAGAGTTTAAACACACTTTTCATTGGCCCCACGTCGTAGGCAGACTGCTGCGCCCTGGGCGTGTGCCCAGCTCGCACATGCTAGAGGCCGGCCCTTCTGAGCGCAGATCCGCTGGCAAGCTCAACCGATCCTGGAGATGAATGGCAGATTAATTTCAACCTGAAACAATACTCATCCGTACACACAGGAAGCCACAAAGGCAGGCACGGAGGCAGGGCCGCCGCCTGAACTTCGTCTGCGGTTCCCTAACCTAGCCGCAGGGACGGGTGTATGTTGTTAAAAAATAAAAACATTGAAAACATTTCGTCTGTTGACATAGCAATAATGGTTACCTTGTAACACGAGGTATACGTCAAAGTGCAAGAAGATTCTTAGAATGCTATTTGCAATACCGATTTTAATCTCGATTTTATATTGTCAGAGGGTTCTGCCTTTTTATGGATGGTAAAGGACTGTGAAGTTGTGGCCAGATTAACTTTATACTAAATGTCTCAAGATGGCTTCACAAGCTCAGTGCCCGTTCCTGATATCTGGCAACACTAGCACAGCCTTTCATCCTTCTAAGGTCGAAATATAAAGGATATTGAACTGAGCTACAGTATCCCTCGTTATTTACAGTAATAGCAAAACAAGACCGTAGAGGACAGGCTGACCCCGTGGCACGGAGCTCGCACCCGGCTGAAATCTTCCCAGAGTTACAGAGACCCCCTCCCTTGGAGAAAGAAAGCCTCGGGTCCCCCCGCCGGGATGATGTGACCCGGAGCAGTAGTTCGTGCGGGGGGGGGGGGGGACACAGATGGCTGGACTCACCGGCAGCAGGAAGCAGAACGAGGTCGGCGGCGAAAGTGAAAGCGCCGCGTTTGTAGCTAAAGTGCACCAGGGCCAGCACGAGCTCCATCTGTTTCCAATTAACGCGAACGTGAGACGCGGGCGCGATAATTGGAAACAGATGGGCTGATGCTCACTCCCGAGCACCTTAGGCCAGGGGAGAAAGAAGGCGGGACATGCACCCACCTTGGGCCAATTGCGTGCTGTCTTTCTTAGAAAGACACACGCAAAGGCCAATAGTCGGAGATAAAAAAAAAAAAGCACACGCACGAGCGTGTGTTTCTAGTTTAAAAGCCCTTACTAAAAGCCTCGCAGAGCAACGCATGCGCACTGGCTCAGGCGAGACCTAAAAAATTGCACAATGTGACCTCTCAGTGCGATCCCATGAAACTTGTGATCATTCTCACCTAACTTGACCAAATTGTGTGCTTCTAGGCAATTCATTTACGTTAGTGTGCTTCCTTTTGCTTCCTCTTCACATTTAACTGCACCTTGAACTACCATCAATGCAGATTGTGGGCTGTACAAAATCCTCTCTTGTAGGTGGTTTAATAGAGTGACATGTTGCTCTGTCTTTATCTGTTATCATTGAAGCAGGAGAGTTTTGAGTTGAGGCATGTGGAGTATTTTCGAAATTCCCTCAGGAATCTGGACAGGGCCCATTCAACATTCTCCTGTTCTAATTCAGCAATTCATTTTACTTTGTTTAGTGTCCTCATAAAGCATCCAACTTCACCATTAGAGTGGGACCACATGGGAGTTATGCTCTTATATGCAATATGAAGTGATGATAAATGTGTGGAAAATTCACTTTAGCAGGATTTCCCATTATCCATTCAAACTTCTTGCAGTATGCCCTGGGTTGCTATAATTTTCTCAAACTTTGGAATTCCTTCGTCCATAGATGTTGACTGCATAATTTCCACTTCAGGATGTTGACTATGATCATCAATCATGTCAAACAAGACGGTGATGTGTAGAATATGTTAATTTATCAGCCAGTGGTAATTACGCGGGCCACATTTCCTCCTGGGAGAAAAGCAAAATGTGCACTGATTAGAGACCGGTGGGGTCAGAGGAATGTTCTTGATGGTAGTATGAGTGGGCTATTCACCCGGTTCTCTCCTCTGACGAGACTGCCAACCATTCCAACCATTAGGTACACCACTTGAAGATCAAAGTCATGGAAGCCGACTTTCTGTTGTGAATATGCATTTCTTTTTTACTATCCCTTGATGCTTAGCATGTGCAAAATTTAAGATTCGCTGCACCAAGAACAATGATTTGACCACCCCTCAAGAGCAGTGGTTCATCATTAACAGGCTACTTCATATTGTATAATGGTTGTAGTATCCTATTGGCCTCAGTTGTGCATTATAATTTCTTTTTGGAAAGCTTGTTATCTTCTGTTGCTTACTTCACAATTTCTAGATATTCATCACCTTGAATAGCTTCCACTTCTCTTCAAGTGTAAGTAGACGAGACTGAGAGTCACTGGCTACAGTCTCAACATAATCCCTGTTTTCAGTCGCCTGTGTTGCTTCTTCAGTAGTTACTTCACATGGATGACAGAATACGAACTCAGTAGGGTTCCCAGATCAAGGCTTGTGGACTGCTTGGAATGAATATTTTTGCACCTGAAGAATCAATTTTCTATGTGTGATGCACGGTGGACACAGACTATTGGAATAACAGCACTAATGGCTTTTTATCAGTACCTTACGGATACTGGTTTCTGTAGAGATAGATGTGGAAGTGACAGTATCCCCATAAAATAGGTATTGCTTCTTTTATCACCGTTCAGTTACTCTCCTGGCATAAGTCACTAGCGTCTACTGGCCATCTGCTTATTGCTGAAAGAGAACCACCCAAAAACTAGCAGGCTGCCATCGTCTTATAATTTTGTTGACCATTATGGGTAGTAGAATTTTATTGTGGGATCTGCAGACAGTGTATCTGAAAGGCAATCACCTACACTTCTGACCACACCCATTAGACATCCTCCTTTAGCATATTTCTTAAAGGTTTCTTGAGAGATGTCAGGTTCTGTATGAAAATACCACAGTACATCTGCATCCCCCAAAAATTGCTAACTTCAGAGACTGCAAGGAGGAGGAGCAGGTTTACCTCACAGACCTTATTTGGGGCTTGGTAAGATCCAGAAGCTGAAAATCACTATCCAAAGAATTCAGTCACAGATTTCAGAAATTTATACTTGTTGCGATGTAAAGTCAGACCATTTTCTCTGATCCCGGTGAGGACAGCGTGCAGTCGAGTATGATGTTCTATGGAGAGGGCATGTACTAACATGTCATTAATGGCATTACCCTTTGCAGTCAAGATGATATTTCTTGTATGCAGCTCTGACACCCTCTGCACTTGAAGTCAGAAGCTAAGACATTTGTATCACCTGAGTCCTTTGTGAGTCTAAAGAGAAGGTATGGATCTTGATGACTCATTCAAAAGCAGCTGGTATTAATCAGCATGTAGATCAATTTTGGAGAATAACCTTGATCCATGAACCTCCAAGGTCCTTAACTGAAGGGGTTATGTTGAATTTTTTCTTTATTGCATATGCACATATCAAGAAACATTCTGACTTTGCCCTGCTGTTTGGGCTTGTGTTCAACTGTAAGAAGCCAAACCCAAGGGTCGATTCTTCCACTTTCTCGATTATTCCAGCAATATTGAGTTTTTCCAACTCAGCCTTTTCTTGACAGCACACATGAAACAGGATTTGCCTGTGTTGCACGGCTACTCATTGTATTGATAGCTTTATGCTCAGCTGGACAAATTTCCCTTTCAGGGGTTAGAGGCCTTTGAAGATGTTCTTGAATTCCTCTAGTATATCCTACAAGTCACAGGACTGTACAGCAAAAGCAAGGAACTAAAAGGTTTTGGTGGCCTTCCAGCTGATCATGGTTCTTCCATTCATGCAGGTAAAAAAAATAACTTTGCCCTTCTGTTCATAGGAGAGGTTACTGATGAACACAGTTGCAACTGGAATGCATAAATTCGGGTGTTTGAAGTTGTGGAAGAGGGTCAAGTTCTTGATAGTCATACACAAACAGATACACCAGTATTGATCCGCTTTATTATCAGTTTTCCTTGAATTTGTAGCTTGTAGATGAGACATAATTTCTCCTCTCATAACCCACAGGAGATATGATGTATAAATGATCTTCATCTTCCTCATCATCCAAACCTGATTCTTCCTGGTCTTGGGTCTTATTCTACTTAACATTGATTCAGGAGATGTGATTGGCCATTGCTCACCTGGAGGGTGAAATGCCTGAGAAGATCGACAAAGTGATTGCTCTTTCGAATCAAGGAGCCTGCTTTTGGACCCTGTTGTATAATTACAGGGAAGTGACCACAGTAGCCACACGATCTTCATGCTGAAGGATCATAAGGTTTCTTTGGTTGTGTGCCAATTTCACTCATTAATTCGACTAGTTCTGACCTTAAGAAGAAGGGGAGCTGGTGATGGTTCCTTGTGAGAAGCGTAGACTTCAGAAAGGTCATTGCCTAGGGTGAGCATAGCCAACAGCATCATACAGTATTCCCTCTTTATCAGATTTCTTAGCTTTATACAGTTGCTGTCCTGTATTATGTGTATATTTTACAAAGACAAGGGAACCCAATTGATGGTCAGGGACCTTGGGTATGAACTGTTTTAAGGAACAAGGGTCCCTAACAAAAACAATTTGTGGAAATTTATATATATAGAGATACAATGATGTCTATACTTTGATTGTCCAACTGGACATCATTTATTAATGAAAAAGTAAAAGAAAAACATAAGTGGGGACATATGTATCATAAAAACAGAAAAAAGGCTCAGGCAATACAAGAGGGTATGGCCAGAAAAGATTGTAGCTATTAGGCCAACATCAAATATTTGAGAGCACTCTAGCACACATTAATACAGGATATACATTTATGTCAGAGTGCATAAAGTCGACGACGTTTCAATCCTTTTTGTTAGATGCTGGGATCATCTTCAGGACAAAGCAAATGAGTGCCTGAGGCAATTGCCTGTCAACCGAGGTTCTGGGACTCAGTGATGAGAAACACTCGGAAACACTAACGCCGGTACTTCACACCACATCGCTTGCACACTGAAATTGGATTCTATTGTGAAGCTCATCCTTACGCCCGACCACCAGCACCACGCTGGGCAAGCCTCTCAAAAGAAATAATGGATTATCCCCCCTGCCACAGGACCTTCTCGTGGGTATAATATATTGTACTTGGCGCCATTGATCTGCGTAGGACTATCCTGCGGTTCATCACACGGTTGCATCCACTCTTACTTAGCATTCCGTCCTGACTCATCACTGAGTGATATAATACACGTCCCCACTTATATGTTTTTCTTTTACTTTTTCAATAATAAATGATGTCCAATCAAAGTATAGACATCATTGTAGCTCTATATATATATAAATGTCCACAAATGTTTTTTTGTTAGGGACCCTTGTTCCTTAAAACAGTCCTGTATTGTGTGGGCACATATCTCTTCATGATCAGCCAGTTCACACATGCTGACTAGCCAACACAACTGAGCAGGCCAGTATATTATTTGGTGCCTTGTTTGGCTTGCAGTAAGATGAATTGTTCGTAGTCAGATTTAGATTGAGTACCAAATATCATGTTTAGCGCAGCAAGAGATGCATCTAAGTAGCTGGTTGACCAATTGAAGGGAGAAAGCCAATAACAGTTTGTGGATGTCTTCGCCTGCCAGATATAGCAATATGGACATTTTTGTGGGCGAGTTAGTCTCTTCTGTGGCTGACTGGAAGTTCTCCGGGCAAACCACCAACAGGTTCCATCTCAGGGACACTGAGCATGTGGAAGACAGCTTATCAAAAGCAGGATTGCTGAGGCTGGCTTTTGCAACATGATGGCAGAAAATCACGACATACAAGGGCATCAAAGAAGTACCATCCAGAAGAGAAGCAGTGAGAAAAGAGAGCCACTTCAGGACACAGTAGAAGAACACAGGGTGAACAGGCCACAAGTCAGTCCTATCTCAGAACTCAACAATTACAACACCATAGTAGCATGAGCCCAGCTGCCATGGTGATATAATGATCTCACACTCACCATCACTGAAATATAGTGATAACCAGAGTACTGTGGAGGGTGCACAGGGGCACCAAGCACTGAATCACAGCCACATCAGCAAAAAGCCAGACACCTGATCTTGGCAAGAATGAACCAGCACTTCTGCCCAGGAGAAAACAGTAGGTGGTGTGGCAGCCGACTCTAGAGTACTTAAAATCACAGAGGAAGTAGATAGGTTCTTGGCAGGTAGGCAACAGAAACCCAATGGTCATGGGCCTGGCACGATTTGTAGTTTTTAAATATATGCGAGTAGAAGTCCCAGTATCAGCCCAGCTAGCTCACATGGCGCTGTAGCCTGTCACACAGGTTGGGCATCCAACACACAGGCAACTGGTGAAGATTGTTTCATACACCGGAAACTCTAAAATGAGCCTGGAAACTCTTATGCATAGTATATTTCAAGCAAAAGCTGAGAGGCTCTACATTCTTGTAGCATATTGCGTGCTATCTGTTCTCTGACAACACTTTGATGCCTCACCAAGGGCATGAAGCGCTATATAAATTCTATTGCAGATCAATGCATGACAGATTTTGCAAACTCCCTTGGAGAAGGGAAGTAACCCCGGATGCCTTCATTTGTGTTATGTGGAAGGGTAGGTGTTGCCCCTAACCCATTTGCAGGAGCTCTAAGAGCAGCGGGAGGCAATGTACGCATTGTAGACCTCCCTGGTGCGTGCGATGGGCACAACAGGGCAAACTACAGAGAGGCCTGGTTTAAGGAACTCCTAAGCCCGCAGGACCTCCCACTGTTCTTTTCATCGAGAGAGCACACCAAGACCCCACCAGGCGCACTCCGGCTGGTGCTCCTCCCAGATCTATAGTAACCAGAATTCTCCATTTCAAGGATCGAGATGCGATCCTCAAGAATGCAAGACAGTCCGACCAGCTCCTCAGAGATAATCAGCACATCCTCATCTTTCCACACTATACACTGTCCAACACCAAAGAGCTTTGTTGCTAGACATCAAGTGCAAACTGTGAGATCAAATACGCCCTTCTTTTTCCTGTTAAACTGATTAAACTGAAAGTTATGCTCAATAACAAAACAAATTTTTTCTTGGACCTTTCTGAGGTTTGGGACTTGCTGGAGGCTCACGGATCTTCAGCACAAGCAGCTGTACCCTCGGAGAGGTCGCGTTGGCAACCAGGCTATCGTGATTCTGGGAAAAGGTCGTGTAGACCTTCCGCGTCGTCTGCCCCATCACAGGAACAGATCCGGAGTGGACATCGCTCTGCCATGGGTGGTGCAGCAACCTTCCGGTTCCCCTTAGGGGAACTCTTGGGTAAACCCCCGGAGGTCTCAGAAGATTGAGACACTCCATCGACCTTGCACTTTGATCACAAGTCCCTCTTTCATGTGACCCCAAGGCAGCAAACAAAAACCTGTAACTTTCTAGCCCACTCTCTGGACTTTCCTCTGGACCGGTCCCTGGGGATCCCTCCAGCATCTGTTAGGGGTCTGTCATACCCTAGGATCATATTAACAGTGACACGGGCCCATGGCCTCTTCATTGAGCCACCACCCCCTATGACTGTATGGTCAGGGGCTGTGGAGCTCGGGCCTTGCCTGAAATTGGACCCATCTTCCTGTGGGACCTTGGTGGGTCTGGCCCTTTTCGCCCCTGACCCCTCCGAGGCTTATAGAGGTCACCTCAAATACACCCTTCATTCTACGAGCCTGGCCCCACAGTTCACTATGCTCTCTGTCCATAAGCCCCTGTAGATGGTTGTTTATCCGGTTTGAACAGTTTGCCTTCTACCTACAGTATTCCTGTTTTTCTTGCTTGTTATTCAGATGTTTTTCTTTCAGTTGTTTCTGTCTTATGCAATTGTACTTTATTTCTTCCCTCACCCTGATTCCACAGGAGTTCTCTAGTTACCCTGGGATGTCCATGGACGCATCTGCGCAAGGGAATTGGTGGGGGGAGGCAATCCCCCTAGAATGACAACCCACGCCTACCATGTAATATCCTGGAATTACAGAGGAATGCAGACCTCGTCCAAGCATTATGGAATATGCATGTATCTCAGTTGTAAAGGGGTGCATTGCTTCAGGAATCCCACATCACACAGGCCGAAGGAGCTAGGCTCCAGAAGTGGTGGAGAGGCCACACCTATACTGCCAACTACTCAGCATATGCCAGGGGAACGTTCATCTGGGTGAAAGCGGTGATCCTCCTCGATGTCCTGTCCCACAACATGGATCCAGATGATTCACTCTCCTTGAGACTAGACTGAATGGCTCCCTTCTTATAAGCAGCCTTTATGCTCCCAACTGAGACCAACCCAGGTACCTCCAGCAACTCTCACCTAACCAAATGGACACATTTCCCATGGTTACTTTGGGGGGTGAGGGGGCTTTAATTGCGTAATGGGCCCATCCTTACACTACTCTCATCTCTACTCCCCAATACCTACAATGTCCAACTCGGAACTTGGCCATGTCGCTCCAACAATGGTCCTTGAAGGATGCCTGGCTATACCACAACCCTTGGATCAAACTTTTCTCCTACTGCTACCCAGTGCACGATGTGTACGTACTTTTGGATAGGATAGTCTGTTCATCTGCACTCTGCTACTCTATTTCCTCTCCTGACTACCTCAGTAGGGAACTATCTGATCCCAGTCCACTAATTCTGAGCTTGGGCTGGGACAGAACCCCCTCCCCTATTCCCACTTGGCATCTACAAGCCTCCACTCTTGAGAACCCACCATTTAGGGACTCCATATTGCATACAATTCTCAAGTACTTCGAGCACAACAGCTCACCTTCCTCTACCACTATGGAATGGGAGGCCTTCAGGGTAGTTTGGGGTGTTTGCATCCTCACCGTTTTGTGGGTACGAACGACTATACTCCGAGAACTGGACACTGCAGAATGAGAAAGACATAGCTATGGCGAGAAGAGCTGTCGAGGACCCTTCACTCTGGCCTTCGGTGGCTCAGCTTCACGAGGCTGAGGTCCATCTGATCGAGCGACTTTGCTGTTTGGATTTTGCCTCCTACATGGCCGTGCACATTCCGAGGGCAACAGATTCGGGCGCTTTTTAACATGGCTAACCACATGGACTCTAATCAGCCGCAAATAGTATCTATTCTGAGGTCGGATGGCACCTTCCTCCTTTAAAAACAAGCTATACGTGAGGCTTTTATCACCTACTGTAAGTCTCTCTACTGCTCCTCACCGGGGGCCCCATCAGACACGAATCTGACCTAAGCAACAACCCCTCTTCCTAAACTTTGCACGGAGAACAGCGAGAACCTCTATGCTCCTTTCATTGTTTAGGAGGTGAAGGCAGGTATAACTGAGCTGGCAACTGACAAATCTCCAAGTTCATTAAGTTATATGAAGCAACGTTGGAGGCCAGGCACCTCCGGGCCACACTTTGTGAGGCTTCGCTCATCTCTCAATTAAAACCTGGGAAAGGCCACCCCTCCGACCTTACCTCAAACTTCTCCATAGCTATACTAAACATGGATTACAAAATCCTCAGCAAGATCTTAGCCAACCGATTCCAACAAGTGCTCCCACAACTAGTGCATATGCACCAAACCAGCTTCATTCTGGACAGGATTAGTTCTCTGAATATCTACCTGTTTTACTGCATTATGGAGCCTTCCAGGGGGAAATGGCAATGTGCTGCTGCCCTGGTGGTCGACCTGCATAAAACCTTTGATACCCTCAGTTGGGATTACTTGTTCAGGGTACTATCGAAATTTGGCTTTGGGTGCATATATTGTCAGATTAATCTGCATACATTATACAGATCCCATGGTCCCCATTTGGTACGGGGTAAGCCTCTTGGAGGCTATTTGGCAGACCTGTCCATGGTAAAGAGTGGGTAAAAGCATTGGCATACCTGAGGAAGGTTTAATGGAATGCCCGTCTCAAATTAATCCACTTTTATATACCAGACAGGTCCTTCTCTCCTCTCACCAGATTGCTAGAATTTTCCCTGGTTTTCCACAGTGCTCCATTTAGGATTTTTTTCCTGGCAGGGACTGAGACAGCAGCTACTGGAGATAGCATGATTAATGCTTAACCTCCTGCTTCATTGTTCTGGTATCTCTGCACCCAGAAGAATAGACATGCTCTATTCCATAGTCCATGTTTTAGAAAACAAGGGTACCCCAGAAATACGACCGGGGGCAATGTAAGCGGTTAGAGAAACAATGGTCAAGGTGAGGCCCAAATAGGTCCTCGGGTAGCCTAGGCTACTGTTGATCAAATAATGGCTTTCGTCTAGGCAAGAGAGAACAGTATATGCAGGGACACAAGGTTGTGGAAATGATAACACATTTATTAACATCATAAATGGTATATCATCCACATTATTATCAAAGGATCTAGTCCTGGTGCTCACACATCAAGTGGGGTTGCGTGAAAAGTGAAAAGTGCTGGTGACTTAAAAGTTTACATCACATTGACAACGTTATACAAAACTCATGAGAAAGTTTATACACTTTGAGTTTTGGTTGTTAAAGGTCGACGGCGTTTCGATCTCTATTAGTTGAGACCATCATCAGGACGTAAAACATGTGAGCATGTAGAATCTAGAGGAGAAAAGAAGACATAGGTCCCTGGAACGAGAACATATCTAGGCAGGCAGTCATTCGAATCTAGCAGACAGCCGGTTAATTGGTTAATTAAACAATTCGTACGAAAAAATAAAATAAAATAAACAAATAATTTCTACGGCGTGTGAAGGTAATTAAGGCGATTTACAAGCGATTTACATATCAAGGCTTGATTGTAATGCACAAGTATGCATGGTTCAAGTGTTCTAGATGAGTCAATCAATCTCATAAAAAATCCCCGTGAACCAATGGTGGGATCGTGAGGGCGCAATACAGAAGTGTAATTCGGGTTCCAACACTGTGTTGGTCTCGGTAACGGAACGTGCTGGGAACAGAACTTGAACCGAGTGGTGCGTAGTGAATGAGTGAAGCTGGGACAGCATGTGCCGTAAGAATACGAGGCGGTGGTGCGGCCCGGGGGTGAGTGTACAAGCTGTTACCTGAGGACTTCAAGGAGTGGTAACTGCAGCACGGGGCTGGAATCAGGGGACAATCTGCGATAAGGAAACGATCAGTGAGCGCGAACAACAGGGTAGAATTAACCTGTGGCTAGTGGCTGAGCGGACAGGGACTCCCCTTACCAAGGGCAGTAATTGAGCAGCCGTGGGGTCTGAATTCAATAATGAGCCAAGTAGAGGGTAATTCCGTTTGGTTGCCAGCTGTAGGAAGAGGGGTACATATCAGAAAAAGAAGAAGGTTCGCGTGATCACTACGGGCGTGCGGGGTGAACGAGTAGCACCACAGAACTTACTTGGCTCAGAAGAGGTGCTGCGAGGTCCGGGTTCCCTCCGGTACCGTATTGAGGCTGAATCAGGCTCGGATGAGTAGAAGCGGATAAGTCAGCGTGCTCGTGTGAGTCCTGTGATTCCGTGCCTAAAGTATGGTGACGCTCGGTAGTGACGTCAGACGTAAGCTCAGCTACGAGCGTCCCGTTAGGGCGGCCATGTTGGGTGAGGGGCAGGCAGGGACCTAAATGAGAGTGGTGCCACTGACGGCACAGTGAAGGGAGGGAAATTACGTAGCCATGGTGATGCATACAGAATAAGGAACATTGGAAAACGGGGAATTAACCACATGTGGATAAGCATACAGGATGGGTAGAAAGCATATATATACACAAGGGGAGGTTAATAATTAAAAAACTGTGTCAAGGCATGTCCAGAATATATTACACAGTAGCTGGAGGAAAGGTGCTACAGTATCTGATTCCATTCCTCTATGGTATTGAGTCCATGTTGGATTGAGCGGCATTTAAACATCCAATTGCACTCCAGTCTGTTCAGGGTGGCTCGAGGATCACCACCTCTTGGGCTTGGGTGCAGCATGTCAACAACTTGCCATTCGAGATCCTGTTCAGAGTGTCCTTTCTCCATGAAGTGCACCACCAACGGTGCAGTGATGGTTTGACATCGGATTCTGCTCCTGTGTTGGCCGATGCGTGTTTTTATTCTCTGAGTGGTTTGTCCGATATACAGAAGGTTGCAAGGGCATTGGATGCAGTAAATTACATTAACCGAATTGCAGTTAGAGAAAAAATCAAGTTTGTGAGTAGTGGTGCCATAAACAAACTCTTTAGTGTTTTTGTGAAAGGGCATGCAACACAATTTCCACATTTGTAATGTCCTGT
Source organism: Calotriton arnoldi (assembly GCA_963921515.1). NCBI lineage: Eukaryota > Metazoa > Chordata > Amphibia > Caudata > Salamandridae > Calotriton > Calotriton arnoldi. The sequence continues at coordinate 582,961 of CAWUFW010007262.1, read as the reverse complement.
AACTGGTGGCAAGCCAAAACACGAACGTACAGTGACTGCATTGTTGGGTGGCTTATATGCCCTAACAAGATGGTCTTTGATGTTACGACCTCTCTTAAATGAGAATAGGGAGCCTCCTTAGTGATGTTAATTGAAGTAAGAAGAGGCCAATGTCTTTTGATTAGTTTAGTTATTTTGTTGCTGGCAGGCCCAAAGGTAGTTACACATGGGATTCGTGTCATAGTTTTTTTGGGGGTGGGCTCCAAAGATTCTCCCTATGTGTATACCATGCCCTTTTCATGGATCTTTTGACCAGCCGGCGAGGGTAGTCTCTGCTCATGAGTTTTTCGCACAGAATGTTTGCTTCCCTAAGGTAATCCTCTTTGAGTTTGCAGTTTCTGCGAATCCTGAGGAATTGCCCATAGGGCAAGCCATCTCGTAATGCTCTAGGATGGTTGCTTTTATAGTGGAGGAGGGTGTTGCGTCCTGTGGGCTTCCTGTATAAGGTAGTGTACAGACCACCTTCTGCTGATTTAACAGTCACATCTAGATAGCTAATCTGCGAGGTGTCAAAAGAATACGTGAACCTAAGGTCAGGCTGGCAGTTATTTAGCCATATGCAGAAAGATTCGAGTTCCATGGATGAGCCCTGCCAAATCATGAAGTCATCGTCGATGTATCGATGCCAATTTCTGATCGTACTGCGATAAGGGTTACATTGATTTAATACATGTGTGATTTCCATATCGTCAACAAATAGTATGGCGAAATTGGGGGCAAAAACAGCCCCCATGGAAGTCCCTTTGCATTGTTTGTAATATTTTTCTTGAAACATGAAGTAATTTTGGGTCAGGACTATTGTCAACAGGTCTATGATAAAGTCACTGGGGACTTTGTGTGGTCTGGGTCTGTTCTCAAGATGGTTTTGGATAACACGAATGCCTTTGTCTTGTGGAATGTTCGTGTAAAGTGATTCTATGTCTAGTGTGACTAGTAGCTCTGATCTGGGGTCATAGAGTTCATGTTCAATTAGTCTGATTCTCATTTAAGAGAGGTCATAACATCAAAGACCATCTTGTTAGGGCATATAAGCCACCCAACAATGCAGTCACTGTACGTTCGTGTTTTGGCTTGCCACCAGTTACAGGACATTACAAATGTGGAAATTGTGTTGCATGCCCTTTCACAAAAAACACTAAAGAGTTTGTTTATGGCACCACTACTCACAAACTTGATTTTTTCTCTAACTGCAATTCGGTTAATGTAATTTACTGCATCCAATGCCCTTGCAACCTTCTGTATATCGGACAAACCACTCAGAGAATAAAAACACGCATCGGCCAACACAGGAGCAGAATCCGATGTCAAACCATCACTGCACCGTTGGTGGTGCACTTCATGGAGAAAGGACACTCTGAACAGGATCTCCAATGGCAAGTTGTTGACATGCTGCACCCAAGCCCAAGAGGTGGTGATCCTCGAGCCACCCTGAACAGACTGGAGTGCAATTGGATGTTTAAATGCCGCTCAATCCAACATGGACTCAATACCATAGAGGAATGGAATCAGATACTGTAGCACCTTTCCTCCAGCTACTGTGTAATATATTCTGGACATGCCTTGACACAGTTTTTTAATTATTAACCTCCCTTGTATATATATGCTTTCTACCCATCCTGTATGCTTATCCACATGTGGTTAATTCCCAGTTTTCCAATGTTCCTTATTCTGTATGCATCACCATGGCTACGTAATTTCCCTCCCTTCACTGTGCCGTCAGTGGCACCACTCTCATTTAGGTCCCTGCCTGCCCCTCACCCAACATGGCCGCCCTAACGGGACGCTCGTAGCTGAGTTTACGTCTGACGTCACTACCGAGCGTCACCATACTTTAGGCACGGAATCACAGGACTCACACGAGCACGCTGACTTATCCGCGTCTACTCATCCGAGCCTGATTCAGCCTCAATACGGTACCGGAGGGAACCCGGACCTCGCAGCACCTCTTCTGAGCCAAGTAAGTTCTGTGGTGCTACTCGTTCACCCCGCACGCCCGTAGTGATCACGCGCTCCTTCTTCTTTTTCTGATATGTACCCCTCTTCCTACAGCTGGCAACCAAACGGAATTACCCTCTACTTGGCTCATTATTGAATTCAGACCCCACGGCTGCTCAATTACTGCCCTTGGTAAGTGGAGTCCCTGTCCGCTCAGCCACTAGCCACAGGTTAATTCTACCCTGTTGTTCGCGCTCACTGATCGTTTCCTTATCGCAGATTGTCCCCTGATTCCAGCCCCGAGGTGCAGTTACCACTCCTTGAAGTCCTCAGGTAACAGCTTGTACACTCACCCCCGGGCCGCACCACCGCCTCGTATTCTTACGGCACATGCTGTCCCAGCTTCACTCATTCACTACGCACCACTCGGTTCAAGTTCTGTTCCCAGCACGTTCCGTTACCGAGACCAACACAGTGTTGGAACCCGAATTACACTTCTGTATTGCGCCCTCACGATCCCACCATTGGTTCACGGGGATTTTTATGAGATTGATTGACTCATCTAGAACACTTGAACCATGCATACTTGTGCATTACAATCAAGCCTTGATATGTAAATCGCTTGTAAATCGCCTTAATTACCTTCACAAGCCGTAAAAATTATTTGTTTATTTTATTAAATTTTTTCGTACGAATTGTTTAATTAACCAATTAACCGGCTGTCTGCTAGATTCGAATGACTTCCTGCCTAGATATGTTCTCGTTCCAGGGACCTATGTCTTCTTTTCTCCTCTAGATTCTACATGCTCACATGTTTTACGTCCTGATGATGGTCTCAACTAATAGAGATCGAAACGCCGTCGACCTTTAACAACCAAAACTCAAAGTGTATAAACTTTCTCATGAGTTTTGTATAACGTTGTCAATGTGATGTAAACTTTTAAGTCACCAGCACTTTTCACGCAACCCCACTTGATGTGTGAGCACCAAGACTAGATCCTTTGATAATAATGTGGATGATATACCATTTATGATGTTAATAAATGTGTTATCATTTCCACAACCTTGTGTCCCTGCATATACTGTTCTCTCTTGCCTAGACGAAAGCCATTATTTGATCAACAGTAGCCTAGGCTACCCGAGGACCTATTTGGGCCTCACCTTGACCATTGTTTCTCTAACCGCTTACATTGCCCCCGGTCGTATTTCTGGGGTACCCTTGTTTTCTAAAACATACTCTACGTGCAGTGGCCGCACTGCAAGGGTTACTACCACTTCTTTGCGAGTGGTTCATTCTTCTCTATTTTTTTTTTTTTTAAACGTGTGTAAATATAACTCCCCCTGAGTCCTTTAACTGTGGACCTTATTATTTTCCTACACCCCTGAATATGTCAACACCTACATATACAGAGGACTATATTGCAAGAATCACTAGTGGCCCGTCCCTGTTTCAAACATCAGTACCGACACCAATCCCCACGGATGTCGCTACAGAGAAATTAACGACCCTAGAACATCTAAAAAGAAACACATTCGTACTGAACTTCATGCACGCATGTTAACAGAATATTTAAAAGCTGACATCATACCCATTGGGTTACAAGTCCGTAATACCCCTGCCATCTTTTTGCAAGACCCCAAGTTCAAAAACGGTTTTGCACATATTGGCACAACTTGTTCCAGGCACTGGATGGTGCTTGGTATAGATACTGCTCTTGAACACAGTAAAAAAGAACTTGAGGAAATACTAGCATTAGAGAAATCAATACTAGAACTCGAGAGTCTCTCAGACTCCAAAAGCATTCTTGAGAGACTAGAAAGGACTATCTCAGACTTTCACAAATTCGAGCATCATAAAAAAGCTACAAAAGTCACTAAAGACATAAAAAATTATAGTAAAGAGAAAACCTACCACTACCTAAGAGAGGACTTCTTTACCAACCCCCAATCCGCACCCAGACAACAGACAGGCACCTGGGGCAGATTTAAGAATAGACAGCCTGTGACCTTTTCTGAATCATCCGCTGACTCTGACGCCTCAGACCCAGGTGCAGGTCCCAGCTCAGCACCTCACAACCCTAATTTTTTAGGGAGAGGCCAACCTTTCCAAACAGAGAGAGGACGAACCAAACCACGCTACAACTTCCCCCCTGGAGAACGCCAGAAGTTCTACCAATGGGGTTATCAATACTGAACGCAATTGAAGCAGTAGGCACCTCTGCACCCCCACCCATGGAATCCATTCCTATTTTCAATCTATCCAGCCATCAATTAGCCTCATCTGAGATAGCACTTCTCAGTAAAGGACTCTCTTACGTGGTTACAGTAAAACCTGACTGGTTTAATATACAACTTGAAATGTACCAATTTTTCAGAAAAATAAGACTTACATCATTTTTTCTGAATAAAGACCTACCGCCGAAATATGACACCACAGGACTACGCCCAAAATCGACGTTTAATCCTCCCACTGGCTGCCTCCCACCAGAGGTCATTACTTTTGAGAACTTAGTTCTGAAAGACCTTGACGAACTAAGAAACCTCCACAATTTTATCCCTTACAACGTCAGTCTTGAAGAAAAAAGAGCCTTCTTAACCTGAAAAAATGGATGACATCATTATCAAACCTTGTGACAAGGGAGGGGGATTGTAATCCAGGACAAAACTGACTATGACAAAGAAATCATGCGCCAACTCAATAATGCCACCCACTATGAGTCCCTTGCGCATAGCCCCTTACTCGAAATCCAATCCCTTATCCATACTACCACCAAGGAGGCTGAGGAGATGGGCTTTATCAGCCATAATGAGTTTTTATTCCTTAACAATAAGAACCCTAGAACACCAGTAATATATACACTGCCCAAAGTCCATAAGAACCCCAACAACCCTCCAGGTAGACCCATCCTATCAGGCTGTGGTTCCATCCTTGAACCTCTGGGCCGGTACATCGATTTCTTCATTCATGACATGGTACAAGACACCGTAGCCTACGTAAAGGATACTACACAATTCATCAGACTAATTGAACATGAACTCTATGACCCCAGATCAGAGCTACTAGTCACACTAGACATAGAATCACTTTACACGAACATTCCACAAGACAAAGGCATTTGTGTTATCCAAAACCATCTTGAGAACAGACCCAGACCACACAAAGTCCCCAGTGACTTTATCATAGACCTGTTGACAATAGCCCTGACCCAAAATTACTTCATGTTTCAAGAAAAATATTACAAACAATGCAAAGGGACTTCCATGGGGGCTGTTTTTGCCCCCAATTTCGCCATACTATTTGTTGACGATATGGAAATCACACATGTATTAAATTAATGTAACCCTTATCGTAGTAAGATCAGAAATTGGCATCGATACATCGACGATGTCTTCATGATTTGGCAGGGCTCATCCATGGAACTCGAATCTTTCTGCATATGGCTAAATAACTGCCAGCCTGACCTTAGGTTCACGTATTCTTTTGACACCTCGCAGATTAGCTATCTAGACGTGACTGTTAAATCAGCAGAAGGTGGTCTGTACACTACCTTATACAGGAAGCCCACAGAACGCAACACCCTCCTCCACTATAAAAGCAACCATCCTAGAGCATTACGAGATGGCTTGCCCTATGGGCAATTCCTCAGGATTCGCAGAAACTGCAAACTCAAAGAGCATTACCTTAGGGAAGCAAACATTCTGTGCGAAAAACTCATGAGCAGAGACTACCCTCGCCGGCTGGTCAAAAGATCCATGAAAGGGCATGGTATACACATAGGGAGAATCTTTTGGAGCCCACCCCCAAAAAAACTATGACACGAATCCCATGTGTAACTACCTTTGGGCCTGCCAGCAACAAAATAACTAAACTAATCAAAAGACATTGGCCTCTTCTTACTTCAATTAACATCACTAAGGAGGCTCCCTATTCTCATTTAAGAGAGGTCGTAACATCAAAGACCATCTTGTTAGGGCATATAAGCCACCCAACAATGCAGTCACTGTACGTTCGTGTTTTGGCTTGCCACCAGTTACAGGACATTACAAATGTGGAAATTGTGTTGCATGCCCTTTCACAAAAAACACTAAAGAGTTTGTTTATGGCACCACTACTCACAAACTTGATTTTTTTCTCTAACTGCAATTCGGTTAATGTAATTTACTGCATCCAATGCCCTTGCAACCTTCTGTATATCGGACAAACCACTCAGAGAATAAAAACACGCATCGGCCAACACAGGAGCAGAATCCGATGTCAAACCATCACTGCACCGTTGGTGGTGCACTTCATGGAGAAAGGACACTCTGAACAGGATCTCCAATGGCAAGTTGTTGACATGCTGCACCCAAGCCCAAGAGGTGGTGATCCTCGAGCCACCCTGAACAGACTGGAGTGCAATTGGATGTTTAAATGCCGCTCAATCCAACATGGACTCAATACCATAGAGGAATGGAATCAGATACTGTAGCACCTTTCCTCCAGCTACTGTGTAATATATTCTGGACATGCCTTGACACAGTTTTTTAATTATTAACCTCCCCTTGTATATATATATGCTTTCTACCCATCCTGTATGCTTATCCACATGTGGTTAATTCCCCGTTTTCCAATGTTCCTTATTCTGTATGCATCACCATGGCTACGTAATTTCCCTCCCTTCACTGTGCCGTCAGTGGCACCACTCTCATTTAGGTCCCTTCCTGCCCCTCACCCAACATGGCCGCCCTAACGGGACGCTCGTAACTGAGCTTACGTCTGACGTCACTACAGAGCGTCACCATACTTTAGGCACGGAATCACAGGACTCACACGAGCACGCTGACTTATCCGCGTCTACTCATCCGAGCCTGATTCAGCCTCAATACGGTACCGGAGGGAATCCGGACCTCGCAGCACCTCTTCTGAGCCAAGTAAGTTCTGTGGTGCTACTCGTTCACCCCGCACGCCCGTAGTGATCACGCGCTCCTTCTTCTTTTTCTGATATGTACCCCTCTTCCTACAGCTGGCAACCAAACGGAATTACCCTCTACTTGGCTCATTATTGAATTCAGACCCCACGGCTGCTCAATTACTGCCCTTGGTAAGTGGAGTCCCTGTCCGCTCAGCCACTAGCCACAGGTTAATTCTACCCTGTTGTTCGCGCTCACTGATCGTTTCCTTATCGCAGATTGTCCCCTGATTCCAGCCCCGTGCTGCAGTTACCACTCCTTGAAGTCCTCAGGTAACAGCTTGTACACTCACCCCGGGCCGCACCACCACCTCGTATTCTTACGGCACATGCTGTCCCAGCTTCACTCATTCACTACGCACCACTCGGTTCAAGTTCTGTTCCCAGCACGTTCCGTTACCGAGACCAACACAGTGTTGGAACCCGAATTACACTTCTGTATTGCGCCCTCACGATCCCACCATTGGTTCACGGGGATTTTTATGAGATTGATTGACTCATCTAGAACACTTGAACCATGCATACTTGTGCATTACAATCAAGCCTTGATATGTAAATCGCTTGTAAATCGCCTTAATTACCTTCACAAGCTGTAGAAATTATTTGTTTATTTTATTTTTTCGTACGAATTGTTTAATTAACCAATTAACCGGCTGTCTGCTAGATTCGAATGACTGCCTGCCTAGATATGTTCTCGTTCCAGGGACCTATGTCTTCTTTTCTCCTCTAGATTCTACATGCTCACATGTTTTACGTCCTGATGATGGTCTCAACTAATAGAGATCGAAACGCCGTCGACCTTTAACAACCAAAACTCAAAGTGTATAAACTTTCTCATGAGTTTTGTATAACGTTGTCAATGTGATGTAAACTTTTAAGTCACCAGCACTTTTCACTTTTCACGCAACCCCACTTGATGTGTGAGCACCAGGACTAGATCCTTTGATAATAAAGTGGATGATATACCATTTATGATGTTAATAAATGTGTTATCATTTCCACAACCTTGTGTCCCTGCATATACTGTTCTCTCTTGCCTAGACGAAAGCCATTATTTGATCAACAGTAGCCTAGGCTACCCGAGGACCTATTTGGGCCTCACCTTGACCATTGTTTCTCTAACCTATTCCATAGTCCAACAGCTGGCTGGAAGGTCGGTGCAACAAGCAAATGAAAATGTTGGGTCCCCGATGGTTCTTCAGTTTTTAGATGGTGCGCACTCCTTTCGTGGATCTTGACAACTGGATCCAGCTAAAACAAGTCTGGCACAAGGAAGTATATTGTTGTGTGAACTGGTACTTTCACTATCCCTGGCAACTACCAAACATGGCATTTGGCCAGTGAGAATGGCCTCTATGTGTGGTGGGAAGGCTTTTGAATAGGGTATGCTGACACCACACTGACTGAAGGGGTGCGAAATATCTTGTCCTGTTTCTGTGGATTCATTGTTTTTAATTAAAGATTAAATCAAATGTCTCCTCAGTGTAAGGGTCTGTTTTATTCTTCATGAACATTAGGCAGATACCCAGAGACATACAGAAAACTGCCCACCGAGCATAATCATCACCTGGATGATTATTCTCCAGACCGGACACAAAGAAGGAAAGCAGGACAGTTGCTGCAACCTGTATGTGGTACTTCACAATGACTTGCCTCCAATCATAGCACCACAGGCTACTAGATGCAAATAAGCAGAAGATATGAATGCAACATAAGGGGGGAAAACTGCAGTATGGAAATGCTGAGCTTCTGAGAAGCAGTTTGCAATCTACAACAATTGGCAGACAAAGGTAATTGGTGATAAGGGTACAACCGTGCAGGCAAAGTGTGAGTGTATGTGATCTTGCATGCACCTTATCTACTGTGCTAATTTCTGTATTACAAGCTTTGAGAAGCAGTTGTTAGTCACGCAATGAAATACTACGGTGCTCAAAGGTTATAAATATAAGGGATCCAAGACATAAAAACTATGGTGTTCTTCCACAGATTCCGTCCCAGCTATAAGGTGAGCTGTCATATTCATCTAGCCTAATGTAATTTACCCATTTAACAAACACTTCAAAAACATTCATATCGTAGGGGCGTGGCTTGACACGGTGAGAAGATGGCCGCCTGCTGATTCAACTCCTTCGGGAATGAATTTGACAATGACAGCAGTGAATTTATTTTCTACATTCCAAAACCAGATGATAACAAGGTGTGAGTCATCCCTTTTTAGGTCTCGCCTACGCAGCGCGCATGCGCTGCGTAGGAGGACCTTTAGCCGTCGCTCTGGTCATTTTCAAGCACACACTCGTGCTTGTGGCGGCATCCACCTTGCGGGAGCGAGCAGGGGCGCGCCACAAGCACGAGTGCAGTGCTTGAAAATGAGCAGACTGCTCTTCCAAGCGTGCGCGCGCGCGCACCACTCATGGGTGCACCCCTCCGCCTCTCTCTCCCTCTCCAACGTCCCTACTGCTGCAGCCTGCATGCCTTTTTTTTTTTTTTTTAACTTTCAGCGCGAGGCGCGAGCGATTGTTTCATTTGTTACAATTGCAGTTACTTCACCGGCTCTTTATTAAATAAACATCGCCTGCTGCTGGACTTTTCTGCTTTGCAGATGTCTGTACAAGGTTAACATTACTAAGCGAAGTGTCAGCCACAGACTCGGGAGCCACGGGCAGAGCACACATTCCAGCAGCCCGGTGAGGTGAGGGAGCCCCCGAGTCCTCCTCTTCTCCACTTCTCATCCAGCCCCCTCCTTCCGCTCGCCACCCTCAATTACTCCGCTCTCTGTCCAGTCCAGTTGTGTCTTCTTTATTTTTGCATTCTGTATTTTATGTGTTGCAGTGTCTAACCTTTATTTCTTAGTTATTTTACTTTTTTTATGTGATCCTGTGGAGTGTCAAACTCTCATTACGCAGATGTTTTACATGCAATGTTTTATCATGTTGCCGTCCACCGTTGTCTTTTTTGGTTATTTTGCAGTGAATGTTTATTGCGTTACAATTAGTGCTTGTCATGAAAGGTCACGAGCACAGCTGGGATTTTTGAAAAAGTCTTTTGATTTGGATTTTGACTTCAGTTCATTTTGCCGCTTCAACTTGTATTTTTAACTTCTTTTCAACAGTATCTGGAGAATGCTCTCGTGCCCTATTCTATTTAATGTCGAGGCATTGCACATTTTCAGTTCCTGTTAGTTTTCTATTATAGGGGTTTTAAAATGGCAGTTTGCAGTTTCCTGTTAAATATGTAATAAGACACACATGACACTAAAAACCTTAAGCAAAAACACCAGTGAACATTTCCTGGCGAAATAAATGAAAAATACTGCCCTCACAACAGTATTATGAGTTTCTATGCATTAATATTATAAGCAATTTTGTTAACATTATACGAAAACAGGTCATTCGCAGCCCCCATTGCTTTGTTTACCTTGTCTGCATTCTTGACTTCTAATGGTGTCTTTATGGGGCCCGGGTCAAGCCATCAAATATCTATGGCAGTTGCCAAGGGAAATCTAAGTACTGGTGGTATGTGTTTGCTCCGTGTGTGCCTCCCCACACCTGCTGTTGCATTAAGGAGTTTGTGTGTGTGTGAGAGATTATCCTTATTTTAAACAGTTTTTTACTCACACTGCACTCTGGGATAGAATTACACTTCATAAATATAACATGGGAGCTAGTTTGATTTATTTTTTACTCCACTCACCTGGGTACCATATGGCATACATGGATGTTTAGTTTAACACACAATACCACACAATACAATACCACATAATTCACCAACACACAAATCAACACCACCCAGCATATTACACGCCACTTAATACCACAAAGTACAACATAATTCAACTCCACATAATAAAACACTCCGCACCATGCCACATAATTGCATCTGCATAATTTCACCTCACACAACACTATTCAACTCAACACATTTCCATTTGCTACCACATAATTTGACAACAAACCATATAATTATAATCAACAACACAATTACATAGCACACCACATACATCCACTGCATACCACATAATCACACATACCACAAAATTCTACAAAACACCACATATTTAAACTCCACTACATAACACTTCACAACACAAAATAACATTCCACATAATTATACTTTATAACACAATCCCCCTTAGCATACTTCCAATTTCATTTAAATACACCATAGTTACTATCCACATAATTCCACTGCACACCATGCCACATAATTCCACTACACAAATCCAATCCACACCCCACAATTCCACACCTAACAATTCCAAAACAAACCACATAATTCCCCTACACACCACATATATCTACTACACACAATAACACGTAGGGAAAAGATATTTGCATTTACAACGCCAATAGCTCTTACTCTCATTTTCTCCTTGTCCTTACTTTAAAATCTACCTGTAGATCTCACACCATAATATCATTGCTGGCAGCAGCTGTTGTAATCTTAGCCATATTGTAACATTAGTTCAAAATGCGTTGTTCTTACTTTGATGTCTGACACATATGATGTGTTAACTATATTTGTGGCCACTATATATATGGCATAGTTCCTTGACTTTTGCCTACATTGCTGTAGGATTTAAATGTTTGTTGCACCATAAATGTGCACGATAAATAAACCGATCTATCCTACATACAATAATGTTGCATTGCCAAATGTGTATGTTTTATCTGGTTTTTCATAGTAATACCACATAAATACACACCACATAAATTCACTCTATGTCACATAACAACAATCCACATAATTAAACTCCACACCATGCCACATAATTCCACTCAACATAATGTCACTTAATACCACAGTATTCAACTCCACACAAATCTATTCCACACCTCATAATTCAACACTAGACCACATTATTCCACTCCACAACACAATTCCACTATACACCACATATATCCAATTTACAAAACCGAATTCAAAATCATACCACAAAATTCAACAGCACACCACATAATTAAACTCCACTGCATAACACTCCACAAAACACCATTCCACATAATTACACTCCATTACACACACTCCATTACACAGAATCCCACTCCACATAATTCCAATAGACTCAAACACACAGAATTACTATCCATATAATACAACTGCACATCATGCCACATAATTCCACTACGCAAATCCACTCCACGCCACACAATTCCACATCACATAATTACACAACTAATACAATCAAAAACACATCATTCCACTACACAATTCCTCTCCACACCACACAATTCTACACCAAACAATTACACAACTAACTAATCCAGTCCAACACATATAATTTCACTACACAAATCCACTCCACACCACACAATTCCATGCCACACAATTACACAACTAACTAATCCTATCCAACACACATAATTCCACTACACAAATCCACTCCACACCACACAATTCCACGCTACACTATTACACAAATAACTACTCCAATCCAATGCACATAATTCCACTACACAAATCCACTCCACACCACACAATTCCACGCTACACTATTACACAAATAACTACTCCAATCCAATGCACATAATTCCACTACACACCACATACATACACTCCATAACACATGTAAAAGACATTGCCATTTATGTTGCCAATAGCTCTAACTCAAATAAATGCGAGACCGATTGCATTTCCAATGCTTGTTTAAATACTGAAACTGTTTTTCAGTGCTGCTGCTATGTGAAAGGCCTTTTGCATAAAGCAACCAGCTGTCTCTTCAGGTCGTGCTGCCATTTCGTGTTATTTATGATGCATGGAGAGCTTGCTGGATATATTTCTGGCTTTGTTCTTTGAAGCATTTACGTTTTTCACCTACTTTGTTTGCTTTAGACATCCACATTAAAACCTCCAATACTGCTTAGATTAATGCCTGTCTAATTAAAAGGCAAATACAACCAGAGAGAAAAGACTGTAATCTTTACAAGCTGTGGACTAAAGGTTACCAGCAGGCCATAAATCTCCAGCAGTGGAAGCTACATTTCTAGCTTCAATGAAATAAAAATTGCAGTGAGTTTATACTGAAAAACCAACTAGGAAAGAAAGGAATATTCAGCTCCTGGAGTGTCCTGTTGCCTTTTATAAACGGGTCGCACTTCACATATTTGTTACAGTCCTTTGCTTTATTTTTTTGCCTTTTGGCTGGCAACATGGCATTTTATTTGTATGTACCACGTAAAATGTCCCAAAATGAAATATATATATTTTTAAGCACCATTTATTTTCCCTCTTATTTGCCTGTTGTTGCAGCAAGTTTAGAGAATTACGAATGCTCTTTTTATTTTCTTCTATCACTTCAGTCATCCTTTGTATGAGGACTTATACTCTTTCATGTTTGCTTACTGACAAACACCTTTATTCGTGTGGATGGTGCAGGTCCAGTGAGAGCGGTTAATACCAACAAGTTTCTAGGCATTACTTTCAGATTATTTTAGCTCCAGCTGAGATATCATTTGTCATTAGCAGCCAGAGGTTCCTCAAATTCTGAGATTTCTATCAACAATTTGTCAGCCAGTTTTCTGCTTGGGCAAAACAAGAACATTAAAATTAACTAGCACTACTTGTTCTTCTCAATCTTCTGGACATACTTTGAACTTTGAAGGATCTTCTCCTGAAAATATGGGAAAACCTCATAATGTCAAGCAAAATGCAAATGCCCCTTCCTTGTTACCAAAATTAGCTCTAGCTGCAAACACTTCCAGATCCCTTATACCTAAAGTGTCACTTAACCCTAGTGGCTCTACACATAAGCAGCTTACAAATGATCCTCCTTCACCAGTCAAAACACCCTTCCTCCATATCAATGGGATTACTTCTAGAAGAGATCAAAGCTTTGCGACCATGTATTGAAGAAACTAAGAGATTACAAAAACTGGATGCCAAATGGACTCACTTGGAAAAAAGAGTGGCTGATGTTGAACAACGGGTGAGCAACCTAGAGGACTATAATGCACAGATCAACAAAATGCAGTCACAAATATCCCTTCTTCAAAAATAAGCAGAGGATTTTGAAAATCACAGCAGGAGGAATAATCTTAGAATTTATGGTCTGCCAGAAGGATCAGAAGGAAGTGATTCTATTCAGTTTTTTTGAAGCATTTTACCTAAAGTGTTAGACTTGCTATCATCAGTTTCTTTAAATATTCAAACAGCACATAGATTGGGGCATAAACAGAATTTTGCTTCTCCATCTAACAGACTCAGAGGCCCTTTTTCTCGAATATACTAACTTACGCAATGTCATTATGGTCCAAAGGCAAAGAAACACGTTTCATGGTCTGGTCATACCATATATTTGTCTCAAGATATTGCTAAAGCCATTACCAACAGACGAAAGCAGTTCTTAAAAATGCGAATATAACTTAAGAGCTCTTAATGCCAGATTTGGTATTTTTCATCTTTGCCTTTTCAAAGTAACATGTAAAAAAAAAAAAGACAACAACATATGAAGATCCTACCAAACTGAGGACATTTTTAGAAGCTTGTAAAGGAGAAGACATGTATACTTCAAAAGTTTCTCACTGACTGAAAGCTATTTACTGATAGTTGTATGAATTCTGTTCACACACATGTTGATGCAAATGTTTATTTTCTCCTTTATTCTTGCAGGTTATTTCAGTCTCAACCTTTGTCACTGTAGCTTTATGTTCTGTCATACATGGTCACATCCTGATCCGTCTTGGAATGCAGGCATGTCGTCTTCATCATGTGGCCTCACTACCCTCAACCTGTCGTTTTGTTTGTAGATAGGTGCCATTTCTTCTTACGTTTACTGCTTCGCTTTATCTTTTATCCTCTTTTCTATCTGCCTTTCTCATCTATTTTTCCAACCTCTTCTTTTCACATCTAATCTATTTCTACTTTGCTTTCTTTATCAAGGTCATGAATTCATGATGGATATGTTTATTAATTATTTGAAGTGTAGCCTTCTAGGTTTCAACCTATTGTTTCAGTATGGCACTTACAGTAGTTTAATGGAATGTCAAGGGATTAGGCTCTCATATTAAAAAGGAAAATGCTACTTACCAGTATGCATCTGTTCTTGGCATGTAGAGCTGCAGATCCTCACACTGAGCATTAGATCGCCATCTGGTGTTGGGCTCGGATGCTTGCACTTTGTTGTTGTCTTAGGAGAAGTGTTTGTAGTCAGGAGATAGGTGACTCCTCCCTTGGACGATAGTGCGCATGGGCATCGACTCCATCCTCAGATTGTTTTTCGCCATAATGGGAAAAGATGGAGTTAGTAGAAAAGAAAGAGATGCCTATGTGTGTATATCTAAGTAAGATAGGACTGGAACACATACAGGTCCCGGGGAGGTGGGTGGGCGTGTGAGGATCTGCAGCTCTACATGTCAAGAACAGATGCATACTGGTAAGTAGCATTTTCCGTTCGAGGCATGTGAGCTGCAGAGCTCACACTGAGCATAGACTGTACAGCAGTATCTCCCCTAGCGGTGGTCACCTGTATGTGTTGCAGTAGTTTGAAAAAGTGTTTTAAGAACAGCTTGGCCCACAGAAGCTTGTTGCTTGGCTTGCACATCAACACAATAGTGTTTAGTGAAGGTGTGTGGTGTAGACCATGTGGCTGCCTTACAGATGACTTCTAGGGGAATGTTCCCTAAGAATGCCATGGAAGCCCCTAGTTTGCGTGTTGAGTGCGCTCTAGGGGGAATTGATAATGTGCGTTTGGCTTTGTGGTAGCATATTTGAATACATTTAACAATCCACCTTGCATCCCAGCTTTTGAGATGGGGTTACCCTTATGTGGTGGAGAGAAAGCTACAAACAATTGTTTTGTTTTGCGAAATGACTTGGTCCTGTCAATGTAATACATTAGAGCTCTTTTGACGTCTAGGGTGTGGAGAGCTCTTTCTGCTACGGAGTCCGGGTTCTGAAAAAACACGGGTAGCTCTACAGATTGATTAAGGTGGAAAGGAGAAATCACTTTAGGAAGGAATTTTGGGTTTGTCCTGAGAACTATTTTGTTACGATGTATTTGTAAAAATGGTTCTTGTATGGTTAAAGCCTGGATCTCACTCACCCTCCTGAGAGAGGTGATTGCAATAAGGAAAGCTACTTTCCATGTGAGGAATTGAAGTTCACATTTATACAGAGGTTCAAATGGGGGACCCATGAGCCTAGTAAGCACGATGTTAAGATTCCACACTGGAGAAGGTGGTAATCTGGGAGGTATGATCCGCTTAAGGCCTTCCATAAAGGCTTTAATGGCTGGGACCCTAAAGAGTGATAAGTGTTGTCTGTTCTGTAAGTAAGCAGCAAGTGCTGCTAGGTGCAGACGTATGGATGAGTATGCTAAATTACATCTTTGCAAATGTAGTAAGTAGCAAATGATGTTTTGTATGGAGGCATGTAGTGGCTGGATATTATTGTTATTGCAGTAAAAAGCGAATCTTTTCCACTTTGCTGCTTAGCAAGCTCTGGTGGTAGGGCGTCTGGCCTCTTTAATGATGTTCATACAGTCCGGTGGTAGGTTAAGGTAACCGAACTCTAGGACCTCAGGAGCCAGATCGCAAGATTCAGTTGAGATGGATCGGGGTGCCTTATCTCTCCATGGTTCTGCGTTAGTAGTGATGGGGAGAGGTGTAGTTTTTGGTGTGGGACTATTGATAGTTCCAGCAGTGTTGTGAACCACGGTTGGCGTGCCCATGTGGGAGCTACAAGGATCAATTTTAGCGATTGTTGTCGGAGCTTGCGTACTACTAGCGGAATGAGTGGGAGTGGCGGAAAAGCGTACGCAAATCTGCCTGACCAATTCATTCATATTACATTGCCCTTGGACTGCGGGTGTGGGAACCTGGCGGCGAAGGTTGGGCATTTTGCGTTTTGGTGTGTGGCAAATAGATCTATGTCTGGTTGGCCCCACATCTGGAAAAAAGGTAGAAGAACCTGTGGATGTAGTTCCCATTCGTGAATCTGTTGTGTCTGCCGACTTAATAGATCGGCAATCTGATTGTGAACTCCTGGTAGGTGTTCGGCGAGAAGGTATATGTTTTGTGGAATGGCCCACCTCCAAATGTTCTGTGCAAGTTGGGACAGTTGTAGAGAGTGTGTCCCCCTGTTTTTGTATATAATACATAGCCGTGATGTTGTCTGTTCGGATCAGGACGGCTTTGTTTTGTACGTGGAGTTGAAAGGATTTGAGGGCTAGGAATATTGCTAGTAGTTCTAGATCATTGATGTGGAGCAGTCTTTGTTGAGTGGTCCACTTGCCCTGTGTTGTATGATCTAACAGGTGTGCTCCCCATCCTGTGAGTGATGCGTCTGTTGTTAGTACTATTTGTGGAACAGGCTCGAGGAACGGCCGCCCTTTGGATACGTTTTTTGTGTTCCACCACTGCAGAGAGCGTGGTGTGCGGCTGTCCACCAACACCAGATCTGTAAGTTGTCCGTGAGCCTGATTCCATTGGTGTGCTAAACACTCTTGTAAGGGATGCATTTGCAGCCTTGCGTGAGGTACGATGAAAATGCAAGATGCCATCATGCCTATTAGTTGCATGAACACTCTGGCTGGGTGAGAGTGTTGTATCTGAAATTTGGGGATGAGGGCTTGTATACTGGCTATCCTGGCTGGGCTGGGATAAGCTAGAGCTGTGGAAGTGTTTATTGTGGCCCCCAGATATTGATGTACATGGGAGGGCTGGAGGTGCGACTTGGTATAGTTGATTGTGAACCCCAAGTTGTGTAGTGTTTGAATGGTTTGATGAGTGTGTTGGACACACTGGTTGAATGATCTGGCTTTTATGAGCCAGTCGTCCAGATATGGGAAGACATGTATCTGTTGTCTTCGTAGGTGCGCTGCTACTACTGCAAGGCATTTGGTAAACACCCTTGGAGCAGTGGTGACCCCGAATGGAAGGACTTTGAACTGGTAGTGTTGTCCATCGAGTACGAACCTTAGATATTTCCTGTGAGCAGGATATATGGGAATGTGGAAGTAGGCGTCCTTGAGATCTAGTGTGGCAAGGAAGTCTTGTTGTTGTAGTAAGGGAAGCACTTGTTGGAGAGTGACCATGTGAAAATGATCCGAATGTATATACTGATTGAGGGGTCTGAGGTCTAGAATTGGCCTTAGGGTCCTGTCCTTTTTGGGGATTAGGAAATACAGGGAGTAAACCCCTGTTCCCTGGTGTAGTAAAGGGACCGGCTCTATGGCGTGCTTTTGAAGCAGTGAGAGAACTTCTTGCTTTAAAAGTGTAAGATGGTCTGCGGACATTGGACGCTGCTTGGGTGGTATGTTTGGGGGGGTAGCAGTAAGTTCCAGGCAGTAACCATGTTGGATAATTTGTCTCACCCACCTGTCTGTTGTGATGGAGTTCCAGACAGGTAGGAACTGTGCTAATCTTCCCCGACAGGAGTGGAATGGTCGGGGGGAAGTGGAGGAAGTCACTGTTTAGCAACAGGGGAGGTACGGGTGTTGGTGTTACCGCGGCCTCTCCCTTTACTGTTGTTCCCTCTGTAACCTCCTCTAAAATATCCTCTATTGGGGGATGTTTGGGTGGTGTTTTGAAAGAAGATGAACTATCTGTGCTGATGTTCCTGGAGGCTCCTCTGTAAAAGGAGCGACGAAAGGAGCCACGCGGTTGCGGAGACTGCAACGCTCCCATTGACTTGGCAGTTTCTGTATCTTTCTTCATCTTTTCAAGAGCAGTGTCTACAGCCGGTCCAAAAAGTTGGTTATGATTGAACGGCTGATTTAGAATAGTGGTTTGGACCTCCTGCTTGAAGCCTGAAATGCGCAGCCATGCATGTCTTCGGAGCAGTACGCTAGTGTTTACAGACCTAGCGGCAGTGTCAGCTGCATCAAGGGCACATTTAATTGAGGCGTTGGTGACTACTTTGCCCTCTTGAATTAGGTCATTTGCTTGAGTTCTATACTAGTCAGGCAAGTGTTGTAAAAAAGTTTCTAATTGGTCATAGTGGGCCCTATCATATCTGGCCAGCAATGCTTGAGTGTTGGCTATGCGCCAGTGATTGGCGGCCTGCGCAGTCACTCTTTTGCCAGATGCGTCGAGTAATTTTGATTCTTTATCAGGGGGCGGTGCGTCCTCTGAGGTTTGAGAATTAGCTCGTTTCCTAGCATTGGAGACTACCAACGAGTCTAGAGGCAGCTGGCCTTTAATGTACGCAGGATCGTCAGGGGCAGGCCTATATTTTTTATTGATCCTGGGGTTAAGAATCCTGGCGCGTACAGGATCTTTAAATATGTCAGGAGCATGCTTAATGACCCCTTTAATCATTGGTAATATTTGTCCAGTTTTTTGGGACTGTTCAAATGTATCTAATAGGAAATCCTCCTCTGGTGCGTTTGTATGCATGTGTACCCCATGAAAAACAGCAGCCCTGTTGATGAGTTGCCCAAACCCAATATTATCATCCGGAGGAGAGGGTTCTGTTGGGTATGGAAGAGGGCTTGGGAGGTCTGGGGGATCGATTGGATCATTGTAATCCCAATCATCTTGGGGTGGGTCATCTGGATCAGTGAATGGGTCATCAGGGTTACCACCGTCCCCTATGTCATCGTGATAATGATGTGTAGGAGGTGTATGTGGTGGAGATGTTACAGGCTGAGGCGGTGTAACAGGTTTGTGAAGAGGAGGGGTGTTAGATGGAAGGACAGGAGAAGAAGGAGACATAGGTGAAGTGGCACAGTCTTTCTTCTCCACAGGTACTGGCTTGTGGCGTGGTACAGCTGTGAGATGTCCTGTTTTGGGGTTAATGTGGATCTTTGATTGCTTAGGATCAAGAGGATCCGGATGAAAAAGCTCCTCTTCCTCGGTAACTGGTTTCGGCACCGACTTTTTCGGTTCCGAGTGGGGTGGTGGCTCCGTTTTATGCTCTTTGGCCTTAGGAGGCGTGGAAGAATCCTTAGGCTTGGTTGTCGGCTCCGAAGGCTTTGGCATAGGGGCTGTGGCGTGATGTTTAAGTTTCGACGCCGGCTTATCCCCATGCTTCGATGTGCTCGAGGCGGGTTTGGTTTTAGAGGTGGAAGGAATCGGTGTCGATTTCGGAGCCGAGTGTTCTTTTGGCTTTGGCGCCGAAGGTGCCGGTGGGACTAGCACATGCGGTTTGCTCGGTGCGGAGGGATCGGAAGGCTTGAATCTTTTCTTCGGAGCCGGGCTCGAAGGCGGGGCTTCTGAAGTGTGTTTTCGGTCGCGACTGGGGCCAACGGGCGAAGTCTTGACCGGTGCCTTCTTTGGTGGGGGGTTGGGGTAGGGGCAGTAGTACTCACTCGTTGCCCAGGAGTGATGCGGTCGTCTGAGTCTTCTGCCTCTGACACGATTTGGAGATCTTCGGAATCTTCTTCCGGGAAATCTGGGCCTTCGTCGAAGATGTCCACCGGTTCTGGAGCAGATCTCTGCGCCATGACGTGCCTTCGAGCTCGACGATCCCGAATCGTTTTCTTCGATCGAAAGGAGGCGCAAGCTGGACAGCTGGACTCGTTGTGGTCGGGCGAAAGGCACAGGTTACAGACCTCGTGATGGTCACTGTGGGGGGAATTTTGCTCCACACTGGGGGCATTTTCGAAAGGGCGTCCTTTCCATGAGCCGTAGGCCTCACGGCGTCGATGGGCCCAGCGGCCCGCGTCGACGGCTGGAAAAGGAATCGATGAGAGGCGCGTCGAGATTTCAATGTCGATAGAAAGTTTGTAGGAAGTTTTGCGCGATGAAAAGTTTCAAAACTAAGTTTCGAACCGGTGTGCAAAAATTGCATCCGAACCCAATGGCGGAAAAAAACAATCTGAGGATGGAGTCGATGCCCATGCGCACTATCGTCCAAGGGAGGAGTCACCTATCTCCTGACTACAAACACTTCTCCTAAGACGACAACAACAAAGTGCAAGCATCCGAGCCCAACACCAGATGGCGATCTAATGCTCAGTGTGAGCTCTGCAGCTCACATGCCTCGAACACAAAGTTTTATCTCATCTTGCCAATCGTAAAGCAAACTTTGAATTACTGCAAGAGACCTATCTTGTTGAAAAAAAAACTAATTAAGCTTAAAAAGTGCTGGGTGGGAAATGTTTTTTCCTCTCCAGGTTCGGGAAGAAGAAACGGAGTGATCATTCTATGTTATTAACATCTTGATATTCAATTTATATCTCAAGAGAGTCTTGATGAGGGAAGAGGGGTGGCTGTTAAGGTATTTATTAAGAATGTTGCTTTAACTATTTTCAATGTATAAGATCCAACTCGAAACTGACAATTCTTTTTTGTGTAAAATTCCTCAAAAGCTAATGGAATAGTCTGATGGCAATTTAATACTTGGTGGAGATTGTAACCAGATATCTGATCATTTTCTTGACAGGAATTCTAAATTTACTTTTATCCCAAGTAAAATGCATAAACAACCTGTCAGTGTAATAACGCAGAGGTCACTTATTGATGCATGGTGACTGTGTAATCCTACTTTTAGGGAGTACACCTTTTTCTCTCCCAGTTCATCATTCCCAGTCTAGAATTTATCATATATTTGTATCAAAACATATATCACAATCCTTTATCAATGCTGAGATTGGCAAGTTTCTAATATCTGATCATGCTCCTAGCAGTACTGATCTTGATTCCTTACCTGCTCCGAATGCATACAATGGAGATTTAACAGTGCTGTTTTAATGGACGAATCCTTCGCACGCGTCTTTCAGAAATTTGCTATTAGGTTCTTCATTCTTAACTCCACTAGTGATGTTTCTATACAAGTGGTGTGGGACTCCTTCAAGGCTGCAGCTAGGGATTTCATAATCCCCTATGTATCAAATAGAAGAACGCGAAATAGAGAATTGTATGATATTATGCATAATATAAAATAATTAGAACATCAGTTTTATTCATCTAAATCTAAACCATGCTTAGATGAAATTATAAAAGCCAAATTCCAATTAAATAAAATTTACATAGAACATGCTTCTTCTTATGTTCTTGGGTCCAGTGCAAAATATTATGGTGGACAGAATAAATCTGGCAAACTATTTCAGAATTAAAAAAGAAAGTACTAAGGTGGAATGTATTTTAAACAATGATAAAGACCATATATATAAGGATGATGATATTCTAAATTAATTTGCCCAATATCGTAATACTATATACACTCCTCAACTTATACCTCAACATGAGCAAATTGTGTAATATCTTGCCTCCATACAACCAAACATTGGGAAGGATATCAATTTTCATTAATTGGAAATGGATATCTCTTGTGAAGAGATTACTAAAATACTTCATTAATTAAAAAGTGCAAAGCACCAGGTCCAGATGGCTTTTCAACTGAATTCTATTCATTTGTTTCTCACATTTTAATCTCAAAATTACATAATTTGTTTAATTCTTTTTCTAAAACATTGACAGGTCAGGGTACCTTTCAAGATGCATTGATTGGTTTGATCCTAAAGGAGATAAAGATCCTAGATTCTATAAGACTATAGGCCAATATCCCTGATTAAACTTGATTATAAGTCTTTGCAAAAATTATTGCTTAGCATTTAGATACACTCCTGCCAGATCTGTTGAAAAGAGAACAATCTGGGTCTGTTAAAGGTAGATTTATCTCTGATAATACCAGGTTCTTTTTTTTATATTTTAAGCAAATCCAATAGTTATAGGTCTTCTTTAGCAGCAGTTGCACTTGATGCTGAAAAAGCCTTTGATCATATGAATTGCTCTTTTACTTTTCAGATCTTGAATTGGTTTGGCTTTGGTCCCAAAATGATCATTTTAATATCACTTTTGTATTCCTCACCACAAGCTTCAATATTTTTTAATGGTTTAATTTCCCCCCCTTTCAAGTTAAAAAGAGGAGTAAGACAAAGGTGTTCTTTATCTCCTATATTATTGATATAGGCCATTGAACCTTTTTAAATCTAAAATATGAAAAAATTATTATATACAAGGTTTCATTTATGGTCAAAATCAAATCAAATTATCTGTGTATGTAGATGAAACACACCTATTCATTTCCAATCCAACTTTGTCACTTCCAGGTTTTCTTGATGAAGTAAACCATGTTTCCCTAGTCTCAGGATACAAACTCAATATAAAAAAATGTGAGACACTTCCTCTGAATACAATTTGTTTAAAGTTTTATGTATTCTGGTTTTCGTCGGAGCCAACATAAAAGTAAATATTTGGGGCTCTGGTTCACTAATTCTGTGAAAGGTACAGTCAAAATAAACTTACAAGAAACTATTACTTAACTAAGCAAATTAATAACGAGATGAAACCCATTATTATTTTTCTCCTGTTGGGGCGTCTTGATTCTATTAAAATTACATTGTTTCCTGTTATTTTACTTGCTCTATCTTCAATTCCTACAAATATACCATCTTACTTTTTCAAGAAAATCAATTCCTTGCTCATATCTTTCTTGTGGAATAAAGGAAACCACATATGTCCTTACTGAAGTTAAAAAAGATAAACAGTACAATGGAGTTAATTTTCTGGATTTTCAAACTTATCACAATGCTTTTTGTTTAAAACAATTCACTTATTGGCTATTAGATAACATTGATGATTGTTGTCCTCTATGGGCTCAGGTAGAATTTATTTTTATTTCTCCTTTTTCATTTAAAGAATTTATATATTTTTCCCAACAACCCTCATGTATGTCACAACCCATCCTTAAAAACACGTGCAGATTAATGCACCCCTTACTATTTCCATGTCTCAACTATAGAGATAATTTCTTAAATTCATCTATCTGGCATAATAAACGTATTAAAGTTAAAAAATATAATAATCTTTTGGCAACCATGGAGAGAGGAAGGCTTGATATGGGTTCATCAGTTATTTAAGGACAATACAGTACTATCTCTTTCTCTGATGCACAACATATTTTTCAAATTCCAAATTCATTTAAATACAAATTAACACTTTAGCAAAAATTGTATCTGCTATATATGCTAAACTTCTGATCACTAATACAGTCATGATATTGGATTATCACCTTGTTGATACTCTTGTTTTAAGACCATCAGCATCCACACTATATAAAATTATTAGATCTTTTGATACTGAAAGGCAAAAATAATAGGCGGAACTGAAGTGGGAAGAAGATCTCAATGTGGTCTTCATCAGCCAGGATAGCTTGACTCCGTGCTCTCCATGCCACTGGAATCAAGCTATCCTGGCTGAAGAGGGTGAAACCCGAAACCGGTCCTAGGATGCTTGTTTCCAGTCCAGGGAGGACCTGGCTTGGCAGTTCGGGCTGGACTGTTCCCATGAGGCACAGGGTCAAGACTGATTTGCATATGGCTGGGTTCAAACTGGAATGGCATGGTGAGCAAAAAACGATGGATTTAGGCCCAGATCTCTGTACTGGGGTGAATGTATGACATTGTTCTGCATTCTGTCCATCAACTGTTGTTTTTGCATTTATCACCCCGAGTGGGACGGGTATGCCCAGACGTGGGTCCCGTGCTCTCCATGCCACTGGAATCAAGCTATCCTGGCTGAAGAGGGTGAAACCCCGAAACCGGTCCTAGGATGCTTGTTTCCAGTCCAGGGAGGACCTGGCTTGGCAGTTCGGGCTGGACTGTTCCCATGAGGCACAGGGTCAAGACTGATTTGCATATGGCTGGGTTCAAACTGGAATGGCATGGTGAGCAAAAAAACGATGGATTTAGGCCCAGATCTCTGTACTGGGGTGAATGTATGACATTGTTCTGCATTCTGTCCATCAACTGTTGTTTTTCCAGACTATACTGAGGCGCAATGTATACCAACAGTGCTTGTGTGTAACCAAGACATGTCCAATACGTTTTGAGTCCCCTGTGTATGATAACAAATTGAGAGAACCTCAATTGGGTTAGGGGAGAAGAGAGCAACAGGGGAAAGAATGGGGACAATGAAACAGCAGCACAGGCAAAAAGTGAGCAGGGTGATCTTAGGTGGTACATGTGCATGTGGGGGGAGACCATCTGTTGTGAGAAACAGAGAGATCAGACCATAGCTGCTCACACTAGTTGGAGGTCAGTTGTGAGGTGAAGCATGGGCCAAGCCGAATGGTTTATGTAGGAAGGGCTTCCTCACGTGCCAGTTCCCGGAACTGGGTGACCATGGTGTCCCAGGCCGCCACTATGGGCCGTTTGCATAAGCAACGGGCCTCTTCATAGTGCAGGGCAATGCTCTCCACCTCTCCCCAGTGAAGGAGCGCCATATGCTATTGTGGGATTGGTGGAGGTTGTGTGGCTCTCCAGTGCAATGTGAGGGTGCGCATGGCCAGTAGAAAGGCCAGGTTTGTGAATGGCGCTCGCACTTCATGTTGTGTCCTCCTCTTGTAAATTCCCAGAGCAGTTGCCTCCCATGTGTTCAATGTGGTAAACTCTGTAGTGGTTGCCAGGGCATCATGCACTGCATGCCAATAGGAAGCTAGGGAGGGGCATGTCCACAGCATGTGTCGAAGGTCAGCAGCTGGGGATTGACATCTAGGGCATCTCAGGTGTGCCGTGGGGAATATGCCATTCAGTCTGGATGGTGTGAGGTAGGCTCTGTGGAGTACCATATATTGAATGTTTTTGAAATGTGCACTGCCAGAAATACTTGGTGGGGACTCTAGCACTACGTTCCATTCAAAATCGTGGAGGGGGCACCCGAAGTCTTCTTTCCACGTCTGATGGAGTGGTGTCAGGGAGACCCCTATATGTTCCCTGGTGGCTTTATATAACCATGTAACTAGATGGAGTCCAGCGCCCATGATATATAGGTTGTGCAGGACAGCATGGGTGGAGGGCTCTTCATCTATTGGGTTCCAGATGAGTCGACACACCGCCAGTAACTGTCCATGTAGGAGTAACTAACCTGGGGGATATTGTAATCTTGAACCAGCCGGTCAAATGTAAGGACGTGGTGATCCTGGAATAGATTACCCATTGTTTCAATGGACTTTTCATGCCAAAGAGAGAGGTCCTCGGACGTGAAAGATCCAGGGAATCTTGGCAACCCCTGGAGTGAAATCGTGGGAGCATATGGCTTCACATGGCACATGAACTGGAAGATTCGGACAAGATATTTGTGGGCCACCCATACATGTAAGGAGCAGGAGCAGTGTAGTTTAACACCGGGTAGTAAAAACTGATGGAGGATTTCAGGATATAGGGGTCCATCACTGGCATCAGTTTCAAAGATATTCTTTCCCGCAAGCCAGGTGGAAACCCATTTAAGTCGGGCTGCTAAATAGTACGACTCAAAGGACGGAGCACCCAAACCGCCCCCAACCCACCAGCAGCTGCAGTTTGCTAAGGGCTATCCGCCGCCGCTTGTCGTCTCAGAGCAGATCCCCGAGCATTGAATCCAGCTCTTGGAAAAAATTACGGGATGAGTAGACCGGTTCATTAACTAAATAATAGAGTAGTCGGGGAAAGATGAAACTAATCACAAAAAAGGATACAGTGACTATTGGAGCACAGCAAATAGTGTGCTGTATCCCAACTTTTTGTTACAAAACAGGACTCAAAATTTTGGCTAGCACTAAAGAATTGCCTCCTTTTACTTGGAAAGTCATCCTTTATGGAAGAGGAAGCCTCAAATACATAACAGTGTCATGCTTCATCATCGGCTTCCTCTCCCCACCCTGGTAGGGCAATACCACCAGGGCGGACTCAACCTCCTCGAAGACTGTACCAGAAGGAGGGAGTTCTTAAATAAAATCTACTGGACAAAAAGAAGGGGGGGATCCAGATTCTGCTAAAAATACCTCTGTGGACACCATCCCCTCTGTGACCAGGAAGCCGGTATCCCCTAAAATCTAGTGAGTGAAGGTATCCTTGTCAAGTCCTAGGTAGGCTACACCTGGGTTTATTAGGTAGTTCACACTTTTTAGCACTGTGTAGCAGTGACTAGTTTTGGCAGAGTATCCAGTTTTAGGGATCCATCAGCTCTGAAGATGTTTGGTTTTTAAACATACCCTGTGTCCTTTTGAATAAAGGAACACAGAGGTATTTTTAGCATACTCTGGATCTTCTTCTTTTTGCCCAGTAGATTTTATTTAAGAACTCCCTCCTTCCAGTACAGTCCTCAAGGAGGTTGGGTCTGCCCTGGTGGTATTGCCCTACCAGGGTGGGGAGAGGAAGCTGATCATGAAGCATGACACTATTATGTGTGTGAGGCTTCCTCTTCCATAAAGGATGAATTTCCATGTAAAAGGAGGTGATTCTTTAGTGCTATCAAAAATTTGGAGTCCTGTTTTGTAACAAAAAGTGGGACTACAGCACACTATTTGCAGTGCTCCAATAGTCACCATATCGGATTAGTTTGAGTTTCTGAAGGGAGGTACGTGACTTACCCTTCTTCTCTCCCTTTGATGTTTTATGAGTCGGGGAAAGATGACCATCTTAGAAAGAGCAATTTTTCCTGTGAGGGACAGGGGCAAGCGCGTCCAGATCCTAGTTTGGGACTCTAGAGACGTAAGCGCCCGTTTCAGAAAAACTACATATAGATCCTGTTGCGACTGGTATATGCAGATCCCTAAGTAACGTACTGTTGTGTCTGCCCACACCATTTGCACCGCGCCAGTGCGGATCTCTGAGGGGGCTTGCCACGGCATAAAGGGAAGATGCACTATTTTCCCCAGTTCACCCGAAGGCCCACTGTTGCCTCAAAATCTCAGAGGGTGGTGTAGATCACCTCCACACTGACTGAGGCGTCTCACAGGTAGAGCAACATGTCATCAGCATATAATGGCAAAGCATGTAAGGCATTATTCAAGGGGATTTTCCAGTGTATACTCTGAGTGGAGGCAAAGGGTCAGAGGCTCCATTAGCAATGGTAAAATGGATAGGGGTTAAGGGACATTCCTGGCGAGTGCCTCGGATCACCTGGAACCAGTCAGAAATTAGTCGGCGGACACGCACAAGCAAGGAGGGGGAAGAGTACAGTAGTCTTGTGTAGGCCAAAAGACACTGGCTGATTCCCAGTGCCCGTAACACCTCAAAGAGGTAGTCCCATGACAGAATGTCAAATGCCTTCTCCAGATCGAGTATCGGGTAAAAAAAACATTCATATCAACTATTTTGTTATTGTGGATGATCTGGCTCACTGTTCTTCACTGAAATACGTAAACCTGCCATGCACATAAATCTGTGAAAAGTCAAGTTTTTGTCTGAATATAGCATTTTTAGATAGTCTCAATAAACAGGCCTGTCTTTTTATAGCATAGCTGTTCTCAAAGCAACATTCTAAGACTCAATTCTTGAGGGCACATCGGTTTTTACTAACACCAATACCAAGTTCTGAGTTCAGTGCTTCTTCCCATCAGGTCTTTAAATGGTTGCATGTACACAATAATTATTTATTCATAGGCATTGTATGATACCTAGACATGTCCCTTCAAGACTCCTTTACAGTACCGGAAGGCGGACTAGCAAGAGAAATATAATGAGTATTTCATTACTTATACCTTCCTGGTAGAGGTCATCAACTACAGATAGTTCTTCTGGTTCTTGTCAGTTAAGGCGGAACATTAACACGCTGGCTATTGGCTTGGCACATGTGCACTGTGGAGCCATCTCTGAGGGAGGGTCGGATGGTCCTACTCTGGGTTAAATTCTTCAAACACATCCTTTACAGTGATTTGAATGTCTTGCCTCAAGCTGGTTGACATTAGGATTGGGTACCAGTGCCTTTAGAGTTTTTCCTCCAATGTGCCTTCTGCTGTGACTTGTTTAGGAAAATTCAGTAACCAAGCTTGGATGCCAGGGCTGGTATTGAGAGGAGAGCTTTTAGCCAGGAAGGCCCATTTGTGGCACAAAGGACACTGGAGTGTATGCTTTGGTGTCGTTCAAGCCAGTGCAGTAATTCGAGGTGGGGTGATCTCATGTTTCTGTAGATTCAGGCACCTTCTGTTGGCCTTTTTCTAGATACTTTATAGTTGTTAGAGCTTTATCTGGG
The DNA here is from genome assembly GCA_963921515.1 of Calotriton arnoldi. Lineage (NCBI taxonomy): Eukaryota > Metazoa > Chordata > Amphibia > Caudata > Salamandridae > Calotriton > Calotriton arnoldi. The sequence goes on along the minus strand of CAWUFW010007262.1, from coordinate 554,145 downwards.
TGCTGATGATGTTGAAGTAATCCAGCACAGGATGAGAGATCTTGTCAGTTTAATATAGTAGTTGGGATGTAGCAGTTGGAGCACTCGCTTCAGCAAACAGTTGAAAATGTACACCTATAACCACAGTGTTGATCTGGGGACCACGGCATTCATCTACATGAAAGAGTGCACGCAGATTTTTAGGACTCGCCTACTAGACAGCACAAGCTGTATGGTTGAAGTCCTATTATGGGTTTCCCCAGAACTTACATCGGCTTAGATCTTGCTCTTTGCTTATTGGTTGGCTTTCTTGTTACACTCATATGCTTGCTTCTTATTCGTTGGCTTACCTTCCTCTTCTTGTCTTTGATCCTCCAATGGACCATAGCCTCTTTGCCATCCTTTTAATTGGCTGAATTTTATCTTTCCACTGCTCACTTTAAGGGAATTACTTTTTCTTTTTCATTAAACACACTATCAGAATGCATGTGTTTTCCAGCTCTCGACCTTGTGTGCTCCTCCCCCGCCACCACTCAAATTGTTGCTCTCTCCATCATGTGCTTCTCCTGGTCTTCCCAGCTTGCTCTTTCCCTCATGTGCTTCTCCCTCTCCTTCCATGTTACTCTCTCTTGTGCTGCTTTTCCCCTACCCAGCTTTAGTTTTGTTTTAATCCCACCACCCACTCATCCATTGCCTCCACTCACCCCAGCTGTCATTTTTTATTTTTAATATTGCATTTTTTGGGAGCGCCAGACAGTAAATTGCTGCTGGGCTCTTTGCTTAAATAAAAAAAAAAAACGCTTTTGCGCTAATTAGTTTACGTTTTTTTAAATTTACAAATCCATCTCGGAAAGGTAAATAACACAAATTGTACCTGCATGCACTTGTGTAATGACTTATGCATGCATTTGTCATCACCCATGCACGTGCCTTCAAAATGACACTGTCACGTGATTTGCCTTTTTTCTTTCTTTTCGTCATACTGCACAGCATCACAAACAAATGCTTTTTAGGTCTCGCCCTGAAAGCCAGCGCTTCAGCGCTGGCTCTGGGCGAGACATTTTGTAGTGGGCTTGCAGAAATGCGACCACAACTTTTGGCTGGCCTAGAGCATGCGAGTACGCGCACAGTAACGCGCATTCCTCGCATGCTCCAGGCGCCATATGTCTTTCCTCTCACTTGCTCCTCCCCCTCCCCCACCACAGAGCGCTTCTCGGGGCAGCGCGGCCGTGCCAGTTTCACGGCCGCGCGTCACTTGCTCTCCCGCTCCTCCCCCACCACAGAGCGCGTCTCGCACGGCCGCGCGGCCAAGGCTTGTTTTTATTTTAATTAGCATGGCCGTGCGCTGCTGCTCCTGCTCCCGCTAGGGGCAAGCTAGCACAAGCACGAGTGCTTTAAAACAGCTGTTTTTTTATTTGCCCTTCTTAACTGTAAATATTGTTTGTCGTTTCCCATCTTCCCGTGTCGATAAAATGTAAGTTTTTCGGGACAGACTCCGGACCAGCATCGTGTTTTTTCAGCAATGGTGTGCATTTCCGTGCCCAAAGGTGCTCGAGCGCTAATGTGCCTTTGTTTCTGTAAATGGAGCAGGGATGTGAACCGGTTTACGACCTGAGGCTGCCATCTAGAGGCAGCGCGCGGGATGGCAGGCGCAGCGGCATGGACTGGCAGTAGGTGTAAGCTTGCTTCCTGCCAGAATAAATCAATCATCGTCAACTTCCTCCCGTCCATATGGCCCTCTTCCTTGCCGAGCAGCAGGAAGACAAGCATCGGTCACGTGACACGCATGTCCCGCGCATCACAGGCTTTCTCATGCTTTTGGAGATACTGGGTGATTTTGGGCACCCCTTTCATTGGCGATAAGGTGGTGATCCGGCTGTCTCAGGTTGAGTGCTTGGGTTAACTACATATTCAACCGCACAGTGTGATCCTGGGCGAATAATTTTATTCCCATGCACTGCAGCTACTATGTCATAAAACACTCAGCGTGTTTACAAAAATGTTGGTATCAAAAGAAACAGGAGATAAATAGACATTTAAATCTGCTTCATTCTTATGCCTCAAATGGACAATGATTGAACTTTTATTGAGGAGTTCTGAACAGTGCTAGCTACTACACCTCACATAGGCCACTTCTAAGCGCTGAACATACAACACTCTGGGACGTTCAGAATTCAAGGAAGTCCGAGTCTAGTCCAGTGCAAAGAATGACCTTAGGTTAGACATTCTTTAATCGTTCCCATGTTGATGAAGAGCTTACTTGAAGGCCTGTTGGAAAACTGTGGTTTCCAGCAGCCTCCTGGACCGAAACAAGCCAGCTTCCAAAGAGGGCTGTGGCTGTTCCATAACACTCAACCTTAGAGGATCTTCTGCTGTGGTCTAATCTCTTAAAATGCAGTCAACCACATTAAAATTCATTTTACGCACAGATGCTTATACAACCATGACCACAATGCATCACAATACACGTGAAAGGCTTTTATTACAACACAAAAGGCAGACCTGTTGGTTGTGTCAATGCGCCTGTGAGCAGTACTCTCTCATCCGCCGCGTCCTTTGTTTCTTTTCTTGCCTCCTGTAAGTCTGTGGGTCTTCGAGAGTAGAGATATGTATATATGTTTTTTTATATATTTTTTCTTTTTTTAGCATATTTGCATGTTTTTTTCAGTGTCCTTCCTCCTGTGTATTCATTTGCTGCATGGCTAAACACTTAAAAGGTCCCAAAGGCGAGACCTATTGGCTATGCCAATGCTTGTTACTAATGATGCACAGCATCACCAACAGGCATTGCCAAATCCAAAAGGTTCCAAAGGTGAGACCTATTGGCTTTGCCAATGCTTGTTCATTTTTCCCACTGAATAGTATCATGGTAGTGGGTCCGGTGAATGCCACATCATCACTATAAGCACAAGCTAGTATGTGTATCTCTGTACACTTAATTCGGGCATAGCAGGCTTTTGCATTCAAAAGAAAGCGTGCTTATGGAACTGGGGGTGTTTCTTTTGTTCCAGGAGTCACTCTCAAGACAGAGGTGAATTTGTGCATCATCCTGCATCGGAAAGTGAAGCTAGTGGTGCCTAATGAAGTGGAGAAAGGGTGCCTGTGTATAGTGAACAAAGAAAGGGACAAATAGGCGCTCTGATGTACGCAGTTTAGGAGTGTTTTAGTAGTGGATTTGACAAGATAAGATGGATTGGTTAACTCCAATCCCGATCAAGACCTTATCCAATCCATACTAACAAAAGGCACGTTGTCTCTCCGGCAGCACAGAACAAACGTCTTTTGTTTTGTATGGTGTTTTTTTTTTGATAGTTCACATGCACGAGTATATGATACAATTTGTGTATAGAACAAACCTAGCTGGAGAGCAACGGAGCACACAATAGCACCAAAAGCCAAAGTGTAGATTTCAGGAGCATTTGCCCAGAGGCATATAACAAGTCAGTCCCTGTGGTGTGTGTGTGTTGGTGCGGGTGGGGGGAACTCAATGCTACTTGAAGGGATGTGTGTTCAGTTTCTTTCCAAACTGCATGCATGCTGCCTGCACTGTGAAACATGGAGTGGCTCGTAAACAGCTGCTCTGTATTTCACTAAATGTGCTACACCCAGAGCAGGTGCGGGTTCATGGCTGTCCAGAGGACAGTGCATTAATTGTAATAGGGTGCACTGTCCCTGTTTGCGCCCGGCGCACTTGTTTAAAGGTGTGCCATGGCGCAAACAATGGCCCAGGTAGAGTTGTTTGAGGTGCTGGCTACCGTTTGGTATCTGCAGAGAAGAATTTTGTGATCTACTGTGTTGAATGCAGCTGAAAGGTCTAGTACCATCAGCATGTTGAGTTGCCCCCATCTACGATTTCAATTATATCGTCCCATATATTTACTAGGGTGGCTTCTTTTCTACGTTTAGGTCTGAACCTGGAATGAAACATGTGAAGACTGTTCCGTAACTCATCATGTCCTTGGAGCTGAAAAGTTACTATTTTTGGGATTTATAGGCCAAAAGTGGGGCAGTAGTTGAAGAGGTCTGCAGTGTCGACGTTACATTTTTGAGTAAGGGTGCGATGCAAGAAGGCCTGAGGACGTCACGGACACTGCCTTCATCGAGGCTGCTGTTGATCAAATTTGGTCAATTGAATGAAAAGAATGTCGGCAGGGGCTGCTCAAATGATATCAGGCCAGGAGTCACCTGTGTCTTTAGCAGGTCTGAAGCCTCTGAGGAGAGGGAGACTGTCGCCTGCTATCACAGGGCTGTTTCGTGTCGACTTGTGCAAAGAGGATAGATTAGAAATAGCTACGGGTGAAGCTGCTTTTCTAAGTGGGGCTGGTAGTGGGGAAGATAATGTAGAGCAGAGGTCTTCAAACTTTTGTAGGTTGAGCCCCCCCAGCTGAATTTTTTGAAATGTCGGGCCCCCCACTACCTGACAGAAATTTTTGGAATCTGGTACACTACATAATTGACCGCCACCCACATATCCCGGGCCATATCCGGCAAATAATGTTCAACGCAATAAGAGTTTAGTTAACTGTAGGTTTGTGAGTGGGTGTGGTTAAATGACAGAGGCTTATTACACATCTCAAAACAAATTTTTCCAAGATAAAATGTGCGCAAATTGTTTTTACTAGGATGCTTTGTTTTACACGACAGATTGATAATAACACCACCATTAATGTGACGGGTGTGCCTGTTTTTCGCCACAGAGACGGTCAATCTGTGGATGGATTTTTGCTACTGCCATCCTCAGGTTGTGCTCCACATCCAGTCTTGAACGGTACTTAGTCTTTAACACCGCAAGTGCTGAGAACCCAATCTCACTTAAATAGGACGAGCTGAAAGGCAAGAGAGTTTTGATAGCAGTTTCTCTCAAAGCTGAATATTCTGCAGACATTTTCAGCCAAAACTCTCCCAGTGAGACTTTGCTGAAATGCATCTGCAGAGTGCGGTCACTTTGGAGATCAATCAGTTCTTCCTGCATACGAATCGGGAGATGGCTTGCCACCTCTGCCAGAAATGGTTGAAAGACCCAGTCATTCAAGTGATCGTTGTCCTCAGGAAAATACCTTTGCAAACTGTCCCTGAGAGACGTCAGGTGATTTTTTATTATTTCAGCAACACTTGGAAGTTCATATTCAGTCTCCGCAAGAGCATCTACTAAACATGCAAACTGCTCAAACAAGCCATCTTCAACTAGTCTTCTCCATAATTCAAGCTTCTTCTTGAATGCAGTTATTCTTTTATTCATGGTAAAAGAAGTCATGTCAGCTCCTTGCAGAGACAGATTCAGGGAATTTAATTTCTCAAAAATGTCAGCAAGATATGCTAGAAGCACAAGCCAGCGGGAATTGCATAGTTGTTCTGCTTTGCAGGGGTCCAAACACAGAAGAAACTGCCGTACTTCATTCCTTAATTCAAAGATGCGAGACAGCACTTTCCCCGGGATAACCACCGCACTTCTGTATGAAACAGCAAGCCATCATGCTCAGCTCCCATTTCTGCACATAAAATTGCAAATAGACGAGCTCTTGTGGGATGGGTCTTTATAAAATTTACTATTTTTATAGCAGAATTCAGCACATCCTCTAGTTCGCTGTCCATATTACGAACAGCAAGGGCTTCCCGGTGTATCATACAGTGGGTCCACAGAATATGTGGAGCCACTTTCAGTACGTTAGCTTTTAGGCCAGCCCTTGCACCACACATTGAAGGAGCACCATCTGTGCAGATTCCAACACAGTTTTCCCATTTTAAGCCATGGATATTCAGGAAGTCATTGATAATGGCAAACAAATTGGATCCTGTTGCCCGCCCCTTTATTGGCTTGCAAAATAAAAAATCTTCTAATACTAGCTTTTCATAACAGTAACGAACATAAGCAATTAAATGGGCATCCTTTGACACATCAGTTGCTTCATCCAGCTGCAAAGCAAACAAACTTGATTTCAACCGGGCTATGAGCTGTCCCTGGATATCTTCTGACATGTCAGAGATGCGGCGGCAAACTGTTGTGTCTGAGATGGGTATACTTTTGAACTTCTCTGCTGCTTTTTCACCAAGCATTGTCCTAGCTACGTCGAGCAATGCTGGGAGAATCACCTTTTCTCCATCTACAAAGGGCCTTTTGTTTTTGGCAATGTGGTATGCTACTTGGTATGATGCTTTTAATGCATTTGCAGGAGTATTTGCCACATGTTTCACCGCTTCTTTCTGCTGAGTTATCTCTTGCAACTTCCTGACAAAAAAATCTGTTTTTTCCTGCTAGAGACCCATGTTTTGTTTCAAAGTGACGCCTTAGTTTGGTTGGCTTCAAGCTGTCGTTAGCCAAGATCACACCACAAACCACACACTGTGGTCTGCTTTCTCCACTAACAACAATGCAGGTGAACCCAAAGTCCAAATAGGAGGCATCATATTTCCTTGTTTTTGCAGCTTTTCTCTCTCCATCTGTTTCTGTTTCAGCCTTTCGCTTGAGCACTCTACCATCTTTTGGGAGCAGAAAACGATCCATATCAAATGCTTGCTTAACCTAAGATACAAAATTTGAAGCTGCATGTTAATGAATAGTACATGGCTGCAATTTTACAGCTGCATGAGGTACAGCAGGTTTTTAACTTTGTAGTTTCAAAAAAAAAAAATCTTTAAAAAAAAATCTTATGTTTTAAATAAAATAATTTTGGATAAACGAATCATTCTGTGGTAAGTGGATAAAAAGTAATTCCAGCTCATCCAGGCTTTAAGTAGGTGCTCCCAAAATTGCTGCAGTTTGTATATGCTGTATACCACCGATGAGGCTCTGCAAGTTACTTGTTCAAAGGTTAGTGAGGGCAAACTTCAGCACTGCCCCTTCACCCATCACTCAAAAACAAATGCGTACCTTCTTATTCACTTCCTCAGATGTTTCTTCTGCTTGAATAGGAGTCCTCGGCCTAGCGATCAAGTAGCTTTTTCCCTTGCAATGAAGAGAAAACGTTTAAGAAATATTACTTGCATGTTCTCAGTATGTTTTGCATGAGACGCCATGAAAGCTCCCGAGATCAGAATCATAGTGATGGGCAAGGGAGTGAATGACATGCCTAGAAGTTACTTGCTGCCTTATCTTAAGGGCAAATAAAACACGCCATGATCTGCAAGTTATTAGTTGAAGTCCTGATGGCTGGTAAGATGGCCATGATCTGCAAGTTAAAAATGTGATTTCTGGCAGGGCCACAGTAGCTTTACATTCTTTCAAGTTTGTTAAATTGACCTTGCATGTACTTCCTTGAGGCTCCTTCACTTCAATATCCCCCATACACAATACACCCACTCTCCTGTAAGCACAAAGTTTTTTACTTCAGAGGTCTTAATTGTGGTTTTTGGACTGTTTAAGTACGGACGCATAATTTTCATGGAGGCCCGGCCTTTGCTCATAGACCTTTGCAATATTACAGACGTACGGCCAGGGCAAAAAGCACTGGGAAAAATAACTTATTCTACTGCATCAAAAGGGTTCATACAACATGTGCAGCTGAATGGCATCTGGAACAGAACAAGGAGGGCTCCTGGGATACTCTGTACCGCCCCTCTGTACCTTTTTTTAAATTTGTATTAAAAATATAAATCTTTCCTATGCCAAAGCTAAGACTCCATTGGTTAAGACACCACCTAGATATATTGGGAAAAATTAGTGCCAATAATTTCTTTATAAATAATATCTTTTCACAGTTTTACATTGTGCAAACTCGGTTCCCGGGCACTGGAACACTTTAAATGAGCACCAGTTACAATACACAGGGTCAGATTTATTACATTACGCACGGATAAATTAAATTATTTTGTCTTAGATCACAGGATGTAGCGCCAAGGCCAGGATTCAAACCTGACTCCACAGGTACGTCACCAGCTCGGAGTATAAAACCACATTCTCTCCGCTTCGATTTTAGACATCCAACGTCCTACACACCCAGGTAGCTATGAAGAGTTAGCATTATATGTAAACAAAGCCTAAAAATGCCAGAAATTTGAATTGTAAGTATGCTTTTTCAGCCCAAATCAATCTTCAAAGTGGAATCATACTAAGTACAATAATGTGTGTATGATGCTTTGAATCTCCAACTTCTGTAGCATTTTCAAGGCTGCTAGTGATAGCTGTGTTTGTACGCACACGTGCACTATTATGTGTTTGTTTGACAGAATGTGTACACATGTAAACGTTTGAGTGTCTGTAAGGGAAACAGTGTTATCAGAGTTTAAGCACTCCGTAGCTCAGAGCTGGTACACAAGGAACAATTCTTCTCTAGAAATCATTAACAAACGTTTAAGGCAGAGTTAATGGAATAATTGCCCACCAACCAGTTATGGATCTGATGACAAACGTCAAAGTCCACAGAGAGGGCACTGAGCGAACACCTCATTGAGAATTCCTTAGTGGTACGATAAGTTGCTTGCCTGAAGCAGTGGGGGTTTAGGACACGTCGGGCTTATGTTTAAATAAATAGAACTAATAAAAAAATTCATGATGTTGCCTATTTTACTTCAGAGCAATGCTGTCTGACATACTTTGTGGTGACAGGGACATGTTAAGGATTTTGGGGGCCGTAGGCCAAAACTATTTTGGGGGCCCCTGCTCAGAACAGCTTTGAGTTTATGATTCACTTTCAGCTCTGCCATACCCTCTTTAACCAGGCTACTAATGGTGCACAGACACTATGGTCGAAATTCTAAAAGTGTTACATCTAATATTCAGAGATAGTGATGTGTGTTTTCACTGTTGTAACACAGCAGCAGCCCACTAATTTTACAGCGAATAATATCTGTGATATCCTCCAATTTCTCGTATGCGAGGACCCGTTTTGATCTAAAATAAACTTTATGGTTGTTGCATGAAACAAACACATTTCTCTGCAAATAGTAATAGACTCTCGCACATCACTCACATTAAAAAGAAATGGCAAAAAAATAAAAAACTGTATTTACAAGAATCTGTTTAGGAATTATTCCAGGCCATCAGGGCAAAAACAGAGGTGTCTCTATCAAGGTGCCCCCTGAAAGGCTGGATTGCAGTGCATGTAAAGGTGTCCTTTTGTAATTTAGGTCAAAAACCTTGATGGGACACGACATGCCCATACTTGTGTGCAGGGGCGCAACTAGACCCGAACTTCAGAGGGGGCTAACACTCCCAGCCAGGGCTGGCCATAGCACTGGTTGCACACCGTGCAACAGTCTCTTTGGCGCCCCGCCCCAGTTTCCTCCTCCTCCATAAATTCCCTCACTACCACTCACCAACAATGCACCTCATCTCTCTATAGCACCTTTCTGACAAACATTTCATATTTTTATAGCGCTACTCATAGTTTACTCACACTCAGTTCTTTGATCTGCATAGTACACGTTTTTGTAGCAGGCACATTAACCCTCTGCGCTGTGTGGGTGGCAGGAGTGCCCATGTTAGTGCACGGTGAGCCATGCTACAGTGAGAGAGTAGGGTAAGAGTAGTGACTGCAGGGTGAGTGAGGTGACCGTATGAATTTGGGAGCGGATGTAAGTGCAGAGTGGGACAAATGAATGTATGGTTAGTGATAGGCTTATTGGAGTGAGATTGCAGAGTGAGCAGTGAGGGGGACAGGTGAGTGAAGTGTCACATGAGTACAGGGTGAGTAGTGTGCTCGTGTGACTGCAGGGTGAACAGCGCAAGTGCATTGTGAGTGCAGAGTGATCACTGTGAGTGCAGAGTGAGCGGGTGAATGGTGAGTGCATGGGGAACAGTGTGAGGGCATTGTGATCCCTGTGAGTGCAGGGTGAGCGTGAAAGGGAAGGGTGAAAATGAGGAGTGTGTTGTCTGAATGTAGGGTGCATGCCCAGGCACTTGAAGTATGTCAGCATGTTATTGACGGCGGCGTAGGATTTCACATATAAGTTAAACTATTGGTATTAAGGCATTAACCAGGGATCGAGGGTGGAGGAAATAAATAACGTACTGATCCTACAACAAACTTCCAGTTTTAGGATTGGGGTTGCCAGCACCTTATTTTGATATCCCAGGCGGTACAAAAATAAGCAGTCACCTAAAGCTGTATTTTCAGCACTTATCTGTGCATACTTCGAATAGCAAATATAAATAGAAAGCACTTTAAATTGTGTTCTAGGGCTGCCTGAAAGATCCATGACTGAAAGGGAAGAAAGACAGAAAAGTCACATTACAAATGAATACATACTTCTTTATTTATAACCCGTATTTAGTGCCAAGACAAGCAATTTGCAGGGTGTTCATACAACACATGGCTGGCATTTTTCTTTTGGCAACTTGAAGCCCTTCTAGCCCTGTGGGTGTTGCTGCCCGCCTGTATAATTCTAAAAGAAACTACGTATTTTCCAGCTTGGCTGCTTTGCTCTTCTAAATGCAGCCCAAGTGCAACATTCCACACAATTGCCTGGGAGGCCTATGTAATTGTTGAACTCCAGTACGGGAGTATTTTAGAGAAAGTTAAACATTCACGAAATATTTACAAACAGGTTTGAAATGGTGTAATTAGCTTCTCTGTGCAGACCCAGGGGCTGCTGCCCTAAAGGTACCTCTGAAGACAAGTGACTAGGAATATCTCATAACCCCCAAAAGTACTTCAGCCCTCACAGTAAGCAAAAAAGCATTATATAATTACCAGTACAATACAGTTTAGGATGCTAATAGATACTTTACTGCCTGTATAATTCTAAAAGAAACTTTTTCTCCTTTGTGGGAAAAGCTAATCCTCCCAGGACGGGGTTAAATTCCTACAGCTGAAATGCTTCAGCTGCAGTGGGAGGCAGGGATTCTCCTCTGCTAAAACTGAAAGCGCACGAACACGCTTTCGGTTTTAGCAGAGACTCTGTGCTTACCACTGCAGCTGTAACATTTCAGAAGTAGGAATTTAACCACTTGAAATTGCATAAGCATGTGCACATCGTGGCCCATGGATTTCCCCTCCCTCCGTTACAGCCGAACCTTCGCCCAACATCCCCCCCTCCCCCGACTTTGAAAAAGCCCTCTTGCCTCCACAGGAAACCAGGAAGAAAAGGCAGCAAAAGTAACATGCAGAAGCTTTATGCCTGCAAATTTCGCGGCACTTCCTGCAATCTCAGCTGCTATGACATGACACTAGCATTGACATCTCTAAACATCCAAACAATCGAAGAGCTGGGAGGAAGCGCTGCCTCCGAAAATCACTTTACACCCCACTTCATAACAGCCTCATTGTCCCAATTCAGCACTCAATCAATGTTTCTGCTGTAGGAGCAGAAGCGCATCTACATATCAATATTCAAATAGCCTAGGCTACATTGTCTATATAGGCACAACACATTGTAGTAATGGGCGTGAAAAAAAACAAATACCCCTGTCTGTGCTACGTGGCCATTCTACTAAAAAGAGTCCTGCAGCATTTTAAGGAACCGTCCATAAACCACATTTACAAATACGATCCTGCAGCTGGTAAAGCGTGAAGTGGGTTAATGCCCAAACATACCCCAAGCACTTTCACTGAAAGTTACATCCTCCTTGGACGGGGTTAAATTCCAACAGCTGAAATGCTTCAGCTGCAGTGGGAGGCAAGGAGTCTCCTCTGCTAAAACCGAATCGTTCGTTCGCTTTCGGTTTTAGCAGAGGAGACTCCTTGCCTCCCACTACAGCTGAAGCATTAGGAATTAACCCCGTGAAATTGCAGAAGCATGGGCACGTCGTGCCCCATCGATTTCCCTCCCTCCAAACCTCTGTTACGGCCGAACATCAGCCCAACATTCCCCCACCCCCCCAGACCTCGAGAAAGCCCTCTTACCTGTGCAGATTTCAGCAGTCCTTCACAGCGAGGCGACGGGAACATGTAGGGAAGCCTTCACAGGAAACCAGGAAGAAAAGTCAGCAAAAGTAGAAAGCAGGAGCTTTATGCCCGCAAATTTCGCGGCACTTCCTGCAATCTCAGCTGCTGTCCCCCTCATTGGTGGAACGTCACTGGTGACGTTCCTGCGTGCTGATTGGAGAAAGCGGGAGCAGCACCCAATCAAAAATCCCCATTTGAAATGGGTGATAACTTGCGACGTGGGACAGATGAAAAACAAGACAACAAAGGTAAGATTTTCGGGTGGAGCGCGCGCCCCCCCTGGGATGGTGGCGCGCCCCCCCTGGGGGGCGCGCCCCACAGATTGAAGAACTTGTAGAGTGAGATTATGGAGTGATCCAACCATGGAACTGCATGGGCTGAAATGTGAGGGTAGAGTAGATGGTATTTCTAGGGTTGGGTAAGAATGGGCTTAGTGATGTGTCGATTGATATCCAGAGTATTGGGTGTTGTTTTGAGGGAATCCTTTATTGTCTTTATGCTGGGATTTCAGTAAATGGAATTACAGTTAATTTTACTGAATGAATACAACCTTCCAATCATCTGTATAAATTTGTTAAAGCAAGACATTTGGTCTCAGCTTCTGAAGAGGCTGAGGCCGAAGAAATGCTAGCACATGTTTAATGAGTGCTTTACAGATTCTGGTGAAACTTGCAATTATCAAGAGGTGCACACATTGTACAGTGGCAATCATCCATTTTCGATTCACTCTTTTTATTGACTTTTAATGATTACACATACTCTTGCCTACATCCTTCGACTAGCAAGAGCTATGTTATTCCATGCCTAACAATAATCGTGCATGTTAACATCCATAACTAAACCCCCAGCCTCTCCCAAATCGCCCCACCCCTCCACTGACAACGATTTGTCATAAACTTAAAGTAACTCCTGGCTGTCTTCCTGAGCACAGCGTGATAAGAGGTCTCCTCCTGCGTTAGGAAACCTTTCGGAGATGAGAGCTCCCATTCAGGAGAGATATCCAAGCCACTAGCCTCCTGCAGACCTTCAAAATCTTGATCAGGATCAACAATCTCCCCTTACTCAGCCTCTTCATGTTCCTCTTGAAATTCTTCCTCTTCTATCAATCTCTGTGCCTCTCTCTGAGATCTCATCCTCGGAACAGGCGTCGGTGGCGCCAGATGTGGCGCCAGTGACTTTGGGTTCAGCATCGAAAGGGAGGTCTACCGGAACAGTAGTCGGCGCTGGCTGAGGTCAAGTCAGCGCCGGTTCAGAAGCAGATGGTGCCGGAGAAGATCCATCCAGTGGCACTCGCCGCTCCAGAGATTGTACTGGCATTGAAAATCTCGGCGTCGGGAGAGGCCAACTCCCTGGAGCCATCGGCATAAAAGGCATAAGAGGTGCCTGAGGGAAATGAGGTGGCAAACCTCCCATGGAATATGCCAGCAGACCCATGGGGCCAACAGGCGCACCAGTAGGGTTTGCGCTCTGGCGAACAAGCCGAACAATGCATTTAAAAAATGTGACGGATCTGTACCCGAAGTCGGGAAGGCAGGATACACCGGATCCGGCACTGCAGGCTCTGAAGCCGCTTGAGAAGGCAGCACATTAGGCTCCAGTTGCGGCGCCGGATATCCTAGAGCCAGAAGTGGAGTGGTCGGCTTCAGCAACTGTGGAGGCGTCACTTCTCTTGGAGCCAGAGTCACCGCAGGAGAAGGAGATGGACAGATTTCATCTTTCCGATGACGCCTGGGAACCGGCGACACCGATTTCGGCGTCGCATCCTTCGACGAACGACGCCGAGACCCATGGCGTCTCTTTTTCTTGTGCTTCTTCGACGACCTCGAAGTATTCGGAGTCGGCGACTTGGGACTTGACCTCGATCTTCTTCTACCTCTTTTTTGTTTCTTGGCCTTGGCCATGAATAATTTGGCCTCCCTCTCCTTCAGCGCATTGGGATTCATGCGCCTGCTAGATAAACACTCCTCAACGTCGTGGTCCGACGAAAGACACAGCAAAGTCTTCATGGGGGTCAGTGATAGACATCTGACCCCCACATTCCCTGCATGGCTTGAAACCACATTTTCTCGGAGTAGCCATAGTCGCTGTTACAAAGACACTACGACTTGCAACAAAAAACCTCCCAGAAATGAAGATCCCTGGGAAAAACCATTATGCGTCAACAGCATGGAAAAAAGGGACTGACGTCAGCACACCGACGAGGTTTTCTTATGGCTCCGATGACATCACGCAGAGTCACGTGCGGAGCCATACCATTGTGACGTCCTCGTCGACATGGGAGAGCTGAGGAGAAAAGTTTACGTGGAATGCTGAGCATGGGGGTAATTCGTAAGGTGAGGAATCCACAGGCAGATGTATCCATCAGAAAGTGTATTGAGTAAACTGAAACTTCCACATGAACCAGACCTCTCCGGACTGTTAGGCACCCTTAAAAGAAGAGGCCATACTGCTTCTCATATGTATAAACTCCTCAACACACCTAATGGACAGGCTCTGAGATTATTTAATCAGATATGGTAAACCCATACACAATTAGCAGGCGTCTCAAACCTTAATGAAACGATATGGCAAAAGATCTGGAAATCTCCCTTCGATGCCAAAATCACCCCTGGCCTTGCACAATCTAGATTCTGGTGCATCCACAAAATGTACTGGACCCAAGCAAGACTACACAAACTGGGGCTGAGGGACTCAATCACATGCTGGTGGTGTGGGGAGGGTCCAGGGGACCTCCAACATATGTTTCTTAAATGCAAGAAGGCACTCCCACTATGGACAACGTTCCAAGACCTGCAACATCAGATCACAGGGGTTACAATAGAGATTGACTTCCTAACAACTCTCTTGGGCCTATATGTCAACCCCCACGCTGCAGAACTCAACCCACACACCTAATCATTAGTGGACCTCCTCCTCTCCTTGGGCACCAAAACAGTTCCCTCTGATGGAAATCCACATCCCCTAGCACCTTTAGCAAATGGTGGAATTTACTATGCTGTCAGAGGCGCTGATCACATTTATACCTAAAGCTTCATGGCTCCTCTGGCCCCAGACGCCTTTGAGATGCCTTCAATAAATACTTACAGGAGAACAAACCTCCATAAACTCCCCTTTTGGATCACCTCCCAGTTTGGGGTAATGCCTGGAATTTATCTTACAGTTTGCCTAACCCTGCCCGACCCTCCTGTCAGATATTGTTACCCCTGCCCAATGGAGCCATTCCCTCATTGCCTCTCCCTCTCCTCTCCTCTTCTCTCTCTTCCTACTTTTCCCACCTCATGAGCCAGCGGACCTCTTCTGTGGTACACTCTGGACAGGCAAACTAAATCGGCATTAGGTAGGCCTGTCAGTTTCCCGACATAACTACTGCCATGTTTGTTCCGTGATAGGAGACGTTTAGTAAGCACTTGTTATGCTATGGCATGCCGTTGATTACTTGTATACTCTCACCTATTATATCATACAATCAATGTCATTGCCTTTCCCTTCACTCCTGCAACTGGAGTGTACTGCTTATCTTTGTAATGTTTGTTTCGTTTACTTGTTCTTTGCCGTTTTGCATAAAATAAAAAAATATCTGAGCACAAAAAGAAAGCTCTGTTCAACAGGCAAGTGTTTATTGCTCCGCTTAAAGGAGCCTTCATCCTTGGTAGCACGCAGGTTGACAGGAAGAGCATTCCAGCCAGAAGTGGCCAGCATAGAGAAGGAGGTACCTCCCAATTTCTTCCTCTTAGTTTAAGGTATCACCGCCAGCAAGGCATCCAAAGAGGGCAGAATTCTGGCAGAAAGGTAATGAATAAGTCTTTTGGCAAGGTAAGCAGGACCTGATCTATAAATGGCTCGGTGGGCAAACAACAGTCCCTAAAAACTTATTTGGCTTCCAAATTGGCAGCCAACGCAGTTCCTTCAGATGTGCATGGATAGAAATGTTCTTAGGGATATTTAAAAGAAGCTGGGCCGCTGCATTCTGAACTAACTGGAGTCTCTAAAGTTGGTATAATGGGAGACCCCAGTATAGTGCATTGCCATAATCCAGACGCGAGGGTATGAGGGAGTGCACTACCATCTTCTGGTACTGGCGTTAGGTGAGGGGGGGGGGGAAACAGAAACTTTCTCAGAGATCTCAGAAGGCCAAAACAGGTCCCCACCACACTGTCCACCTGAGAGCTTCACCGTAAGATTTCGAACTACCGTAACAGGAGTTGGAGGAGATGGAGCAGAACTAGGCCAAACTTCACCACTCCATCCAAGGGTGGGAGAACCAAAAACCAGGACTTCTGTTTTGTTTGTGTTGCACTGGAGATTACTCTGGGGCATCCACTGGGCTATTGCTGCCAGACACGCTTTGGTTCTGGTCAGTAAAAATATTACCGCCCCAGGTTAGAAGGATCTGCGTGTCGTTAGCGTATGAAACAACCTGCACTCCAAAAGATTCTACCAGGACTGCCAACAACAACATATAAACAGTAAACAATGTTAGACTTAATGCAGAGCCCTGGGGAACACCAAATGTTAAGGATTTGGAGTCAGAAGCAAATGGCGGCATCCACACTGATGGACATCTTCTTGACAGAAAGGAATCCAACCAGGATAAAGCGGCCCCACCTATCCCAATATTCCGAAAACGTTGTAACAGGATAGGATGGGAAACTGTATCAAACGCCGCGGATAGATCAAATAACAATGGGCAACTTGCTTGCCATTGTCCACGGCCAGTTTGATAGCAACCGGGATCTCTACCAAACTAGTTCCGTGCTGTGTCCCGGGCTTAAGCCCGATTGTGATGGATGCAGCATATGATTTGAGTCCAGTTAGCTAGACAATTCGGCGCTAATTTCTTGAGAATCTTCAAGAAAGCCAGAAACAGGGAAATAGGCCTATAGTTGGCTAAAAAAGATTTGTCTGCCGAGAGTTTCTTGAGCAGTGGGATCAGCTTGGCTTTTTTCCAACAGCTGGGGAAAATAGATTGATGTATGAAGTTATTTAAAAGAGAATTCAATATAGGATTAATGGCCTCAGCATTAGCAGTCAACATATCGGGGGGACAAGGGTCATCAGGGGAGACAGCTTTGTAAGCTTTAAGGGCTTTTGCAGAATCCTCCAACGTAATGGAAGTGAATTCTGCCAGTGAACACAGGCATAAAGTTGAAGTAATCAAAGACTGGTTTCCTAATCCGTTAAAATCAGCACTGGTATTAAAACCAAATGTATTTAGAGCATCCACAATGTCCATGGTATTATTATCAAAAAAAGTCCGAAAGCTGCATGCATAGTTTCGGGGAATCCTCAAGGGGCTGAGCTAGGGCACTAGGATTGGAAAATGTCTTTGTAATTTTAAAGACTTCTTTAAGTTTATTACTAGACATAGCAATTTTACAACACAACATTTACTCCGTAGTACAGTTATTGTGAGCTCGCTGTGTACCATTCCTAACCAGCAATATACATCTCCTGTCTCGTGTCCTAGTAATATCCTTCCCTCATACCAGCATGTGTGTTAGAGTGATTGGGAAATATATGGTCCCATGCCAAACTAGTAGCAGCTGTTAACTCCCCCTTCCAGCGCCAGCTGGTCCCAAAGGCGACCCCTCCAGCCTCCTTAATTGATCTACCAGTGACCTTCTTCCCTTTCTATGGGAAATTTATGCAGAAGGGAAGCCACAATTGGAGAATTTTTTTTTTTTAGAACGCAGAAAGTCTGTGATTGGTTTAAACTCCCTTCTAGGTCTCAGATCTTGGAACAATGCACTTCATGTCCCTGATACACCCATTGCCCGTTTTCACAAACTACTGAATCTATCAGTTTCTCTTTTTCATGAAAAAAGTGAGCTCTCCCTAGTATGTCCGGGTAGGAGGATCTTGGGAGGATGGAGTTTCCTCTTCCTTCACCTAGCCCAACTCTGTGTACCAAGTTCAGATGCACAGGGGGGCCTCAGGTTTATCCCTGTGAGTAAGAAGCAGTCATTAGGCGTATCAATAAATGTCTGGGACTTCTGCCCCCCACCACACGTGGGTTCCTGCTAAGATGAATGTTGTTCCTCCTCGACCTGTTTTCCAAATCCTCCTGCTTCAAGAGCAACTCTCCATCTGCTTTTTCAGTGAGTGAATGAAGCTCCCACATTTGGTGGTGTTCTGATTTTTCACCAACTGTATATTTGAGGCCATCCACTTTGGTTCTCAGTGAGAGCAAATCTCTCTTCAGCTCTTTGAATACATTTTTGAAATCCAATCTGATTGAGTCTACTTCAGTTCTAATCTCTTAGAAGAACCATAGAAAATCGTATGTATTGCCAACTCATTCTGGCTCTAAATTTGGGATCACAGTCGATTGCAAGGTTATCATCATGTTAATAGATTCTTTGTTTGGTTGTTTTAGCAGTAAAAATCTCGACTGTCGTCTCTCTCTTATTTCTGCCAAATGCATTGGCCCTTGTGATGAGCTTCAATGTACACTCAATATCCTCAACAGTGTGGCGAACAGGGTCAATCAGACTCCATCCCTGTATGGCTTGTGAGCCTTGGATGGCTGCAGCTCCCCAGAGCTTCCTGGCTGTACAGCCTTTTTAGGCACTATGGTGCCAGTTCCACTGCAGCCACAGATTTAGGTCTAACACATTGTCGGTAGTTTCGCAGCATGGCAATGAAGCTATCCAAGTCCCTATCTTGGGTCCTATATCTCGAATCTTTACTACTGGATGCTGCTCCAAGCTTTGTTTCAACATCACCGGTCTGTTTGGACAGTGATCCTCTCACCAGCATGCCGCTTGAGCGGATATCTATGAACTCAGGGGGTCAATGTGACTGAACCACTTCTCAAGTGCACTAGTCTAGCTACCTAGGTGTGGTAAAGACACAGACTTCAAATCTAGGTTCCTGGCTCTTGGTCTTTTAGGATGTGAGCTCCCAGTGCATCATATCAAGCAGTAAATGCTATAATTGTCTCACACTGTGTCAACATTTATTCAATGGTACAGTAGTCTCAGCTACTCAGCTTAAGGTAAGGCGTTCCTGTTGTACTAGTCCACTGCCAAACGGTAGCGCCACCAAACGGGAAACCTCCGCCATGCTGCCCCACTGGTCTTTCTCCTGCTTAAGATAGTGGCGAAATGGTTGGGCGACACTGATACACCTGCTATGGCCCCATCTCAGGAGGTTGCCAGATTAAAATATTGATCTTCCGCTTTGTCTGCAAGAGGCAGTCAGTTGGAGGCATCTAGAGATACTCCTCTCTTGAACGCCTACGATCAGCAGCCCACAGGTGCCAGGGGTATCACAATCTCCTTCTATGAAAGTCTGGGCCCATAATGCCTTTTTGCGTCACGTCTTCATGAACTTCTGGAAGGCCATTGTTATTTTTTCCATGTATGTTGCACTACGCATGGCACACCAATTTAGCTCCCAGCGTTATGGCATTTGTAATCGCCCAGACAATATGGCAGTCTCTTCAGCAGTCAAAGTATAAGTTTCCCCCACTTAGAATTTGCCTGAATGAGCTCAGGGGAATGCAGATGATTGCTGATTCTCGAGATTTGAGTAAAGAGTTAAAAAAAAACAGCTACTGCATTCCCCCGTCAGCCTCCGTAACTATCCTTTTTAAAATATGAATTGAGGCAGACACCAGAGTACCACCTAGAGATAGAAAGAGCAGTTTTTATATGAATTAGACCTGGAAATCATAGGTTTGAAGTTGACAAAATATTTTGGAAGCGTAATTTTCTTCACCCCTGTACTGAACCATCTCTCAGGTATTTGCTCCGAGTCCTTTCCTTCTTCACCTTTGTGAATGCCCACTAACCATACATTTTTCCTCTGGGGCCATAGAGGTCTCTTCAATGGTCCCATGCTTGTCATCAGAGTTCTTCCTGTATCCTCCCATGCCCCCTCACCATGCTTGTGACGACGTTTGTCTCTTTCACACTGTGTCCATGGCCGTGTGCCACTCTTTTCTCTGGGCTCTTCAGTTATCCCCAATGTTCTCCTGCACAGGAGCCAGGTATTTCATTCAGTTCCAATACCCAACCACCTTTTTCATTCACAACTCCTATGGGAGACAGGGCACTGAATTCCTACAGGTGCCAGGGAACTCAACACACTTTACATCTCCACGAGTGCTTCTGTAGTTCTCATACAGAGCTGTATTAGTATGGGACATAATTGTGTGCATACAGAATTATCACACACCTCAAAGAAATTATTTAGGAAAATGTTTCACTTGCAGGGCCGTCAACCGAATAAAGCACTCCTGTCTGTGCACACCCATATTAATCCTATATGTATTTCACGTTTAGCACACTATACAAAAATTCAATGATGGAAAAGTCTATATATTGTTTAAAAAAATCTTATCACAGTTCACCCTTCCCTTGTCCTGGGATCTATGAATAAATTAACGAATTATAAAAATGCTCACTGCAGTTGAAAAGGCTGCTAAATCCCGAGTAAGCATGTGGTGTACCTTTAACTTGCTTATACTGGATAGTCTTGCTGCACTAATATTAAAAGACACACAAGTGTTGGACGGAATGCGGAAAAAATCAACCATTCACCCCCAGTCAAAAGATCTGGGTTAAATCCATCGTTCTTTTGCTCACCATGCCACCCAGTTTAGACCCAGCCATATGCAAATCAGTCTTGACCCTGCTCCTCACGGGAACAGTTCAGCCGGGTTTCGGGGTGTCACCCCTCATCAGCCAGGCTAGCTTGAATCCAGTGGCACTGTGAGCCCGGGATCCACGCCTGGGTGGTCCCGTGCTCACCATGCCACTGGAGTCAAGCTAGCCTGGCTGATGAGGGGTGATACCCTGAAACCGGTCCAGGGAGGACCTGGCCTGGCAGTTAGGGCTGGACTGTTCCCATGGGGAGCAGGGTCAAGACTGATTTGCATATGGCTGGGTCTAAACTGGAATGGCATAGTGTGCAAAAAATGATGGATTTACACCCAGATCTTTGTACTGGGGTGAATGTTTGACATTTTTCAGCATTCCGTCCATCAATTTTTCTTTTTGCACTAATATTAAGGCTTCAGATTTCTGTAAACGTTAGTTACTCGAAATCCTACAGGTCCCGACATGAATAACTAAAAACTTTGTCCACCGTAGAATAGTCATTATGTGCTTCGAAACATTCGATATCTTAAGCGCTGGAAAAAATAATGAAATGTGGCACTCTCTCAGCATTTCAGACCTAAAGTGAATTCGTTCAAGTCATTAATTTACGTGAAATTCGATATTTAGACAGGATCACTTAAAGCAAGAGTAGTTTATTGCAAAATATTGTGTTTCATTAGTGTTTACAATCTGTCAAATATATGTTTTATTCAGTACAACTCTGAGCTCTAAACATGTGCCAAACACATTTAGAATAAATATATATTTACATTACATTCAAATTCAGTTGCACTGATCTGCCATCACAGAGGAGATCACATTGTGGAAATAAAGTCCTTCAAGCTACCGAGAATCTGAAAGACGTTTCAACCTAGCGGGCAAAAGAAAAGAAAAACAGGAAAAAGTGAGTGGGACAAGTTAAAAAATAATCATTTCCACCTGAGCAGGTTATTTTTTAAACGTGCTGTTTCAATTCATAAAACACGTTTTTTAAAACCATATTAGCAAAATATGTACTTTTTGAAGTTATCAAATAGTAATGCACTTTCACAATTTCATTATTCTCTTGATCAACGGGATCATGCTCTCACTCACTATTAACCAAAAGCATTAAAAAAAATTGCAATAGCCCCAGGGATCTCCCGTTTAGGCTGCAGTATCAGTTAATCTATCTACGGAATGTATATGGAGCACTCTATACCCAGAAAAGTGCCAGCGTGCTATTCCTGACATCTGAAACAGCATTCTTTTGGTTTGGGATTGGCATTAATAGTCGAGGAAGAAGATATCTTTTAGGGCACTTCTCAAGAGGGCAGTGTGGCCTGTATGAAGTGGAGCTGGAGGTCTTCAATACTGTTTTTATGTCCATCGAACATAGTTTGGCTTTGAACCTGCATAGAGTTTTGTGATGCTTTAAGCATTCTTTAAGGAGAGATGGGGATTCATGTGTGAGGGAGAGGTCTGTCCAAACAATGGGAACTAGGTAACAATACAATTACCTGACAGATACTGAACTCCCTTGACAGGAGGGTGAGGTTTGTTGTCTAGTGTCTCTGAAGCCTGAGGCCATGAAGGAGTGATGGTCTCCCAGGATGCAAAACTAAGACTGTGGGTTCAACCGAATGCTACTGGACTGTTTAACCTAACACCGTGGGAAACTATCAAAGTGGCTATTTATCGGTCTCGTATAGCTAAGCCTTCCTCCTCTGTAAGGATACAGTGAACCAAATGACTCAGTGTAATGAAACAAACCAGCAGCAATACAAATGTAGAGGTTATATCATGGTGGACTCAAACAGTAAACTCACTCTCAAAGGCAGCTGCATAAAACGTAATTCCCCGCCCCCCCCATCTCCAACATAAAGGTGGTGCACTTTTTACTAGAACATATGTTTCATTCTGGGCAACCGGATCTGTTGGGAGCAAAACAATTTAAAAATGCTCCCTTGCTTTGGCTGTTTCTGGATTTACTGAGGTGAAAAATGTCACCCATCAAGGATAAGACAGAGACGCACTTTTTCACACTCATAATGTTGTTGGGACTGCTGATGCCTATTCGATTTCTCCTCTGCACAAAAATAAAGCACCTGGAGTTTGAAATGTTGCTTTCCCTTCTACACAAGCAACCTTTATTATGTGATTTCAACATCTAGCCTGTAACCTCCCCTGCAACGTCAAATATTGTTTCCTAATGTGATTAACAGGCAAATAAAATCTAGACAATTATGGGAGTATTTACAATCTAAGTGAATATTTAGAAAAGGTGCATTTATACAGCTGACAACAGCAGATATCTTCATGTTCCTGTAAGTGAAACTATAAATGTTGCGCTTTCACTGATGGTCCAAGAACAAAGGCCAACTGCTTTGGTGAAACAGGGAATGATCCTACTCTACCTCTCTTAGTGGCATATTGCATTTCGGTGGGGTTGCACATCATGGCTAGAATCATGCTACTGTGTACCATAGAATGAAAGGAAACAAGTGCTTAGCAAATGACCAGCACCGTCAAAAGGTTATGTCATCATCCTTCCTGGTAACTCCAAGGAAACTTACAGACGTCTCCCAAATGGGTGCACCAACCCAGTACGGAAGCATCAAGGCAAGGCCAAGATGGCCTGAAGGATTCCACGGTCTACACAAGCTACAGAGTACCCAGACTGCCTCCATGAAGGCAAAGAAAAACAGGAGCTTTCAAGGATGAACAAAGTTACATTAGTTGCACCCTTTGGAAGATGTTCACAACTTTATTTCTGGAGGAAGAAAGGTCCTCCATTAAGTTGTGTTTAGGAATATGCTATGAATTGCTATAAATTAGCAGGCACAATTGAGAAGCAAGAGGGGTTTTTACAAGGATCAAAGAAAACCACCAAGAGAACAAGGGTACAGATCAGCTGAAAGGAACAACTATGCAAGGCAACATTTACTTTATTTCTAAAGCACTTTCTCAACTAAAAGGTATAATGTCATCACAAACCTCAAAACACAAAGAACCTAAAAAAAACGGAACGGAAACAATACCAATGATAACAGAATAAAAATCTCTGCAGTCATACAAATACTGGAGGCACTGATTAATAAACAACTCTCCGGTTATCTGGAACAAGATAACCTACTTGACCCTTCCCAGTCGGGATTCCGTGCATGTTATAGTACCGAGTCTGCATTGACTGAAGTAACTGATATGATAAGGATGTCACTGGATAAGGGGACTCCCTCGATGTTAGTTCTTCTTGATTTGTCGGCAGACTTCGACACCATCTCCCATGGAATCCTTTTGGATAAGCTACGAGAGATTGGTGTCAGAGGAATGGCCTTAAAATGGCTGCAAAGTTTCCTGACCGACAGAACACAATGTGTCCAATTGGACAGCTTTGTGTCTCAGACCACGTTAGTGGACAAGGGGGTCCCTCAGGGATCCATCTTAAGTCCTACCTTGTTCAATATCTATGTGGCTCCTCTGGCCTCCATCATTAGATCCTGCGGGTTCGAGACGATCTCGTATGCGGACGACACTCAAGTGATAGTCCCCATAGAGTCGGACCCCGCAGTGACCAGAGCAAAGTTTAAAAACTGTATGTTAAAAATAGCCACATGGATGAGTAAAAACTTCCTTCAGCTCAACTCCAATAAAACCGAGATCTTGTTGTTTGGTAAAGCGGAGGAGTTGTGGACCGCTGAATGGTGGCCTGTAGAACTCGGGGAAGCTCCGACACCAAAAAAGCAGGCAAAGAACTTGGGCATCATAATTGATGACAAACTCTCCATGGAGGAGCATGTGAAGACCATCTCGGGCACCTGTTTCGGTATAATGCGATTGTTGAGAAAAATCTTCCCTTGGATTCCCCTCATGGCCAGAAAAGCCCTTATACAGGCACTTCTAGTCAGTAGACTAGACTATGGAAACTCACTACTAGTTGGAATTAGGGAAGATCTACTATCAAGGTTGCAGGTAGTCCAAAATACAGCAGCCCGTCTTGCCCTCAATAAACCTGCACGCACCCCGTCATTACCTCTCCTGCGACAACTGCATTGGCTTCCTATCAGGAAAAGAGCAGTCTTTAAGCTCTTGTGTACAGTGTTTAAATCTCTTCAGGGGACGGGTCCCGCCTACCTTAAGAAGAAACTAGATCTGTACACCCCGTGCGTCAGCTGAGATCGAGCAACCGGAAATTGCTCTGCACGCGGAGAAAGAAAGCCAAAATGGGCGGGCGTGCTTTTTCTCACCTAGCCCCCGTCCACTGGAAAAGACTGCCAGATGAGATCCGAGCCTGCCCCAATCTGGCACAGTTCAAGAAACTGCTCAAAACCTGGATGTTTTAAGAACCGCTCTATCATATGTTGTCTGCTACTCAGGCGCCGAGAGATCCCCTTGGGGATGATTCATTGCGCCCTACAAATTCTAATAATAATAAATAATAATACAAATACTGGAGGATATGTACTTCCTGGAGGTGCAGCTGTGCTGTTTACCATACATTACCTTGGTGAATAGCCTCAGCACTGAGCTAAAGGTCGCAAATTGAAAACAATTTTGCAGCACAGGAAAGGCAGGATGGAAATAGGCCCTTTAAAGGTCCAGAGGGATCAGTTGGAACTGAAGCTCAAGCTCTTGTAAGATCTGCACCAGCATGTACACCATGAACTAGCCGTTCTTGAGTACTTGCTCAAGAACCTGGTTTAATACTGTGGACAAAGCCTCCACCCTTCTTCAGAACCATAAAATATCTGGTGTAAGGCCCTTTGCAGTGCTCATTCAGAGGCACCCGTTCTATAGTACAGTTGCAAAATAAGGCCTCCGTTTATTCCCCCAACCTGTACAGATGGTTAGAATGGGAAGTGGTATGGAAACAAACATTCTCATGAATGACATACCCACTACCCTCACACGTTAATGTAACTGCTGCTGTTGCTGAGATTGTAAGAATGTAAGAGGGTACAATCCAATTTCAAAAAGGAGTGCAGTCTTAACCCCTACATTTTCATTGCTCTTGGATAAAAAGTGCGAGAGGATGAGGGTAAACCCAATTACACCTTGCATTTGCCTCGCTCTGGTTGTCACTTAAGTGAATCAGAGCCTGAATGTCAAACAGCTTTTACCATCAAGTTACTTGGATTATACTGGGCTTCATCGTCTCCCAAATGAGACAGCACTGACCGTGTCGAAGCTGGTCCACATCAAGTGTATAGAAGCCTCCATGCCGCCCTGAAGCATTCGTAGGATGGGCTCTCGTATAAACTCTGGCAAACTTGAGACAACCAATCTGGTCCTTTCCCAGAAGGGATTGTTTTATCCAGCTAAACGGCAAGGGGTGCTGGAGGACTAAAGGTCAAACCTTTATCCTACGTATCTTCAGTTTTTCTCGATTGTCTTTTGGGGTTAGTGGTGGGGAAGGCATTCGGGTGAAATACTGCCAAAGACGGTGGTGGACTGCCAAACATTCTGGTGTTGCTTTAGCTTGAATGAAAGTGGGGTAATTTGACTATGGGTCATGCTTCATTGCCCCCTACTTATTCACTTGCAAAGGCAGGAGACAGTATTTCAACTTACGAAGATAGACTCCAAGAGAGTCTTATTAAAATGAAGCAAAGATTCAGACGGCTGTCTCAGTGGTCTGAGAACTTCTGTCAATCTGTTCGTTAAGAATTCGGAAGCAGCGGACGAATCTCTAATGACTTTGCGGATCAACCAATTACAGGTGTAATAAGGAAGATGCCACCAGTGGGGCAACATTAAGGTGAGGTAAAGACACGTTCGCTTGTTGTTGAGGCTATTTGCACTTTGCTTTTCTGCTTCAGAAGTGTTATCCTCATCTCGGTCAATGAAAGGGGTAGCAAAGCAAGGATCAAGCAACTCCTCACGCATGCCTAGTTCCTACAGAAAAATATTTTGAGCTGTAAGTTGGTGAGGCAAATGCAATTTGTGAAGCTGTGGACAAAAGTTGGGGGAGGAGAATCTGGTATCAAACAAAGAAGTTATTACCTTCGGTAATGCTCTTTCTGGTAGATAGAGAGTATCCACCAATAAGAGCATCACCGAAGGTAACCAACTTGTTCTTCTGATAGATTCTAATCGCAGATTCATCACCTTTAGAACAGATACCAAAGCTGTACCCTCTTAAAGATTAAGGATCTGAGTGGGCTCAGAGCAAAAGTCCTGCAGGACCTAACAGGCCAAGTGTCCCTCCTGTCAGATCTGGCAGTCAAGGCAGTAGTGCTTTGTGAACGTGTGCACTATCGCCGACATCACAGCCTGGCAGATGTCAAGGGCAGGCACTGTGCGTGCCAACACAGCGGGTAGTTTTTAGCCAACTTGTGCAGAACTCGGACGCCGGCTCTGTCGTTTCAAGCCTCTTGCATTTGTTGCCTTGAAATTTAACGAACTTTACTTAAGGAAGGAGCCGCCCATCACGACTTTATCATATGTGAGGTATCCACATTACGGACGTCGGTCCTGCCATATCAAGCATTTATTGCCTTGGATTTTAACGACCCTTACTAAAGGAAGGACATGCCCACTATGACTTAACCATATGTGAGGTATCCATGCCCCGCAAGACTCTGCGGGTGTGTGACACAGCCATCATACCTACTTAGGTTGCCCCTACACAGTCCTGAAGAAGACCCGCAAGGCCGAGGCCCCGAATTACCCTCGTAGCCCTAAGTCGGGTCGAAACGTCGACGCCCCCATAAGTAGCCTGGATTACGAGCTCAATCCTTACGTGCCACCAAAAGACACATAATTGTGTATTTATGAATTGTACCGAAAGAATGTTTTGACTTTTTTTACGTGGCCAGGCTAGATAAGACTGAGATACATAACCAGTCCATTTTCTGAATGTTTTTTAATTTTTCTCCATTTTACTATTCTGGAATTCTATTTCACTCCTCAAACACTAGAGCACCTCTTTTTGCACGTTCCCTTTGGAGCAACCTAATTTCCCTATTTCTCCTCAATTGATACAGTAAATAATTAACTGTTCACCTTATGATATGAAAATAAATTCTTGGTGAAGTATACCTTGGTTGTTGCACTTTTCTTTAGTTTAACTAATTGTATTGATTACTGCGAGCTAATTATTGTTCATGCTCAAAAATTGTCTCTCGAATACAGTACTGTAAATTTGATATATATCGTTTTTGAAATATAGGTCTAGGACCATTGTTTTTTGTATGGCAGATGTCAAGGGCAGGCACTGTACGTGCCAACACAGCGGTAGTAGCTTTAGCCCTGGTAGAATGGCCTCTCAGCACTTCAAGAGGCTGCTTTTTGGCCCGTGCGTAGCAGATCTGAATGCAGAGAACTATCCACCTTGACAGAGTCCTTCTCTGCACAGTCTTCCCTTCCTTCGCCCCAGAGAACCCCCCCAAAAACGGATTGTCCACATAATGTTGCCTGGGACAATCGCTGTAAAAGTTAAAAGCTCTTCTGGGGTCCAACCAATGGAGTCTTTCCTCCTCTTTCCATGGTTGAGGCAGGGCAAGGAACCCTGGGAGAATGATGGATTGCCCAACGTGGAAAGAACTCACAACTTTCAGTAAGAAGGCCACCCAAGTCCTCAGCAGCAGTCTGTCCAGAAAAAAGGTGGTGTTGGGCAGCTGCACTGAAAGTACCTATAGTTCGCTCATGCAACGAGCTGAAGTGATCCCAATGTGGAAGACAGCTTTTAGAGTCAGAAAATGGAATCAGCAGCCATGCCTCAGCTCAAAGGGCATACACATGCAAAAAGTCAAGACCACGTTAAGGTCCCACAGTGGAATCACAAACAGTTTGGGAGGAAACGTGCATCAAAGCTTCAATCACGACCGGTGATTGAAATAAAAACTGTTTGCCCGGGAATAATGGAAAAAGGCTGAAAGGGCTGACAAAAAAACTTGGATAGTTCCCACTGCAAAGGTGTTGCCGGGCCAAAGACAAAACAAACAGTAAAACATTCGAAAGTTTGGATAGTAAAGGGTCTCCACACCAGGCCTCAAATTTGTCCCAGCGCTCAGTGTAAATGGACTTCGTGGAAGAACATCTGGCTACGGATGACGTTCACCACTTCAGGTGGCAGGTCAAATGCAATTAACTGCAACCCCTCAATTTTCATGCGTGGAGGTGTAGATTGCGCAGAATCGGGTGAACGACCCGGGCCTGCTGCTGTAACAGAAGACCCTTCTAAAGTGGCAGCCTGATTGGAGTCGCTCCTGCCCGAATGCACTGTACCCCACACTCTCCTGGTCCAGTCCAAAACCACTAGGACGATTTGTGCCCGATCGTTCCTGATCTTTTTCAGAACTCGGGGCAGGAGAGCTAGTGGGAAGGGAAGGCATACCAGTGTCCTATGATCCATTCCAGTCCGAATGTATTTCCAAGACAGTCTCTTTGTTGGAACTCCATGTGCAAGACATTTGGCAGTGCACATTCCCAACAATGGCAAAAAGATCTAGCCAAAGGTGTTTCCCCACTGCAGAAAGATGTCTTGCACCACCTTGGGATGCAGATGCCATTCGTAATCCGTGAGACGCCAGTGGTTGAGCTCGTCCCTGATGTTACAGCCAACTCCAGAGGTGCAGGGCCTGTTGGCAAAGCACTGAGGACCACACTCTGCCCCTCTTGTTTTAGTTGAAGTACCATGTTGTGGTGGTGTTGCCCGTATGAACCTGCACAAGCCTCCCTTTGATGGATGGCAGGAACCCCTTCAAAGCCAAATGAACAGCCCGCAACTCCAACACAATGATATGGAGATGGGTTTTCGCCGGAGACCAGAGGCCTCTGATCTCCACCTCCCCCAGGTGGCAAGCCCAATCCAGTAGTGACGTCAGCTATGGGTGGGGAATCGAGGTGTCTACCGCTTTTCCAACTATGGTTGATCAGCCACCACTGCAGATTGCATGCAGTCGCCTCTGAAATATGAATGACATCTCACAGGTTTCCTAGGTATGGGGCCCACTGGAACTAGGGATTCCATTGCAGATCCCACATATTGTCTACAAGGAATTTATAGATGGCTAGACGACCAAAAAGCCTCAAAGAAGCTCTCAACGAGATCCAGGACTGAGGATAGAACGTCTAGATCACAGCCCAAAGTCCTCAAGTCATTGCAATGGATGGAAAACCCTGAAGTGTACCGTATGCAGGCCAGCTTCAATGCGAGGAGGTCTCTGTGAAGGGAGTGAGGTGCGACTTTGGCTCATTGATTGTAAACCACGAAGATGTCGGGAGGTTCGCTGTCACCTGGAAGTGGTCTACGACTGACAGTGGCGAGCCCTTTTACAACAACCATTCAAGGTAGAGTATAACTGGTATTCCTAACCTCCGAAGATGGGCAATGACCACGGCCATCACTTTTGTGAACACCCAAGGGGCACTGATGAGGCCGAAGGGGAGCATGGGCCATGAATTGGTCCTTCCTTAAAAAGGCATTCAAAGGGTGAAAATCGAAGATAACCCGAAGCCCTGCATCCTTCTTCAGCACCAGGAAATGCTGAGAATAACAACTCGTCCCTATTTCCGAATCCAGAACCCTCTTGATGGTTCCTTTGGAGAGTAAAGCTCACATTGCCTGCATTAGAATGGACAGTTGCTCCTCTGAGAGCTGTTCTTGTGGCGGAGGGAGGCGAGGCTGGGCAGAAAGATACAGCAAGCCATAACCATTCTGAACAATTTGGTGGTACCATCTGTCGGATGTGATGGATCGCCACCCTGGGAGAAACTACTGAATTCTGTCTCCTATCTGTGGGTCTGTACACTTCTAATGGCAAGCTAACGTGGCTTGGAGATTGTTACCTTAGGAGAGGACTGATGCCCTGGATGACCTGTGGCTGCCTGTTAGATCCATGTCCCCGGCCTCAAAAGGACTGAAGTGACTGCAGTAGTGGCTTGGGAGACGGAAGTTGGCTGTATGCGAAGCCCTTGGAGTAGCCTCAAAACTTCCTGAACCGGTAAAGAACTGTTTGGTAGGTATTAAAAGGCCAAGGCAGTGTGCCGTGGCTCTACTCTCCTTGAAACTTTCCAAAGCAGAATCAGCTCTTTCCACGAGAAACAAACACCAATCGGGTATATGGCTGCATCCTGACCATCTTAAATGGTTTGAGCCATGGAGGACCAAGTTCTTCCAGGACTGCAGGCAGGATCTTGCTGGCCATGTCCCAGAGGGGGATTGTGTGTACTGGACTAATAAACAAATAGCATTGACTGACCTCAATGCTAGGCTAGCCGTAGAGGACATTCATTTTCCTAATGCCGCAATCCTCTTCAACTCTCTGTTCGAGTGGGGGTCATTGAGAATGTGTTGGGGTTCACCTTGGTGGTGGAAGCTTGGATTACAAAACTTTCTGGAGTAGGATGGTTTGTAAGAAAATCAGGTTTGCCAGGCACCGGTCTATGGCTTCTGGACACCTGCCTATTCAGTGGTGGAGAAGAACAGGGCTTGTGCCAAGTGCCCATTAAGGTGTCACTTAAGGCTTCATTGAATGGAAGCAAGGTCTCAGGTGAGGCTGACCCAGGTTGCAGAATTTCTGTAAGGACATTTGCCTTGACATCAACAGAAAGCAGCTGAAGTCTAGACCTCCGCTGCCCATCATATCATCAGAATGCTTGTTTCTGGTCCAGGGAGGACCTGGCTTGGCAGTTCGGGCTGGACTGTTCCCATGAGGCACAGGGTCACGACTGATTTGCATATGGCCAGGTCTAAACTGGAGTGGCATGGTGAGCAAAAGAACGATGGATTTAACCCAGCTCTCTTGACTGGAGGCGAATGTTTGATTTGCTCTGCATTCCGCCCATCATCTGTATGTCTTTTGCTTTCTCGCCCTAAGTGCGCCAGGTATGCCCAGACGTGGGTCCCGGGCTCACTATGCCACTGGATTCCAGCTAGCCTGGCTGATGAGGGGTGATGCCCCGAAACCGTTCCCAGGATGCTCGTTTCCGGTCCAGGGAGGACCTGGCTTGGCAGTTCGGGCTGGACTGTTCCCATAAGGCACAGGGTCAACACTGTTTTGCATATGGCCCGGTCTAAACTAGGGTGGCATGGCGAGCAAAAGAACGACGGACTTAACCCAGATCTCTTGACTGGGGGTGAATGGTTGATTTGCTCTGCATTCCGTCCATCATCTGTGTGTCTTTTGCATCAAATTATCAAAGGAAGCACTCTCTTCTGTTGGGGGTCGAAAAGGCAAAGTTAACCCCATTATCATGAGAAGTATCAAGCCTGCTGGCCTCCTGTAAGTCCATGTAATAACTGTCACTATCAAAACGTGGGGGTAAATCATCCCCATCTCCACCACTATCATCTATGAGTGGTGATGGCAAGCTCTGGTCTGAGTCGGAGCCAAAAAGACAATATGAGCTTCTATGGATACCTCCATGGTAGTGGAAGCATGGAATCAGACTCAAGTTGTATGGTAACCAGTTGCTCTGTAATGGATTTAATGCGCGACCTTGGTTACGGTCGGATATCAGAGTCGGGACTGGATTGTCCTCCAGCATCAGCAGCTGTGTTGATAAAGGAGGGACTGACGCAGGTCATAGAGCTGTGGTGCAAGTCTGCATTGGAGGCAGTGCAGAAACCATGATGGGTCCAAGGGATTCAGATGGCATGGAGGACAGATCCAATGGTGGCAATCCAATTAAGGGCCACTGCAGATCCTTCGGGCCCAAAGGTACACCATAGGGAGCTGGGAAAGTGCCAAAAATATGCAGCAAGGACTACCTGAAGGCCTCAACTTGCTGCTGCAACACCGAAGGCCCAGGAAATTTAGAGTGCCTCGGGATCAACTGTGGGATCAGTTTTGCAACCGGAAACTGGGAGGCAGACCAATTGACTATGTGACACCCTCAAGCCTTCTCTTTAGAAAGAGAGTGGTGGGATGGGGTCGAGTCCCACTTGGCCTTCTTGCATTTTTGTTTTCACTTCGACTTACCAAAGACTTCCACCATGAAGGAGATTTCTCATGGGAACAACCGCGAGAGAGGGTCTGTGCCCTCGACTTAGAGCGAATTTCGTGAAACCCCCAACTTCTTGTATTTGCCCATGCACAGCTTTAGTTCCTGGATCTCCTTTGGGTGCATGAGGGTGCACTCCTCGCATGAGTGGTGCCCTGAGCACAAATACCAAAGATGCACCTTGTGCCGGTCCCTTACTAACATCCTTGTTTTGCAGTCGCAACATGATTTGAAGATTTATGGGGGGACATCATTCCCTTGCACACTGGATTTCTCTGGAAGTGTCAGAAGGCCAACCAAGATGGGAGCGGATCTTCGGATCCATGTTTGAGGGCGCAAAAAGAAAGGAACTGACATCGGTGCGCTGGGGTGACGCTTTTATGTGGTTTCGCTCAGTGACTTCCGGGGCGGCATGGAGTCAATGCAGAGCCACACGGCACCACCCAGTGACACATGGAAGCACTGCTAAGAAAATTGAGGGATCCAGTCTGTCGCCTGGGGAATATTCTTAAGGTGAGGAATCTATGATTAGTATCCATCAGAAAGCAATTATGTCAAATTAAGGTGCACCAGAGGCTTCAGTAACCAGTAGTGGCATGACTAGAAGAACAGTAAGGAAAATGCTACTAACCAGTATGCATCTGTTCTTGGCATGTAGAGCTGTAGAGTTGTACACTTTAGCATAGATCGCCATCTGGTGTTGGGCTCGGATGTTTGCACTTTGTTATTGTAGAAGTCTTTGTAGTCACGAGATAGGCGACTCCTCCTTATAGTGACAGTGCGCATGGGCATCGACTCCATCCCCAGATTGTTTTTCGCCATACAGGGTAATGATGAAGTTAGTAGGAAATAGAAAAGGATGTCCATGTGTGATGTATCTAAGTAAGATGATACTGCAACGGGTAAAGGTATCCAGGGAGGCGGGTGGGCGTGTACAACTCTACAGCTCTACATGCCAAGAACAGATGCATACTGGTAAGTAGCATTTTCCGTTCGAGGCATATGAGCTGTAGGTTGTACACTTTAGCATAGACTATATAGCAGTTTGTCTCCTTAGCGGTGGCGACCTGTATCCGTTGCAGTGGTCTGAAATAGTGTTTTTAGTACAGCCTGGTCCACACTAGATTGGTGCTTTGTTTGCACATCTACACAATAGTGTTTAGTGAAGGTGTGTGGTGTAGACCAAGTTGCTGCTTTGCATATGTCATCTAGTGGAATATTTCCTAAGAATGCCATAGAAGCCCCCAGTTTGCGTGTGGAATGAGCTTTAGGGGGAATGGTTAGTGTGCGTTTAGCTTTGAGGTAGCATATTTGGATGCATTTGACAATCCATCTTGCAATCCCTGTTTTTGAAATGGGATTACCCTTGTGAAGTGGTGAGAAAGATACAAAAAGTTGTTTAGTCTTTCTAAAAGGTTTAGTTCTCTCTATATAATATAGTAATGCTCTTTTAACGTCTAGTGTGTGAAGAGCACGTTCTGCCACTGAGTCTGGTTGAGGGAAAAAAACTGGAAGTTCAACCGACTGATTAAGATGGAAGGCAGAAATTACCTTGGGTAGAAACTTTGGGTTAGTTCTAAGAACCACTTTACTATGATGAATCTGTAAAAATGGTTCCTGTATGGTTAATGCCTGGAGTTCACTAACTCTCCTGAGAGATGTGATGGCTACTAGGAAGGCTACCTTCCAAGTGAGGAATTGTAGCTCACATTTGTGTAGAGGTTCAAATGGAGGGCCCATAAGCCTGGTAAGGACAATATTAAGGTTCCAGACTGGGGAGGGTGGAACTCTAGGTGGAATTATTCTTTTTAGTCCTTCCATGAACGCTTTGATAGCAGGAACTCGAAACAGAGACAAATGTTGTCTATTTTGGAGGTAAGCTGCTACTGCAGCTAGATGTAAACGTATAGAGGTATACGCTAAATTACAATGCTGTAGATGCAGGAGATAACATATAATGTTTTGAATGGAAGCATCTAGTGGGTTGATGTTATTTGCACAATAAACAGCAAATATTTTCCATTTTGCTGCATAGCATGCCCTTGTGGTAGGACGTCTGGCCTCTTTGATGACGTTTATACAATCTGGTGGGAGATTGAGGTAGCCAAACTCTAGGACCTCAGGAGCCAGATCGCAAGATTGAGTTGATTGGGATTTGGATGTCTTATCTCTCCATGGTTCTGCGTTAGTAGTTTGGGTGATAGGTGTAGTTTTTGATGTGGGACTACTGATAGTTCCAAGAGGGTTGTGAACCATGGTTGTCGGGCCCAAGTTGGAGCAACCAGGATCATTGTGAGAGAATGTTGTTTGAGTTTCCGAACCACCAACGGAATGAGCGGGAGAGGTGGAAAAGCGTAAACAAATTTGTTTGACCAGTTCATCCATAGCGCATTGCCTTTGGACAATGGGTGTGGATACCTGGAGGCGAAGTTTGGGCATTTTGCGTTGTGGTATGTGGCGAACAGATCTATGTCTGGATGTCCCCATACTCGAAAGAATGGAAGAAGAACTTGAGGATGAAGTTCCCATTTGTGGATTTGTTGTGTTTGTCGACTGAGCAGATCCGCGATCTGATTGTGTACTCCTGGGAGATGTTCTGCAAGGAGGTATATCTTTTGTGGAATAGCCCATCTCCATATAGCTTGCGCTAGGCGCGAGAGTTGGAGAGAGTGTGTCCCCCCCTGCTTTTGAATGTAATACATTGCTGTCATGTTGTCTGTACGTATCAGGACAGCTTTGCCTAGTATCAAAAGTTGGAAACATTTTAGCGCTAGAAAGATTGCTAGTAACTCCAGGTGGTTGATGTGGAGTTGTCTCGGTCGTGAGGTCCATAAGCCCTTGACAGTTTGACTTTGTAGATGAGCTCCCCAGCCGGTGAGCGATGCGTCCGTTGTTAGCACTATTTGTGGAACCGGGTCGAGGAACGGCCGCCCTTTGGAAAGGTTTGGTGCGTTCCACCACTGCAGAGATCGATGTGCGCGGCCGTCCACCAACACCAGATCTGTTAGCTGGCCCTGAGCCTGGCTCCACTGAAGTGCTAAGCACTCCTGTAAGGGACGCATTTGGAGACTTGCATAAGGAACGATGAGAATGCAAGAGGCCATCATCCCGATTAACTGCATAAACACTCGAGCTGGCAACGAGTGTTGAGGTTGGAACTGTAATATTAGCGCTTGCATAGATTGAATCCTGCCTGGATTTGGGTATGCTAGAGCTTTTGAGGTGTCCAGAGTAGCCCCTAGATACTGTTGTATGTTGGATGGCTGAAGGTGAGACTTGGTGAAGTTTATTGTAAAACCCAAGTCGTGAAGTAGTTGGATAGTCTTGTGTGTGTGTTGCACACAATTTTGGTGGGATTTGGCCTTTATGAGCCAGTCGTCCAGTTAAGGGAACACATGAATGTGTTGTCGCCTTAAATGGGCCACTACGACTGCGAGGCATTTGGTGAACACCCTGGGTGCCGTGGTTACCCCGAATGGAAGGACTTTGAACTGATAGTGCTGTCCGTCCACTGTGAATCTGAGGTATTTTCTGTGAGAAGGTTGAATAGGAATATGGAAGTAGGCGTCTTTTAGATCCAGAGTGGAGAGGAAGTTGCCTTGTTGAAGTAGTGGGAGCACCTGTTGGAGAGTGACCATGTGGAAATGGTCCGAGTGGATGTAGTAGTTTAGGGGTCTGAGGTCCAATATTGGCCTCAGAGAGCCGTCCTTTTTTGGAATCAGGAAGTAGAGTGAATAAACCCCTGTGCCCTGCTGGGATAAGGGAACCGGTTCTATTGCGTTTTTTTGCAGCAGAGAGAGGACTTCCTGTTTTAGTAGAGTCAAATG
Source organism: Calotriton arnoldi (assembly GCA_963921515.1). Lineage (NCBI taxonomy): Eukaryota > Metazoa > Chordata > Amphibia > Caudata > Salamandridae > Calotriton > Calotriton arnoldi. Next base: position 517,983 of record CAWUFW010007262.1, on the reverse strand, counting down.
TTGAGTGGACATTGGACGGTGCTTGGGAGGAATGTGTGGTGGAGTGCACGTGAGTTCCAGGCAGTAACCATACTGGATAATTTGTCTCACCCACCTGTCTGTGGTGATGGAATTCCAGACAGGTAGGAACTGTGAAAGGCGTCCCCCGACAGGTGTGGAGTGGTCGGGGGGAAGCGCAGGTAAGTCACTGCTTGGTGGTAGGGGAGCTGCGGGTGCTCCTACCCCAGCCTCTACCCTTGTTGTTGTTACCCCTGTAACCTCCTCTAAAGTATCCTCTGGAAAAGGAACTCTGATTGGGGCTTTTGTAAGATGAGGATGGGTGCTCTGTTGTGTTAGTTTTTGAGCCCGCTCTATAAAAGGAACGCCGAAAGGAGCCTCTGGGGGAGGATAACTGCAAGGCTCCCATAGACTTTGCGGTTTCGTTGTCTTTCTTCATCTTTTCTAAAGATGTGTCCTCCACAGGGCCAAAGAGGTGCTGTTGGTCGAAAGGCTGATTAAGTATACTGGTTTGTACCTCCTGTTTAAAGCCAGATATTCTGAGCCAAGCATGTCTGCGTAACAATACGCTAGTATTGATTGCGCGGGACACGGTGTCCGCAGCGTCTAAGGCACATTTGATGGATGTGTTCGTGATCAATTTGCCTTCTTGTATAAGGTCATTGGCCTTTTGTTTGTATTGGTCTGGTAGGTGTTCGATGAGTTTCGCTAACTCATCGTAGTGAGCCCTATCGTACCTTGCCAAGAGAGCTTGTGTGTTGGCTATTTTCCAATAGTTGGCAGCCTGCGATGCCATACGTTTACCTGAGGCATCGATTAATTTGGATTCCTTATCTGGGGGCGGGGCATCCCTTGAACCTTGAGAATTGGCCCTCTTACGTGCATTAGCTACCACCAGGGAATCTAAAGGTAGTTGACCCTTAATGTATACGGGGTCACTAGGAGCCGCCTTATATTTTTTGTCAATTCTTGGATTAAGAACCCTAGTTTTAGCTGGGTCGTTAAACACCTCTGGTGCATGTCTAGTGAGTCCTTCAACATTGGTAGGATGTGCGTGGTTTTTTGTGGTTGAGCAAAAGTCTCTAACAAAAAATCCTCCTCTACAGGGTCAGAATGTAGTTTTACCCCGTGGTATGTTGCGGCCCTAGTGATCAGATGGGCAAAATTGACATTATCGTCTGGTGGGGATGGTTTAGAGGGATAAAAATCTGGGTCTGTAAGATCGGGATCTGTGTTATAGTCCATCCATGGATCCGGGTCCTGTGGGGGATCGTCCTCATTATAATTATGTGGAATTATATTATCATCTCCTTGCCCATCCCCATCTCCATTATCACTATCCTCTGGTTGGGAGAGTGGAAAAGTGTGTTGTGGAGAGTGTAGTGGATAGATAAGTAAATTAGGATTAAGAGGAGGAGGAGGAGGAGGTGTAGGGGGTGGGGAGGTATTAGTGCTCATGTCCATCCTTTTAGCTGGGACCTGTGGATCTTGCAAATGGTCCAGTTTTCTTTTTGTAGGTTGTTTGGAGAGGACATGACCAGTGTTTGGATGTATAAAGATGGTCTTCTGGGTGGAATCGGGCCGAAAAAGTTCTTCGGAGCCGGTGTCCTTTGTCGGTACCGAAGATTTCTCTTTGTGAGGGGGTTCAGACTGTTTAGGTATATGGACAGTGTCCGGTCTAGCAGTCTTTTGTGGTTCCGAAGATTTTGGCGTGGTTTGCTTCGGTTCCGGAGCGATTTGCTTCGGTGGTTTCGGGGTGGAAGGTTTGTCCTTAGACTGTTTCGGTTCCGAGGTTTTCGGTGCCGAAGGTTTCCCCGGTTGTTTCGGTTCCGAGGGTTTTTCCTTCAGCTGTTTCGGTGCCGGAGGGACTTCCGGTGCCGATGGGGGAAGGCGTGGCTTATCGGTAGCCTTGGGTTTCGGTGCCGAAGGTGATTTTTCGGTACCGGAGTGCGGCTGGCTCGAGCCCGAGCTGGAAGGCTTTTCTTTAGTTTTCATAGCCGGGCCCGAGGGCGGGGCATCTGAAATAGTGGATCGGTGTGGACCTGGGCCTTGTGGCGAAGGTGCTACCGGAGCCTTTGATATGGGCTTGGGTGGGGCAGGGGTCTCAGTACTCACGGCCCGCTGAGCTGGGGTGACTTCGTCTTCAGCGTCGGAGTCATTTGTGGAAACTGAGACGGGTTCCTCCTGTTCTGGTTCCAGAAGGCTGTTGGGACCTGGATGGAAAATGTCCGGAATGGAGCCGCTTCCTCAGGACATCTCGTGGCGTCGAGCCCGATGGTCACGAATGGTCTTCTTAGATTTGAAAGAGAGACAAGCCTCGCAGGTATCCTCTCTATGTTCTGGAGAGAGGCAGACATTACACACCGAGTGTAGGTCCGAGTGTGGGAATTTAGCACCACACTGTGGACATTTCTTAAAGGGAGTCTGTTCCATCGACTTCCGTCGGATCGGCGCGGGTAGGCCCCACGGCCCGCGTTGAAAGTTTATCCAAGTTTTATAGAGTGTCAAAGATGCGAGTCGAGAAGGGAATGCGATCGAGACAATACCGTCGAGTAAAGGATGATTGTGCGTTGAAGGGGGTTTCGGTAACGACACCGGCCTGGAGCGCAGCAAGTCACATCCGAACCCGATGGCGGAAAAAAACAATCTGGGGATGGAGTCGATGCCCATACGCACTGTCACTATAAGGAGGAGTCACCTATCTCGTGACTACAAAGACTTCTACAATAACAAAGTGCAAACATCCGAGCCCAACACCAGATGGCGATCTATGCTAAAGTGTACAACCTACAGCTCATATGCCTCGAACACATAGTTAAAAAAAAATCTCAGTTAAATGTCTGCAGAAGGTGGAAAGGGTGCTTGTGGAATTTTCTTCAGGACACCGATTTATCTGAAGAGAACTTCAGTGATGCAAGATAGTCTCCGGTTCAGCTTCATACAGTATGTCTAGAAAACGATTAACATGTCAAAGTGGACTGTCTATGCTTCTTCATTTTCTGTGATCTGTGGTAGGCTTTATGTGTAGGGCAGGAAGATGGGCGACTTTTGCATTTTTATCCTTAGCCTTGAGAGAGAGAATGGGATCGGAACCCATTGCATTAGTGTAAAGTGAAGAAAACTTTGGCCCCCCCTTTCCTGATTCACCCTTGGGTTCACCTTCTGACTGAAATAATAGGTCTCAATTTGGTGACTTGATCCTAAGCAACATGCAGTGCTTGAGAGGAGGGGTGGGGTGGGGTGAGGGTTGGGGTCAAACGTAGACATTAATCCTTCAGCAGGGAGGCCACCTGGTAGCAGAAGGAAATAAAACTAAAATATTGGAAAAAGAGTCCTGATGTGTGAAAGCACCACATGTTCCAAGAGTATATGACACATGGCGAAAAAGAAAACATTATGGGGATCCAGGAGGAGCCTCATGGGGCTGGAATAACACTTCTCTTAGTGATGCCTATGAGTCTCCTAAGACAAAGCTAATCTGGTGCCTTTCTTGCACCCATCTGAAAATACCAAAAATGTTATGGTTGTAGTCTGACACCTGGGGATATTTTAAGATAAACAGGCAGGAAGCAGTAGCCATTAAGAATGAACATTTACATCTTGTAAGTGTGTCCATACATGTGTCCAGTTTTGTCAATCTAACTAGTTCCGTTCTGGAAAGGAACCACATAAAACAAGCACAGATCACTAGCTATAGCCACACAACTCTGGTAAATTCAATGCTCACCTTTTCAGAAGTTCAAGAGGTGATATCTCAATGGTATTTTCTGTGTCACTCTGATTGTCACTACTGTCTGCAGACTCTGAACTGCTTTTTTCTTCTGCTTTTTCTTTTTTTGCTTATTTTTATGTTTATGCTTCTTATGTTTTGTTTTCTGTAAATAACACAGGTGGTTAATGTTATTCAGGGGTTAAACTATGTTTGTCACATCAAACTAGGCATCTGAAGCAATGCAGATCTCTGCAACAATTACCATTTTGTTCACCCAAAGCAACACCTAATCATAGATTCCATTCATATTTAAATGTTCATTATTAAAAATACAGGTTTTGCTGGGACACTTTTGCACAAGTACAATTCAGAAAAAGAAAAGTAATTCAAACAACACAAAGTAGTTAAAAAACTCAAACTAAAGTTGACCACAAGATGCGTTTAAGAGAACATCGCGACAATGCCTCAATGTTTCCTTGTAGAGACAGTGTTCCATACCATACCAGCATAAAGGCAATATTCAAAGAGATTCAATACCAGCATTGAACACTTGTAAACAACTTTCATAGAAAAAGCAACTCAATGCTGCCACCATTTCAAATTATGTCCTACACCACTCTGCCTAAAAACAGCAATTCCATTTTTTAAATGAGCTAAGCGGTTGGGATTGTTTCTTAACAGGTGGCTTTATATGGTCTTCCCCCCCGGCCGTCACCTACCCAGCCGGACTTTGGGCAGACTTTCCTTCGTCTCTCCGTCGTATCTCCCTCCTGCCCCTTTACCCTACCCCCTTACCCGTCTACGCTCCATTTATCTCGTCTTCTATGCTCTTTAAATGTTTTACTAGTAACTGATGTAACTTGTAACTGATGTAATTTTGTAACATTGTGGAACCTCATGTAAAGCGCTCTGATACCTCCGGGTCTAGCCAGCGCTATATAAAACTCATCAAATAAAATAAAATAAAAATATACGTGATTGATGTATTGACTAATTCTGTTTCGATGCTGGCTATACCTTTTTCTTTGTAATGTTACATAACTAACAAAGAAAGTTTTTAGAAAAAACAGTTGTTCAAATAAGGATGAGCCTGGAACTCAAATGAGGACATGTATTAGATTCAAACGTTTGAACGTGTGGAAGATGGAACAGAGCAATTATGGGGAATCAAATACTGCTAAATCTGATAACTAGGCCCGGGCCTAATTTTAATTACGCAGGAGTAATCAGAGTAATTTTGGTAATTTAACATTACGCTTTGACACAGAACTACCGATAGTTATGTGATTACTCCAGCTTGTGTAATTATGAGTAATTTGGGGGGAATTCTACTGCGAGAGCACATTTAGTGAGCGTCCACTGACTATTCGTGATCTACTGCATTTAGCGCTATTTCTTAGCGCAAAATGTATCCTCGTGTCCATTTTGTGCCATGCAAATAGCACTAAATGCTAATAGTAAGCTGGTGGAAAATTCTATCCCAAGAGCACATTTAGCGCTATTTCTTAGTGCAAAATGCATTCTAATGCTTCTTTTGGACGGAAGGGGGGAATTTGCGCTAAGAAAAATAACGCTAAATACCCGGAGTAAGTTGAGGGAAAATTCTACCCCAAGAGAATATTTAGCAAGCGCAAGCAGGTGCTCATGCCCATTATTCGTTTTTGTTGCATTTAGCGCTTTTTCTTAGCACAAAAGGCAATTTTGCGCCCATTTTGGATGAGTGAAGGCATTTCTGCACCAAGAAATATCGCTAACCACAGAATTACTCTTTTCACATAATTAAGCGCAATTTTGTGGAATTCTCGGGTAACCCGCTACACTGAATTACGCAAGTTAAGCCCACCCCTACTAATAACAGATTGCAGAGGTATGTGGGTCTCAACCAAGGCCCCTTTCAGGGCAAGAAAATAGTGTTAGCCGTTATGCTAGGTTTGCACTATACAAATACCACTTACAAGCATGCATTCATAAGCATTAAATGATAAACACTCTCAGGTTCCAGTGAAGATGATTTGGAGGTTCTATGAAAACAGATGTGAGGCTCAAACGAGGAAAAGTTTGGTGCTGAGTTAGAATGGATTACTAATGCTCCTTTCTGGCTAGGTATGGGTACTCCAGAGTTTATCACGTGGGATTTGGCCACAGTGCTAGGGGAGTGGTAATTCTCCTCCATAGCTCCTAGCTGATGGGTGTGTCTGCGTGACCCGCGACATCTTGGGGAGATACGTGTTGGTGGAGGGCTTGATGGAGTACTCCCTTTATAATCGCCCAAGCATATATGTCCCTCCTCAGCTTGCCACTGCCACTCCACTCAGGGATGTGGTTTTATCTCTCCCAGCCAGTACGCAAATTATGGGGAGTGATTTCAATGGCATCCTGGGTCCCTTGGACTACCTTAGCACTCCCTGTGCAGACCCAAGATATGGCAGTGGCCTGGCCGACTAGGCCTCTGGTCTGGGGCTCTGTGATGCTTGGCAGGAATGGAATCATGCAGCATACGAAAACACACATGCAACGGCAGCCCACGGCTCCCTCTCCCCAAATAGACCTTTTCCTGCTGCCAGCCACTGACCTCCTCTAACACGTGAGACTCTTGCATCCTCATCAGGGAAATTTCAGACCATGCTCTGGTCATTTTTCAGGTGGACGACACTAGCAAGGAGGGAGAAAGACAAATATGGCATCTTAACGCCTAGTTCCTAACCGACAAGTAGACTGTTCAAGCCCTGGAGACTGACCAAGAGGTTTTCCTCAACATTAACCAGGAGGCCGTTGACTCACCAGGGATGCTCTGGGAGGCGTTCAAGGCCACTACGCGTGGGAACTCCCGTTCCCACATCAAGGGCCAGGCCCGCAGAAACACAGACTCGAATAGCACAATTGGAGATTTCCATCCTAAGGTTCGAAACCCATAGTGAGGGCAACCTAACAGAACTTCTGAGCCACCGATTGGCGGTGGAGAGAGCTGAGGTGCGACAACTATGCCTGGATGAGGGGCCCACAGATGCTGGGAGGCCGCCACTGGAAGAGTTTACGAATTGGGAGACAAGTTGGGCAAGCTCCTGCACTGGCTGGCCACGAGGGAGTTAGCATCGAGCAGAGTGCCCAATGTCATTAGTCCGGACGGCACACGGGCCCAGACAGGCCCAGCTGTGGCCGCTGCTTTTGCGAGCTACTACGAATCCTTGTATGCTGCGAGGTCTCGCCCCCCTTGGGAGATGAGGAGCCCACTCATTGCAGATATCCCACTGCCTACACTAACCCTCACGGAAAGAGAGGCTCTTGAACAACCCTGGACAGCGGAGGAGCTCAGTGATGCTTTCTCTGAGCTCAATCAGGGCAGCACTCCGGGCCCAGACAGGTTCCCCGCGGATTACTATTCTAGGTAGTGAAAACTCATCTTGCCCCCTCCCCTAAATATGCTTACTGGGGGCACTAGAGAGCCCTGCTGCAATATGGCCGCCATTTGGTGAGGCTCTGCGAGCAGGACAGCGAATCCGTAAATTATCCGGTACATTACGCTGGCATCGACATAATATAGCAGAGCGGGGGCATCTAGAAGCTGATGGGGGTCCGAATGATGCAGATCACGAGAAGCTAAGTGCCTGAACAACACATGAGAGCAGAAACAGAGCTGCCGACGGGCCCTGCAGCCATAGTGTGGAGGCGCAGTTTGGCCGGAGCCTGAGTTACTGTGGCGTGGCTTTGCCAGAGGGAGGGGAGCCTGGAAGCTGTAACCGCCGGTAGCCGGGAATGTGATGTATCCCTCCCCTCGGAGATGTGAAGCGCCGTGAATGAACCGCTGTGCGGCGGAAAGGAGGCACCTCGCGATGCAACGAGGAAGGCTGCAGAAGTAGCCATCAGGCAGAAGCCATGGACCTTCCAGGAGAGGCCTGCCCGAGCTGACCAGAGGCTGCCACGGACCGCAGACGAAGGTAGGAACACCACCGGGCCATGGCTGGGCTTGAGCGAACACTGCGAGCAACTAGACGGGCCAAAGCTGCAGTGCGCTTGAGACAGAGTGCGGCTGCTGGGACAAGACACTGCGGGAGTGAAGAGAGCAGGGCAGGGGGGGATTATCTAGCCCGAGGCGAACAGGCCTCAGCGGCAGTACAGCGGCCCTGGGACTGGTATGACCTGCGCGGCAAGTCAAGACAGCCATCACCGTACGATACCATCACTCCATCGGAGGTAGAAAAAGGCAGGAGAGGCGGGTAACGAGAGACCGGACGGGATGCGGGGTCTCAGATGATCACAGGCCTGAGAGTGAATCTATGCAACCCAACATGCTGGCACTCACAGAGGCGGTGGAGCTGTGAGAAAGGGAGGCGCCCACGGTCACTGAGAGATACGGCTGGATTTAAAGTAACTGCGCCAGCCTACACTGGCAACCCAGGGTTGCCTCCAAAACGATTGCATCCTGGTGCCTGGTCTACATAAGTGCGCCCTTACAATTGAGGGCAAAAAAGGACAAAGGCCCGCTGGCGTGAGGGGGTACCCCGTGGCTTCCGGCGAACCGTGTCGTGCTCCTTAGATCACACTCCCTAGGCTAGGCTAGGAGCCAGGGAAGAGATCTCCTGGCTCGGGAGGACGTCATTTGTGTGGGAACGACAGCAGGTCTGACCAGAGGAGGCGGCCCAGGACCAAGAGTTTCTGGGTGGCAGAGAGTGCAGCCCCGCTGGGGACAGGAGAACGCCGCTATAATGGGTAAGTCCACCACTCGGCAGTACAAACTGGTCTTTGAACAGCGGAAGCTACCCAAAGGCTCGACAACCATGGAAGCCAGCAGGAGACAGAAATAAATAGGCGGCGCATCCGCCTCAGAACCGGACATTCGAAAAATGTTAAGAGATCTCAAGCAATCCCTCAGGGCTATTAATAATAAAATTGACTCTATAACAGACAGTTTTGACCGTTTAAAGGAGAAGGTGACCAGTCATGATGACTTTATGGGAAGCGTTCAAGACCGTCGTACGGGGGGAATGCATCACTAAGCAGGCCGGTATCCTGCGCTCGCTGCGAAGAGATCTCAAGGGAATTGAAGAGGAGATACAAGCCTTAGAATGGAACTTCTTTACCACAAAAAATGATGAGATACTGTGCCGTATCAGAGAGAAAATTGGTGATTTCGAGGAGGCAGCCCTGCGTGAAACCCACTATCTTGGCAGGGAGACTAGTGCTCGGAGATACGGAGAGGGAGACCGTGCGGGCCAGACACTGGTGGGCCTCCTTAGGAAGCCGTGGGCAGGCGACTATATTTCAGAACTATGCACTTCAGAGAACAAGTTGGCAGTGAGTCAGGCAGCCGTCCAGTCAGAAATGGTGTCCATTTACTCCTCCTTATACAGAGCAAACCAGTAGACGTACCCCCCCTGAACTTGAGCAATTTTTCAACTCCATTGAGCTGTTGTGGTTGGTAGGCGGACACCGATCCTATCTGGATGAGCCCTTCATGGAGGAGGAGATGGTTAGGATTATTCGAGCTTTGCCAGGAGATAAGACCCCGGGCTTAGATGGCTTATCGGCAGCATTTAACAAGGAATACGCGTCAATATTTGCCCCACACCTCATAAATATATATGATGAATCACTGGAAAAGGGGATGCTTCCTCCATCACGTCGAAATGCACTCATTATTACAATCCTAATGCCGGATAAAGTTCCTCAGAGGTGTGATTCCTATAGGTCGCTGTCGATGATTATTCTGGACAACAAAATCCTGGCGAAGCTTGTGGCATCAAGGCTTCTTCCTCTGTTGCCTCTTGTGCTGCGACCGGATCAATGCGGCTACGTCCCTGGCAGGGACACATCGCATAACCTGAGCACATTCTTCGCCACAATGCAGGAAATGGACCTGACGCTGCGGGCGGCAGCGATGTCTTTAGACATCACCAAAGCGTTAGAGTCTCTTGAGTGGCCATACCTCTTCGCACTTCTGGCTCGCATAGGGCTTAGCTACAAATTCATTAAACTAATCGCCTGCTTATATTCCAGCCCTACCTCAAGGGGCGATATCCCCTCCATTCCTAGTCTCCCATGGCACGAGACAGGGATGTCCACTCTCTCCCCTGCTTTTTGCTGTGGCCATGGAGCCCCTCGCAGCCCGACTGCGGCAGCACCATGCACACCGAGGCCAGGCGTTCTCCCCTAGGGTGATACTCGTCTCCCTATACGCGGACGATGTCACATTATATGTTAAACGCCCAGCTGAGAATCTCGATCCTCTGATAAGAGAGTTCCTTAAATTCGGGGGGCTATCAGGAGTACTTCTCAACTGGGCAAAGTCGGTAATTTTCCCGCCAACTGAGGTTGCGGAGCATTCCAATCGGAGTTTCCGCTTTGTTGGGCGGAAGGCCCAGTGAAATATTTGGGAATCTAGCTAAGCCGTAACATTGAGGAACTATAGAGCACCAACTATGGCTGACTGATGGACTGGCTGTTGAACTGCTTGAAGAGCTGGTCGGGATTGCCATTATCCCTGACGGATCAGCTGGCTAAAGCAAAAATTGTCATTTTGCCCAAATTCCTCTATTTATTTATCAATCTCCCACTTCCATATAACAGCTTTAGGCAGGGACTGCGATCGAACATGATCTCTCCGGCATGGGCTGGGAAACAACCCAGAGTCTCCTGGGAAATCCTAACATTACCCTTTGAGCAGGGCGGGCTGGGAGCACCTGACTTAGACCTCTATTACTGCTGTGCACAGGCGCAGTTCTGATTTCACTGGCAATGCTCAACGCAATTCATGGAGCATACAGCGCCTGAACATGATCATGTGTCACGCCTTGTAGTGTTCTTACCGGTTCTTGAGGGTTCTGGTCTGTCCGAGGTAAGGGCAACCCCTTCTAGTAGCCACGGTGCTGCCGACAAGGAAAAAGGCCCAAGCAGACTGTGCCTTCCAAAAGGAGTCCCAAGAGGAAAAAACCCTGTAGGGAAAAACCTCTGATGGAAGTGGGGACTCCAGGAATGAAAAGGAAGGAAAGAAGCTACCAGTAAGGAGGAGTTAGTAGGCAAGGAATCCAAACCGGAATAGAAGACTATAATCAGGAACAAGGTACAGCAGCAGGAATCACAGATGCACCAGGCAGGAGCACAGGGATACCAACAGGAGCGAGGACACACCAGCAGGAGCAAAGAGTGTTGCAACGCAAGGAAATTAAGGATTCAGCCCTTTAAATACCCATGAATAGGAAGTGATCAAACAAGAACAGGAAGTGACCAAACAGGAAGTGACCAAACAAAGTAAGTAACCACCATCTTGGATAAGGAAAAGGATAGTGGACGGAATAGGAAGGTCGCCATCTTGAATTGGTAGAGCAGATACTTCCCAAGGCCTTCTGGGAAGAAGACTAAAGAATCATGGGAAGGCAAGATGGCCCCAAGAAGAAATGAAGGAAGAAATATATATCCAGTGAAAGGAAGGTAAGAATATAGTGCCCCAACATGTGAAAATAGGAAGCTGCAGTTCCAAAACTGGAGCTGTGGCATTCCCGTCAAGCAAATTGTCAGATAAAGGGCTGCCGCGTCGGTATGCGGCGTGCCCAACACAGAAAGAGAGCAGGCATCGCGGGACTCACCCACGATGCCAAAACGGCAACAGCGGGCCACCGCGCAGCACCGTGATGCACCCGAAGAATAGAGGGAGGCGCCGCGCCGAATCCTGGTCCGGGGTGCAACATCATGCAGTGTCGAATCCTCTGCACATGGTTCTTTAAAGAGCGCAGCCCCGACCACGTTCCCGGGTGGATGGTATGGGTATGGCATGAGCTGCGCCATAAAGCGCGGCTGGATGCGCTGTACGCCCCCTCTGTGCCACAACGGCAGAGGTAGGGCCCTGCACTAGACTGAAGAGACTCCAGCTGACCACAATAGGAGATGCGCTCCCAGCTCATCAGGTGCAGGAGGGGGAGGAGCTGAATGTATTAGAGAGAATGACCTAGTACCAGCTATGGGCTGCACTGCGCGTAGGCTTTGTCTCCTTCCCAGCTGCGCCACCCATGTTCCAGGCACTAGAGTGCTTTCTTAAGAATCCCTCCCCCCCACAGGCTGATCACGCGGTTATACTCTGACCTGCAGCGCACAGCGCAAATATACGTCCCGAAAGCGCGTCAGGAATGGGAAGCTTTACTTGGCACATCGATCATTTAGGAACAGTGGACCTGCTGCTGCGCGCAGGCAAGAGCACTGTCCCCTAACTATCGGCTTCACCGTATCCATTTTAAATTTCTACACAGTCTGTACAGGTCACCTGAATGGCTCCACAGAATAGATCTGATAGGCAATGAGCGCTGTCTGTAATGTTGATTCTCCAGTGCGACCTTCCTACACCTAGCCTGGGAATGCCCGAACATTAATCAATACTGGGGAATCATCGTTGATGCAATAGATGAGATGTTCTCCTATGACTGCGCTGCTGGGGTACGTGAAGAATGTGCCGACAAATAGCAGAAAACTAACTGCCATGCTTCTGCTGCTAGCCAAATGATGCATAGCGATGTGCTGGGGCCGACATCAAGTTCCATACAGAGTGGAATGGCTTAAAGACACTGCGTTCTGCCAGGGGCAGCTGTCGGCCTACTGGGACATCATGCCTATCCAGACTCTACCTCGAGACATCTGGGAGCCACTACAAGCTTACTCGCGGCTGCGGACGGAGGACGAAGGTCTCTCCCACTCCCCTGCCCAGGGTGTTACTGAATAGTACTGGAAATACAGATCAGACTGACGCTAGAGAATGCGATTACGTTCATGACAACATGAGGAAGCCACCCTCCCACCCTCATTTCCCCTCGCCCTCCCCTTCCACTCTATTTGCAGTTTTCTGTGGAGCATCCTGAATTTCTGTACATAAAACTTTGTTGGGCCAATGTTGGACTCCTGCCTCAGAAACCGAGATGTACAGGCTATATGATGCTTAGCTACCTGCTGATGTTTTGACACCAAAAAAAGGGAAAAAATGAATATGCTATGTCACATCATCCTGTTGTATCCACAGATGTTTTCAATAAAAAAATTAATATATATATGCTCATTAAAGCGACCGAGGCTACTTCCTGCCGGAAATAGACCTGGCCACTATAGTGGTCTTGCTGACACCTCGCAAGCCCCGGGACCAATGCGACTCCTACCGACCCATTTCTCATTTGTACTGAGGTTAAAATATACAGTAAACTACTGGTGAGGCGCCTGACTCATGTGCTTGGCCGACTGGTCCATCCGGACCAATGCGGCTTCATTCCCTGTCATTTGTTCCTTTTGTCGCGCTAAGTGGGAAGGGTATGGCCAGACGTGGGTCCCGTGCTCACTGCGCCACTGGATTCAAGCTAGCCTGGCTGATATGGGGTGATGTCCCGAAACCGGCCCCAGGATGCTTGTTCCCAGTCCAGGGCGGACCTGGCTTGGCAGTTTGGGCTGGACTATTCCCATGAGGCAGGGGTCAAGACTGATTTGCATATGGATGGGTCCACACTGGGGTGGCATGGTGAGCAAAAGAACGATGGATTAAACTCAGATCTTTGTGACTAGGGGTGAATATTTGCATTGGTCAGCATTCCGTCCATCAGTTTTTCCTTTTGCTTCATTCCCCGTCACAGCACCAGACACTGTATCTGCAGGATTCACCTTGTTCTGTCCCAATTCAGGTAATTACACTGCACCACAGTATTGATGCTTTTTGTCTTCAAGAAGACCTCAGATTCCTTGGACTGAGCCTTTCTCCATGAAGTGCTGGCCAAGATGAGACTGGGTCCCAGATTTCGGGCCTGTGTCCGAGCCTTGTATGTCGCGCCATAGGCGCAGGTGCAGTTTAATGGAGTGGTCTCCCCCAGATTTCCAATTAATCGGGGCACTAGACAGGGATGCCCTCTGTCCCCCCTCCTTTTTGCCCTGGCTATTGAGCCACTGGCTTCTTGGATAAGCTGTGACGCCCAAGTGTGGGGTTTTGACTGGGGGATGGTAATAAGCGGATAGAATGCCCTCTATGCCGATGACGTCCTCTTGTTTATGACTCGGTCCCTGCCTCATTACCATCCTTGACTCCTTCGGGAGGACATTGAGTCTGACAGTAAACTGGATGAAATCACTACTGATCCCTCTTAGAGGTGACAGAGACTACGAGAACTGGCACCCTGCTCTGCCGATCCGGGGCCTAAGCTTTCGTTACTTAGGGATCCAGATGACATGGGAGCCAGACCTAGCCTGGAGCCTCAATCTTTGCCATTTCACTCGCACAATCCAGACTATTAGTGGTAAATGACTGGCTGGAGGGTAGAACCGGCCTTCAGGGTAGAGGTTTCACTGATCAGCTTTGACAATCTTGTGGGTATGCTTTACGGCGTGCTGATCCCTCGTTCTCTTCCAGAGATCACCAAAATAGTCTTCCTTACCTGGAGAGCCTCCCTGTGATGGACAGGGTGAGAATGGCAAGTGATGCTGGAAACCCCCTTATGGGTTGGTGGATGGCTGGACCGTGTGGCACGCCTCGAAAGGTTCAAGGGCTGGGACAACCTTGGCATTTCCCGGTTGGGCAACGTCTGGGAGGGCGACCACATAAAATCCTTTCAGGCCCTCAAAACTGAGTTTTCCCTCCACATATCACAATTCTTCCGATAACCTCTAACTCCATCACACTCTCTCTGGCTATAAGGAGACACTGGCTGGAGCCCTGGAATACAACCGACTACATATGGGCCCACTAGCCCAAAGAGGCATCTCCAAGATCTATAAAGCGCTAGTTAATAATTTCCCGTGTACACTGATGCACTTGAAGGAGGGGTAGCTGGGCCCGATGGATGAGGCACTGTGGAGAGAGGCATGCATGGCACCACGTACTCTAGGCATCTCAGGCCAGTTGCATCTTTTTCAAGTGAAATATCTGCATTGCAGTTAGTACACCCCTATGCATCTGTGGAAAGCCCATATACTTCCGACCCTACATGTACTAGGTGCCTTCTACAACATGGCCTGGGAGAGCCCCATTATTCAGAAGTGCTGGCTGGCCATATTCACGTACTTATCAACAAATCTGGTCCAGAACCTTGAAACATCACCCAGGATTGCGCTGCTGGGTCTCATGGACAAGATGGGAGGCCCAAGAGGGGGCTGAACCTTATTTGGGCAGGGCATACTGTTAGCGAAAAGGGATGTGGCAAAATATTGGCGGCCTCTGAAGGCCCGACACTAAGGGAGTGTAGGGTGGGTATGAACTGCTGCGCAAAACTGGAGGCACTGATTTATCTAGCCCGAGGTTGCCCTAAGAAACACCGAAACATGGGGGAAATGGCGGGATTACTACGGGCTAGGCACCGTGAATGAATGAACTCCAAGGTGAGAGGAGGGCTGAATGTGGCCCACTAGTAGTATTGCACATGGGATCTGCTGTGGGGGGCTGCAATGTAAATGATTACTATGTGCCTATAATAACACTAATAAAGTGTTGTCATAAAAAAATAAAAAGCAGGGTTTACTAACACTTTTTCTCTACAGACACCATCGGTAACCCTCCACCCATGACCTTGTTTAACTACTTTTCACCATACCAGTTAAACACTCCAATAAAATGAAAAACATTTTAACCAACAATCTCACTGATATTCTTTGCTGATGGAAAGCTCGATCACTTACTCCTGCAACCGAGTAATCACCAAGCTGATCATGCCAGGCTTCTATATGCCCCACAAAAGAAGTAATCTGACAGAAGTGTCTGTCGGACCCTAAAACACAAGAAGTCACCTCCAGTATCCATCAACAACCTTTGAACACCCCTTTCTTCAAGACAGTTGGTACAATGTTCCCTCTCCAATCCCCTCTTCCTTCATGTGCTCAACATCTCCCTCTCCTCAACTCCTGTCCTGCTTCAACAACCATGCTTTTGACAATAGTGTTGATCTGCTACTAATGGCCTTAATTCATCAGGCTGCCCTCTCTCACTTCATACATAAGCCCTTATGGCAACAATCAATAACTCTGGCACCTGTTTGGATACTGACCTCTTTAATTGCCTGTCACGTTTGGGCGTAGATATCACAGGGGACACTCACTAGGCACATATGTGTGGGTACAGGATGAATGGTGAACGTGTGCGGCAGAACTACATCTCCCATAAGTCCAAGGGGCTGAGGAGTCATATGGACTTTCTGCTGGGAACTATTTAAGCACCGCCTGCTGACAGCCCGGTGCTTGTCAATCTTGATTAGCCTTTCACCAGGAGAGCCCGTCTCATACTGTGTTGCGGCTCACCGGAGGTCAGAGTCTTCGGGGGCACTTCCATTCTGTCGAAGCAGACGTTCCCGTTTCTGTCAGCTGAGAGCAGTTTTCCCGGAAACGCGCTTACCTTCCCAGAAGCGCCAGACGCGTCCGTGTTTGAACGCGCTGGAGATTGAGTTCGAGCCGTTGGGAGAATCACCGCGGCGCTTATAATTTTTCCCTTGCTGATTTTGCGCGTTATCAACGCACCGGAGTACGCCAGGAGCCGTGGTGTGGTTCGGTTCCGCTTTTCTTGTTTGTTTTTCCCTTGCTGATTTTGCACTTCGTCGACGCACGCTTGGAGCCGTTGAAAGGCTCGGAGAGCAGTGCAGCCTGGATGGTTTTGTGGCCAAACGAACACCCGGAAAACAGCATGATTGTTTTATTTCATTCACTCGGATTTCAGCAACCCTGAACTCAGCCCTGCTAAGGAGGAGGTCTGCTCACCCCCCAGGATTGCTTCCATAAAGCCAAGTACAAAATCATTGGGGCTACTGGGGTACAGTTCCTCCAAAGGGGTGAAGCAGTGGTACTATGGGCTCATGTACTTAAAGGCGTATTCCTTTTCCTTATTTTGTTTTAACACTGGAAAGTGTGTTTTCACCTAGGATGAATGCTGCCAGGTCATATGTAAGTGCCTTCATGTACTTCTAGTAACCCTT
This sequence comes from Calotriton arnoldi, assembly GCA_963921515.1. Classification (NCBI taxonomy): domain Eukaryota; kingdom Metazoa; phylum Chordata; class Amphibia; order Caudata; family Salamandridae; genus Calotriton; species Calotriton arnoldi. The sequence goes on along the minus strand of CAWUFW010007262.1, from coordinate 501,366 downwards.
ATATTGTGTATGTATGGCGGTTGCTACATCTGTGTTGTGCTTCTATTTCATTACAGGGAACATGGGGCTAGATAGCAGGAGTGAAGCCTACAACTCCAGGACAGTTCCCCTTGGTGTGATTTCGCAGCCGCATCGTTATTGTTTCTTTTGCCCCTTTTTTCCCTTTCCCCTGTCGTGGTGTTGCCTGTCAAGTGATACTCGTATACTCACAGGTTGCTCCATTGTGGGGATAGATTTACTAAGCCTCCTACATCGTTCCCGCTGTACCCGGCTTCGAAGGTTAGTGGTTAACCTGTCTGCATTCTGACATTGCCCCAGGTAACTCATTGGTCAGCATCTGCTTTTTACTAGCCCTGCCCTCTGATAAAAGAGTCTTCCATACAAACCACTCTGTCAAACATACACGCTTCTTGATAACATAACTTAGCTCTGACTGTTCATGTAGTAGGAAGCTGGCTCTGTATATACTATACCAAAGTGAGGTACAGTGTGCACAGAGTCCGGTGGAACCCAAAAGGTAGGCAGAGGTAAAGTAGATAGAACCCCACTCTCTATTTGTGGTAGTGTGGTCGAGCAGTAAGGCTTTATCAGAGGACAGTGTTAAGCATTTGTTGTACACAGTCAGCAAATGAATTCACACACTCAAAGACTGAACTTCAGACCAATTGTTTTTGTATAAAAATATTCTTTTAGTTATTTTATTTTCTAGAACCAAGCAAGCCTGGCACAGGTAAGCAATAAATACTTCACAGTTGTAATGCAGTTTGTAAATAGTTTGAATTGCAATTGTAAATGTACTTTGATTTGATTACAGTAGTGTTACTGATAATGCAATGCTTTTCAGAATACAACACATATAATTTGTATAGGATTTTTAGTAAAATGACAGGTAAGTTACTTTTGAGATTACTTTTCTTACACAGTGTAGTATACCTGGATACTACACTGGAACATTTCCTGTAAACAGGTAAGTAAAATCGTTTTTGTTAGTTAGTACAAGTTTAAAGAATTTCTTTAGGTTTTCCAACTCCACACTTAGAAACTTTCGACAGAAAAACAATGTTGTCCTATAGAGGAAAGGATAATGTTACTTACCCAGTAAGCATCTGTTCTTGGCATGTAGACCTGTAGACTCACATGCTTGTGCATAGCTCGCCATCTAGTGTTGGGTCCGGATGTTTGCACTTTGTTTTTCTTTGAAGAAGTCTTTCCAGTCACGAGGTAGGTGACTCCTCCTTTCGATGATAGTGCGCATGGGCATCGACTCCATTGTTAGATTGTTTGCCGCAGAGGGTGAGAATAGAGTAGTAGTAAAGAATAGAGATGTCCATGCGTATGTATGTAAATTAAATAGAGAACTGCAGCAGCTACAGGTATCCGGGGAGGTGGGTGGGCGCATGTGACTCTACAGCTCTACATGCCAAGAACAGATACTTACTGGGTAAGTAACATTATCCGTTCGAGGCATGTGAGCTGTAGATCACATGCTTGTGCATAGACTACATAGCAGTATCCTCCCAAAGCGGTGGCTAACCTGTAGCTGTTGGAGTAGTCTGAAATAGTGTCTTAAGTACTGCTTGACCCACATTGGCTTGTTGTCTTGCTGACACATCTACACAATAACGTTTATTGAATGTGTGCGGTGTAGACCATGTTGCAGCTTTGCAAATGTCAACAATAGGAATGTTTCCTAAAAAAGCCATAGTGGCCCCTAGCTTACGAGTGGAATGTGCACTAAGGGGTACAGTTAGAGTTCTCTTTGCTTTCGCATAGCAGGTTTGAATGCACTTAACAATCCACCTTGCAATACCTGATTTGGAGATAGGATTGCCTTTGTGTGGTGGCGCAAAAGCAACAAAGAGTTGTTTCGTTTTACGAAAAGATGTTGCCCTTTCAGTGTAGTACAATAGTGCTCTTCTAACATCTAAGGTGTGTAGAGCTCTTTCTGCAACTGAATCAGGTTGAGGAAAGAATACGGGTAATTCTACCGACTGATTTATGTGAAATGCAGATACGACCTAAGGTAAAAATGTAGGATTAGTACGAAGAGCCACTTTGTCTTTGTGTAGTTGGAAAAATGGTTCTTGTATGGTTAATGCCTGTAATTCACTCACTCTCCTTAATGGTGTGATTGCAATAAGGAAAGCTGTTTTCCAAGAGAGGAACTGTAGTTCGCATTTGTGCATGGGCTCAAAAGGTGGGCCCATCAACCTTGTAAGGACTATATTAAGATTCCACAGTGGAGCTGGTGGAAGTTTTTAGTCCTTCCATGAAAGCTTTGATCACAGGTACTCTAAATAACGACAAATGCTGTCTATTTTGTAGATATGCAGCAATTGCCGCTAGGTGTAGTCTGATAGAGGTATAAGCCAACGTTGACTGTTGCAAGTGTAACAGATAGCATATGGTGTTCTCTATGGAAGCATCAAGAGGGTTGATTTGATTGTTACCACAGTAGATAATAAATCTCTTCCACCTAGCTGCGTAGCAGGCCCTTGTAGTAGGTCTTCTAGCCTCCCTAATGATATTCATACATTCTGGTGGAAGGTTTAAGTAACCAAACTCTAAGACTTCAGGAGCCAGATCGTGAGGTTCAGTTGCTTGGGATCTGGGTGTCTGATTTCTCCATGGTTCTGTGTGAGGAGACTGGAGGTTAAATGTAGCTTTTGATGCAGGACTAGAGATAGCTCCAACAGGGTTGTGAACCATGGTTGACGTGCCCATGTGGGAGTTACTAGGATTAGTGTGAGAGATGTTTGTTTGAGCTTTTGAACCACTAATGGAATGAGTGGGAGAGGCGGAAAAGCATAGGCAAATATCCCTGACCAGTTCATCCATAGTGCATTGCCTTTGGATTGGGGGTGTGGGTACCTGGATGCGAAGCTTTGGCATTTTGGTGTGTGGCGAACAGGTCTATGTGAGGGACTCCCCAACTTTGAAAGTATGGGAGGAGAACCTGAGGGTGGAGTTCCCATTCGTGCATTTGCTGTCTCTGTCTGCTGAGGAGAACTGCAATCTGGTTGTTCACTCCTGGGAGGTGTTCCGCTAGGAGATAAAGTTTGTGGTGAATGGCCCACCTCCAGATGTCTTGGGCTAAGTGTGACAGTTGGAGAGAGTGTCCCCCCCCCCCTGTTTTTGCATGTAATACATAGCTGTCATGTTGTCTGTACGAACCAAGACAGCTTTGCCTTCCAGGTGAGTCTGAAACGCCTTGAGAGCTAGAAAGATTGCAAGCAGCTCTAGATGATTGATGTGAAGCAACTTCTGCTGTCGACTCCACAGGCCTTGCACTGTGTGTTGTTGTAGATGAGCTCCCCAGCCAGTGAGGGACGCGTCAACTGTCAGTACTATCTGTGGAACCGGGTCTACGAAAGGCCGTCCTTTTGACAACTTTTGTGAGTTCCACCATTGCAGAGAGCGATGAGTACGGCCGCTTACTAACACTAGATCGGTCAATAGACCGTGTGACTGGTTCCACTGACTGGATAAGCATTCTTGAAGTGGAGGCATGTGTAGTTTGGCATGGGGGACGATTATGATGCAAGATGCCATCATTCCCAACAATTGTATATAAACCCGAGCTGGAATCCAATGATTGGGTTGAAATCGGAGAACTAAAGCCTGAATATTTCGAATTCTGGCTGCGCTGGGAAACGCCAGGGCTTTTTGAGTATATAGCGTGGCTCCTAGGAAGTCCTGAGTATTGGCTGGTTGGAGATGTGATTTTGTCGCATTGATTGTGAACCCTAGTTGATGTAGTAACTGGATTATTCTGAAAGTGTGCTGAAGGCATTGCTGGTACGTGCTGGCTTTGATGAGCCAGTCGTCCAAGAATGGGAAGACATGGATGCTTTGTCTTCTTAGGTGAGCAGCTACTACCGCCAGACACTTTGTGAAGACTCTGGGGGCAGTGGTGACTCCGAATGGGAGTACCTTGAACTGGAAGTGTTGACCCGCTACCACGAACCTGAGGAATTTGCGATGAGCGGGTGGATTGGAATATGAAAATAGGCGTCTTTTAGATCTGAAGTAGACAAAAAGTCACTTTTTTGCAGCAGAGGTAATACTTGTTGCAGTGTCACCATGTGGAAATGATCTGACTGAATGTTAAGATTTAGTTCTCTGAGATCTAATATTTGTCTGAGAGAACCATCTTTTTTGGGTATTAGGAAGTAAATAGAGTATACGCCCAACCTGTGATGTTGCGGTGGTACGGGTTCTATAGCTCCTTTTAGAAGTAGAGACTGAACCTCTTGTTTGAGGAGAAGTAGGTGATCTGGTGAAAGTTTGTGTGACTTTGGTGGAATGTTTGGAGGAGTGTTGATGAACTCCAGGCAGTAACCAGAACGGATAATTTGTAGTACCCAATTGTCTTTTGTTATTGACTGCCAGATTGATAGGAAATCTGACAGTCTTCCCCCGACAGGTGTTAAGTGGTCGGGGGGAAGCAGAGGCAAGTCACTGCTTTGTATTGGAGGGGGAGGTGCGTGTGTTTGAACCCCTGCCTTTGCCGTTGTTACCTCTGTAACCCCCTCTGAAGTAAGCCCTAGATGGAGAGGGTTGGTTATTGCCCTTATAGGTGGAGGTGGTCTCCGAGGAGGTATTTTTAGAGTCTCCACGGTAAAAGGAGCACCGAAAGGAACCACGGCTTTGTGCTGACTGAAGGGCTCCCATGGATTTGGCCACTTCAGTGTCCTTCATTTTCTCTAGTGAAGAATCTACCATTGGGCCAAATAGATGCTGTTTATCAAAGGGAGTGTTTAAAATGGAGGCTTGCACCTCTGGTTTGAACCCTGATATGCGAAGCCAAGCATATCTTCTCAAGAGGACACCGGTGTTTACTGCTCTAGCAGCAGTGTCTGCAGCATCTAGGGAACATCTTATAGCGTTATTGGAAATAAGTTGCCCTACACGCACCAGGTCTTGTGCCTTAGATCTGTGTTCCTGGGGCAAATATTGTATTAATTGCTCCATCTCGTCCCAGTGCGCACAGTCATATCGTGCTAGCAATGCCTGAGTGTTGGAGACACGCCAGAAATTGGCCGCCCGAGAGGCCACCCTTTTCCCGGAAGCATCAATAAGTTTGGATTCCTTATCCGGGGGCGGAGCATCTTCTGTTGTCTGGGAGTTGGCCCTTTTCCTTGCATTGGACACAACCAGGGAGTCTAGTGGCAACTGACCTTTTATATATACTGGGTCCGATGGTGCTGGCTTGTATTTTTGTCTACTCTAGGGGTAAGAATACGAGCTCTGACCGGGTCGTTAAAAATGTCATCTACATGCCTGATCATCCCTTTGAGCATAGGTAGTGTATGTGATGACCTCTGCGTGGTACTGAGGGTTTCAAAGAGGAAATCCTCTTCTAAGGACTCCTTATGTAGCTGCACCCCATGGTAGTTGGCAGCTCTACCCAGTAACTCAATGTAGCCTACACTGTCATCTGGTGGAGAGGGCTTGTTAGGATATAAATCAGGATCACTGCCCGTGGGCGAATTGGTATTGTAATCATCCAATGGGTCTTGCATTGGTTGATTATCATCCCCATCCCCATTGTCATGGTCATCCCCATCATCCTGGTTGTCAGGTTTATGTGGTGGTGAATGTTCAGGTGAAATAGGCTGAAATTGAGGTGAAGGAGGTGAAGGAAGAGGAAGAGGAGGAGGGGAAGGGTTAGTTCCAACCGTTCTCTTCTTTAAAAGAATGTAGTATTCTTCCTCTGTATCAGTCCTTCTTTTTAAAGTCACTTTAGTGGTGATATGTCCAGTTTGAGGATGAAAATACAGCACTTTTTGTTTCGGATCCGCTTTGTCGATCGGAGCGTCGAAACTGTGTCTTTTTGGTAATTTCGGCACATCTGACTATTTCGGCGCCGAAAGTTTCGGTGCCGAAGTCTTGGATGTTGATGTTTTCGGATCCGAAGTGTGTTTCGGTGCCGAATGGTGGGGGTCGGTGCCGGACTTGTGTTTTGACCCCGAAGTTCTCGGCTCCGAACTTGATTTGGAGGGAGTCTTTTCGGAGCCGGAAGGCTTTTTGGTAGGCTTCGGTGCCAAGCCAGCAGGCAAGGCGTCGGAAGCATGGTCTCGGTGCCGACCAGAGCCTTCTTCTTTTGTGGAGTTGGGTCTTGGGACGAGGGGGGAGCTGTACTCACGGTACGTTGTCCATGTGGGATGTCGTCCTCTTGGTCGGAGTTGAGCCCTGGGATGGCGATCGGCTCCTGTTCCTCCTCGGTTTCCATGGCCTCGCCGGCCTCTTTGTCCGATTGGTGTCCAAAGATGTCCGGAATGGAGCTTGTGTGCTGGCTCTGCATGTCGCGACGTCGAGCCCGACGGTCGTGAAGTGTCTTCTTGGAGTGGAAAGCCTGGCACGCGTCGCAGTCCTGTTCTCTGTGTTCGGGGGACAAACACAGATTACACACTTCGTGTGAGTCGGTGCGCGGGTATTTCGCGTGACACCGAGGGCAGAATTTAAAGGGAGTTCGTTCCATCGACTGCGTTTCGGCCAGACGCGGGTAGGCCCGACGGCCTTCCACGAGCTTTCCGTTCGAAAGTTTGGTTTTTGCAAGTAAATACGATACACGATAAAAGGGAAAACGCGAACGAAAGAATACCGTCCAGGGTGAGTATCTTGCGCACTGAGGGAAACCGAAGGAACGGTGTCGAACCGGAGCGCAGCGATAGACGTCCGACCCCGATGGCGGAAAAAAACAATCTAACAATGGAGTCGATGCCCATGCGCACTATCATCGAAAGGAGGAGTCACCTACCTCGTGACTGGAAAGACTTCTTCAAAGAAAAACAAAGTGCAAACATCCGGACCCAACACTAGATGGCGAGCTCTGCACAAGCATGTGATCTACAGCTTACATGCCTCGAACATAGTGTTATAGGTTTAAAGGTAAGTACTTTGTTGTGGGAGTTGGTGTTCTGGGGTTAGACTCAGGGGTTCCCCAGGGTCAAGGATGCACTCTTGTAACACCCTCAGCGGCACTAGGGCGGCTGGGTGCAGAGTGCTGAGGCCCAATGTTATCCAATGGTGGATAGGGGGCCTCCGGTTGGTGGCTGCTGACTAGCAGGCCACTGGGTTGTGGGAACAAAGCTCCTGGACTTAAGCTCAGGGCAAATGGGGGTTTAGGCCAGCACAAAAGATGCACCCTCTGCGGCATCTGGGCGGCCGGGTGCAGAGTGCTGTTTTGGCGTCGGAAGCCCTGTATCTTTCAATGGGGAGTCTCCGGTTTGCAAAAGCACTGCAGGCTCGGGGACGAAGGTCTTCTGGGTGCGACCACCACTTGGAGAGGTAAGTTGGGATCTTGGGGGTTGGTTAGGCACCGTCGGTTGAGCCACCCAAGACCGTGGGGCGTCGGGTGCAGGGGTGCCTTTTAGGGTCGGATGTTCTTACCAGCTCCTGGTCGCGGTTGGGGGGACCTTCCGGTTTGAGGCTGCAGGCGTCGGCTGGAGACTTGAGGCAGGTCAGGGGTCGCCGGATCTCGGGTCAGGATCGCTGGGGGGACCTCCTCTTGGTGTTGGGCCACTCGAACTCGGGCCGTGGGCGTCGGGTGCAGAGTGGTGCAGACCCGCGGATCCTTGCGAAGCTGGATTCTGCTGTTTGACCAAATCCGGTGTTCACGGGAGACAGATTCTTTGGGATTGAAGGCAGGCAGGTCCTCCGGGTTTCTTGAGGTTGCTGGCTGCAGGACACACCGGGATTTCGCTGGAGCAGGTTCGAGATGGGGATAGGCCGGTAGGGCTGGGGCCTAGTCAGTGGGCGTCCTCCTCTTGTTAGCTTCGGCACCACGGCTGTTCAGTCCTTCTTTTCTTCTTGCCGGTTCTTGTCTGAGGAAGCAAGGTTCAGGGGTGCCCCTAAATACTAGATTTAGGGGTGTTACAGGTAGGTAAAAAGGTTGGGACCAATAGGTCCCTTCCCTGGGGTGGATACACCCTCTATTATGCCACCCACCAGTGGGAGGGGGCATAAGCCTTTCCCTGGTTGGCTGAGTCCCCCCATCTGCAAGATGGCAGGGACTGAGAGTTGTGCTTCACCTCGCCTCCCCCACCTGAGGGGTGGAGTTGGCAGAGGTGGGCACACCTCTCTTCCTCACTTGTTTTTCCCGCCGGTTCTCCCGCCCAAAGTGGGGGTCAGAACCAGTGGACACTAGTTGCTGAAAGCAGCAAGTGGCCTGGGGTAGCTCACAAAGGCGGCAAGCCTTTGAAGCTTCCCTTTCGTGAACCCTGCCCATCCTGGGGGAGGAGGTTTGGCACCTCGTCCCAGGATGTGCATTGTTTCAGGCCCCCGAGAGCAGCAGGCTCTCGACCCAGGGGTCCAGAAACATGTCTGGTGGTGGCAGCTGAAAGCAGCCACTCAGCCTGGACACTAGTGGTGGGTCGTTTTTCAGGGGGCATCTCTGAGATGCCCTCTGTGTGCATTTTTCATTAAATCCCACACTGGCATCAGTGTGGGTTTAATGTGCTGAGAAGTTTGATACCAAACTTATGGTGCTGTGGAGTTCGTAATGACAAACTCCCACCACCATATACTCTTAATGGCAGCACCGCACTTACAATGTCTAAAAATGGACTTAGACACTGTAGGGGTACAGGGCTCATGCACCTGTACCCTCACCACTGGTATAGTGCACCCAGCTAGAGGGGTGACTGATCTATGCCAGGGCAGTGGGTTGTAGGCATGGCACACAGGGATGTGTGCCCTGTCGACTCTTCACTTTGTTCTGCACCAAGACACGAAGCCTGCAAAGGCAGTGTGCGAGTGTAATGGTACAGGGCCTCTAAGGGTGGCACAATAAGTGCTGCAGCCCTTAGAGGTCTTCCCTGGTCACAGTGCCCTGGGTACCTGTGGTACCATTTACCAGGGGCTGACCTGTGGCCAGAGATGCCAATTGGGTTTAGGCTTCAATGCAGTTTTAGGGAAAGAACATAGGCCCTGGGTACCTGATTAGCAGGAGCCCAAGGCACACTCAGTCAAAGCACATCAGCAGTTCAGCAAAAAGTGGGGGCTACCATGCAGAAAGAGGGCACTTTCTCACACATGCCTCTTCCACAAACTCCAGAGAAATCAAAATGCTGTGGCTCACCTTCAGCTCAACCTTGAATAGAAAGGCGACATCACTCCTGACCTGCATGTTCTCCATGGGCTCCTAATACTCAGACTTCTACAGTTCTAGTTACTCTGCTCTGTGGACAAACCTTTGCATCCAAACCCTGGAAGGATAAGTTACTTACCTGTAATCCTAGTTCTCTTCCAGGGGTATACTCATCAAAGTCATAAGCACTGAATAATCCCCGCCCACGTGCGGGATCCCGGAGCATATAGAAATATATGTATATATACACATATATATCCTCACAGACCGGCACCTCCTTACGTCGCACCGAACAGAGACACGGTGACACCAGCAAAGTTGAGTCCAAATTTTTATTTCATTGCTTTATCGGGCTATGACGCGTTTCGGCAGGATCCCCTGCCTTGTTCACACAACAGAGCCACACTCCCATTTTTAGTTTTATAGTGATTACTAATGAAACCCACGTGATGCATACACCCCCATAGGCATGGACAACAGACTAAGCAGAAAGTGGTACATCAAAATAGCCTACATTCGTGAAATTTAGTCAAATTAACTACAGATGTAATTCACATTATTTAAATTCTAAAATTACTCAACCAAAACACAACTTGTGCATTATACCTTGGATTGAAATTGTAGTATATAAACCACTTCCTGCTTCTGATCTTTCATAGTTATGCAAATTAGCTTTTTCAAAAAACTTTATTGTTCTAAAATTTGTACGATGCATCTCAGAACCTGGCAAATGAATCCTTCACTATAAAAATTAAACATATTGATAAATACAGATATTGCTTGGTTATACCTTGGTCAGACAAGTATGTGTATGCTCGGGCCCACAAGTGTATAACACTTCCGAAACATACACATACGTATGTATATACATATAAACATGCAGCCTGAAACTGTTCCAATAGGGCAAACCGCCAAAATTACATAGGTTTCTCTTGTATGAAAATAATCCCCTAAATACATTTCGTAATACAGAACTTACACTGTAATAGTATCATACAAGAATCCTTTATTTTCAGAAAAGGAAAACAGGTAATAGCAGGCAGTTGGCCCATAGGCTGCATAGATAAATAACTATCATAGTACAGTAAGAAAACTGGCACCTTGCCTTTAAGGCTTCCAAGATTCTGGACACCGTGCCTTTAAGACCTCCAGGAGCCCCTCTGCTCCCATCATGCACCACAGGTGACAGTTAGGTCAGTTCTTTTTTACGGTGTACTAAGTTGTATCACCCTGAGTATAAGATGCACAACACACAGTATTGTACCATAATTGCTCGTCGCGGGAGGGTTGCTTTTGACTTTGATGAGTATACCCCTGGAAGAGAACTAGGATTACAGGTAAGTAACTTATCCTTCTCTTCCAGGGGATACTCATCAATAGTCATAAGCACTGAATAGAGTAGCAAGCCCATACCCACTACTTCGCGGACGAGCAAACCAGTATACAAAATATATAACAATACATCTTAAAATGGAATCAACCAAACAAATTTCTCAACGAGGCTTGCCCAACTTGGGCACCCGCCTGGGCATCAGAGTCCAAACAGTAATGGCGAGAGAAAGTATGAACAGAACGCCATGTAGCTGCTTTACAAATCTCTACTATAGGAACATTTCTAAGGAGAGCCGTGGTAGAGGCTTTTCCCCTGGTAGAATGTGCTTTAGGTTTCCCCTGAAGAGACTTGTTGGCTAGTTGGTAAGCCAAAGATATGCAAGAGACTATCCACCTAGAGATGGATCTTTTAGAGGCTGCTTAACCGGTATTTATGGAACCATAGTTAACAAACAACCGGTCCGTTTTTCTCAATGACTTGGTTTTGTCTAGATAAAATTTCAGTACCCTCTTGAGGTCTAGGGAATGGAGGGACCTCTCAGGAGGAGTCGTGGGATTGGGAAAAAATGTGGGCAGAGTGATAGTCTGATTGATGTGAAAATCCGAGACAACCTTAGGTAGAAAACTCGGATGGGTTCTTAAAACTACCCTGTTTGCATGGAAAACAGTATAGGGCTCTTTACAGCACAAGGCCTGTATTTCACTAACCCTGCGGGCAGAAGTGATGGCGACTAAAAAGGCAACTTTCCATGACAAGTGCTGCAGAGAAGCCCTGTGAATTGGCTCAAAAGGAGCAGCCATTAATTTTGTAAGGACTATGTTGAGCTCCCAAGGTGGAGAAGGAGATCTCACTGGGGGGTAAACCTTCTTTATCCCTTCAAGGAAATCTTTAACCACTGGCATCTGGACAAAAGAAACCTGTGTAGGGGACTTTCTGTATGCAGTGATTGCTGCTAGGTGAACTTTAATCGAGGAAAACTGCAGGCCAGATTTGGCCAAATGTAGTAGGTATGGCAAGATCACCTGCTCGTGACCCCTCACTGGATCATGAGCATTGTTCATGCACCACAAGTAGAATCGCTTCCATTTGAAAGCCTAGGACGCCCTGGTGGAAGGTCTCTTGGCTTCCTTGAGGATGGTCATACAGTCCGCTGGTAAGTCTAAGTGTCCGTATTGCAGGACCTCAGGAGCCATGCTGTCAATCTGAGGGATGAGAGATTGGGATGAAACACTCTCCCTTCGTTCTTGGACAACAGGTCTGGACGGCAAGGCAACCTTCAGTGTGGCACCTCGGATAATTGCAGAAGGTCCGCGTACCAGCACTGCCGCGGTCACTCCGGAGCTATCAGGATCATTCTGGTGTTGGTCCTGTAAAATTTGTTGATCACTGCAGGGATCAGCGGAAGCGGAGGAAAGGCGTACAGTAATGTCTGATACCAGTTTATCAAAAGGGCATTCCCCTGTGACCCTGGTAGGGGAAACCTGGACGCGAAGACGGGGCATTTGGTGTTGGCCGCGTCTGCGAAGAGGTCGATGTCTGGCACTCCCCATTGTTGGAAGATGTCTTGCGCGACCGCGCTGTTCAGCACCCAGTCGTGCGCTTCTACGAAGTCTCTGCTTAGTGAGTCTGCTTGAACATTCATGACCCCCGGAAGGTGAATGGCCACAATGCTGAGGTTCCTGGCGAGAAGCCACCTCCAGATGGTCTGTGACTCCAGAGAGAGAGTCCTCGATCTGGTGCCCTCCTGCTTGTTCAGATAATACATCGTGGTGGTGTTGTCTGTCTGAACTAAGAGGGAGCTGGACTGGAGAGAAGGGTACAGAGACTTGAGAGCCAGGTGGATGGCTCTTAGCTCCAGAAAGTTGATGTGATACCCTTGCTCTGTCTCTGACCAGAGACCTTGTACTTGAAGAGGCCCCATGTGCGCTCCCCAACCTTGCAGGGAAGCATCCGTGACTATAGTCTGAGTGGGAATGTCTTGATGGAATGGGACTCCCTTTAGTAGGTGTGACCGCTTCATCCACCATCTGTTGGAGTCTTTGGCCGATTGAGGTAGAGTCACACGGTCTTCCCAGCGACCGGAGACTTGCATCCACTGGTCCTCCAGAGACTGCTGTAGAGGACGCATGTTCAATCTGGCATTGGGGACGATGAATACGCAAGAGGCCATGGAGCCCAACAGCGACGAAACCTGTCTGACTGTGGGATGACGGGCGCTGAGGAGATAGCGACATTTGGCTCTGATCGACAACAACCTCTCCTCCGAAGGACACACACTTGCTTTTGCGGTATCCAGTGAAGAGCCCAGGTAATGGATTTTCTGGGTCGGATTGAAGACTGACTTCTTGAAGTTGACCTGAAGTCCCAGTGTGTTCAGCAGTTAGTAGTTGAGGTGATTCTGAAGTAGAGAAGGTGTAGCACTCTTCAGGAGCCAATCGTCCAGATAGGGGTAAATGAAGATTTTGCGCTTGCGTAGGAAAGCTGCCACCCCCGCCATGCACTTCGAGAACGTTCGGGGGGCTGATTTGAGCCCGAACGGTAGAACTCGGAATTGGAAATGTTGATGGGTTACCTGAAAGCGGAGAAACTTTCGATGCATTTTGGACACCGGGATATGGAAGTAGGAGTCCTGCAAGTCTATAGCACACATCCAGTCCCCCCGATGTAGATGAGGAAAGATCTGGTGCAGAGCCAACATCCGAAATTTTTCCTTGCGGATGAATTTGTTCAAGAGCCGCAGATCTAGAATTGGTCTGTATTCTTTGGTCGGTCCTCTTTTTTCGACCAGGAAGTAACAAGAGTAAATGTCTTGCCCTTGTTGTTGCTTTGGAACATACTCTATGGCGTTTTTTTGCAGAAGACTGTTCACCTCTTTTTGCAACAGTAGATGATGTTTGCTGGATTTTCTTTGAGGAGGAACTGATGGAGGTGGGGCTTTGAACCTCAGCAAGTATCCATTTTGCACAATATTCAGCACACATTTGTCTTTTGTTATTGATCTCCACTCTACCAGATGAAAAGTGATACTTCCTCCTACCGGAGTGGCTAACGGGCACGGAGGAAGCCTCTGCTCATTGCTTGGCTGGTTGCTTAGCAGTTGAAGCCTGCTGCCAGTTGTTTCCTCTACCTCCAACAGGTCGTCTTTGATGGAATTGCGACCTCTGCTGCTGCTGGTTCTGGGATGACCACTGAGGGGTTTGAACCCTCTGATTGAAGGAGCGCCTGTCGTAGGGACGGAATCGTTTGCGGAATTCTTTCCGTTTTTCTAGGCCAACGGCCTTCACAGTTTCCAATTCAGCTTTCATTTTGGCCATCTCATCATCTGCGTGAGACCCAAACAGCGAAGACCCATTGAACGGAAGGTTGACAATCCTCCGTTGAGCATCTGGTTTCAAGCCTGTGAGAAGCAGCCAGGCCGAGCGTCTGGAACAGATGCTGTGCGAATAGCCATGTGCGGCCAGATCCGATCAGTCTGCAGCTGCGCTTATCACCTGGTTAGCCACCAAGCCCCCTTCTTGCAGAATCTCCTGAAAGTCCTGCTGGTCTTCTTTCGGGAGTTTGTCCGTGAATCTGGCAAGGGAGTCCCAGAGAGACCTGTCGTACCTCCCTAGAAGAGCTGAGGCGCTGGCCACCTTCATAACAGAGGCAGAGGTATTGCACATCCTCTTGCCCAGTGAGTCCATATTCTTGCTGTCTTTCTCGGGAGGGACTGACGAGGAAGAAGTCGCAGAGTGTGCCTTCCTGGCTGCCGCCACAATGACCAAGTCTGGTGGAGGATCGGACCGTAGGAACAGTGGGTCCTGAGCCGGGGCCTTATATTTCTTGGCAATACGAGATGGCACTGCGCCCACTGTGGAAGGAGTTAAGAAAGTCTGCATGGCAGGCTCTTAAAAACCTGGGACCAGAGGCAGTAGAGACCTGGTTGATGAGCGATGGTGTAATGTCTCAAAGATAACAGATGTGGAGACCGTCGGGGCCGACATACTGATGTTGAGTTATTTGGCCCCTCGGCAGAGAACGTCAGTGAAAGTTCCAATGTCGTCAATCGGGGACACTCTGGATGGTGGCGTTGCAGACAGAGTTGGTGAATAATCCTTGATCGAAGATCTGGTGGATGTAGACCACGTTGGTGATCTTCGTCTCCTCCTCTTGGGAGAGGAATCATGATGTGAGCGAGACCGCTCCCGTGACCTCGTGTGGCGGGAGGATGGGGACCTTGACCTTCTCGGCGTTCTTTTCGGAGAGACCCTCGATGATGTCATTGGAGGCGGACCCCTGGAAGTTTCCGACAGAGAGTAGGTGCGAGAGTAATCTGAATCAGGGCTTCCCTGAGCAGAACCGGTACCTTCCAGCCATCTTGGCGAAAGATTGAAAGGATGTGACTTCTTAGCCGGAACCAGAGAACCCTCCGGTGAAATCTGGACGATGTTAAGACCCGGGGATGATGAAGGTCTTTTCGACGTCGAACGTCTTGACCTCGACGTCGACCGCGCCCCCTCTGTAACCTCCTCCGAGACTACAGGATTTCTGTTTCTCGAAGTCGACCGATGTCTTGACGGCGACACCGACTGTGCCGTCTTCGACGTTGATCTCCTTGGCGGCGAGATACTGGCAGACCCTCTTCTCCGCAGAAATCTCGGCGTTGTCCTCGACGTTGAACGCCCACGCCGGCAAACAGGAGATTTCGACGTCGAACGTCTCTGGCGCTTCTTCGACGTCGCCTTTTTTGGCGATGAGTGCCTCGACTGCGACGGAAATCTCGACGTCGTCAGTCGGTAAGCTCTCGGCAGAGTCTTCGCCGGCGAACCTCTCGACGCCGACCTCCGAGAAGGTGGCGGAGTGTTCCTCGCCGTCGACGGATGTTTCGACGTCGACGGGTGCTTATCAGGTCTCTCGGGACCAGAATACTTCGAGCCCGAAGTATGTCTCGACGTAGACTTACTTTTGTGCGACGGAGAGAGTCGTCGTCTCGACGGCGATCTGTCCCTCGACACTGAAGAGTGTCTTGCCTGCTTCTTCGACGGCGATCTCGACGGCGAACAGTCAGGAATCTGCTTCTTTCTGGACTCTGGAGAGGTAGATCTTCGCCTCTTTCGGTGTTCCTGATGAGAGGAGGGCCCTTGGGAGCCCCCAAGGCCACTTTTGTGATGACTTTTTCCTCTCTCCAGTAGGGCATGGAGCCTAATCTTCTCCCTGTCCCGAAGAGTCCTTTTAGAAAATTGCTGACAATAATTGCAAGTATCAGGTTTGTGTGAAGATGGTAAACACACGATGCACACAGAGTGTGGGTCCGATTTTGCCATCTTTTTACCACATGAAGGACATTTATTGAATAAAACTGGCATTCTGACAGAAAAAAGGAAAATGCTACTTACCAGTATGCATCTGTTCTTGGCATGTAGAGCTGCAGAGTTGTACACTGTGCATAGATCGCCATCTGGTGTTGGGCTCGGATGCTTGCACTTTGTTGTTGTCTTGGAAGAGTCTTTTGTAGTCACGAGATAGGTGACTCCTCCTTTGGACGATAGTGCGCATGGGCATCGACTCCATCCTCAGATTGTTTTTCGCCATGATGGGAAAAGATGGAGTCAGTAAGAAGAAAGATGTCCATGTGAATGTATCTAATTAAGATAATACTGGAACAGATACAGGTTCCGGGGAGGCGGGTGGGCGTGTACAACTCTGCAGCTCTACATGCCAAGAACAGATTCCGTTTGAGGCATATGAGCTGCAGATTGTACACTGTGCATAGACTATAGACTGTATAGCAGTGTCTCCCTTAGCGGTGGTCACCTGTATCGGTTGCAGTAGTTTGAAAAAGTGTCTTAAGAACAGCTTGGCCCACAGCAGCTTGTTGCTTTGCCTGTACATCAACACAATAGTGTTTGGTAAAGGTATGTGGTGTAGACCATGTTGCTGCTTTAAATATGTCATTTAAGGGAATGTTCCCTAAAAATGCCATAGAAGCCCCTAGTTTACGTGTGGAATGTGCTCTAGGGGGAATTATTAATGTGCGTTTAGCCTTTTGGTAGCATATTTGAATGCATTTGACTATCCATCTAGCAATCCCAGCTTTTGAGATGGGATTACCTTTATGTGGTGGGGAGAAAGCTAAAAACAATTGTTTTGTCTTTCTGAAAGGTTTGGTCCTGTCAATGTAATAAAGTAGAGCTCTTCTGACATCTAGTGTGTGTAGAGCTCTCTCTGCTACAGAGTCTGGGTCTTGGAAAAAGACAGGTAACTCTATTGATTGGTTGAGATGAAAAGCAGAGACTACTTTAGGTAGGAATTTGGGGTTTGGTCTGAGAACCACCTTGTTACGATGTATTTGTAAAAATGGTTCTTGTATGGTTAAAGCCTGAATCTCACTGACTCTCCTGAGAGAGGTGATTGCAATTAGGAAGGCTACTTTCCATGTAAGAAATTGTAACTCACATTTGTGTAGAGGTTCAAATGGGGGACCCATGAGCCTGGTGAGGACAATATTTAGATTCCATACTGGAGAGGGTGGCAATCTAGGGGGAATGATTCTTTTAAGGCCATCCATAAAGGCTTTGATTGCAGGTACTCTAAACAGTGACAAGTGTTGTCTGTTTTGTAAGTATGCGGCTAGAGCAGCAAGATGTAATCTTATGGATGAGTATGCTAGGTTACATCTTTGTAAATGCAGCAAGTAACAGATGATGTTTTGTATTGAAGCATCTAGTGGGTTGATATTGTTGTTATTACAGTAAATAACAAACCTATTCCATTTTGCTGCATAACAAGCCCTGGTAGTAGGACGTCTGGCTTCTTTAATAACATGCATACAGTCTGGTGGAAGGTTAAGGTAACCGAACTCTAGGACTTCAGGAGCCATATCGCCAGATTTAGTTGACCTGGATCGGGGTGTCTGATGTCTCCATGGTTCTGGGTTAAGAGGGTTGGAGAGAGGCACAGTTTGTGGTGGAGAACCACTGAGAGTTCGAGAAGTGTTGTGAACCATGGTTGTCTTGCCCATGTGGGAGCAACTAGGATCATTGTTAGAGACTGCTGCCTGAGTTTGCGTACTACTAGGGGAATGAGTGGGAGAGGCGGAAAAGCGTATGCAAATCTGCCTGACCAATTCATCCATATTGCATTGCCCTTGGACGACGGGTGTGGGAACCTGGCGGCGAAGGTTGGGCATTTTGTGTTTTCTTGTGTGGCGAACAGGTCTATCTCTGGATGACCCCACATTTGGAAAAAGGGTCGAAGAACTTGCGGATGCAGTTCCCATTCGTTAATCTGTTGTGTCTGTCGACTCAAGAGATCCGCAATTTGATTGTGAACCCCTGGAAGATGTTCTGCAAGGAGGTATATGCTTTGAGGAATGGCCCATCTCTATATGTCTTGCGCTAGTTGAGATAGCTGCAGAGAGTGTGTCCCCCCCTGTTTTTGAATATAATACATTGCTGTCATGTTGTCTGTTTGGACTAGGACAGTCTTGTGAATGAGATGCGGTTGAAATGACTTTAACGCTAGAAATATTGCTAGTAATTCTAGGTGGTTGATGTGGAGCAGTTTTTGTGGAGTGGTCCACTTGCCCTGCATTGTATGGCTGAGGAGGTGAGCTCCCCACCCGGTGAGAGATGCGTCTGTTGTTAGTACTATCTGTGGAATTGGCTCTAGGAACGGCCGCCCCTTGGAAAGGTTTTGTGTATTCCACCACTGCAGAGAGCGATGTGTGCGGCTGTCTACCAACACCAGATCTGTAAGCTGGCCTTGAGCTTGGTTCCACTGACGTGCTAAGCATTCCTGCAAGGGACGCATTTGAAGTCATGCGTGAGGGACAATGAAGAAGCACGAGGCCATCATTCCTACTAGCTGCATAAACACCCGAGCTGGAAGGGAGTGTTGAGGCAGGAATTTTTTGATGAGGGCTTGCATACTGGTTATCCTGGAAGGATTGGGGTATGCTAGGGCTCTGGAGGTGTCTATTGTGGCCCCTAGATACTGATGTATGTAGGAGGGATGGAGATGAGATTTGGTGTGGTTTATTGTGAACCCCAAATTGTGTAGTAGCTGAATTGTTTGGAAGGTGTGCTGTACACACCGCTTGTGTGACTTGGCTTTTATTAGCCAGTCGTCTAGATACGGAAACACATGAATGTGCTGCCTTCGTAAGTGTGCAGCTACCACTGCTAGGCACTTTGTGAAAACCCTTGGTGCTGTTGCTACTCCAAATGGCAGGACTTTGAACTGATAATGTTGTCCGTCCACTGTGAACCTTAGATATTTCCTGTGCGCAGGGTGTATGGGAATATGGAAGTAGGCATCCTTGAGATCTAATGTGGCAAGGAAGTCGCCTTGTTGGAGGAGTGGAAGTATTTGCTGAAGAGTGATCATGTGAAAATGATCTGAGTGAATGTAATAGTTGAGGGGTCTGAGGTCCAATATTGGTCTGAGGGAACCGTCCTTTTTGGGGATTAGAAAATACAGTGAGTAAACCCCTGTGGCCTGATGTTCTAGAGGGACTGGTTCTATTGCTTGCTTTTGGAGCATGGAGAGAACCTCTTGTTTGAGGAGCGTCAGATGTTGTGTGGACATGGGACGCTGTCTGGGTGGTATGTTGGGGGGAGTAGAAGTGAGTTCCAGGCAGTAACCATACTGGATAATTTGTCTTACCCACCTGTCCGTGGTGATGGAATTCCACGCAGGTAGGAACTGTGATAGTCTTCCCCCGACTGGAGTGGAATGATCGGGGGGAAACAGAGGGAAGTCACTGTTTTGTGGTAGGGGAGCTGCGTGTGTTAAACCCACGTCCTCTACCCCTGTTGTTGTTACCTCTGTAATTACCTCTTGAGTAACCTCTATTAGAGGAGGTTTGGGTGGGATTTTTATAAGTGGCAGAGGTAGTGTCTGTCGCAGTGGTCTTGGAGCCGCCTCTATAGGAGGAGCGACGAAAGGAACCCCTACTAGTTGTTGCTTGTAGAGCCCCCATAGCTTTGGCTGTGTCTGTGTCTTTTTCATCTTCTCTAGAGAAGTGTCCACAGTGGGCCCAAACAAGTGTTCCTGGTCTAAGGGTTGATTGAGGATGGTAGATTGCACCTCCTGCTTAAAACCAGATATGCGTAACCACGCGTGTCTGCGTAGCAAAACGCTTGAATTTATTGTGCGTGATGCTGTATCTGCTGCATCAAGGGCACATTTTATTGAGGTGTTTGTAATTAACTTGCCCTCTTGTATTAGATCATTTGCTTTGGTCTTATGCTGATCTGGAAGGTACTGAATGAGCTTTTCTAGCTCATCGTAAAGAGCCCTGTCATACCTTGCTAGTAAGGCTTGTGAATTGGCGATGCGCCACATGTTTGCTGCTTGAGACGCAACCCTCTTGCCTGATGCGTCGAGCAATTTAGACTCTTTGTCTGGTGGTGGTGCCTCACCAGTAGTTTGTGAGTTTGCTCGTTTACGTGCATTAGCTACTACTAATGAATCAAGAGGGAGTTGACCTTTAATATAAGTTGGGTCAGTAGGGGCAGGCTTATATTTCTTTTCAATTCTTGGATTAATAACCTTAGCTCTAACTGGGTCTTTGAAGACCTCAGGGGCATGTTTAATAATCCCTTTAAGCATAGGGAGAGTGTGTGTAGTTTTTTGAGGCTGAGCAAAAGTCTCTAATAAAAAGTCCTCCTCCAGGGGGTCTGAGTGTAATTTGACTCCATGGAATTGTGCTGCTCTGTTTATAACTTGTGCAAACCCTATTGCGTCATCTGGGGGGGATGGTTTGGATGGGTATGGCTCAGGGACGGGTATATCTGGGAGATCATAATTGTCCCAGGGGTCCTGAGGTGGGATACTGTGAAGGTCGTCATCAGTATCTGTGTTATGAGGTGACTGTATGTCATCATCATTATCATCATCCCCTATATCCCCTCGTGGTGAAAAGAAAGGCACAGGAGAGTGAGGTGGAGACTGTATAGGGCTGGAAGGTTGTGGAGGTGGAGAGAAAGACCTTATGGGTGATGTAGAAGAGTCTTTCTTTTTGGGAGGTGGCTTAGGTGTGGTTGGTGAGTCCAACTTTCTCTTGTCAGGCCGTATGGATTGGACTTGTCCTGTAATGGGGTCAATATGCAGAGTTTTCTGCTTTGGATCCATCAGAATAGAAAGTTCTTTAGAGCTAGTGTCTTTTTTCGGCACCGAAGATTTCGGTTCCGAGTGGTGCTCTTTATGTTTACGAGGTTGCTTGGTCTCCTTTCGGGGTGGTGAAGTTTTCGACCCCGACGGTTTAGTTGGTTTTGTCGGCTCCGAAGGTTTGTAGACCTTGGTCTTCGGTGCCGAAGATTCTGATGTCGACGGACCTTAGTTTTGGGCTTGGGTGTCGACAAGTGTTTTTCGGCACCGGGATGTGGCTGGCTCGATCCCGAGCTGCCAGAAGGCTTTGGATGCTTCGGAGCCGAGCTGGAAGGCGGGGCTTCTGAAGCTTTGTCTTGGTGCCGACCTAGACCCGAGGGTGAAGGTGTGACCGTAGCCTTTTGTTTTTTCGGGGCAGGGGCGTCGACGTCAGTACTCACAGTACGTTGACCTGGCGTGATGGTCTGGTCGTCGGACCCCGAGTCTTCGGCTCCGGAGGTGTCGGGTTGTTGATCTCCGGTGTCTGGGTTGTCGGAGCCTGTGTCGAAGATGTTGTCCGGTGCGGGAACGGTTGATCTGGACATTTCGTGTCGTCGGGCCCGGCGATCACGTATAGTCTTTTCGACCTGAAGGATTCACAGGCCCGGCAGTGTCGACTCTCGTGGTCTGGCGAGAGACAAAGGTTACAGACCTCGTGGAGATCTGTGTGTGGGAATTTAGCCCCACACTTGCATTTTTTAAATGGAGTCCTTTCCATATGCTGGTTGATGGCGCCGATCGGCCCAACAGCCCACGTCGACGACCAGACTCGAAAATGTCTTGGAGAGTAAATACGCGATGAGAGGGGATCGCGATCGAAACAATACCGTCGAACGGTGGGAGTTTTTTGCGCGTCGAAGGGGAACCGATCGATGTCGACCCGGAGCGCAGCAAATTAGATCCGAACCCGATGGCGGAAAAAAACAATCTGAGGTTGGAGTCGATGCCCATGCGCACTATCGTCCAAAGGAGGAGTCACCTATCTCGTGACTACAAAAGACTCTTCCAAGACAACAACAAAGTGCAAGCATCCGAGCCCAACACCAGATGGCGATCTATGCACAGTGTACAATCTGCAGCTCATATGCCTCGAACATATGGTAAATTGTCAGAAAGGTTTAAGAAAAAACAACCAGCAGTCAAAAATGTCCAAAAATAAGAGAAAAAACCAATTTCTGACTAAAGATAATCAAAAACTGCCGAGCTCAAGCTCCAGGATCCTCACAGAAGGAGCCGGAAAAAAGAACTGACCTGTCACCTGTGGTGCATGATGGGAGCAGAGGGGCTCCTGGAGGTCTTAAAGGCACGGTGTCCAGAATCTTGGAAGTCTTAAAGGCAAGGTGCCAATTTTCTTACTGTACTATGATAGTTATTTATCTATGCAGCCTATGGGCCAACTGCCTGCTATTACCCGTTTTCCTTTTCTGAAAATAAAGGATTCTTGTATGATACTATTACAGTGTATGTTCTCTATTACAAAATGTATTTAGGGGATTATTTTCATACAAGAGAAACCTATGTAATTTTGGCGGTTTGCCCTATTGGAACAGTTTTAGGCTGCATGTTTATATGTATATACATATGTATGTGTATGTTTCGGAAGTGTTATACACTTGTGGGCCCGAGCATACACATATATATGTGTATATATACATATATTTCTATATGCTCCGGGATCCCGCACGTGGGCGGGGATTATTCAGTGCTTATGACTATTGATGAGTATCCCCAGGAAGAGAACCTTCTTTCCACACAGATTCTGAACTTGTGCAACTACCTGGCATTCCAAATGTTCTTAAAAACCTAGCTTCTCCTTAATAAGTCCATCCACTCTTGCCATACCTTTCGTCTTCCTTGGGCTCATTGCCAAGAGATGAGATCAGTGCCCATAAAGCGATTTGTACTTTTAAATATTCAAAAATAACGGTGACAAAGCTAAACCACTAGGGACTTCCTGTGTGATGTACATTGGAAAGCAAAATTATGATAGCTGGGGCAAATAAGGATTACATTTTAGCTAGATGTGTGCCCCATAGCTTTAAATCTTAGAATCCCTTCGGAACAGTGTTAGGTCCAAGTGTCTCTGACCACTGACATACCTAGTAAACTTATCGCTCTCACACATCTGCTATTAACCTCCATAATGAAGCTATGCAGATAAGAAACTGTGACTGTTGCAATAGCGGCAGCAGGTTAAATTCAGCTTGAACAGAGTCTAACAGATAGTTATTTAATTATGACATTCTCAGGAAGTGTATGAGAATCAGGGAGCATATTTAACTGTAACTCAACTACCTGAATCATTGTGCAATGTTGAAAGAGGAAGAAATACACAGAGCTCTGCTTCACTCCAGTATGCACAGAGTGGAGCAGCATAAAGACGCTAACCCTGGCCACCAATGAGGATCAGCTGTGACCGATCTAAGGTGTCTGTCGTGTGCCAGATATTTAACTCGGATGTGCAGATATCCACTACAAAGAACAGGGAGGTGGCAGGGCAGTTATCCATCAGGAGTATGTTACTTACCCTGTAGAACAAGTTACTTACCTTCGGCAACACATTATCTGGTAGAGACATTGTCTAGCCGCAGATTCCTTAACTTACGAATTCTCCCCAGGCATCACACTGGATACGGAAACTCAGGTCAGTTCTTTTGACGGTGTATAATGTAGAGACACCTGAGTAGAGGATGCAATAACATAGAAGAACTCCAGTGATGCTCGTCCGGGGAGGAGGGAGGGTCGCTTATGACTATGATGAGTATACCCCTGGATGAGAACTAGGATTACAGGTAAGTAACTAATCCTTCTCATCCAGGGGATACTCATCAATAGTCATAATCTATGAATAGAGTAGCAAGCCCATACCCAGTACCTTGCGGACGAGCAACGGAGTATACAGAACATTACATTCAAATTGCAATCATGCAAACAAATTCCTCAAAGAGGCCTGCCCCACCTGGGCATCGGCCTGTGCATCAGAATCTAGACAGTAATGACGTGTGAAGGTATGAACCGACCGCCATGTGGCTGCCTTACAGATTTCAGACATTGGCACATTGCGAAGGAGAGCTGTGGTAGAGGCTTTCCCTCTGGTAGAGTGCGCTTTAGGTCTGCCTGGTAAGGTCTTGTTAGCTAACTGGTAGGATAAAGCTATACAAGAGACAATCCATCGAGAGATGGATCTTTTAGATGCAGCTAGACCGGTGTTAGTAGAACCGTAGTTAATAAAAAGCCGGTCAGACTTCCTAAGTGTGTGAGTTTTATCAAGGTAAAACTTCAGCACTCTCCGGAGATCTAAAGAGTGTAATGATCTCTCGGGGGAGTTGAAGGTTTAGGAAAGAAGGTGGGCAGCGTAATAACCTGATTGATGTGAAAATCCGAGACCACCTTCGGGAGGAAGCTCGGATGTGTACGTAGCACCACCCTATTGGCATGAAAAACAGTATAAGGTGCCTTACAGCACAGGGCCTGAATCTCACTCACCCTGCGTGCAGAAGTGATGGCTACCAAAAAAGCAGCCTTCCAGGTCAAATGCTGCAACGATGCCTTATGAATAGGCTCGAAAGGAGCACCCATAAGTTTCGTAAGCACAATGTTAAGTTCCCAGGGAGGAGAGGAGATCTCACTGGGGGTAAACCTTCCTGAGACCCTCTAGAAAATCCTTTACCACTGGCATCTGAAAGAATGAACCCTGGGTCGGGGACTTCCTGTAAGCTGTTATAGCAGCTAGGTGAACCCTGATGGAGGGATATTGTAGGCCTGACTTTGCTAAGTATAACAAGTAGGGAAGAATCACTTGCTCCTGACCTTTAGTCGGATCAAACTGGTTGTCCTTGCACCACAGGTAGAATCTCTTCCACTTGAAAGCATAAGATTTCCTAGTGGAGGGTCTCTTTGCTTCCTTGAGAATAGACATACAATCAGCAGGAAGGTCTAAATGTCCATACTGTATGACTTCAGGAGCCATGCAGTCAAACGCAGAGACGAGAGATTGGGATAAAATACTCTCCCCTCGTTCTTGGTCAACAGGTCCGGTTGACAGGGAAGCCTCCGGTGTGGGACTTCGGACAGCTGCAGGAGATCCGGATACCACCACTGGCGCGGCCACTCTGGTGCTATCAGGATCATTCTGGCATTGGTCCTGTAAAACTTCTGTATGACCGCAGGGATCAGAGGGAGAGGTGGAAAAGCGTACAGCAATGTCTGCGACCATCCTATCAAAAGTGCATTCCCCCGTGATCCTTGTTGTGGGAATCTGGACGCGAAGACGGGGCATTTTGTATTTGCCGCGTCTGCGAACAGGTCGATGTCTGGCACTCCCCATTGCCGAAAAATGTCCTGAGCGACTTCTTCGTTTAACACCCAGTCGTGTGCTTCTACGAAGTCTCTGCTGAGAACATCTGCCTGCACGTTCAAGGTTCCTGGAAGGTGAACGGCTACGATCGTGAGACTCCTCGCCAGAAGCCACTTCCATATGGTCTGTGACTCCAGAGACAGGACCCGTGACCTGGTGCCTCCCTGCTTGTTCAGATAGTACATTGTTGTTGTGTTGTCTGTCTGAATCTGAATGGAGCTGGACTGTAGGGACGGGTACAGCGACTTGAGAGCCAGATGGACTGCCCTTAGCTCCAAAAAGTTGATGTGATAACTTTTCTCTGTCTCGGACCAGAGACCTTGTACCTGAAGCTGGCCCATGTGCGCTCCCCAACCCTGCAGTGAGGCATCTGTAACTACAGTCTGTGTAGGAGGTACTTGGTGAAAGGGGACCCCTTGCAGAAGGTGAGAACGTTTCATCCACCATTTGATGGAGTCCCTGGCCGCCTGAGGAAGAGAGACACGATCTTCCCAACGGCCTGAGTGCTGAGTCCATTGATCTTCGAGGGACTGCTGTAGAGGCCGCATGTAAAGCCTGGCATTTGGCACAATGAAGATGCATGAGGCCATCGATCCCAGCAGTGATGACACCTGCCTTGCTGTAGGATGTATAGTGCTGAGAAGTGCGCGGCACTTGATCAACATTGAGGACAACCTCTCCTCCGAAGGACACACGCTTGCCGTTGCGGTGTCTAGGGATGCGCCCAGATAATGTATTTTCTGCGTGGGGTTGAGAACTGACTTCTTGTAGTTGACTTGCAACCCCAGTGAGTGAAGCAGGTTGAGACAGTAAGTGAGATGGCTCTGGAGTAGAGAAGGTGTTGAACTCTTCAGGAGCCAGTCGTCTAGGTAGGGGTAGACGAAGATTTTCCTCTTGCGGAGGAAAGCGGCTACCACCGCCATGCACTTGGAGAACGTCCGGGGAGCGGATTTGAGACCGAATGGAAGTACTCGGTACTGATAGTGCTGACGAGACACCTGGAACCTGAGGAACTTGCGATGTTTCACTGAAACAGGAATGTGAAAGTAGGCGTCCTGCAGGTCGATGGCACACATCCAGTCTCCCAGATGAAGATGTGGGAAAATCTGGTGCAGGGCTAGCATCCGAAATCTTTCTTTTCTTATAAACCTGTTCAGCAGGCGCAGGTCGAGGATGGGCCTGTACTCTTTGGCTACTCCTCGTTTTGGACCAGAAAGTACCGTGAGTATACCCCTTGATTTTGCTGGTGAGGTGGGACCTCTTCTATAGCCTTTTTGGAGAGGAGGGTACACACTTCGCCCTGTAACAATACATTGTGTTGAGGAAGGCACGTCAAATGAGGGGCAACTTGCGGAGGAGGGGTCTTGAACCTCAGCAAGTAGCCATGCTGTACAATATTTAGCACCCATCTGTCTTTTGTTATTGTTTCCCACTCTTCCAGGTGAAAAACGATACTCCCTCCTACCGGAGTGGCAAACGGGTGCGGAGGAAGCAATGTCTCACTGTTTAGGAGGCTGCTTGGAGGAGGACTGCTGTTGCTTATTGTTCCCTCTGCCCCTGCCAGGACGCTTGTTCTGGTATTGGAACTTTTGTTGGTTTTGGGAGGACCATTGAGGGGTTTGAACCCTCTGTTGGAAGGGCCGCTTGTCGTTCTGACGGAAGCGTTTCGAAACTCCTTCCGCTTCTCCAGTCCAACTGCTTTGACTGTGTCTAGCTCGGCCTTCATCTTTGTCATCTCCTCATCAGCATGAGAACCGAATAAGGAGGAGCCGTTGAAAGGAAGGTTTAGGATCTTCTTCTGGGCGTCCGGTTTTAGACCTGTGAGGCGCAACCACGCTGAGCGCCGTGAACAGATGCCCTGTGAGTAGCCGTGTGCGGCGAGATCTGAGCGTCAGCCGCCGCGCTGATGATTTGATTGGCTACTAAGCCGCCCTCTTGCAAGATTTCATGAAAGTCTTGTCTATCTTCTTTGGGAAGCTTGTCGGTAAACCTAGACAGGGAGTCCCAAAGAGACCTATCATAGCGCCCAAGAAGGGCTGAAGCACTTGCAATCTTCATCGATGATGCCGAAGTATTGCACATCTTCCTGCCATAAGAGTCCATTTGTTTACTGTCCTTTTCTGGAGGAACAGAAGCGGATGAGGCTGCGGAGTGCGCTTTCCTGGCGGCTGCCACAATGATTGAATCCGCCGGAGGATCAGACCTAAGGAACAAGGGATCCTGGTCTGGAGCTTTGTATTTTTTTCAATCCTCGACGGAACTGATCCCACTGTGGCTGGAGTAAGGAACGTGGTCATGGCTGGTTCTAAAAACCTGGCACCAGAGGTAGCAGCGGTCTGGGAGCTGTACGATGGTGCAATGTCTCGAAAATGACCGATGTAGGGATCACAGGAGTACATAAACTGATGTTTAGTTTATTAGCTCCTCTGCCCAGTACGTCAGAGAAAGTCCCAATGTCATCAATAGGAGACACCCTTGAAGGTGGTGTAGATGAGAAAGTTGGCGAGTAGTGCCGAATGGAAGACGAAGAACAGGTAGAAGATGCTCTGCGCCTCCTCTTATGTGGATGATCGTGCGAGCTGTGACGACCTCCTGACCGAGATCGGCGTGTAGAAGGCGACCTTGGTCTTCTGGAAGGCGACTTAGAAAGTCTCGTTGCGTAGTCGTCCGAGCCCGGACCTCTGCGGGCACCTGTTCCGACCCCCTGCAGCCAGCGAGGGGACAGGCCGCAAAGATTCTTTTCAGCAACTGTAGGAGATTTCTCTGGTGAAATCTGTACAATATTCAGCCCTGGAGATGACTGCCTTGACGTCGAACGGGATGTCGACAAGGTCTGCGTCACCCTCGTCGTCGATCTGCGCTCTGATCTTGATCTCGACGTCGACCGCCCACGGTGATGGGGGACTTTGGCGTCGACTGTCGGCGTCGACGGGGAGACTTCGACGTCGCCCTTGGCGTTGCCGCCGATCTCCTCGACGGCGAATGATCAGTAACAGGTCTCGACGTCGACCGCCCACGTCGATGGGGGGCCCTGATGTAGCCTGACGGCGCCGATGGGGGGATCTCGACGTCGACCTCCTCGATGTCATCGACCTCCTCGACGTCGAATGATGGGACCTCGACGATGCTCTCGACGTCGGTACGTCCCCTCGCGTCATCGCCTTCGACGGTGACTCTCTCAACGTCGACCCCCTTGAGGGTGGCGGAGAATGCCTCGACGTCGGTATGTCCCCTCGCGGCATGGTCTTCGCCGGCGAGTCTCTCAACGCCGATCCCCTCGAGGTTGGCGGAGTGTGCCTCGGCGTCGACGGAAGCCTCGACGTCGACGGAGTTTTGGACAGTCTCTCAGTACCCACAGCCTTCGAGCCTGAAGTGCTGAGCGCCGACTTACTTGGCTTGTCCCTTGACGTTGAAGAATGTCTCGGCCTCTTCGACGGCGATCTCGACGTCGACGGCGAACATTCAGGCACCTGCTTCTTCCTGGACTCAGGAGAGGTGGAGCGATGCCGTTTTCGGTGTTTACTTGAAGAGGGAGCTCTATCTCTATCCCTCTCCAGTAGGGCATGAAGCTTGATGCGTTCTCTGTCGCGCTGGGTCCTCTTCGAAAACTTCTGGCAATGATAGCACTGGTCAGGATTGTGTGACGATGGAAGGCACACAATACACACCGAGTGTGGATCTGACAGTGCCATCTTCTTGCCACAGGAAGGACATTTCCGAAATAAAGCAGGCATTCTGACTGGAAAGATTTTTTGGAACAAAAAAATGCCAAAAGCCAGCCGAATATACCTCTAGGTATCAGAAAATGTCAAAATTCCAAGGTTTAATACAAAAAATTATCTTTCAGTCAAAAACTGAAGAGCAAAAACTCCAGGATCCTCACAGAAGGAGCCGGAAAAAAGAACTGACCTAACTGTCACCTGTGGTGCATGATGGGAGCAGAGGGTCTCTGGCAGGCCTTAAAGGCACGGTACCTAACCCTTGGAAGCCTTAAAGGCAAGGTGCCAGTTTTCTTTTTGTCTTGTTTCATTATTACTCTGCAATGCAGCCTACAGGCGAATGCCTGCAATTACAAGTTTTTCCTTGTGGCAATAAAGCATTGGTATATCACAATTATGCTGTGAATGTACTCTTTTCCTTATGGGTTAGGAGAGTATTTGTTTTACAATGCAAACCTATGTAATTTCGGCAGTTCTGCCATGTTGGAAACTTTTAGGCTGCATTTATATGTTTCACATATGTGTATATATATATTTATATATATATATATATATTTCTATATACTCCGGGATCCCGCACATGGGCGGGGATTATTCCTAGATTATGACTATTGATGAGTATCCCCTGGATGAGAAGGATTAGTTACTTACCTGTAATCCTAGTTCTCATCCAGGGGTATACTCATCATAGTCATAATCTAGGAATAATCCCGCCCACGTGCGGGATCCCGGAGTATATAGAAATATATATATATATATATAAATATATATATACACATATGTGAAACATATAAATGCAGCCTAAAAAGTTTCAACATGGCAGAACTGCCGAAATTACATAGGTTTGCATTGTAAAACAAATACTCTCCTAACCCATAAGAAAGAGTACATTCACAGCATAATTGTGATATACCAATGCTTTATTGCCACAAGGAAAACTTGTAATTGCAGGCATTCGCCTGTAGGCTGCATTGCAGAGTAATAATGAAACAAGACAAAAGAAAAACTGGCACCTTGCCTTTAAGGCTTCCAAGGGTTAGGGTACCGTGCCTTTAAGGCCTGCCAGAGACCCTCTGCTCCCATCATGCACCACAGGTGACAGTTAGGTCAGTTCTTTGACGGTGTATAATGTAGAGACACCTGAGTAGAGGATGCAATAACATAGAAGAACTCCAGTGATGCTCGTCCGGGGGAGGAGGGAGGGTCAGCTTATGACTATGATGAGTATACCCCTGGATGAGAACTAGGATTACAGGTAAGTAACTAATCCTTCTCATCCAGGGGATACTCATCAATAGTCATAATCTATGAATAGAGTAGCAAGCCCATACCCAGTACCTTGCGGACGAGCAACGGAGTATACAGAACATTACATTCAAATTGCAATCATGCAAACAAATTCCTCAAAGAGGCCTGCCCCACCTGGGCATCGGCCTGTGCATCAGAATCTAGACAGTAATGACGTGTGAAGGTATGAACCGACCGCCATGTGGCTGCCTTACAGATTTCAGACATTGGCACATTGCGAAGGAGAGCTGTGGTAGAGGCTTTCCCTCTGGTAGAGTGCGCTTTAGGTCTGCCTGGTAAGGTCTTGTTAGCTAACTGGTAGGATAAAGCTATACAAGAGACAATCCATCGAGAGATGGATCTTTTAGATGCAGCTAGACCGGTGTTAGTAGAACCGTAGTTAATAAAAAGCCGGTCAGACTTCCTAAGTGTGTGAGTTTTATCAAGGTAAAACTTCAGCACTCTCCGGAGATCTAAAGAGTGTAATGATCTCTCGGGGGAGTTGAAGGTTTAGGAAAGAAGGTGGGCAGCGTAATAACCTGATTGATGTGAAAATCCGAGACCACCTTCGGGAGGAAGCTCGGATGTGTACGTAGCACCACCCTATTGGCATGAAAAACAGTATAAGGTGCCTTACAGCACAGGGCCTGAATCTCACTCACCCTGCGTGCAGAAGTGATGGCTACCAAAAAGCAGCCTTCCAGGTCAAATGCTGCAACGATGCCTTA
Source organism: Calotriton arnoldi (assembly GCA_963921515.1). Lineage (NCBI taxonomy): Eukaryota > Metazoa > Chordata > Amphibia > Caudata > Salamandridae > Calotriton > Calotriton arnoldi. The sequence goes on along the minus strand of CAWUFW010007262.1, from coordinate 470,717 downwards.
TGAATAGGCTCGAAAGGAGCACCCATAAGTTTCGTAAGCACAATGTTAAGTTCCCAGGGAGGAGAGGGAGATCTCACTGGGGGGTAAACCTTCCTGAGACCCTCTAGAAAATCCTTTACCACTGGCATCTGAAAGAATGAACCCTGGGTCGGGGACTTCCTGTAAGCTGTTATAGCAGCTAGGTGAACCCTGATGGAGGGATATTGTAGGCCTGACTTTGCTAAGTATAACAAGTAGGGAAGAATCACTTGCTCCTGACCTTTAGTCGGATCAAACTGGTTGTCCTTGCACCACAGGTAGAATCTCTTCCACTTGAAAGCATAAGATTTCCTAGTGGAGGGTCTCTTTGCTTCCTTGAGAATAGACATACAATCAGCAGGAAGGTCTAAATGTCCATACTGTATGACTTCAGGAGCCATGCAGTCAAACGCAGAGACGAGAGATTGGGATAAAATACTCTCCCCTCGTTCTTGGTCAACAGGTCCGGTTGACAGGGAAGCCTCCGGTGTGGGACTTCGGACAGCTGCAGGAGATCCGGATACCACCACTGGCGCGGCCACTCTGGTGCTATCAGGATCATTCTGGCATTGGTCCTGTAAAACTTCTGTATGACCGCAGGGATCAGAGGGAGAGGTGGAAAAGCGTACAGCAATGTCTGCGACCATCCTATCAAAAGTGCATTCCCCCGTGATCCTTGTTGTGGGAATCTGGACGCGAAGACGGGGCATTTTGTATTTGCCGCGTCTGCGAACAGGTCGATGTCTGGCACTCCCCATTGCCGAAAAATGTCCTGAGCGACTTCTTCGTTTAACACCCAGTCGTGTGCTTCTACGAAGTCTCTGCTGAGAACATCTGCCTGCACGTTCAAGGTTCCTGGAAGGTGAACGGCTACGATCGTGAGACTCCTCGCCAGAAGCCACTTCCATATGGTCTGTGACTCCAGAGACAGGACCCGTGACCTGGTGCCTCCCTGCTTGTTCAGATAGTACATTGTTGTTGTGTTGTCTGTCTGAATCTGAATGGAGCTGGACTGTAGGGACGGGTACAGCGACTTGAGAGCCAGATGGACTGCCCTTAGCTCCAAAAAGTTGATGTGATAACTTTTCTCTGTCTCGGACCAGAGACCTTGTACCTGAAGCTGGCCCATGTGCGCTCCCCAACCCTGCAGTGAGGCATCTGTAACTACAGTCTGTGTAGGAGGTACTTGGTGAAAGGGGACCCCTTGCAGAAGGTGAGAACGTTTCATCCACCATTTGATGGAGTCCCTGGCCGCCTGAGGAAGAGAGACACGATCTTCCCAACGGCCTGAGTGCTGAGTCCATTGATCTTCGAGGGACTGCTGTAGAGGCCGCATGTAAAGCCTGGCATTTGGCACAATGAAGATGCATGAGGCCATCGATCCCAGCAGTGATGACACCTGCCTTGCTGTAGGATGTATAGTGCTGAGAAGTGCGCGGCACTTGATCAACATTGAGGACAACCTCTCCTCCGAAGGACACACGCTTGCCGTTGCGGTGTCTAGGGATGCGCCCAGATAATGTATTTTCTGCGTGGGGTTGAGAACTGACTTCTTGTAGTTGACTTGCAACCCCAGTGAGTGAAGCAGGTTGAGACAGTAAGTGAGATGGCTCTGGAGTAGAGAAGGTGTTGAACTCTTCAGGAGCCAGTCGTCTAGGTAGGGGTAGAGCGAAGATTTTCCTCTTGCGGAGGAAGCGGCTACCACCGCCATGCACTTGGAGAACGTCCGGGGAGCGGATTTGAGACCGAATGGAAGTACTCGGTACTGATAGTGCTGACGAGACACCTGGAACCTGAGGAACTTGCGATGTTTCACTGAAACAGGAATGTGAAAGTAGGCGTCCTGCAGGTCGATGGCACACATCCAGTCTCCCAGATGAAGATGTGGGAAAATCTGGTGCAGGGCTAGCATCCGAAATCTTTCTTTTCTTATAAACCTGTTCAGCAGGCGCAGGTCGAGGATGGGCCTGTACTCTTTGGCTACTCCTCGTTTTTGGACCAGAAAGTACCGTGAGTATACCCCTTGATTTTGCTGGTGAGGTGGGACCTCTTCTATAGCCTTTTTGGAGAGGAGGGTACACACTTCGCCCTGTAACAATACATTGTGTTGAGGAAGGCACGTCAAATGAGGGGCAACTTGCGGAGGAGGGGTCTTGAACCTCAGCAAGTAGCCATGCTGTACAATATTTAGCACCCATCTGTCTTTTGTTATTGTTTCCCACTCTTCCAGGTGAAAAACGATACTCCCTCCTACCGGAGTGGCAAACGGGTGCGGAGGAAGCAATGTCTCACTGTTTAGGAGGCTGCTTGGAGGAGGACTGCTGTTGCTTATTGTTCCCTCTGCCCCTGCCAGGACGCTTGTTCTGGTATTGGAACTTTTGTTGGTTTTGGGAGGACCATTGAGGGGTTTGAACCCTCTGTTGGAAGGGCCGCTTGTCGTTCTGACGGAAGCGTTTTCGAAACTCCTTCCGCTTCTCCAGTCCAACTGCTTTGACTGTGTCTAGCTCGGCCTTCATCTTTGTCATCTCCTCATCAGCATGAGAACCGAATAAGGAGGAGCCGTTGAAAGGAAGGTTTAGGATCTTCTTCTGGGCGTCCGGTTTTAGACCTGTGAGGCGCAACCACGCTGAGCGCCGTGAACAGATGCCCTGTGAGTAGCCGTGTGCGGCGAGATCTGAGGCGTCAGCCGCCGCGCTGATGATTTGATTGGCTACTAAGCCGCCCTCTTGCAAGATTTCATGAAAGTCTTGTCTATCTTCTTTGGGAAGCTTGTCGGTAAACCTAGACAGGGAGTCCCAAAGAGACCTATCATAGCGCCCAAGAAGGGCTGAAGCACTTGCAATCTTCATCGATGATGCCGAAGTATTGCACATCTTCCTGCCATAACAGTCCATTTGTTTACTGTCCTTTTCTGGAGGAACAGAAGCGGATGAGGCTGCGGAGTGCGCTTTCCTGGCGGCTGCCACAATGATTGAATCCGCCGGAGGATCAGACCTAAGGAACAAGGGATCCTGGTCTGGAGCTTTGTATTTTTTTTCAATCCTCGACGGAACTGATCCCACTGTGGCTGGAGTAAGGAACGTGGTCATGGCTGGTTCTAAAAACCTGGCACCAGAGGTAGCAGCGGTCTGGGAGCTGTACGATGGTGCAATGTCTCGAAAATGACCGATGTAGGGATCACAGGAGTACATAAACTGATGTTTAGTTTATTAGCTCCTCTGCCCAGTACGTCAGAGAAAGTCCCAATGTCATCAATAGGAGACACCCTTGAAGGTGGTGTAGATGAGAAAGTTGGCGAGTAGTGCCGAATGGAAGACGAAGAACAGGTAGAAGATGCTCTGCGCCTCCTCTTATGTGGATGATCGTGCGAGCTGTGACGACCTCCTGACCGAGATCGGCGTGTAGAAGGCGACCTTGGTCTTCTGGAAGGCGACTTAGAAAGTCTCGTTGCGTAGTCGTCCGAGCCCGGACCTCTGCGGGCACCTGTTCCGACCCCCTGCAGCCAGCGAGGGGACAGGCCGCAAAGATTCTTTTCAGCAACTGTAGGAGATTTCTCTGGTGAAATCTGTACAATATTCAGCCCTGGAGATGACTGCCTTGACGTCGAACGGGATGTCGACAAGGTCTGCGTCACCCTCGTCGTCGATCTGCGCTCTGATCTTGATCTCGACGTCGACCGCCCACGGTGATGGGGGACTTTGACGTCGACTGTCGGCGTCGACGGGGAGACTCGACGTCGCCCTTGACGTTGCCGCCGATCTCCTCGACGGCGAATGATCAGTAACAGGTCTCGACGTCGACCGCCCACGTCGATGGGGGCCCTGATGTAGCCTGACGGCGCCGATGGGGGATCTCGACGTCGACCTCCTCGATGTCATCGACCTCCTCGGCGTCGAATGATGGGACCTCGACGATGCTCTCGACGTCGGTACGTCCCCTCGCGTCATCGCCTTCGACGGTGACTCTCTCAACGTCGACCCCCTTGAGGGTGGCGGAGAATGCCTCGACGTCGGTATGTCCCCTCGCGGCATGGTCTTCGCCGGCGAGTCTCTCAACGCCGATCCCCTCGAGGTTGGCGGAGTGTGCCTCGACGTCGACGGAAGCCTCGACGTCGACGGAGTTTTGGACAGTCTCTCAGTACCCACAGCCTTCGAGCCTGAAGTGCTGAGCGCCGACTTACTTGGCTTGTCCCTTGACGTTGAAGAATGTCTCGGCCTCTTCGACGGCGATCTCGACGTCGACGGCGAACATTCAGGCACCTGCTTCTTCCTGGACTCAGGAGAGGTGGAGCGATGCCGTTTTCGGTGTTTACTTGAAGAGGAGCTCTATCTCTATCCCTCTCCAGTAGGGCATGAAGCTTGATGCGTTCTCTGTCGCGCTGGGTCCTCTTCGAAAACTTCTGGCAATGATAGCACTGGTCAGGATTGTGTGACGATGGAAGGCACACAATACACACCAGTGTGGATCTGACAGTGCCATCTTCTTGCCACAGGAAGGACATTTCCGAAATAAAGCAGGCATTCTGACTGGAAAGATTTTTGGAACAAAAAAATGCCAAAAGCCAGCCGAATATACCTCTAGGTATCAGAAAATGTCAAAATTCCAAGGTTTAATACAAAAATTATCTTTCAGTCAAAAACTGAAGAGCAAAAACTCCAGGATCCTCACAGAAGGAGCCGGAAAAAGAACTGACCTAACTGTCACCTGTGGTGCATGATGGGAGCAGAGGGTCTCTGGCAGGCCTTAAAGGCACGGTACCCTAACCCTTGGAAGCCTTAAAGGCAAGGTGCCAGTTTTCTTTTTGTCTTGTTTCATTATTACTCTGCAATGCAGCCTACAGGCGAATGCCTGCAATTACAAGTTTTTCCTTGTGGCAATAAAGCATTGGTATATCACAATTATGCTGTGAATGTACTCTTTTCCTTATGGGTTAGGAGAGTATTTGTTTTACAATGCAAACCTATGTAATTTCGGCAGTTCTGCCATGTTGAAACTTTTTAGGCTGCATTTATATGTTTCACATATGTGTATATATATATTTATATATATATATATATATTTCTATATACTCCGGGATCCCGCACATGGGCGGGGATTATTCCTAGATTATGACTATTGATGAGTATCCCCTGGATGAGAAGGATTAGTTACTTACCTGTAATCCTAGTTCTCATCCAGGGGTATACTCATCATAGTCATAATCTAGGAATAATCCCCGCCCATGTGCGGGATCCCGGAGTATATAGAAATATATATATATATATATAAATATATATATACACATATGTGAAACATATAAATGCAGCCTAAAAAGTTTCAACATGGCAGAACTGCCGAAATTACATAGGTTTGCATTGTAAAACAAATACTCTCCTAACCCATAAGGAAAAGAGTACATTCACAGCATAATTGTGATATACCAATGCTTTATTGCCACAAGGAAAAACTTGTAATTGCAGGCATTCGCCTGTAGGCTGCATTGCAGAGTAATAATGAAACAAGACAAAAAGAAAAACTGGCACCTTGCCTTAAGGCTTCCAAGGGTTAGGGTACCGTGCCTTTAAGGCCTGCCAGAGACCCTCTGCTCCCATCATGCACCACAGGTGACAGTTAGGTCAGTTCTTTTGACGGTGTATAATGTAGAGACACCTGAGTAGAGGATGCAATAACATAGAAGAACTCCAGTGATGCTCGTCCGGGGAGGAGGGAGGGTCGCTTATGACTATGATGAGTATACCCCTGGATGAGAACTAGGATTACAGGTAAGTAACTAATCCTTCTCATCCAGGGGATACTCATCAATAGTCATAATCTATGAATAGAGTAGCAAGCCCATACCCAGTACCTTGCGGACGAGCAACGGAGTATACAGAACATTACATTCAAATTGCAATCATGCAAACAAATTCCTCAAAGAGGCCTGCCCCACCTGGGCATCGGCCTGTGCATCAGAATCTAGACAGTAATGACGTGTGAAGGTATGAACCGACCGCCATGTGGCTGCCTTACAGATTTCAGACATTGGCACATTGCGAAGGAGAGCTGTGGTAGAGGCTTTCCCTCTGGTAGAGTGCGCTTTAGGTCTGCCTGGTAAGGTCTTGTTAGCTAACTGGTAGGATAAAGCTATACAAGAGACAATCCATCGAGAGATGGATCTTTTAGATGCAGCTAGACCGGTGTTAGTAGAACCGTAGTTAATAAAAAGCCGGTCAGACTTCCTAAGTGTGTGAGTTTTATCAAGGTAAAACTTCAGCACTCTCCGGAGATCTAAAGAGTGTAATGATCTCTCGGGGGAGTTGAAGGTTTAGGAAAGAAGGTGGGCAGCGTAATAACCTGATTGATGTGAAAATCCGAGACCACCTTCGGGAGGAAGCTCGGATGTGTACGTAGCACCACCCTATTGGCATGAAAAACAGTATAAGGTGCCTTACAGCACAGGGCCTGAATCTCACTCACCCTGCGTGCAGAAGTGATGGCTACCAAAAAAGCAGCCTTCCAGGTCAAATGCTGCAACGATGCCTTATGAATAGGCTCGAAAGGAGCACCCATAAGTTTCGTAAGCACAATGTTAAGTTCCCAGGGAGGAGAGGGAGATCTCACTGGGGGGTAAACCTTCCTGAGACCCTCTAGAAAATCCTTTACCACTGGCATCTGAAAGAATGAACCCTGGGTCGGGGACTTCCTGTAAGCTGTTATAGCAGCTAGGTGAACCCTGATGGAGGGATATTGTAGGCCTGACTTTGCTAAGTATAACAAGTAGGGAAGAATCACTTGCTCCTGACCTTTAGTCGGATCAAACTGGTTGTCCTTGCACCACAGGTAGAATCTCTTCCACTTGAAAGCATAAGATTTCCTAGTGGAGGGTCTCTTTGCTTCCTTGAGAATAGACATACAATCAGCAGGAAGGTCTAAATGTCCATACTGTATGACTTCAGGAGCCATGCAGTCAAACGCAGAGACGAGAGATTGGGATAAAATACTCTCCCCTCGTTCTTGGTCAACAGGTCCGGTTGACAGGGAAGCCTCCGGTGTGGGACTTCGGACAGCTGCAGGAGATCCGGATACCACCACTGGCGCGGCCACTCTGGTGCTATCAGGATCATTCTGGCATTGGTCCTGTAAAACTTCTGTATGACCGCAGGGATCAGAGGGAGAGGTGGAAAAGCGTACAGCAATGTCTGCGACCATCCTATCAAAAGTGCATTCCCCCGTGATCCTTGTTGTGGGAATCTGGACGCGAAGACGGGGCATTTTGTATTTGCCGCGTCTGCGAACAGGTCGATGTCTGGCACTCCCCATTGCCGAAAAATGTCCTGAGCGACTTCTTCGTTTAACACCCAGTCGTGTGCTTCTACGAAGTCTCTGCTGAGAACATCTGCCTGCACGTTCAAGGTTCCTGGAAGGTGAACGGCTACGATCGTGAGACTCCTCGCCAGAAGCCACTTCCATATGGTCTGTGACTCCAGAGACAGGACCCGTGACCTGGTGCCTCCCTGCTTGTTCAGATAGTACATTGTTGTTGTGTTGTCTGTCTGAATCTGAATGGAGCTGGACTGTAGGGACGGGTACAGCGACTTGAGAGCCAGATGGACTGCCCTTAGCTCCAAAAAGTTGATGTGATAACTTTTCTCTGTCTCGGACCAGAGACCTTGTACCTGAAGCTGGCCCATGTGCGCTCCCCAACCCTGCAGTGAGGCATCTGTAACTACAGTCTGTGTAGGAGGTACTTGGTGAAAGGGGACCCCTTGCAGAAGGTGAGAACGTTTCATCCACCATTTGATGGAGTCCCTGGCCGCCTGAGGAAGAGAGACACGATCTTCCCAACGGCCTGAGTGCTGAGTCCATTGATCTTCGAGGGACTGCTGTAGAGGCCGCATGTAAAGCCTGGCATTTGGCACAATGAAGATGCATGAGGCCATCGATCCCAGCAGTGATGACACCTGCCTTGCTGTAGGATGTATAGTGCTGAGAAGTGCGCGGCACTTGATCAACATTGAGGACAACCTCTCCTCCGAAGGACACACGCTTGCCGTTGCGGTGTCTAGGGATGCGCCCAGATAATGTATTTTCTGCGTGGGGTTGAGAACTGACTTCTTGTAGTTGACTTGCAACCCCAGTGAGTGAAGCAGGTTGAGACAGTAAGTGAGATGGCTCTGGAGTAGAGAAGGTGTTGAACTCTTCAGGAGCCAGTCGTCTAGGTAGGGGTAGACGAAGATTTTCCTCTTGCGGAGGAAAGCGGCTACCACCGCCATGCACTTGGAGAACGTCCGGGGAGCGGATTTGAGACCGAATGGAAGTACTCGGTACTGATAGTGCTGACGAGACACCTGGAACCTGAGGAACTTGCGATGTTTCACTGAAACAGGAATGTGAAAGTAGGCGTCCTGCAGGTCGATGGCACACATCCAGTCTCCCAGATGAAGATGTGGGAAAATCTGGTGCAGGGCTAGCATCCGAAATCTTTCTTTTCTTATAAACCTGTTCAGCAGGCGCAGGTCGAGGATGGGCCTGTACTCTTTGGCTACTCCTCGTTTTTGGACCAGAAAGTACCGTGAGTATACCCCTTGATTTTGCTGGTGAGGTGGGACCTCTTCTATAGCCTTTTTGGAGAGGAGGGTACACACTTCGCCCTGTAACAATACATTGTGTTGAGGAAGGCACGTCAAATGAGGGGCAACTTGCGGAGGAGGGGTCTTGAACCTCAGCAAGTAGCCATGCTGTACAATATTTAGCACCCATCTGTCTTTTGTTATTGTTTCCCACTCTTCCAGGTGAAAAACGATACTCCCTCCTACCGGAGTGGCAAACGGGTGCGGAGGAAGCAATGTCTCACTGTTTAGGAGGCTGCTTGGAGGAGGACTGCTGTTGCTTATTGTTCCCTCTGCCCCTGCCAGGACGCTTGTTCTGGTATTGGAACTTTTGTTGGTTTTGGGAGGACCATTGAGGGGTTTGAACCCTCTGTTGGAAGGGCCGCTTGTCGTTCTGACGGAAGCGTTTTCGAAACTCCTTCCGCTTCTCCAGTCCAACTGCTTTGACTGTGTCTAGCTCGGCCTTCATCTTTGTCATCTCCTCATCAGCATGAGAACCGAATAAGGAGGAGCCGTTGAAAGGAAGGTTTAGGATCTTCTTCTGGGCGTCCGGTTTTAGACCTGTGAGGCGCAACCACGCTGAGCGCCGTGAACAGATGCCCTGTGAGTAGCCGTGTGCGGCGAGATCTGAGGCGTCAGCCGCCGCGCTGATGATTTGATTGGCTACTAAGCCGCCCTCTTGCAAGATTTCATGAAAGTCTTGTCTATCTTCTTTGGGAAGCTTGTCGGTAAACCTAGACAGGGAGTCCCAAAGAGACCTATCATAGCGCCCAAGAAGGGCTGAAGCACTTGCAATCTTCATCGATGATGCCGAAGTATTGCACATCTTCCTGCCATAAGAGTCCATTTGTTTACTGTCCTTTTCTGGAGGAACAGAAGCGGATGAGGCTGCGGAGTGCGCTTTCCTGGCGGCTGCCACAATGATTGAATCCGCCGGAGGATCAGACCTAAGGAACAAGGGATCCTGGTCTGGAGCTTTGTATTTTTTTGCAATCCTCGACGGAACTGATCCCACTGTGGCTGGAGTAAGGAACGTGGTCATGGCTGGTTCTAAAAAACCTGGCACCAGAGGTAGCAGCGGTCTGGGAGCTGTACGATGGTGCAATGTCTCGAAAATGACCGATGTAGGGATCACAGGAGTACATAAACTGATGTTTAGTTTATTAGCTCCTCTGCCCAGTACGTCAGAGAAAGTCCCAATGTCATCAATAGGAGACACCCTTGAAGGTGGTGTAGATGAGAAAGTTGGCGAGTAGTGCCGAATGGAAGACGAAGAACAGGTAGAAGATGCTCTGCGCCTCCTCTTATGTGGATGATCGTGCGAGCTGTGACGACCTCCTGACCGAGATCGGCGTGTAGAAGGCGACCTTGGTCTTCTGGAAGGCGACTTAGAAAGTCTCGTTGCGTAGTCGTCCGAGCCCGGACCTCTGCGGGCACCTGTTCCGACCCCCTGCAGCCAGCGAGGGGACAGGCCGCAAAGATTCTTTTCAGCAACTGTAGGAGATTTCTCTGGTGAAATCTGTACAATATTCAGCCCTGGAGATGACTGCCTTGACGTCGAACGGGATGTCGACAAGGTCTGCGTCACCCTCGTCGTCGATCTGCGCTCTGATCTTGATCTCGACGTCGACCGCCCACGGTGATGGGGGACTTTGACGTCGACTGTCGGCGTCGACGGGGAGACTTCGACGTCGCCCTTGACGTTGCCGCCGATCTCCTCGGCGGCGAATGATCAGTAACAGGTCTCGACGTCGACCGCCCACGTCGATGGGGGGCCCTGATGTAGCCTGACGGCGCCGATGGGGGATCTCGACGTCGACCTCCTCGATGTCATCGACCTCCTCGACGTCGAATGATGGGACCTCGACGATGCTCTCGACGTCGGTACGTCCCTCGCGTCATCGCCTTCGACGGTGACTCTCTCAACGTCGACCCCCTTGAGGGTGGCGGAGAATGCCTCGGCGTCGGTATGTCCCCTCGCGGCATGGTCTTCGCCGGCGAGTCTCTCAACGCCGATCCCCTCGAGGTTGGCGGAGTGTGCCTCGACGTCGACGGAAGCCTCGACGTCGACGGAGTTTTGGACAGTCTCTCAGTACCCACAGCCTTCGAGCCTGAAGTGCTGAGCGCCGACTTACTTGGCTTGTCCCTTGACGTTGAAGAATGTCTCGGCCTCTTCGACGGCGATCTCGACGTCGACGGCGAACATTCAGGCACCTGCTTCTTCCTGGACTCAGGAGAGGTGGAGCGATGCCGTTTTCGGTGTTTACTTGAAGAGGGAGCTCTATCTCTATCCCTCTCCAGTAGGGCATGAAGCTTGATGCGTTCTCTGTCGCGCTGGGTCCTCTTCGAAAACTTCTGGCAATGATAGCACTGGTCAGGATTGTGTGACGATGGAAGGCACACAATACACACCGAGTGTGGATCTGACAGTGCCATCTTCTTGCCACAGGAAGGACATTTCCGAAATAAAGCAGGCATTCTGACTGGAAAGATTTTTTGGAACAAAAAAATGCCAAAAGCCAGCCGAATATACCTCTAGGTATCAGAAAATGTCAAAATTCCAAGGTTTAATACAAAAAATTATCTTTCAGTCAAAAACTGAAGAGCAAAAACTCCAGGATCCTCACAGAAGGAGCCGGAAAAAGAACTGACCTAACTGTCACCTGTGGTGCATGATGGGAGCAGAGGGTCTCTGGCAGGCCTTAAAGGCACGGTACCCTAACCCTTGGAAGCCTTAAAGGCAAGGTGCCAGTTTTTCTTTTTGTCTTGTTTCATTATTACTCTGCAATGCAGCCTACAGGCGAATGCCTGCAATTACAAGTTTTTCCTTGTGGCAATAAAGCATTGGTATATCACAATTATGCTGTGAATGTACTCTTTTCCTTATGGGTTAGGAGAGTATTTGTTTTACAATGCAAACCTATGTAATTTCGGCAGTTCTGCCATGTTGGAAACTTTTTAGGCTGCATTTATATGTTTCACATATGTGTATATATATATTTATATATATATATATATATTTCTATATACTCCGGGATCCCGCACGTGGGCGGGGATTATTCATAGATTATGACTATTGATGAGTATCCCCTGGATGAGAACTTACGAATTCTCCCCAGGCATCACACTGGATACGGAAACTTTTCAGCAGTACCTAGGCGCGCCGGGGGACGGCATCCTACGACTCCGAAAGGGCTGACTGCAAGAAATCAAGGCTACGTTCCCTACACCAGGCCACAAACCTTTCGAATTGTCCTTACTAGATGGATGTGATTGAGGGTCGTCTGACTGAGAGGAACACAAACACCACTCCAGAGAGCTTATCAAAACCAATTTCCATGCATTGAGGTGTAGATTGAGTAGATTCAAGTGCATGACTCTGCTTTGGGGCTGAGATAGGAGACCCTCCCTAAGGGGTGGCCGGTTCACATAGCAAATGCTCAGGCACAAGAGATTGGAGTACCACACTCTCTTGACCAAGTCCGGGGCTATGATTTGGGCTGTGTCTTTCCTTCCAATATAGTACGAACATCCAGCAGGTTGATGTGGAGCTATGGGACCACAGACTCATGATTTCCAAATCTCCCAGGTTTCCTCTCCAATCCAGATAGAAATATCTATCACTACTTTAAGCTTTAGGTGAAATATGGAGAGCAGCCTGCCAGACAACAGGTTGATGTCCACTGGCCAGGGCTGGACTGGCCTAAAGGACAATGAGGCAGTGTCCGACAGGCTGGTTTGACAGATCAGTGCGCAGGACTGTTTTTTTTAGCAGTTGTGGGCCGGTTTCATGGCCAGGTGAGTCGTTTTCTTTTACTGACAATTTACCTAATATTACCACTTTTAAGATATCTGCTATCTGCTTTTGTCCCACTATGACCCTGCCACAGGCCACCAGTGAAGCTCCAGGGCTGTCTCCGCTGAGATGCAAATAATGTTGGACATACTCCCCCGTGTTGCATCCACCTGAAACATAGGTTCCACTGCAATGTCTGCATGTGCCGTTGGCCACATGGGAGGAGGATCCATGAGGTCAGGAGCCTAGGTGCCTCACAACCATCCTCATGGGTATGGAAGGATTCAGGCCAAAACATCAAAATCATATTCGGAAAGTCCCTGACTCGCTGTGGCAGTGGGAAAGCCTTGATCGCCACCATGTCCAGGGTAGCCCCTATAAAGGTGTGATCCGCTACATAGGGTGCAGGTGAGATTTTGGACCCTAAAACACAAGAAGTCACTTCCAGTATCCATCAACAACCTTTGAACACCCCTTTCTTCAAGACAGTTGGTACAATGTTCCCTCTCCAAATCCCCCTCCCTTCATGTGCTGAATTAGAACACCAGGGATGACAGAAGAGTTACCATCGTCTGAAGATGGTCCATTAATCACTGCAGAAAGTCCATCTTGAGCAGCCAGCTGTTGAGGTACTGAAATATATGTTTTCTCGACTAGCGAAGATGAGCCGCGGCTACTGTCATTAACCTTTGTAAACACACCAGAGGCAAAGGAGAGGCCAAAGAGTAAGATGGCAAATTGAAACTGTTCTGACCCCCTACCTTGAACCACAGGTAGTGTCTGAGAGACTGCAGGACAGGTACATGAAAATGCACATACTTCAAGTCCAAGGACACAATCCAGTCCTCTGGGTAAAAATTTAGATACCCTCTCAATGGCTCCTTTGACCAGGATTAAACTGACCTCCGGCATAAATGTAGGAAAGTGCCCCTTTTTGACAGGGTCACCCCCACTTTTTGCCTGGTATTTGATGTGATTTCGAATGGAAGAGCACTGGGTCCCTGCGAACCTGGTCCCCAGTGCCAGATCTCTTTCCCAAAACTGTACAATTGTTTCCCCCAATTGGCAATACCTTTAGCACTCTCTGTAAGTCCCTAGTAAATCGTACCCCTAATACTTAATGCATGAGGTACTAAAGAGGGTCGCTAAGGGCTGCAGCACAAATTGTGCCACCCTAAGGGACCCCTCAACATACACATGCAGGACTGCCATTGCAGGCTGCGTGTTTTGGTGCAGACAAAAGTGAAAACATGACATAACACACACCCCTGTGTGCCATGTCCCCTAACACTGCATGTAGTATTTTTAAGTCACCCCCTACAGCAGGTCTTGCAGCCCTAAGGCAGTGTGCTTAATATTACATGTGAGGGCATACCTGAATAAGCAGATATGCCACTGTGCTGGTCAGTTCCATCACTGTCAATGCAAGTGAACAGGGAAGCCATTTTTAGAACTTGTACTGGACACTGGTGAAAACGGGTTCCCCAGCTACATGATGGCTTCACTGAAGATAGGGATGTTTGGTATCAAACATCTCATATTAATAAACCCACACTGATTCCAGTGTTGGATTTATTAATACATGCACCCAAAGAGCACCTTAGAGGTGCCCCCTGAAAACCTACCAGTCCCTGGTGTGTTGGCTGACTGCATTCTGCTAGCCTGATACCAGAAATGTGCGTCTGACCCTCAAGGGTGAAAGCCTTTGGTCCCAGGAGGTCAGAAACAAAGCCTGCTCGGGAAGAGGGTGATAACACTTCCTCCCACAGGATGAACTGCTGATTAGCATTCCAAGGCAGGGGAACTTCAAAGAAGCTACCGCTTATGAAATGCGAGTCTGGCTCCCCTCACAGGAGAGTAAGCCAACCCCCTTTGACCAGAGCCCTTTGGCACCTGAACAGGTAGGAAAATTAGCTAGTCAGGTAGGAGTGCCCATCCCTAAGGTTGCCTAATCTGAAATGGACACGAATTTTCAGAGTTAGCCATCTCTGTGTTGACAAACTTAGGATCTCTGGGAAAAGGTTATGCCCTCTTCCCACAGGAAGTGGTCATATAGGGGGTGTAGTGACCCCAAGGATCAGTAGCCCATTGGCCACTACCCTACACCCCCTGACACTCAAATTCAGTATTTAGGGGAGCCCCTAACACCAGAGAAACAGATCCTGCCAACCTGAAAGAAGAAGACAGACGAGAAGAGTCGCAAAGAGCAAGAACAGTAGATCCAGCAACTGACTTGGCGCCAGCCCTGCCTGCTTGCCTGCTGACTGCGACAATTGCACCAAAAGATGACCTGTCCTGCAGAAGCTGAGTCCCCAAAAGTCCTGGAGACCTGCTAGAGCTTCACCCAGGATACAAGAGCTCCCATGAAGTAGCGGACCAAATTCTCTGCACTCTGCAGCAACCCAGGAGACCTGAGAGGACTTGAAGACCTCCAAAACCCGACGCCGAAAAACACTGCTGCACCCATCGCTCCAAGCCTGAGTTATAGTGGGCCAACCGTGTCAACGTGGTCCCCCAGCCCTCCAGAGACCGAGTGCACCGTGGTTTCGCCTCTCGTGAACCCCCCAAACGTCACCTGCAGCCTCTGCACGCAGGTACCCTCCACCGCGACTGGTCCCGGTAAGGACAACCCAACGCCTAAAGACACCTCTGCACCCGTCGTCCATGGGCCGTGGAGAAGAGTAACAAAGGTGTCCCTATGTCCCTAAGCATTGTGAAGCCTGAGCCATCCTGTTGGTTAAGCCTGACTGCCCAAGTCAAAGCCTGCAGTCTTTTTATGTGCCAACCATTCTCCAAAGACTTGTACTGGGCACCCAATGCTGTTTTGCACCGGGCCGCCCTAGTGTACTGGACACTGGTGAAAACGGGTTCCCCAGCTACATGATGGCTTCACTGAAGATAGGGATGTTTGGTATCAAACATCTCATATTAATAAACCCACACTGATTCCAGTGTTGGATTTATTAATACATGCACCCAAAGAGCACCTTAGAGGTGCCCCCTGAAAACCTACCAGTCCCTGGTGTGTTGGCTGACTGCATTCTGCTAACCTGATACCAGAAATGTGCGTCTGACCCTCAAGGGTGAAAGCCTTTGGTCCCAGGAGGTCAGAAACAAAGCCTGCTCGGGAAGAGGGTGATAACACTTCCTCCCACAGGATGACCTGCTGATTAGCATTCCAAGGCAGGGGAACTTCAAAGAAGCTACCGCCTATGAAATGCGAGTCTGGCTCCCCTCACAGGAGAGTAAGCCAACCCCCTTTGACCAGAGCCCTTTGGCACCTGAACAGGTAGGAAAATTAGCTAGTCAGGTAGGAGTGCCCATCCCTAAGGTGGCCTAATCTGAGATGGACACGAATTTTCAGAGTTAGCCATCTCTGTGTTGACAAACTTAGGAACTCTGGGAAAAGGTTATGCCCTCTTCCCACAGGAAGTGGTCATATAGGGGGTGTAGTGACCCCAAGGATCAGTAGCCCATTGGCCACTACCCTACACCCCCTGACACTCATAAATTCAGTATTTAGGGGAGCCCCTAACACCAGAGAAACAGATCCTGCCAACCTGAAAGAAGAAGACAGACGAGAAGAGTCGCAAAGAGCAAGAACAGTAGATCCAGCAACTGACTTGGCGCCAGCCCTGCCTGCTTGCCTGCTGACTGCGACAATTGCACCAAAAGATGACCTGTCCTGCAGAAGCTGAGTCCCCAAAAGCCCTGGAGACCTGCTAGACCTTCACCCAGGATACAAGAGCTCCCATGAAGTAGCGGACCAAATTCTCTGCACTCTGCAGCAACACAGGAGACCTGAGAGGACTTGAAGACCTCCAAAACCCGACGCCGAAAAACACTGCTGCACCCATCGCTCCAAGCCTGAGTTATAGTGGGCCAACCGTGTCAACGTGGTCCCCCAGCCCTCCAGAGACCGAGTGCACCGTGGTTTCGCCTCTCGTGAACCCCCCAAACGTCGCCTGCAGCCTCTGCACGCAGGTACCCTCCACCGCGACTGCTCCCGGTAAGGACAACCCAACGCCTAAAGACACCTCTGCACCCGTCGTCCATGGGCCGTGGAGAAGAGTAACAAAGGTGTCCCTGTGTCCCTAAGCATTGTGAAGCCTGAGCCATCCTGTTGGTTAAGCCTGACTGCCCAAGTCAAAGCCTGCAGTCTTTTTATGTGCCAACCATTCTCCAAAGACTTGTACTGGGCACCCAACGCTGTTTTGCACCGGTCCGCCCTAGTGCCGCTGGTGGTGTTCTGCTGGTGCTGCCTTGGACCTTGCCCACCACTCACCTTAACTCCTGGAAATTGGTCCCGTAAGTCGCTGTACTGTACCTGAATGCCATACTTGTTCTTCCTCCCATAGGATAACATTGCGGCTTATAAAATGCAGTTCAAAAGTATTTTTATCGAAAAACGTTCTTACCTGATTGAATTGCTTCTAGTGTCTAAATATATATAAAGATACATGTTATTTTTATAAACTGGTGTGGATCTCCTTATTGAGGTGTGTGCATCTGTGTGTATTTGCAGATGTCTAACACTTCTCTCTGATAAGTCTACGGCTGCTTGACCACGCTATCCCCTAGAAGAGCACCTTGGGATTGCTAGAGCAAGTCCCTGTCCACTCATAAGGGAACCCCTTCACTCTTTGGACGCTATATCTTATTTTGATATATCATATTAAGAGTCAGCTTCCTACAATAAGAATGGCTGCATGGTCTGAAGAAACCTGAGTTGATACAGAAGGAATACAGTGAGGGCATGAAATGATTGGTATAGCATGGCCACTTTGGACAATCTGCAGTACCCACTGGTCTGAAGTGACACATTTCCAGCCGAGGAAGAAAAATCAGATCCTGCCCCCCTAGGAGTGCCGTCCTGCGAGGGGAAATCAGAGCACCTTTGGAGCTGCTTTGAGAGGCGGTGGTGGTAGAGGATTGCTGTCCTTGGTGGTGTGCACCACCTCGGCTAACACCGCACCCCCTGAAGCTGCCAAAAGTTAAAGCGATTTTCTGAACTGGCTGCTCTTGCTATGGCAGCCCCTAGGAAATCCCCCAAATGTCCTATTTTCCTGGAGGAATTGACGAGCAGGTGAGAGCAACCCTAGAGAGGTGTCCTTGAATCTTTCCAGTGAAGTCCCCAAAAAGCTTGGGGCGAGTAGCAACCAGGAATGAGCCCTCTGATCTCCATACATGTCTTGGAGCTGCTTCCATGGCAAGCTACTGTCCTGTTTAAAAACAAAGCCTTCATCACATGTGAAATCAAACTCTAATAACGAAGCAAAAGTTCTGGGTGGTGCGAGTTTATTAGAGCTTTCTACACAATCAATCAGAGATAGTTCATCCCTTGCTTGTAAGATACACAAATCAAAAAGTACAAGCAAAACAAAATAACTTTGCAATCACTTGTATTTGAATTAATAGCATATGGCACTTGGTAGTATTTACGTTTTTGTTAGATAAGCACAAGGTATAGCACAGAGAAAAGTAATCTTCTAGCCTGCTGACAACAGTACCAAGGACCAACCTTTTCTTTTTTGTGTTTGTGATCCTTTTTCGCCTTGCGCTTTTCTTTGTTCTTTTTATGCTTCTGTTTCTGAGGGGATTCCATAGAACTAGCAGGCTTAGTCGCTGATGAAAGTAGAGGGGTACCTGAAATACAGAGAAAACAATAGAACAATAAATCGACTAATAAGATTGCATATTATTCCCTGATCCCTGTGTTTAAATACTAAGGTACAAAACTCAACACAAAAAAAAAAGAATTTCTGAAAAAAAGTTAGCACACAAATAAGGTTAAATAAAACAGAGAAAAAAACGTGGCCAGCATTTGACACACATGGCTGTGTTTGCAATAAAGTCACATCAAAAAATGTACTAAACATTCTAATTCACAGAAACAAGAGGGAACTTAGAGGCTGGAACATAATACATTTTTGGGAAATTATTTTATTGAACTTATTAGTCATACAGTATTACAAATTAATTCTGCAATATTCTGAACTAATATAACAAATTCCCTCAAAACCGCCCCCCCAACCCAATCCACACTATCCAGGCACAACACAGACCACTAAGCGACCTTATAACAAGATTAAACATTCGCCGAGGGGACCTTTGACTTCTTGAACAAGACAGTAGGAAGCTGCACAACAGACATCTCTATTTATGAACGAGGACATCTACCAATGAGCTACAGGGTCCTTAGTGTACTGGATTTAAACAAGAATGCCCAGTTACATTTAATAATTAAGTAGTGAGGTCCACATCTTCAGAGATGTCTCCTCTGTTTTGAGCAGATCATGTGTCAGCTTCTCCATAGCCATGAACAGAACATTTTAAAAACAAAAGTTCAATTCCTGGATTATCTCCTGATGTCTAACACATAGCTGTCAACATTTTAGCAGCACACATCATTTGTAAGAGTAATCTTTGACTTGTCCTATATAAACCCTCCAGCTGGAGGCACTTTAATCCTAACAGGATTAAGCGTGTGTCCTTTGGAATCGGGAAGTCCATGACCCCCTTGATGTGCTCCGGGAATTCTTTACAATATGTTTGTATTAAGAGGGATTGCCAACAAATGTGTATATAGTCGCCAACCTCAGTTGTTACATCTTTAACATGGGTCTGTGCCTACCCTGGTCATCATTATGCACACAGAATGTTAAGGATTCCACAAGAGTCATTAATTCACCTTAATTCCAAAGTTTGCAGTTGGAAGAAAGCTGCCCTGGTGATGGTTGGTGGTCCAGGTCTCTCAACAATTTCACCTATAAATCTTCAGAAATACAGTTTGGGCTGCGTATTTCCTTTGAATAATGACTACAACAGTTTGGTCCAGAGTGAAAGATTTTAGGTATTCTGTATAGGGTTAAGTATCACTGGTACAGGATCGTATATGCTGATTGCCTGTATAAAATGTGTCTGAATCACTCCTGGTCCCCCCCAAAAAACAGATTTTGCTCCAGATTCCCTAATTTTTCATCTTTGAAATGAGTAGTCTAATAATGCCGGTGTGACGTGCATTACAATGAATAGGTGAATAAGTATATTAGGAAAAGAAAGTAGTGTCAATTGTCCTTACGTGGCCACACTCTCCCAAACTCCAGACAGTTTTCAGTGGGGTGGTTAGGTTCGATTTTGTGGCCTGCCTCTTCTCTAGATGTCTTAGATCCTGTAGTGTCCTACTGTCCACTGCTCAATAAAAAGGCAGCCATCTTTTTTTTCCGACTCTCTAGCCTTTCCCTCCTACATCACCAGTAGGTGGGCTACTTGATAATACATCAAAAAATCTAGGCATGCTACTCCTCCCCGCTCACTAGTAATTAAGAGAATGTTTTTGACTTGTCTCCGTCCCAAAAAAAGTAGATTATCCTACGCTGTAACTCCACTGCCCCAGATGCAGGGCAAGGTTTAAAAGATTTACAAGGGTCTGTGAAGAACATTAAACTTTGAGGGATGGACATGGCCCAGCAAGGATATAAACAGGAGGTGCAATTTTTTTCAAGTTCTCCAATATTTAGCGTTGCACTGCTGGCAGGTTTGCTACTTACCACGCTCCTAGCTTGCTTGTCAAGTATAGCCACAAGTGTCTTATTCTTGTAGTTGTGCATTTAACCAAGCAATATTGGCATAATCAATCAATTTAATCTTGGGGTATGGAAATAGTTAGGATTTTGGGCTTATGGTCCTTTATTGTACCCCAAAACCCTTTTGAACCAGTCTAATAGATCTAATAATGTAGGTCAATGTCTCCAGTTCAGAACGTCAATAAGTTGTCATTTGTGAAAAGACAAATTTTCCAAATACCTTGTCTGAATTTAACTCTTGACTTTTTGGTGCGCTTGTATTGCAATAGCTAA
The DNA here is from genome assembly GCA_963921515.1 of Calotriton arnoldi. NCBI lineage: Eukaryota > Metazoa > Chordata > Amphibia > Caudata > Salamandridae > Calotriton > Calotriton arnoldi. Next base: position 450,456 of record CAWUFW010007262.1, on the reverse strand, counting down.
GTTCTACGTCCAGTGCACGTAATACAGAGGTGAGGGGTGTGGGTAATGGCCAAACATGTTGTAGGAAGCGGGCTCTCTATATAGTGGACCAAAACGAGGTACACTTTGTAGAGAGTCCAGGCAACCCCTTATTGGTTTACAGAGGCAAAAATCAGAGGTAGTGCTAAGCATTGCTTGTACTCGGAGGCAATAAATGAGACACACACTCAAAAATAAACCAGAGACCAATTTTGAAAAATTAGTATTTTTATATAAATTTTGATACCAAGAACTTCGTTATCAAGTAAGTACTTTTTTAAATATCGATTTTTACAGGTAAGTAAAATAATAACTTAAATGCGTCTTTACACAGCAATTCCAATGGGAAAAAAGGCATTTGTTGGATTCGGTTATTTATGGTCAGTTTCTGGGGGGTCTTCTTTGGCACAGAAGGTCGTAGGGGGCCAAGGTCCAAAGTACCACCAGCAGTTACTCGTTACCTGCCCTAGGGCATCCGGGTGCAGAGGTGCTAGTCAGGTTGGTAGTTTTGCACACTACGCTGGTGGAAAGAAGGGGGGGCTACCTAAAAACAGGCTGAAGAGGGGAACTTGGGGACAAGTCCGGGATCTCCCAATGGGGCATTTGGCTCACAAGGGTCCTGGGAGCAAGGTGGCACAGTGGGTTCTCAGGTACCCGGGCTGGGGCACCTGGGTGCAAAGCAGAGTAGATAGGCTCTGTGCGTCCAAGGCCCTCGCGGATGTCGGTCTTGCTGGCTGAGTGTGCAGAAATCAGGACAGCTGGGCCACTCTGAAAGTGGGTCATTGCAGTGTTGACGTCTCTCGATGGCGGCTCTGTTTCGGTGCTGTTAGAGTCCGGACTGGACTTAAACAGGCCTTGGTTGCTGCAAGGAACACAGTGCCCCGAGAATTGGTGCTGTGCGGCTCTGGTCAGTCCTGGTGTCCTCTCACTCAGTGAGGGTGTGGGGGGGCGGGGGGACAGATCTGACCTTCATGAGCACAGGTGGCTGCTGCGTCTGGCTGACCGGGGGGAGAGAACACAGTAAACCAGATTCTGCTTCTTCGGTGCCTGCAGATTGCAAGGGAGTAGCTCCTCTACTCCAAGGGAGATTGCTGCCAAACACATGTAGATTCATACAAAGACTGTGAATCAATAGGGAAGACCTAGTAAAGATGAATACTGCACAGGTATACAGAGAATAAAAACACATCCCATACATTTAAATGTCACTCTAACACCTGCCTCAGGTGACTGCCAGACCCAATGAAACTGAAAACTCGTCTTGTACAATGTTCCAGCATAATTGATCCTGTTCTACAATAGAAGTATAGACATCAGGGCCGGACTGGGACAGAAAATAGGCCTAGGCACCAAAATAACAAGCATTTCCAATGCAATGGATCTCGCAATTGCGAGAGTTTGAGCTATTGGCATTGTAAATGACAATGCCTTTTATTTATATGTTGTTTTTAAAACAGATAAATAAAAGGCACTGTCATTTACAAAGCCAATAGCTTAAACTCTCTCAAAAGCAAAACCTATTGCACTGCAAATTTTAAAAAAAGCGTTAGGAGAGAGCCTTGCAAGCAGGACAAAGCTATTTGAGAAAATAGTGCTCGGAGGCTGTAATTAAAGCCTACCGAGTAACAACACACGTAACAGGGGGTGTCGCCCTGGGAGGTTACAAAATGAGACAAGGCGGTACTAAGGAGGGACTATTAAGCCTTTTGACCAATAAATAGCCACAGTTAACAGTGGACAATGACACAAGCCAATGAAAAATATCAGTGGAGAGTGGGCGGAGCTCCAAGTCTCTACCTCAATACAGCATGCCTCGCAGAGCAGCGCATGCGCTGCCCAGGCTCGACCTAAAAATGGCACCAATTAGTGACTTACATCGCTAAACAAATCGCCCATGGTTCCAAATTGATGCTGTTTTGTACTTGTAAAGACACGCTGTACAAGTGCTTAGCAAGTTATGGAAGACTATATTGATCTGAGCTTGCTGCAGGCAATGCTTTTTAATATCGGGGAAATCAACAGTAAAACCCAGCCCAGCAGACAATAAAACAGGCCCGTAGTCAAAGAACGCCCACACACTGAACTATTGGACCAGTTCTTCAGGCATTGCCTGACTGCCGTATAGGCCAGTCCGACCCTAATAGACACTGATCAAGGCTATATTTTGATGTCCAAGCTACGTTAGCACAATTAAGCACTTGGAATCAGGATCCCGCTTCATCCTGGGAGATTCCCCTCCCAATAATCATTTGCACGTAAAGGCTATTCCTACCATTTTTGAAGATGCCAAAGCCCAAAACGCATGGGGTATGTTTTATGTCTTATGCTTAATTGATCTCTTTAAAGTATTTGAATTTCCCGTAGGAAAATTATATCAGGATCCTGGCTTCTAATACAAGCAGAAAATCTCTGTCTCTTGTTGGGAGAATTCAGGCCCCTTACCATAAGAGAGAAAGAACACAAACATATTCTCTTTGTTTCTGTTCCCCAAATGCGCCTTGCTGAGACATCTGTAATGCATCTTTTTCTCCCGCCCTCTCTCCTACCCCACTTCGCCAACATGAACTGAGGCAACCCGCCTCTACCATTAACTTATGCTGGGACCACAAAAGTGCTTAGCTTTCAGTTAAGCCCTGATCCTTTTGGACCTATCGGCGGCTTTCAACACTGTATCTCACAGCCTCCTGATGCAAACGCTGCATGAAAAAGGACTCCATTCTAAAACCCTTCATTGGCTCAGCTCCTTTCTAAAAAACAGAACCCAGAGAGTACAGCTAGGGTCCATTTCCTCCAACCCAAAAGTAATCACGTGTGGAGTTCCGCAGGGAGCATCATTGAGCCCCACCCTCTTCAATGCTTATGTTTCTCCATTGGCCACGATTGGGAGGAAGCACAAGTTACTAACTTGTGTAACGATATATCTGTAAGAGACAGTAGTTAGTGATAGATTCCTTACCTTAGAATATCCCCAGGCGTCAGGCTGGATCCGGAAAGTTTTGCGTAGCAGTACCCTTGCGCGTCGGTAGGCGGCGTCGTGCGGCTCCGCGTCCGTCGTCGGCGTCGTGATCGCCGGGATGACGTTGCGGGCAGTACTTAGGCGCCGCCCTGCGCGCTGGCGTCAGTTCTGTACACGACTTTCCGCGCCAGGAACGCAGAGCCATGCAAGAAGCTGACACAGGTGTCTGAAAAATACTAGGGCCCTGAAAGGGATGTCCTTAACCCTAGAAATCAGTTCGCAGAACGGGGAGGATGGGTGGGGCGGTAAGGAATCTATCACTAACTACTGTCTCTTACAGATATATCGTTACACAAGTTAGTAACTTGTGCATCTGAAAGAGACACGTTAGTGATAGATTCCTTACCTTAGAATAGATACCCCAGCAATACCAGCCCGGTGGTGGGTCTGCGAACAAAGATCAGACAAGGAAGTCCTGGAGGACAGAACGGCCAAAGAAGCCGTCCCTCCGGACCTGACTGTCAAGGCAGTAATGCTTAGTAAACGTGTGCAGCGAGGCCCACGTAGCTGCCTGACAGATAACCGGCAGCGGAACACCGCGGCCCAAGGCCGTGGTAGCAGCCGTTGCCCTGGTGGAATGGGCACGCAGCCCAACAGGAGGCTCCTTCTTAGCCAAAGAATAGCAGGTCTTGATGCACAAGGTAACCCAGCGGGAGATGGTCCTCTTGTGCACCGCCCGACCTTTTTGGCGCCCACGTAGCCAACAAAGAGCTGGTCATCCACCCGGAAGTGTTTTGTGCGGTCGATATAGAAGGAAGCGCACGTTTTGGGTCCAGACGGTGGAGCCTCTCTTCCTCTCTGGAAGGATGCGGAGGCGGAAAGAAGGTGGGCAAAGTGATGGTCTGCCCAATGTGGAAAGCAGTAACCACCTTTGGCAAGAAGGACGGACGCGTCCGAAGAACAACCTTGTCTGGATGAACAGACAGAAAGGGAGGTTTGCAAGAAAGAGCCTGGAGCTCACTCACCCGCCGAGCGGAGGTGATGGCCACCAGAAAGGCTGCCTTTAGAGTCAGAAGACGAAGAGGACAGTTATGCAGAGGCTCAAAGGGAGCGCACATTAAAAGGTAAGAACCAAGTTCAAGTCCCACTGAGGCATTACAAACGGAACAGGAGGGAAGAGGTGAGTAATGCCTTTTAAGAACCTGTTAACAACAGGGGACTTGAAAAGGGAGGGCTGATCAGGGAGCCTGAGGAAGGCCGAGATAGCACAAAGATAACCCTTGATGGTACCCAGGGCAGAACCCTGTTGGGCCAGAGAGAGAAGGAACAGAAGGACCTCAGAAAGAGGGGCAGAAAGGGGATCCACAGCCTTTGCTGTGCACCATGCCACAAATTTGTTCCACCTGCAGGCGTATACCACCTTAGTGGAGGGACGCCTGGCTGCCAGAATCACATCACAAACTTCGGGAGGCAAGTCGAAAGGAATCAACTGCCGCCGCTCAATCTCCACGCAAGCAGGTGTAGACTGGACAGGTTCGGGTGGAGGACCGTCCCCTGCTGCTGCGACAGAAGATCCTCCCGAAGAGGCAGACGGATCGGGGGATCTATGCTCATATTGAGTAGCTCGGGATACCAAACTCTTCGAGCCCAGTCCGGAGCCACAAGAATGACTTGGGCCCGGTCGTGCCGAATCTTCTTCAACACTCTGGGTAGAAGTGGTATAGGCGGAAAGGCGTACAACAGACCGCAACTCCACTCGCGACGAAAAGCGTCGCCGAGCGAGTGCCGCCTTGGAAATTCCAACGCGCAGAACTGATGACATTGCGCGTTCTCTTCGGTGGCGAATAGATCTAACCAAGGCTCTCCCCACTGTAGAAAGAGTCCTTGCGCCACTTCCGAGTGAAGACGCCATTCGTGATCCATCATGCACCTGCGGCTGGAGTTCGTCCGCCCTGGCGTTCAGAGAACCTGCCAGGTGTTGAACCATCAGGAACATGCCCTGATGTTCCAGCCATGTCCAGAGGCGCAGAGCCTCCTGACAAAGGGTCCAAGACCCCACCCCGCCCTGTTTGTTGCAGTACCACATGGCGGTGGTGTTGTCTGTGAACACCTGCACTACCTTCCCTTTGACAGAGGAAGGAATGCCTTGAGTGCAAGCCGGATCGCCCGGAGCTCCAGAAGGTTGATATGGAGCCGGGACTCCGCCGGAGACCAGAGGCCTCTGATCTCCGCCTCTCCCATGTGACCGCCCCATCCCAGAAGGGACGCGTCCGTCACAACTGTATGCTCTGGCTGGGGAAGGGAGAGGGATCTGCCCATGACCCATTGCCGGTTCGAGAGCCACCACTGCAACTGTTTTGCAGTCCCCTCCGAGATCTGGACGTGATCGGACAGGTCGCCCTGGTGCTGCGCCCACTGGAACTTCAGGTCCCACTGCAGAGCCCGCATATGCCATCTGGCATGATTGACCAGCAGGATGCAGGAGGCCATGAGGCCCAGCAGCCTCAGGGTCATCCTTACCGAAACCCAGGATAAAGGCCGAAAGATCGGAATCATAGCCTGAATATCCCGGACTCGCCGTTCGGGAGGATAGGCCCGAAACTGCGTCGTGTCCAGAACTGCTCCGATGAAAAGGAGCTGTGGAGAAGGAATCAGATGCGACTTCGGCACATTGATGGAGAACCCCAGCGAGGGCAGGAGTTCGGCCGTAGTCTGGAGGTGGGAGACGACTGCCTGGGGCGAGCCCGCCTTCAGCAGCCAGTCGTCGAGGTAGGGGAAGACTGAAACCCCTGCCCGGCGCAGATGAGCTGCGACCACCGCCATCACTTTCGTGAACACCCGAGGGGCACTGGTAAGGCCAAAGGGAGCACGGTGAACTGAAAATGCTCGGGGCCTACCGTGAACCGAAGGTAACGCCGGTGGGCCGGCAGGACGGGGATGTGGAAATACGCGTCCTGCAAGTCCAACGCTACCAACCAGTCTCCTGGGTCGAGGGCAGTCAAGACCTGAGCTAGGGTGAGCATCTTGAACTTCTCCTTCCGGAGGAAGCGATTGACGTTCCGGAGGTCCAAGATAGGACGCATGTCCTCCTTGTCCTTTTGGGCACCAGAAAGTAGTGGGAGTAGCAACCACGCCCTACTTCTGGGGTCGGAACATGCTCGATGGCCCTCTTGGTCAAGAGGGCCGTGACTTCCTTCTGTAGAAGCACCAAGTGATCCCCTGACATGCGGTGGAATTGAGGTGGCATGGCTGGGGGGTGGTCTCGAAGGGGAGGGAGTAGCCCCTTCGGACAATGTCCAAGACCCACCTGTCCGAGGTGATGGTGCGCCAGTGGGGAAGGTGATGGCGGACCCTGCCCCCTACTGGCGTGCACCTGAAAGGAGGGACTAGGAGGGCTTGGAGGCCGCGGACGGGTTGGAGGTGGTGGCCTGACCCGCACGCTGGTTGCCCGATCCGCCACGGCGGAATCCACGTCCTCGGCCACGCGAAGACGCCTGCTGCGCGGGCCGGTGGCTGGGCTGCTGACGTGAAGGGCGCCCTACCGTGGCCACGATAGGGGCGAAAAGCAGAAGGCAGCGGAGGGCGTGTAGCAGAAAGGCCCAGGGACTTGGCAGTAGCCCGTGAGTCCTTAAAGCGCTCCAACGCATGGTCTGCTTTGGACCCAAAAAGACCGACTCCATCAAAGGGCATGTCCATGAGAGTATTCTGGACATCCCCTGAAAAACCAGTGGTTCTCAGCCAGGCGTGGCGGCGGAGCGCCACCGTCGTTGCAATCGACCTGCCCAGCGAGTCGGCGGTGTCAAGGCCACAACGGATAGTGTATTTGGCCGCATCCCTTCCTTCCGCAATGGCGCGGGAAAGCAGTGCCTGGACCTCCTCAGGGCACTGGGGCAAAACATCCGCCACCGAATCCCACAGAGAGTGGGTATATCGGCCCAAAAGACAAGCGGTGTTAACGGACCGCAAGCCAGCACTGGAGGAAGAAAAACCTTTCTTCCCAAACTGATCCAGGCGTTTGGATTCCCTATCCGGAGGAGTGGTAGGGAAGGCGGTTTGGGAAGCGGAGGCTTGGACAACCAAGCTCTCAGGAGTGGGGTGGACAGAAAGAAACAGGGGTCGCCCGGAGCGGGGCGATGGCGTCGTGACACGTTCCGATCCACAGGAGCCCCTGTGTTGGGCTTGGACCAGGCGCCCAAAGAACGTCTGTGAGGGCGTCGTTAAACGGCAGCACAGTCTCCGCAGAGGAGGCTGCCGGCTGAAGCACCTCTGTCAAGATGTTAGGCTTGACCGTCAAAGTAGGGAGCTGGAGACGTAAGGCCCCAGCAGCCCTACGCAACACCGTACCAAAATTGGCCCCCTCCTCCGTAGCCACGGGAGGAGACAGCATGCCAGTGTCAGGAGAAGTATCCAGACCACTGGCCTCCCCTAGACTCTCTGTCCAGTCCTCATCATACTGACAGTTGCGAGTCAGAGGGTCATCAGACCCCTCCCAGTCCTCCTGGTCCTCCTCTGGTTCAAAATAAGGAGGAGGAGGGACATTTGGGACCCAAGGTCCCATCGGCGCCGGAGCCGGCGTCGAGCGACGTCGCTCCGGGTCCATGTCCGGAGCCGGAAGGAACTGGGGGACGACGCCGCCCGGAGCCCAGGGCGGCGTCGAGAACGGCACCGGAGACATCGGCGCCGGCGGAGGTGTCGTGAGGTCGACCGGCGTCGATGGGGGTTGTGGAGCCGGGATCGAGGCCGGGGCCGAAGCCGGAGCCGGGATCGAGGCTGGAGGCCCGGGCGGCGCCGGAGCCGGAGCCGCCGGCGGCGCCGGAGCAACCCCATCAGGGCCCGCGGGGCCCGAAGGCGCACCGGAGGGGCCTGAAGGCCCGAAGAGGCGGGCCATGGCCGACAGGAACTCCTGTACCTTGGCCGGATCCGCCCCCGAACCCGGGAAGGGCGGGTATGACGGGGGCGACTCCACAGGCAAGTCCGGGGCCGCGGGGCGGGGACGGTGCCGGGAGGGGCCTCAGCCGAGTCGCGAGACCGGCGAGGCGAAGTCCGAGAGCGACGATGCTTCTTGGACTTCTTGTGCTTAGACTTACCGGACGAAGAAGACTTCGACGCCGACGACCGGTGTGCACTCCGCGAGCGACCCCTGGACCTCTCACGCGACCGGGGCCTCCGTGGAGCCGAATGCCGGGCCTCGAGGAGCTTTCGAGACCGCTCTCGCAAAGCTTTCGGGTTGAGGGCCTGGCATTCGGGACAAGACTCGGTGTCGTGGCCTCGGCCGAGGCAGAAGAGACACTCCCAATGCGGGTCGGTGACGGACATCATCCGCGCACAGGCGCCGCATCGCTTGAAGCCGGGCATCCCTACGACACCTTAAAGATGGAAAAAACAGTGAAAAAATCACCAAAAATAATGGTCAAAAATTGACCAGGGCACTGCTCTTCCCGGATCTGCGCTTGCTGGCGCGGAAAAAGAAGAACTGACGTCAGCGCGCAGGGGCGGCGCCTAAGTACTGCCCGCGACGTCATCCCGGCGATCACGACGCCGACGACGGACGCGGAGCCGCACGACGCCGCCTACCGACGCGCAAGGGTACTGCTACGCAAAACTTTCCGGATCCAGCCTGACGCCTGGGGATATTCTAAGGTAAGGAATCTATCACTAACGTGTCTCTTTCAGATATGGGGCTTTAATATTTGTTCTTATGCGAATGACACAACTGTTGATAGCTATAGGTGAACGATATGAGGACACTAGAGATAATTTGATCAACTGTCTCTCAGAAACCGCAAACTGGATGACAAACCACTGTTTGAAGCTGAATGCAGAGAAGTCCGAAATACTTCTCTTTGGAAAAGCACTCCTAGTTTGGGATGCATCTTGGTGGCCTCAATCGTTAGGCACTGCACCAGAACCCAAACGGGTTGTAAAAATTTGGGAATTCTGGTTGACAATGCACTAACCATGCAAGATCAAGTAAAAACACTGCGTGGCAAATGTTTTGCCATGCTAAAATTACTAAGGAGACTTTTTATATGGATCCCGGCCAACTGGAGACAAACCATTGTTCAGGCCTTGGTAATTAGCAAACTGGACTATGGGAATGCGTTATATGTCGGTATGGCTGATTACCTATTCTCCAGACTACAGGTGACCCAGAATGCAGCAGCTAAACTGGTCTGCAATAAGAACAAATACAGCTCAGCGTTCGAGTGTTTGAAGGCGCTACATTGGCTGCCCATGCGTCAAAGAGCTAAGTTTAAATTACTGTGCTATGCGCATAAAGCCTTATACAAGCTCGGCCCAATAATCCTGCAGGACAAAGTTGACTTTTATGTCCCTCCGCAAGAATTGAGGTCCTGCAATCTTGCTCTTGCTAAAACCAGACGCATAAAGAAAGTCCCATCTGGTGGCTGCTCTTTTTCATACCAGGCGGCCGTTTATTGGAATAAACTCCCTTTAGCCCTACGCCTTACTGACGACCATATGGGTTTAGGAAAAAACTGAAAACATGGCTATTCAGGACCTAACAACTCGTGCCTTGACAAGTGTCTTCTCAATATGGGTTAGCTATCTTAGCGCCGTGATATCCCTCGGGATGAGTGTTGAGCTTTATAAGTAAGTAAAATTAAATTAAATCAGTCTCCCTTCATCTCAAAGGCTAAATAACTTCTGCTACTTCCGCAACTCTTACAACTCTCTGCCTCCCATGCTATTCCTCACTCACCTAAGACCTACTCACCACCCCAGCAAACAGCATCTCAACTATACCTCTGATCCATCCTAGTCTTTCCATGTTGGGACCAGCATGACTGCGGACAACATGCAGCTATGCTACAAATACTTTACGGTTAGGTGACTGTGCTTTCTTAGATGTTGTAGTCTAACGACATTGGGATTTCTGGGTATCACTTCTCTTCCTCGTTGCTTTGTTGCTCTGATGGACCTTCGAATCTACCTTCTTCAGTTCTTCAACTGCGCTGTGATCATTTGCAGAAGGGGCGAGTGAGTCCTCCGAAGGTATGCATTCTTCTTCAACACAACATGAATTGTCCCTCTTCCAGCGTGGTCACAGCACCATTGCCACCCTGCCAGAGAAATTGTAAGCCATACGAGTACAGTCATCTGTAACAAATGTATCTCCTGAGTCACCATATCTCTTCTGTGCTGCAGCATTGTTGCTGAAAGATCTTGAAACCAATATATAAGGCTGTCCCAGTATTTGAGAGGAGTGTCCTGTCTAGCTGCTTCATTTTCTTTCCTTGATGGAATAAATGGATATTCTTACCACAACGTTTCTGAGGCATGCATTATAAAGGATGTCTGCCCACACTATGGGGCCTGATGATACCTATGTGCTACTCAGAGCCTTACTTTAGAATGCCTCTAAAAATCTCCTTAAGGCAAGCATGTACATAAGTGACCTCTGTCGTTTTTGTCCATAAGCATTCTTGTTTGAGACTCCCGGTGTACCACTGTCGGGTGTAGACAATGATCTGCTGCCTCATTCGCCTTAAGCTGACCCTCTGCGGTTTCAAGATGTTGATTCATAATTTGCATGAAAAACTTTAGTTCGAACTGTTTTTGCTTAAGCTCACACTAAGAGTGGCTAAAGTGTGGCTGGCAGTTTTTTCAATGTCTTGTTTCAATTCAACCAGACATGCTTTTAAAATGTCTTTAGTCAGTGCGTCGACCATTTCGGTCACCATGGTGCTTGAGGAGTTCTCACACTGTTGGAAAAATGTATCACTTTCACCCAATTTTTGGATCTTATGTGGCTGTGGCATTTATATGACGCTTTGCTAGGACATTCCAAAGTAAACATAGGTGACTCAAATTTGGTTTCTAAGTGCTCAATTTATGTACTCCACAGTCTGTCATTCAGTGTCCAGTGCACCAATCCTCTAGAGGGTCTACACAGAGGGCTCCCTCATAGCCCTCCTCACATCCTCAGGAGACACCTCATCCAATTCTCTCCCCTTCGCTTCTAGTACAACTAGGTCACCTTTGCACTTGGGAGTCCACCAGCACCCCCAAAACACAGTTTTGGTTCTATAAAAACCCCATACGTCCGGGGCTTGCAAATAAGTTGCCCTGAGATATCTCATGCTCCGCAGTTAACTACTGAGAATACTGCTCTATCCACGGGCAAGCTTGGGTGTGTTGTCATTGTACTATACAAACACTGTACTCTCGACTTCCATATGGCATTATTTGCTACTCAAATGCTTGTCTGGCCATTAGTCCATACCATTTCCCCAGTTAGGTCAATGTCAGTGTGGAGGTGCCTCCCATCCCTGTTCTCTATGGTCTTTAATGATAAGGAGGTAATGATTTCCCTCTGGCTTATTGGCATGGGGAAGCCGTACGTGCCAGTCACACTGCAATCTCAGACCTCTGTGGCACAGGAGGTTATGCGACTCTGTCACCCCCCCCCCCCTCCCATTACTCCCTTGACACACACATGATGTGTTTTCTTTCTGTGCAGTGCCGGACTTTTATCTCCACTTTGATAGCTGCCCGGGCACCATTTTCTGGCTTTGCAGGCTCGCACCTCTTCTGTTCACGGCTTGGCGCATCTCTCCAGCAACTCCCACTGCACCTAAATGTTTCTCCGGGAGCTCTGACAAACACCGTCATGAACCACTTAGATCTGGCCACCCTAGCTGTACAGAAAAGTTCGGAGGTGGGGAGTCCCGGTCATCAAGGAGCTTGGCAGAAGGTGCCCTCTCCAGCAGCCATCTTGACTGGAAGTTCGTAAAAATATTTTTAACCCTTTTTAAAACAATATAGTCTGTAAAATAGTTCAGTGGATTGAACATCTACGCTGCCTTTCCTGTATCTGAGGTCGGTAGACAAGTACCCTGGATCTGGGTTTTTTCCTATTTTCATGCAATTGCAGGAAATTCCATTTACGGTGTGCTCTATTAAAATGGACAATACCCTTATTATATTATTTATTGTACACAAAAACAAATGATGTCTGGAACATTTTCCATAGACAGGAAGAAGGAAAATATTGACAATTTAAATTCTTAACCATTTTTTAGGGTACATTTGCCAGACATTTTCTGAAATCACTTTATACAAGAGATTTTTGGTTTCAATACACTTTCATACAGACAATATTTGAGAATAGATAAGAGGACGATTTAGAAATAAAATAAGGGAAATGTTCCCCATTTACTTTTGTATGCATTTTTCTTAGGACCTACCAGATGATAAAACTGGAGGCAGCTTGGGCCCAAAATCGTCGCTTGAACTGGACTCTTCAGTTTGCTTTGCAGGAGGCATAAGAGGCAAAACTGCCTCACTTGCATCAATGTTTAAGTCTAGAAATACAAACAGAGACAGCATTTATATGTATTGTGAACACGGTATGTAAAAAGCAATACCTCCTGTTCTCAAATTCCACTGCTAAAACATGCTTAGCATCAGGCAGAAAACCGTCACATTGTGTTCCTTAACTAAGGAAATCTTGAAGGCGCATTATTTCAATTTTGTGTTTCTATGTACTTAAATAAAATAAAATCGAACCAGCACATCAACAAAGGCAAGGCAGGAGGGCAGGAGGTAGTGTGAACAAAGACACTGCAATACATTACAAATATCACAAATGAAAGATGTACATTATGGAACAGTTCTAAGCTGAGGTCTGCGGCTGGACATCAAAGAGGCTAATATCCCTGGGGTGGGCTAGCTGTGCAAGACCCTGAGACTAAGGGACTTATTTAGAGTTTGGCAGAGACTGAACTCTTGGTTCGCCTGTTCTATTTACAATCCAACAAACCATCATGTTCTCGCCTGCAGAGCCTCTGCTGACTCCTCAGGTGGAAACCATAGACTAACAGCTCAAATGGCATTTGGCCATCGGTTAAAGAAACTCAGATCTCCACTCTATTTAGAGCAAGTGGTTCAACATACTTTTTTCCTGGTTGGGACTGTCGGAGAGAGCCTAGCAGTCCTCAGTAGGAAAGCATATAAATGAGCCCCACATGCTGTGAGAATACTTCAAGAATGTTGGAGTCGTTTATGTTTTTCTTTTCGAAAACAAACGTAGTAGTTTGTTTTTGGAAACAAACATAAATTGTTGTGCGGATACACATAACATGGCACCCGCACCTCAAGCTCAAAGCTTTAGAGGAGTATTGTGTTGCTTTCCCTGAAAGCACAGAGATCTCAGCCAAGAAAGTGGAATTCTCTAGATGTGGCAGGCAGTTGTACACCAGGGCAGCAGAGTACATGCCACCACTGCCAATGCAGAATGGAGTAGAACCTGACAAACTTTAAATAGCCCCCTAAGTACCTTTGATCTTGGAATGGACAAATGTGAAAAGCAGTGTTATGCCTGCAGACTGCTTTGGAAGGCACTGAGCGGAAGTGCTTCAGTAGATCAAGGCAATACCAACGGGGATAATGGACGGAGCGTTAGAGCAAATCAAACCCTCACCCCCAGTCAACTGATCTGGGTTTAATCCATCATCATTCTTTAGCTCACTCCACCACCCCAGTTCAGACATGCCCATATGCAAATCAGTCTGACCCTGTGCCTCATGGGAACAGTCCAGCCCGAACTGCCAAGCCATGTCTTCCCTGGACCGGAAACAAGCATCCTGGGACCGGTTTCGGGTTCAAAACCCTCATCAGCCAGGCTATCTTGAATCCAGTGGCAAAGTGAGCAAGGGACCCACGTCTGGGCATACCCTGCCAACTTAGGGCGAACAAAGCAATACCAAAGGGGATAATGGACGGAGCGTTAGAGCAAATCAAACACTCACAGTCAACTGATCTGGGTTTAATCCATCATCATTCTTTAGCTCACTCCACCACCCCAGTTCAGACATGGCCATATGCAAATCAGTCTGACCCTGTGCCTCATGGGAACAGTCCAGCCCGAACTGCCAAGCCATGTCTTCCCTGGACCGGAAACAAGCATCCTGGGATGTAAGGGACGCATTTGAGGTCTTGCGTAGGGGACTATAAAAATGCAAGACGCCATCATTCCCAGTAACTGCATGAACACTCAAGCTGGTAAGGAGTGTTGAGGCTGAAACTGAGACATTGGGGTTTGTATATTCCCGACTCTGGCTGGAGTTGGGTATGCTAGAGCTTTTTGTGCGTCTATAGTAGCTCATAGATATGCTTGAGACGTGGATGGTCGGAGATGGGATTTGGACAGATTTACTGTGAATCCTAGCTCGTGGAGCAATAGTACAGTTTTTTGTGTGTGGCGTAGACAGCTGTTGTGCGAGCTGGCCTTTATGAGCCAGTCGTCTAAGTATGGGAAGACATGAATATGTTGTCTTCTTAGATGGGCTGCGACCACTGCCAAACATTTTGTGAAAACCCTGGGTGCGGTTGTTACTCCGAATGGGAGGACTTTGAATTGATAGTGCTGACCTGCTATCACAAACCTGAGGTATTTGCGGTGCGCAGGGTGTATTGGAATATGAAAGTAAGCGTCCTTTAAATCCAGAGTGGAGAGAAAGTCGCCTTGTTGAAGAAGGAGAAGCACTTGTTGGAGTGTTACCATACGAAAATGGTCCGACTGAATGTATAGATTTAGTTCTCTGAGGTCTAATATAGGCCTGAGAGAGCCGTCCTTTTTGGGAATTATAAAGTAGAGGGAGTACACCCCTGCTCCCTGGTATGGTAAAGGGACTGGTTCTATTGCACCTTTCTGCAACAAAGAGAGAACCTCTTGCTTTAGAAGGGTGAGATGTTCTTGTGACATGAGATGTGACCTTGGAGGAATGTTCGGCGGAGTGCTTGTAAGCTCCAGGCAATAACCAGATTGGATAATTTGTATAATCCATTTGTCTGATGTAATCATATTCCAAATGGGTAGAAATTGGGAAAGACGTCCCCCGACAGGAGTGGAATGGTCAGGGGGTATGGAAAGGAAGTCACTGTTTGGTATTTGCAGGGGAAGTGCGTGTTGAGTTACCTCTGCCTCTTCCCTTGCCGTAGTTTCCTGTATATCCACCTCTAAAATAACCTCTTGAAGAGAGTGACTGATTGTTGCCCTTGTAAGAGGAGGAGGGATTGTCTGTAGACACATTTTTCGAGCCGCCCCTGTAAAATGAGCGACTAAAGTATCCTCTGTTGGAAGGTGATTGTAATGCCCCCATGGACTTAGCAACTTCAGTATACTTTTTCATCTTTTCTAGTGATGTATCGACAGCTGAACCAAAGAGGTGTTCTTTGTCAAAGGGTTGATTAAGAATAGAGGCTTGCACCTCAGGCTTGAGTCCTGAAATTCTTAACCAAGCATGTCTATGGAGCAGTACACTAGTGTTTACTGCCCGAGCTGCTGTGTCTGCCTGATCTAGAGCACACCTGATAGAGGTATTAGTTATTAATTTACCCTCTTGAATAAGAGCACTAGCCCTAGACTTATGCTCATCAGGAAGAAATTCAATGAGCTTTTCAAGCTCATCATAATGAGCTCTATCATACCTTGCCAATAGTGCTTGAGCATTGGCAATGCGCCAATGATTAGCTGCTTGTGATGCTACCCTTTTGCCCGAAGCGTCAATTAATTTGGACTCTTTATCAGGAGGAGGGGCTTCACCTGTTTGCGAATTAGCTCTTTTACGAGCGTTGGAAACTACCAGAGAGTCCAAGGGTAACTGGCCTTTGATATATACAGGGTCATTAGGTGCAGATTTGTACTTTTTCTCTACCCTGGGAGTCATGATTCTAGCTCTTACAGGGTCTTTAAAGATGTCATCAGTATGTTTCAGCATACCCTTTAACATTGGTAATGTTTGTGTAGCTCTTTGAGATGAACTTAGAGTGTCAAACAAAAAATCCTAATCTAAAGTCTCTTTAGAGACTCTACTCCATGATATTGTGCAGCTCTGTTAACGAGCTCAATATATCCAATGTTATCATTTGGAGGAGAAGGTCTGGATGGATATAGGTCGGGGTCAATATCTGGTTGAGGGTCAGCATTATAATTATCCCATGGGTCAGTATCCTGTGGTGTGTAGTCATCTATATCCCCATCCTCTGTATCCTGTGGGTCAGGTGATGGAGGAGAATGTGTAGGTGTAATGAGTAAATTTGGATCAATGGGTGAAGAAGGTGGAATGTATGGTGGAGAAGGGTTAGTACCCACATTTTTTCTTTTTAGAGGAATGTGGTAGTCTTCTTGTAATCCCATTTTCCTCTTCTGAGGAAGTTTGGCATGAATATGTCCAGTTTCTGGATGAATCACAACCTCCTTCTGTTTCGGATCCGAAGGTGGAATATCGGTCCGAGGCTCTTTTGTTGAAGTACTTTCTTTAGATGCCGGTTTTGGTGTCGAAAGTTTCGGCTCCGAAGTTTTCGGCTCCGAAGATTTAGCCTTATGCACCGGTGGCACGGAAACCAGAAGGTGTTAGGATTTCGACGCCGAAGGTTTCGGGTCAGCACCGGCGTGGGGAAGAGTAGAGCCCGAGCCGGAAGGCTGTTGCTTATGTTTCGGCGCCGAACTCGAAGGCGGGGCGCTCGAAACCTTTTCTCGGTGCCGACCTTGGCCAGAAGGCAGAGGAGGGACCGGAGCCTTTTTATGGAGGAGATGGTGGGGGAAGGAAGTCTCTTTACTCACGATCCGTTGTCCCGGTGTGAGGTCTTCGGCTTCAGACACGGAGATGTGTTGCTCCTCCATTTCGGCTTCCTGCGCTTGTGATTCTTCGTGTTCGGACTCGTCTCCGAGGAGATCCGGTGCGGAGCCACTTTGCTGGTACATTTCGTGACGTCGAGCCCGACGGTCACGGAGCGTCTTTTTCGATCGAAACGACCGACACACGTCACAGTCCTTCTCGTTGTGTTCTGGGGATAGGCAAAGGTTGCACACTTCGTGCAAGTCGGTGAGCGGAAACTTAGCGCAACACCCTGGACAGAACTTGAATGGAGTCCGTTCCATCGACTGCTACCGACCCCGGCGCGGGTAGGCCCAACGGCCTTCCACGAATCTTCCAATCGAAGGTTTTCGAGTGTAAACGATACGCGGAGAATGGGAAACGCGATCGATAAACAATACCGTCAGGGGTAGTGTATTGCGCGGCGAAGGGGGCCTGAAGAACGGTACCGGAGCGCAACAATTCACATCCGAAACCGATGGCGGAAAAAAACAATCTAACAATGGAGTCGATACCGATGCGCACTATCACCGAAAGGAGGAGTCACCTACCTTGTGACTGGAAAAGACTTCAGCGAAGAAAAACAAAGTGCAAACATCCGGACCCAACACTAAATGGCGATCTATGCACAGCATATGATCTACAGCTCATATGCTTTGAACATACATTTCAGAAATACATACCTTCTATGTCTAGCAAGCCAGTTGCGTAATTTAATTAGGTGACTTGCCTTGTAGACACAGAACGTACATCGGGGATAAATTACTTTAAGAAGCATTCTCAGCCAGGCAGAATTTAGAATGCTTATGCTGCCAAAGGGTCACAAAGTTCCTAATGTAATGCCTGCTGCGTGATATCCTCTCCCTGTCTCTGCTGCTACTAATACAGAAAGAGAGATAGAGCAAATAGCGAGAAAAGGTGAAGAGCGACTTGACAAAGAGAAAAAGAAACAAAGGCGACTAAAGAGAAAAAGGGAGGAAAAGAGGGCTAAGGGGTACAAAGAGCTATGAACCTAAACATTACAAGTCAAAACCACTTACCTCTGCAGTCTTGCTGTTGTTCAGTTGGCATTGTATTGCACTAGACATATACACACAAACAGTTTGCGGCTCTTCTCCACGAGCTGGCAGCTTGTGAAATGCTCTCTTTGCTGGAAGCATGCATGTGTCCCGGCCTCAGTGAGGCCCTCTTCAAAAGGCTGCAACTCCTTCCCTTCCCAACTCCTCACCCTTCGATGACTTAGGAAAGGAAGGGTTTGGTAAGAGGCAGCTGTAAAAGATGACAAGCAGCTTCGGGAGTACAGGGCTGCTTCAAAATGTCACGCTTTACCGCGTCGTTAGTGGGAGACCACAAGCATTGCACACCCGGGCTGGCAGCAGGTCAGCCCGTAGGCTGTTTAATATTCACTGCTGCCAGTGACTGCCACCATATAACAGGTGCTAGCGCCGGTGCCTGATTAAAAGTGCCTGACGTCCTTTTCGGAGAACTGACTAGCATAATCTAGGCAGGTGACGGCAGAGTGTGTTTGGGTGTTCGCGGATACTCCCTGGCTGTTCTCGACTGTGTATTGTAGAGTTCCTAAAATGCAATCATCCTTTTCCTGGCAAACATTAGCACCGAGATACACTTGGCTGAAAGTGAAATATTTTCTAGTGAATCGATGTCCTAGTATAACATTAAAATGCTTTTCTGCGTTCCATTGCTTTCTCTGGCACAGCCGTGCAAGCATTCCTCGCTCATAAACGTAGTAAGGGGCCAAAACTGTTTAAACAAGAGAGTGTCTCATCTCTTTGGCATCTGTATTATGCATTTACAGCGACTTGCTTGCCGCACATGGATGCTGCCTCCTAAAACGCTCTTGTTTTTAGCAATTTAAATTGGATGGTAATTACAGGGTTTTGGCTGCCATTACCGGAAAAAGCGAAAGCGCACTTCCGAAAGATTGCAAATGCACTAGCGTTACTGAATGCATTTTAGTAGCGCATGTTGAACCATTTGTCCTTTATATAAACAAATATCAACCCTCCCCTCCCACTTACATGATAGTACATACCAAAGTACACAATTTGTTAGATTACGCGAGGCGCTCCAGAAATAGCTTTTTTTAACCGTAGACAAAGACACAAGCAGCCTAAAAAATACAACCAGCGACTAAGCGAAAAGGATCATTTAAACAAAAGAGTTCTCTAAAAATGGCAGATGAAAAATGCATGTGTAATTAAACTGTACTTAGCCAGTGCTCCTGAGCCTTTAATGGAAGTAAAGTATCGGCTGCCTGAGCAACTCAGGAAGCACCAAAGAGGAGCTACGCCTGAATGAACCAATGGGGTGAGTAGAGGCGGGAATAAAGTCAATTTATTGATTACTAAAGGTCTTGCAGACAGCGCATGCACGCTGACGCTCGACCTAAAAATATGGTTGGTGGTTCACCTTACCCTTCTGGGACACCACTAGGAAGACAAAACATAATTTAAAAAAGCCCTCACAAGGCATTATGGGGCGCTCCTTGCAGGAGTAGTGAATAATAAATTATGGGCTCCTGCCGCTCATTTTTTAAAAATATATATTTGTTTTTTTTATAGATCGGTGCCCATCTGAGGCAATCACGTTTTGTTTTGGTTGGGAGCCGCAGGGGAAGCTCAAGGCCCCTCTGTCACTACCGGCTGTCCAGCCAGCACCCATTGTGGTGCCGGTAGGATCTGGCCATTGCTTTTTTTCCGTAGGTGCTGACCAGAGGACAGACACATTTGTTTTTTAGTTGGAGGAAGTCGGATCCCCAGCCAGCATCAATAGTGCTCAGGTTTGCAATCTCCGTTTCCCTATCTGCAAGGGCGTGATGTAGCTCAGATTTCATCTGGATTCAGGCATTGCTTTATTTTTGTGTTTCAGACAGACTGCATTTTAAAATGGCACTTTTGGTGCATGCAAAGTGAAAAACATGAAATGAGGCCTGGTCAAATGCTTTTTAAAAGTGGCACTTTTGGTGCATGCAAAGTGAAAAATATGAAAGAGGCCTGCAAATGAAATCATGTAAAACCATGCTTAATTAATTAATCATGGATGTTTAATGTGTTTAGTTTAGATTTAACCTCACTATAGAATGTACATTTAATTTAGAGAATGTTTTTTTTTTTTACTTTTAAAGTAGCACATAATTGTGCTGAATTAACAGGTGTTTTTGCAGTGTAGAAAAACTCGTGATTTCAGTTTCCTCTTTAGCTTTAAAGATAAGAATGGAATGTGTGTTCTCTCCTCCCAGCTCCTTTTCCTTGCAATCAACACTCCCTGTTACCGTCTCAAGAGACTTTGGCTTTGTTGCATATTTAGACAATGCATATTCAGTTCATAAACCATCTTCTTATAATGTGTATTAATTAATCAACCATGCACCAACACTACATGTGGGGCAAACGCATTTTGCATGAAAAGCTATCTAAAACATTAGAGCATGTTGCTATGAGTATGTATTAACTGTTTGCGCTTCGAAAATTTGCACTGGTGCATGTTTATGCTATGTTGTACATTGCACATTTTGCAGGTTGTGCACAAATAATAGAAAAGCTGCTTTAAATGAATAGCTTTTGCTAGGTAATAATTAATACAGGGTATTAGAATGGTGGGAGGAGAACATAATGGGCTTTACTTCATAAATTAACATTCTTTTGTGTTTGTTTTTACTTTAGTATACATTTGGGCCCACAATAAAAATGGCTGCCTAAGAATCCAGCATGGCTGAGAATTGTTAGCAGTGTGCTGAATGAGAGACGCATGCGCAGAAGATTGTGCCAGCTGCATGAACTGCCAAGTGCCTCAAGTGAAGACACATGGGTCAAGGCCACAATGAACTGTACATTCCTGTCATCGTGCCAATGTACCAGTGTTTGTGGGAGAGTGTCATCCCTGCGTGCGATGTGAAAGCGAGAAGGAAATGGACTGATACACTTTTCCGCTTAAATGTTGCAATATTTGTATAATTAGTGATGGTGAAACATATGACTGTATTAAGCCTTAACGCTTCCTTTGTTAAAACTGGTATGAGTTGGATTTGCAATGAGAACAGGATGATGAGACCCCTATGTCACCTGTGCTAACCAATCACAGTGCGAGTTTCTACTGAAACTGCAACATTATTAGTATAGTCAGCCAAGAATTAGAGTATAAATAATGACCCCTTAGGGGGCGTGTCAGACTTAGATTAGTCTTAGAGGAGAGATGAGGAGGGAGCAGATCTGACCAGACATCATATGGGTTAGGTACGTGAACGTCGCGGGTGGAGCCTGGGAGGAGATTGCATCCGAGGAGAGACAGAGGGAGGTGGGGGTCTTGCTCATATTTTTTTCAGAGAGTCCTTGCACGTCATATTTTTGGCAAGGCAGATCACATTCCTCTGTGGTCATGTGAAGGAGGGGCATTTTCAAGGAGCAGCCTCTCTGTCAGACAATGGAGAGGGAGAGAGACAGATGAACAGACCAGCGAAGAGAGAGCAGCTGAGAGATCAGGACAGGTTTTTGTCTTATGCATTTATTTCTCTTTATGGGAGATTTTTGCTAATTATTAATTATTGATTAGCCTTGCAAAACTCACTCTTGAATTATATTTTTCCTGAAACTCTTTAAAGAGTTCTGACTGACATAGAATTAGGGGTTTTCCCTCCTTTATGGAGTGCTTTGTATGCAACCTATAATATGTTCTGTATTAATTCTATTTTTCCTATTTTCCAATTCTGTAACCTGATTGATATTTGACTAATGAATAAAGGGTCAGAGAAACTTAACTTTTGACTAGAAAATAAAACCCTTTAAAAATACTCACAACTCTCTTTATTGGCTTAAATTTGATTGTATTTTTGATTTTTCATGTTTATGTAAAGTCTCCTGAAGGTGATAACACGGTGGCAAAGGTCCATCACCTTTTAAAGCGGTAAACTAGAGGTAAATGATGTTTTGCATTGAGAAATTACCGTGAAATTACCGCTGGATCAGTTTCTGGTAGCAGAGGTAAGGTTAACACCATCACCAAAAGGAGCATAGTTTAGTCTAATGCCTAAATAGCGCTAGAAAATAATTGCCCAAGTTAGATATATGTCCAGATTCTCAAAAGTCCTGATTCCTGATTCCAATGCTCAAAACTTGAAGACTGGCAAAGCAGTACTGGAAGGTGATGCAAGAAGGCGATTGCTGGAATTGTGCGAGTATCAATAGGGTTGTGAAATGTTGTTAATGTGCTAGAAGGTATGTTTTGTTCTTGAAGTGTTAGAAAAATAGTAAGGGTTTTGACTGTTGGTGAAATTTTGCTCATTTTGACTTGATGGTTTTATTGATTATATTGGTAATTTCATAGGAAAGAATTATTGATTATTGATTTATGTTTAACAAAAAGAGTTAGCGTCTTGTTTTATGTTGTCTGGAAAAATTCCGGGGAATGAATAGCGGGTGGCGATAGAAACCACACTGCAGTGAGGTTACTCGTCTGTTGGAATAACACTGAGAAGCTATGCAGGGCTGGCAGTGTTAAAGTAGGGACTATTTTCTGTGTAAAAGTGAGAGTGATTGATAGCAAAGAGTTTGCTGGTGAAACTTTGGTGTTATATCACCTAGAAAGGGTAACACTGAAGGAGTAGCAGGTTCTTCCAAGCTTGAGTAACAGCAAAAGAGTTTGCTGGTCAAACTTTGGTCTTACATAACCTAGAAAGGGTAACACCGAAGGAGTAGCAGGTTCTTCCAAGCTTGAGTGAAGGGTAAGCGGAAGGGATTTACTCGCAGTGTTTGAAGAGTAAACGGAAGTTCTTACTTTGTGAAGAGTAAGCGGAATGTGTTACTCGCAGTGGAAAGAAATCTATCCTTTATTTAGTGGAACAGACAGAGTAGCGAATGTTTTTATGTTGTTACTAACAGAATTTTGATTAAGAAAACTCAGAAAAATATTGCAGTAAGATTTTGTTTGAAAGGGTCAGTAGTAGGAGTTAAACTGACTGAAATTGAAGCACAAGTTACTAACTTGTGTAACGATATATCTGTAAGAGACAGTAGTTAGTGACAGATTCCCTACCTTAGAATATCCCCAGGCGTCAGGCTGGATCCGGAAAGTTTTTGCGTAGCAGTACCCTTGCGCGTCGGTAGGCGGCGTCGTGCGGCTCCGCGTCCGTCGTCGGCGTCGTGATCGCCGGGATGACGTCGCGGGCAGTGCTTAGACGCCGCCCCTGCGCGCTGACGTCAGTTCTGTACACGACTTTCCGCGCCAGGAACGCATGAGCCATGCAAGAAGCTGACATAGGTGTCTGAAAAATACTAGGGCCCTGAAAGGGATGTCCTTAACCCTAGAAATCAGTTCGCAGAACGGGGAGGATGGGTGGGGCGGTAAGGAATCTGTCACTAACTACTGTCTCTTACAGATATATCGTTACACAAGTTAGTAACTAATGCATCTGAAAGAGACACGTTAGTGACAGATTCCTTACCTTAGAATAGATACCCCAGCAATACCAACCCCGGTGGTGGGTCTGCGAACAAAGATCAGACAAGGAAGTCCTGGAGGACAGAACGGCCAAAGAAGCCGTCCCTCCGGACCTGACTGTCAAGGCAGTAATGCTTTGTAAACGTGTGCAGCGAGGCCCACGTAGCTGCCTGACAGATAACCGGCAGCGGAACACCGCGGCCCAAGGCCGTGGTAGCAGCCGTTGCCCTGGTGGAATGGGCACACAGCCCAACAGGAGGCTCCTTCTTAGCCAAAGAATAGCAGGCTTTGATACACAAGGTTACCCAGCGGGAGATGGTTCGTTTGTGCACCGCCCAACCTTTTTTGGCGCCCACGTAGCCAACAAAGAGCTGGTCATCCACCCGGAAGTGTTTTGTGCGGTCGATATAGAAGGAGAGCGCACGTTTTGGGTCCAGACGGTGGAGCCTCTCTTCCTCTCTGGAAGGATGCGGAGGCGGAAAGAAGGTAGGCAAAGTGATGGTCTGCCCAATGTGGAAGGCAGTAACCACCTTTGGCAAGAAGGACGGACGCGTCCGAAGAACAACCTTGTCTGGATGAACAGACAGAAAGGGAGGTTTGCAAGATAGAGCCTGGAGCTCACTCACCCGCCGAGCGGAGGTGATGGCCACCAGAAAGGCTGTCTTCAGAGTCAGAAGACGAAGAGGACAGTTATGTAGAGGCTCAAAGGGAGCGCACATTAAAAAGGTAAGAACCAAGTTCAAGTCCCACTGAGGCATTACAAACGGAACAGGAGGGAAGAGGTGTGTAATGCCTTTTAAGAACCTGTTAACAACAGGGGACTTGAAAAGGGAGGGCTGATCAGGGAGCCTGAGGAAGGCCGAGATAGCACAAAGATAACCCTTGATGGTACCCAGGGCAGAACCCTGTTGGGCCAGAGAAAGAAGGAACAGAAGGACCTCAGAAAGAGGGGCAGAAAGGGGATTCACAGCCTTTCCTGTGCACCATGCCACAAATTTGTTCCACCTGCAGGCGTATACCACCTTAGTGGAGGGACGCCTGGCTGCCAGAATCACATCACAAACTTCGGGAGGCAAGTCGAAAGGAATCAACTGCCGCCGCTCAATCTCCACGCAAGCAGGTGTAGACTGGACAGGTTCGGGTGGAGGACCGTCCCCTGCTGCTGCGACAGAAGATCCTCCCGAAGAGGCAGACGGATCGGGGGATCCACGCTCATACTGAGTAGCTCGGGATACCAAACTCTTCGAGCCCAGTCCGGAGCCACAAGAATGACTTGGGCCCGGTCGTGCCGAATCTTCTTCAACACTCTGGGTAGAAGTGGTATAGGCGGAAAGGCGTACAATAGACCGCAACTCCACTCGTGACGAAAAGCGTCGCCGAGCGAGTGCCGCCTTGGAAATTCCAACGCGCAGAACTGATGACATTGCGCGTTCTCTTCGGTGGCGAATAGATCTAACCAAGGCTCTCCCCACTGTAGAAAGAGTCCTTGCGCCACCTCCGAGTGAAGACGCCATTCGTGATCCATCATGCACCTGCGGCTGGAGTTCGTCCGCCCTGGCGTTCAGGGAACCTGCCAGGTGTTGAACCATCAGGAACATGCCCTGATGTTCCAGCCATGTCCAGAGGCGCAGAGCCTCCTGACAGAGGGTCCACGACTCCACCCCGCCCTGTTTGTTGCAGTACCACATGGCGATGGTGTTGTCGGTGAACACCTGCACTACCTTCCCTTTGACAGAGGGAAGGAATGCCTTGAGTGCAAGTCGGATCGCCCGGAGCTCCAGAAGGTTGATATGGAGCCGGGACTCCGCCGGAGACCAGAGGCCTCTGATCTCCGCCTCTCCCATGTGACCGCCCCATCCCAGAAGGGACGCGTCCGTCACAACTGTGTGCTCCGGCTGGGGAAGGGAGAGGGATCTGCCCATGACCCATTGCCGGTTCGAGAGCCACCACTGCAACTGTTTTGCAGTCCCCTCCGAGATCTGGACGTGATCGGACAGGTTGCCCTGGTGCTGCGCCCACTGGAACTTCAGGTCCCACTGCAGAGCCCACATATGCCATCTGGCATGATTGACCAGCAGGATGCAGGAGGCCATGAGGCCCAGCAGCCTCAGGGTCATCCGTACCGAAACCCAGGATAAAGGCTGAAAGATCGGAATCATAGCCTGAATATCCCGGACTCGCCGTTCGGGAGGATAGGCCCGAAACTGCGTCGTGTCCAGAACTGCTCCGATGAAAAGGAGCTGTGGAGAAGGAATCAGATGTGACTTCGGCATATTGATGGAGAACCCCAGCGAGTGCAGGAGTTCGGCCGTAGTCTGGAGACGACTGCCTGGGACGAGCCCGCCTTCAGCAGCCAGTCGTCGAGGTAGGGGAAGACTGAAACCCCTGCCCGGCGCAGATGAGCTGCGACCACCGCCATCACTTTCGTGAACACCCGAGGGGCACTGGTAAGGCCAAAGGGGAGCACGGTGAACTGAAAATGCTCGAGGCCTACCGTGAACCGAAGGTAACGCCGGTGGGCCGGCAGGACGAGGATGTGGAAATAGGCATCCTGCAAGTCCAACGCTACCAACCAGTCTCCAGGGTCTAGGGCAGTCAAGACCTGAGCTAGGGTGAGCATCTTGAACTTCTCCTTCCGGAGGAAGCGATTGACGTTCCGGAGGTCCAAGATAGGACGCATGTCCTCCTTGTCCCTTTTGGGCACCAGAAAGTAGTGGGAGTAGCAACCACGCCCTACTTCTGGGGTCGGAACATGCTCGATGGCCCTCTTGGCCAAGAGGGCCGTGACTTCCTTCTGTAGAAGCACCAAGTGATCCCCTGACATGCGGTGGAATTGAGGTGGCATGGCTGGGGGGTGGTCTCGAAGGGGAGGGAGTAGCCCCTTCGGACAATGTCCAAGACCCACCTGTCCGAGGTGATGGGACGCCAGTGGTGAAGGTGATGGCGGACCCTGCCCCCGACTGGCGTGCTGTGCACCTGAAAGGAGGGACTAGGAGGGCTTGGAGGCCGCGGACGGGTTGGAGGTGGTGGCCTGACCCGCACGCTGGTTGCCCGAACCGCCACGGCGGTATCCACGTCCTCAGCCACGCGAAGGCGCTTGCTGCGCGGGCCGTTGGCCGGGATGTTGACGTGACTGGGCGCCCCTTCCGTGGCCACGAAAGGGGCGAAAAGCAGACGTGAGCGGAGGGCGCACAACAGCAAGGCCCAGGGACTTAGCAGTAGCCCGTGAGTCCTTGAAACGCTCCAGCGCATGGTCTGCCTTCGAACCAAAAAGACCGACTCCATCAAAGGGCATGTCCATGAGTGTATTCTGGACATCCCCTGAAAAACCAGTGGTTCTCAGCCAGGCGTGGCGACGCAGCGCCACCGTCGTTGCAAGCGATCTGCCCAGCGAGTCGGCGGTGTCAAGGCCACAGCGGATGGTGTATTTAGCCGCATCACGCCCTTCCGCAATGGCGCGGGTAAGCAGTGTCTGGACCTCCTCAGAGCACTGCGGCAAAGCAGTCGCCACCGAATCCCACAGGGAGTGGGTGTATCGGCCCAAGAGGCAAGCGGTGTTAACGGACCGCAAGCCAGCACTGGAGGAAGAGAAAGCCTTCTTCCCAAAGTGATCCAGGCGCTTGGATTCCCTATCCTGAGGGGCGGTAGGGAAGGCGGTTTGGGAGGCAGAGGCTTGGACAACCAAGCTCTCAGGGGTGGGGTGTTGGGAGAGAAACAGGGGGTCGCCCGGAGCAGGGCGATGGCGTCGGGCCACGTTCCTATCCACAGGAGCCCCTGTGGTGGGTTTGGACCAGGCACCCAAAGAACGTCAGTGAGTGCATCGTTGAACGGCAGCACAGTCTCTGAAGAGGAGGCCGCCGGCTGAAGCACTTCAGTCAGGAGGTTAGTCCTGGCGGCCACTGTAGGCAACTGGAGATTCAAGGCTCCAGCAGCTCTACGCAACACCGTTGCAAAATTAGCCCCCTCCTCCGTAGCCACGGGAGGAGACAGCATGCCAGAGTTGGGGAGGTGTCCAGACCACTGGCATCCCCAAGTTCCTCAACCCAGTCCGGGTCAAACTCGCACTGTTGTGTGAGAGGGTCCTCAGACCCCTCCCAGCTCTCCTGGTCCTCCTCAGGTTCAAAATATGGAGGAGGAGGGACATTAGGGACCCACAGTCTCATCGGCGCCGGAACCGGCGTCGGGCGGCGCCGGTTCCGGCTCCATGTCCGGAGCCGGAGAGAACCGGGGAACGACGCCGTCCGGAGCCCCGGACGGCGTCAGGAACGGCACCGGGGACATCGGGCGTCGGCGTGGTTAGGTCAACCGGCGTCGATGGTGGTTGCGGCACCACCGGAGCCGGGATCGAGGCCGGGGCCGGAGCCGAGGCCGGGATGAAGGCCGGTGGGACAGGCGGCGCCGGGACCGGAGTCGACGGCGGCGCGGAGCAACCCCATCAGGGCCCGCGGGGCCCGAAGGCGCACCGGAGGGACCTTGAGGCCCGAAGAGGCGGGCCATGGCCGACAGGAACTCCTGTATTTGGGCCTGAGTCGCCCCCGAACCCGGGAAGGGCGGGTAATGCGGGGGTAACTCGACAGGCACGTCCGGGGCCGCGGGGGCGGGGACGGTGCCGACAGGGACCTCAGCCGAGTCGCGAGACCGGCGGGCGAAGTCTTAGAGCGATGATGCCGCTTAGACTTCTTGTGCTTCGACTTACCGGAGGAGCGCGAAGACTTGGATTCCGACGAACGGCGGGGACTCCGCGTCCGGCCCCTCGACCTCTCCCGGGACCGGGGCTTGGTGCGGCGCGGAGCCGACTGCCGGACTTCGAGGAGCTTTCGAGACCGCTCTCGCAAAGCCTTCGGATTAAGTTTCCGGCAGTCAGGGCACGACTTCGTGTCGTGGTCTCGGCCGAGACAGAAGAGACACTCGAGGTGCGGGTCCGTGATCGACATCATGCGACCACATTCCTCGCAGGGCTTAAAGCCGGGCATCCCTACGACACCTTAGGAGTCGTGAAGACTCGTTGAAGAAACAGTGAAAAAATTCACAAAAAAGATAGTCAAAAAGTGACTAGGGCACTGCTCTTCCCGGATCTGCGCTTACTGGCGCGGAAAAAGAAGAACTGACGTCAGCGCGCAGGGCGGCGTCTAAGTACTGCCCGCGACGTCATCCCGGCGATCACGACGCCGACGACGGACGCGGAGCCACACGACGCCGCCTACCGACGCGCAAGGGTACTGCTACGCAAAAACTTTCCGGATCCAGCCTGACGCCTGGGGATATTCTAAGGTAGGGAATCTGTCACTAACGTGTCTCTTTCAGATACTGACAGCATTGGAGAAAAGAAATTGCATTGAACTATTGCAGAAATGAAAATGTTTGAAGGTTTAAAGAAACTGTTGGGAGGTAAAGTGAAAAATTCGTTTTTAATTGATGATGCTCCTGAAGGAACACCCGTGCATTTTATGTCTACCAATTTGGGACAAAATTCATGTATGTGGGTTCACCAATGGTGCAAAATTACTGAAAAAGAGGGTCCTTTGAGGTTTCCAAAAGATGGTACTTTTGAATTGCAAATTATTGACAAATTAAGGGAAGTGTTATGTGAAATAAAGACACCATCTGGAGCTGCACAATTTGAGGCTTTAAGCATGTGGTAAAAGACAGCAAGAGACAAAGCAAGTGAGGATAAAAAGGTAAAGCACCAGATACAGGAGAAGGGAATTAATGATGATAAAAGCTTCAAATAAATAATGATTCGGGGGATGAAATAATGGATGCATTGTTAACTGAGTGTCCGCCACCTTATGTGGTCCCCATTAAAAATACTGATATTGTACCAGTAAGTACTACAGTGGCTACTGCTTCTGTTAAACAGAGAGAAACACAGATTGAGAGAACTGTGCAGACATTTCAGATTGACCCACTATCTGTTGATTCAGCCCTGACAGTGATATCTACAGGTGTTACTGCTTCAAATGTGACTGATTCAGTCCAAATATTACAATCTGCAGATGCACAGGCAGTGCCTAGAAAAATTGTGACTGTCCCAATTAATATGGTCTCTACTCAAAAAGTTCAAAGAGCTGCAGAAGGAGTAATTATGTCAGGGTTTATTTCAGAAACTCAGAATTCACAGATTATTGAACAGAAATTACCCCAGACAGTCCAAGCACTGAAAGGTAGGGGGAAAATGGTCTTTACAACATCTGCAGCCCAGGATAAAATGAATATATTTGAAGATGGGATTTTTCAAACCTGCTGTGAGGAAGCAGCAGTGCTTAAAAAGATAGAGAGCATGGGGGAACAAATTAACCCAGACCCCGAAAAGGAGAGACAGCTTAGTGTTTTAAATTCAACATTTGAACATGAAGAAATGAACAGTCCCTGCTGTTTAAATCATGAAAATGTGAACCAGTGTCAGGAGAAAGAATTAATTTCCCTGAGTAAGGAAACCGCTACATTGCACATGTAGCGGTTTCTACACATGATACACATGATAGACTGACTGATTTGGCTCAAAAATATTAAATTGATGTTTCAGGAAGTTTTCCATTTCAAAAAAGTTTCAGGGTACATACGAATGATGAGGCAAATGAGAAAATGTGTTCTTCAAGAATGCAATTGCACATTGCAGAAATAATAAAATATATTTTCAAATGCAATGGGTTTGAGAAATTAGGAGACAAGTGGGCAAGAAAACATGAGAAGAAAAAGAAACCACCAGACCTAGCAAGGAAACTGGATAAGAAAAGAAACCACCAGACCTTGTTAGGGAAAATAATAAACAGGATGAGGGAGAAGCTTTTGCTTACTAATTGAGAGAAAGGTGGGAGAAGTGCATGTTCATGTGCCACAGAACAAAAGTGAACTTGCAGCATTTCTGAACACATTCCCAAAATTGAGAGAGAAACTTATGCTGTGGTACCCACAAGTTGATGGATTTGTTGAAATTTTAAAAGAGTTGTGTATTAATTTGGAAATGTTCTTTGACATTTGCCATGCAAACTGAATTGTGGTTTGAATCTAAAGTTGTTGTGCAAAGGCCAGGTGAGGAGACAATGAAAAAGGTTTGCATGAATGCACCATCATTTTCTGTTGTTATGGAGAAAAACGTAGCAGTGATTACTTTCCTGAAGGGCAGAGTGCAAGCAAAGGATGTTAATTGGGTACAGATTAAAAGAACACAGGATGGAAGTAAAGGTGTTTTGGTTAGTGCAAATTCAGGTATGGATGTTGCACTGCTGGAAAAAGTGTCCTTTTGCCATCTTTATAACAGATTTGAGCATTGGAAGAAGAAATATAAATTTAAACATGATGCACAAACACAGAGAGAAATGCAGGTGCAAAATGTGCCAGTTAAGAAAATGCAAATGTCAGTTCAGAAACAAGTACCAATGGCAGGAGTTTTTCAAGCCCAGATGCTCCCACAAAATATGGAAAATGCTAAAATTAATTTAAATAAGTTGTCCAGAGCAAATGTGAATTCTTTCCAGAAACAAAATCAGAACCCATTTCAACAGGTTGCTGTATTTGAAAATGAGAGTTTTAACCCTAACAATGCTGAATTTACCAAGTCCATTGTGAAAACAGTGGAAGGTCCAGACTTAGTTGTAGGAGTTTTAAACCAAGAAATTACAAACCCAGTTTTAGAAAAGGTTGGAGCAAAAATAGGCCCATTTGATAAAAATTGCCAAGTTGTTGTTTGTGACTCAGGCCTGGCAGGAACACAATTGTTTTGCAAATTAAACAGCACAGATTACTGTACACCAGATGATGTTAATTTTCAGATTCCTGATGAGGATGTACATTTTAAAATGGCCCAACAAGAGACAGCTGTAGCATTGTTTTCAGAAATGACAGTTGAACAATTACCTTCTGATTTGAAAGAAATAATAAACACAGAAATAAGGGAGTTCACAGAGAAGGATGTCAGATTAATAAAATGCGCAGAACATGTCTTATTCAAATTAGAACCAGATGACATGTATTCAAGAGCACCATCAGTTGCAGAAATGTTACCCATAATTGGAGATAAACTGAGTAAAGGATTTTTGATGGAATTGATTGGAAGTTTATGTAACTTTCTGATCACAGGTTCACAGAAACTAAATGAAAAGAACAGATTAGTGCAGGAGATTAATAGCATAACTTTTCCATGTTGTCCTGTGGTACCGAATCCAGCCAACATATTTTCACATTCCATGTGCTGAAGAATGGCTTACTGTTATTGATTTTTGTCAAGTTCATGTCACAGTGCCATTGCATGAGAATAGTCAGGAGTACTGTCAAAAAGAAGATGAATGTCTGAGACACATAAATGGAAAGGGAGGTAGAAAGGTGTCACCAGAGAGAGTGGAAATAATTCACCAGATGAATCCACCTCAAATTCAGAAAGAAGTCAGGATGTTTTTGGGAATGGTTAGCTGCTGTAGAGAGTGGTTACTAAACCTTTCCCTAGTGGCTAAGCCTTTACTGAGGCTGACTGTAGGAAGGTGGAATCTGACTATATGGTTGCCCCCACTTTTTTTTATGGTGTTTTGCTGGTTTATGACTTAGTTGGACTGGGATCCTGCTATTCAGGGCCCCAGTCTATCTGCTCTCTCTAAATGACATGGAGTGCACTCTAGGTGCACTAGTGATTGGTTACTGTGGTGCCTTATGAGTCCCTAGTATATGGTACCTTAGGTGCCAAGGGCATAGGTACTTCACAGGCCTACCAGGGGCTGCAGCATGTATTATGCCACCCCTGGGAAGCAGACTAAATCTGACACCACAGGCCTGCTACTGCAGCCTGGGTGAGGTGGTGCTAGCACCCCTCACTGAGATATAGGTTTCCTATATCTCTCCTGCACACACATATAAACCTATCAGTCACCCCTATGGCAGGCCCTATCAATCCTGAGGGCAGGGTGCTTGGCTTCTATGTGAGGGGGTGCCTCTGCATGAGCAGGGCCCCTCTGCAGTTCTCAGAGTCCATTCTCTGGTGCTGTTTGTGGATGCGGTTAAACCATATACTCTTAAGTGCATTATATCCTCGCGGTAGAATGCTAACTTTGGAATGGCTGCATCAAAACATGTCGTGTTTGGTGTCAAACATCTTGGAATACTACCCCCCCCCGCCAATCCTGGCAGCGGAGGTAGCATTCCACCCTTCTAGAGGGATAAGACATGTACCTGCTGTGGAAACGCGGTAGAATCCTGCAGAGCCCTGGCATCACAAAATGGATGCCACCAGTCACAGACACTGGGCTGCCCTCCTGCTGATGACTGACACTCACAGTGGAGGAAGCCCAACAATAGGCATCCTGTCACAGGGAGGTGTGACCACCTCCCAGACAGGGTTTAGTGTATTGGGGCTGGGTGGGTGCACTCTTAGAGTGCTTTGAAGTCCTGCACTGGGGAGCAGAAGGCTCCTCTGTGCATATGCCAGTTCAAACCAGCTCAGGGGCTACCTGCCCCTGCTCTGGCGCGAAACTGGACAAAGGGAAGTGGGTGTAGCCACCCCTCCCTTGACCCTCCCATAGGTGGGGTCATAGAGCTAGTCCATCCCCTCTTTTTAGTATAAGAGGGGAACCTTGCCATTGCAAAGCAGATAACCCCTGGACGACGCTCTACAAGAAGAATCCTGGCCCTTCGACGTTCCACTACCTTTGGAAGACAGAAGAATC
Source organism: Calotriton arnoldi (assembly GCA_963921515.1). Lineage (NCBI taxonomy): Eukaryota > Metazoa > Chordata > Amphibia > Caudata > Salamandridae > Calotriton > Calotriton arnoldi. The sequence goes on along the minus strand of CAWUFW010007262.1, from coordinate 417,754 downwards.
TCCTTGGAGTCAAGGAGTGACTCCCCTGCTTGGCAGGCACCAAAAACGACAACGACGGTCGCAAACTACGCCGCTCCCGCCGGAGTCCGAAGTCCCTGCAGCCCAGGAAGTGGATTTCCTGACCTCTCCCAGGCCATCGTGAGTCCCCAGCGAAGCTGAGGCAAGTGGACCCCACGAGTAACGAGGAACCGCGACCCCTGGGTACCGTGCACTATTGTCGAGTGCAACCCCTTCACAACGTTCTACGAACCTGTGCTTTGGACCACGTGTGGTCCCGACCTCCAGCAGGAATCCCTCCGAAGATCAGAGGCCTACACCGTCCCGAGTGACCGTGGGCCCCTGTTGAGTGATTCCGCCCGAGGTGTCTTCGCGATCCCTTGCCCGCTGGCTTGTGGGTCCCCAGAAGACTTCTTAAAGAAACCAAAGGGCTCCCCTGGTTGCTCCAGGCCTGCCCTGACTTACCCTCGCTGGGTGAGTTCCACAGACCTTGCTGGTCTGCGCCATCGACTTTTCTTCATCTCCCCGAGACTTGCGGCTGCCAAGGCTTGTTGGCTCCGATCGAGTTGCCGACACCGCAGTCAGCTGCAGACGTCGAGGACACACCGAATCCAGCTCCTGGTCGTCGTCGACGCCTCCTGGACCACGTGGCTGAAGAGTCAAGGCACCCGCAACCGACCTGAATCACTCGACGACGGTGGGCATCCATCTTCCTTGCCCCGGGTCACTGCCAAGTGACTTTGAACACTGTCCCCTCTGCTTTCAGGTCATCCTTCTTCAGAATCCAGGCTTGGATTCCACCGGACACTTCTTCAGCTCCCGCAAGCAGCAAGTCTTCTTTGTTCGCCATTGAAAACGACGCCGCGACCCGACACCAAAGGACACCTGTGCACCCGGCTTCCCTGGGTGAGGTAACTCCAGCACTACGGTGCTCCTGTGGGTGTGGGCCCTAGAACGACTTACCCTGTAAGTGACTTGCTTGTAGGTTCTATAGAAGTATCCTAAAACTCTTTATTTCCAACCGCGACTTGCCCCATTGAAGTCAACGGCGATCCGCGCCTGTGTATCTACACTGCACGCGTCCCCCGTGGGTCCTTTACTTACCTGCCTTGGGTGGTTTCGTGAGGCCCCAGCACTTCTGAAGGCCCTAGGCCTTGTCTCCCTGCAAGTCGTTGTCCCTAAGTCTCTTACTTAGTATATGGTCTGGTACGCCCCTAGGGCCCCAGCCATATTTTGTGCTTAACTTATTGTGAAACGTTGATTTGTGCATATGTTTGTCTTCTAATCTCATAAAGAGATTAGTAGAGAGTTATTTAGAAATAAATACATATATATTTGATATATATACCTGTGTGGTGTCTTTTCATTTGGTGATTCAAGAGATTATATGGTAAAACAAGCTGCTTTACATTCCTCCGAGACTTAGCCTGAAGGCTGCTCTCCACAGCTACCACTAGGATAGCTTTCTTTAAAAGGTTGTCTTAAACCTATCTACCATAAGAGTCGATTTGCCCTGGTGCAAGGTGTCCACTTTAATTAGTGAACAGCATATACCAGGCCAACTTCTCACATTGGTGGGCAGCGTGTGGGATTCCAGCTTGCCATTGTTTTACCAGAAAATCTCTATTTGAATTACTAACTGAAAACCATTATAGGTACTCAAGGTACATATAAAGTCAAGCTTAGTATCAATAAGTTCTACTGAACTTAGAGCTGTGTGCCAAGGGATAGCACACCCTTTCCACAGCTCAAGCTAGGATCAGTAGGCCACAAACTAGTGTAGGTAGTACAACACTGCACAACACTAGAATGTCCTTAAAGGGTGGACCCAGTGGATCCACTCAGCCTCAGTATAAGGACATGGCTTTCTCTGACTTGAGAGCCATGTGTGTTGACAGACACCTGAGGCTAGGACAGAGTCCCTCAACACTACACCTGATAGATCTGCTGACAGCAGATGACCTTAGATTGGCTCTAGGAGCTAAAGGGTCTGAATCAGTGGGTGGGTCAGTCATAGTATCTGGGTCAGATGATGAAAATCAGAATGACCAAGACTCTGTGATTGAAGGGCCAGGCTTCAAGGGGCCTGAAAAGGACAGAGGAATTCTCCATAAGAGAACTGACAGAGAGGAGGAGAGGCACAGATCCCCTTCCAGGGAATCTGACCACTCTTATCACTCTGGCAGAGAATTTGTCCAGCAGAGGAACTCATACTTTCCCTTAAGAGAGACCTCCTCTGAGAGAAGGTGCAAACTGCTCCAGTATGAGGAAGCCAAAGTGGCCCTCAGAACCAAGCAGTTGGCACTGGATAGAGAAGCCCTGGAGATCCAGAGAGCTTCCAGAAGGGAGGGTTTAGAACCCCCTGGTGGCAGCAACAGTGTCCCTAGAGGCAGAGAATATGTCCCTGACCATAGGAACCTGAGCAAGGTTGTTCCTCCCTACCAGAGTGGGGATGATATCCACAAGTGGATAACTGCTATGGAGAGGGCCTGTAGAGTACAGCAGGTCCCCCAAAAGCAGTGGGCAGCAATCTTGTGGCTCTCCTTTTCAGATAAAGGTAGAGACAAGCTCCTCACTGTTAGAGAAGAGGATGCTGATGATTATGAGGTCCTGAAGAGTGCACTGATAGATGGGTTTGGCTTAACCACTGAGCAGTACAGGTTGAAGTTCAGAGATACCCAGAAGGCACAGACTCAGGACTGGACAGACTTTGTAGATTGTGCATCCAAGGCTCTGGAGGGTTGGCTGGTTGGCAGTAGGGTTACTGATTTCAAAGGATTTTATAATCTAATGATGAGAGAACAGATCCTTAATAATTGTCAAAACCAGCTTTTACACCAGTACCTGGTGGACTCTGATCTGACCTCTCCCCAAGAATTGGGAAAGAAGGCAGACAAATGGGTCAGAACCAGGGTAAGGCCTAAGAATCAGGGTGGTGACCACAAGAAAGATTCTACCAAGTCCCAAGAGAAAGGTGGGGATAAATCTAAGGATAAGTCCACTACAGGGCCCCAAAAGTCCTCTTCTGGGGGTGGGTCCCAAACTCCTTCCTCTCCTGAAAAGAAACCCTATTGCCATGTCTGTAAAAAGCCTGGGCACTGGAAATCTGATCCCAGTTGTCCCAGGATTGGCAATAAAGAAAATGTTCCTCCAACAACTACTACCACCCCTCCTGGTACTACCAGTAGTAATCCTCCAGTTGGGAGTAGTGCACCCAAAAAGTTAGGTGCTTTTGCAAGAGGAACAGAGGTGGGCCCTAGTTTAGACAGGACCCCTCAACAGACTCCTCAGATTCTGATGGTGGTATAGGATTTGCCACCTTTACCATGGGTCCCACAGCATTGGGCAGGTACAGACTGGAGACAATAATTAATGGTCAGAAAGCTGTGGCATTTAGGGACACAGGGGCTAGTGTCACCATGGTGGCAGGGAAACTAGTCCCCCCTCACCAGCTTTTACCTGAGTTTAAATACCAGGTGACCAACATTGATGGTGTCAGAACAGATCACCCCATGGCCATAGTCAATCTCAGCTGGGAGGGGTCACAGGCCCAAAAGAGTGGCAGTGTCCCCAACCTTACCTGTAGATTGCCTGATGGGCAATGATCTGGAAATTTCAGCCTGGGCTGAAGTTGAACACCAAACCCATCTGAGAATGTTGGGTGTCCCTGCAAAGGTTAGTGGGGCTGTGATGGCCACAGCCCCAGCCCAAGATTTTGGAGAGATGGAGCCTGGAAGAATGGCCCACTCTCCCCCAAAAGAGAGCACAAGGGTTGGATAAAAGTCTTCTTCCCCCCAGACAGTAGGTAAGGGTCAGCCTCCTCAGGGAACTGACCCTACCCCTAGTGAAGGAACTGCCACAGAGGTAGTCAGGCCTGGCCTGACCACCCCCCTGATTGCAGAGGACCCTTCCAAGGTGGTACCCAGTCTGGAGCAGGTAAACTGCCCCTCTCTACCCTGCCTCAGTCAGCCCAGGGCTGCAGAGGTCAGGGAGGTCAGTGGACCCCCCAGGGCCCCCTGTCCAGAGGAACCCCCCCATCAGCAGATTAGGGGCACCCAGGCTAGTAGCCCTAGCCAGGTGGAAATTCCTCAACCCACTGAGGGATCCCCCATACCTTTATGTAGGGACCTCCCCAGAAGGACTCTGTTAGGCAAGGGCAAACCTGGGACCAAAGGTTCCAAACATGCCATGTCCCTCCAGTGTTCCACCCAAAGGGACCCAACCCACGGCTGTAGGCAGTCAAAGGTTGACCCTTAGAGCAAAGTACCACTCAGTCATGGAAAGACAGGCATACATGGTGACCAGTGAGCTGAGAAAGCTGAGGCCAACATTCCTAGGGCCTCACTTTCCTACTCAGACACCTCACCAGCCTGGTACTTTACCAGAGCACACCAGAGGTAGTGATTCCCCATGGTGGAGACCCTCTCACACCCTTAGGGTGAGGGATTGCTTAGTGGACCATAAGACAGGGGGCAACCATGCTAGTGCAGGTGCTTCCTTATATGGCCACTTAGTCAATAAAGGCTCAACTGGCCAAGGTTAGCCTTATCTCCTTTCGTTTGGGGGGGTTATGTAGGAAGGTGGAATCTGACTATATGGTTGCCCCCACTTTTTTATGGTGTTTTGCTGGTTTATGACTTAGTTGGACTGGGATCCTGCTATTCAGGGCCCCAGTCTATCTGCTCTCTCTAAATGACATGGAGTGCACTCTAGGTGCACTAGTGATTGGTTACTGTGGTGCCTTATGAGTCCCTAGTATATGGTACCTTAGGTGCCAAGGGCATAGGTACTTCACAGGCCTACCAGGGGCTGCAGCATGTATTATGCCACCCCTGGGAAGCAGCACTAAATCTGACACCACAGGCCTGCTACTGCAGCCTGGGTGAGGTGGTGCTAGCACCCCTCACTGAGATATAGGTTTCCTATATCTCTCCTGCACACACATATAAACCTATCAGTCACCCCTATGGCAGGCCCTATCAATCCTGAGGGCAGGGTGCTTGGCTTCTATGTGAGGGGGTGCCTCTGCATGAGCAGGGCCCCTCTGCAGTTCTCAGAGTCCATTCTCTGGTGCTGTTTGTGGATGCGGTTAAACCATATACTCTTAAGTGCATTATATCCTCGCGGTAGAATGCTAACTTTGGAATGGCTGCATCAAAACATGTCGTGTTTGGTGTCAAACATCTTGGAATACTACCCCCCGCCAATCCTGGCGGCGGAGGTAGCATTCCACCCTTCTAGAGGATAAGACATGTACCTGCTGTGGAAACGCGGTAGAATCCTGCAGAGCCCTGGCATCACAAAATGGATGCCACCAGTCACAGACACTGGGCTGCCCTCCTGCTGATGACCGACACTCACAGTGGAGGAAGCCCAACAATAGGCATCCTGTCACAGGGAGGTGTGACCACCTCCCAGACAGGGTTTAGTGTATTGGGGCTGGGTGGGTGCACTCTTAGAGTGCTTTGAAGTCCTGCACTGGGGGAGCAGAAGGCTCCTCTGTGCATATGCCAGTTCAAACCAGCTCAGGGGCTACCTGCCCCTGCTCTGGCGCGAAACTGGACAAAGGGAAGTGGGTGTAGCCACCCCTCCCTTGACCCTCCCATAGGTGGGGTCATAGAGCTAGTCCATCCCCTCTTTTTAGTATAAGAGGGGAACCTTGCCATTGCAAAGCAGATAACCCCTGGACGACGCTCTACAAGAAGAATCCTGGCCCTTCGACGTTCCACTACCTTTGGAAGACAGAAGAATCTCCCTTGGAGTCAAGGAGTGACTCCCCTGCTTGGCAGGCACCAAAAACGACAACGACGGTCGCAAACTACGCCGCTCCCGCCGGAGTCCGAAGTCCCTGCAGCCCAGGAAGTGGATTTCCTGACCTCTCCCAGGCCATCGTGAGTCCCCAGCGAAGCTGAGGCAAGTGGACCCCACGAGTAACGAGGAACCGCGACCCCTGGGTACCGTGCACTATTGTCGAGTGCAACCCCTTCACAACGTTCTACGAACCTGTGCTTTGGACCACGTGTGGTCCTGACCTCCAGCAGGAATCCCTCCGAAGATCAGAGGCCTACACCGTCCCGAGTGACCGTGGGCCCCTGTTGAGTGATTCCGCCCGAGGTGTCTTCGCGATCCCTTGCCCGCTGGCTTGTGGGTCCCCAGAAGACTTCTTAAAGAAACCAAAGGGCTCCCCTGGTTGCTCCAGGCCTGCCCTGACTTACCCTCGCTGGGTGAGTTCCACAGACCTTGCTGGTCTGCGCCATCGACTTTTCTTCATCTCCCAGAGACTTGCGGCTGCCAAGGCTTGTTGGCTCCGATCGAGTTGCCGACACCGCAGTCAGCTGCAGACGTCGAGGGACACACCGAATCCAGCTCCTGGTCGTCGTCGACGCCTCCTGGACCACGTGGCTGAAGAGTCAAGGCACCCGCAACCGACCTGAATCACTCGACGACGGTGGGCATCCATCTTCCTTGCCCCGGGTCACTGCCAAGTGACTTTGAACACTGTCCCCTCTGCTTTCAGGTCATCCTTCTTCAGAATCCAGGCTTGGATTCCACCGGACACTTCTTCAGCTCCCGCAAGCAGCAAGTCTTCTTTGTTCGCCATTGAAAACGACGCCGCGACCCGACACCAAAGGACACCTGTGCACCCGGCTTCCCTGGGTGAGGTAACTCCAGCACTACGGTGCTCCTGTGGGTGTGGGCCCTAGAACGACTTACCCTGTAAGTGACTTGCTTGTAGGTTCTATAGAAGTATCCTAAAACTCTTTATTTCCAACCGCGACTTGCCCCATTGAAGTCAACGGCGATCCGCGCCTGTGTATCTACACTGCACGCGTCCCCCGTGGGTCCTTTACTTACCTGCCTTGGGTGGTTTCGTGAGGCCCCAGCACTTCTGAAGGCCCTAGGCCTTGTCTCCCTGCAAGTCGTTGTCCCTAAGTCTCTTACTTAGTATATGGTCTGGTACGCCCCTAGGGCCCCAGCCATATTTTGTGCTTAACTTATTGTGAAACGTTGATTTGTGCATATGTTTGTCTTCTAATCTCATAAAGAGATTAGTAGAGAGTTATTTAGAAATAAATACATATATATTTGATATATATACCTGTGTGGTGTCTTTTCATTTGGTGATTCAAGAGATTATATGGTAAAACAAGCTGCTTTACATTCCTCCGAGACTTAGCCTGAAGGCTGCTCTCCACAGCTACCACTAGGATAGCTTTCTTTAAAAGGTTGTCTTAAACCTATCTACCATAAGAGTCGATTTGCCCTGGTGCAAGGTGTCCACTTTAATTAGTGAACAGCATATACCAGGCCAACTTCTCACACTGACACACAAGGATGTGTCTGATCCGCTTCCATTGGACAACAATTGCACAAAAGCATTCCTAGAGTTGAAAGAGAAAAAGTGTTGCGCCCCGGCACTAGGAATGCAAGTTTATTTAAAAGAAAATACACCAATTTGCAGTGAGAGGGAGGGCTGCGCTCTCTCAGTGCCTGTTCAAAAACATGAATGTGTTGAAAGGTCTGTGATGTATTTCCCAATGACCTTTGACCCTAACGTCACAGAAATGCCAGCAAATTAATTGGTTTGTTATGAAACTGAATATGAGTGTCTCGATGTCATGAATATATGCATGAAGCCAAGATCAGACTTTAAGGATGAACGTCTGATTCAGCCCAACAATGTCCATTTTGTAGATGGCCCAAATTTGAAAGGTAACAATGACACATTAGGAGCAACACATGCTGTGCTTCCTATACATTATGTTGTCAAAGCTTCATGGCTTTCAGTAGTTACCTCAGCCCAAAATTCGAAATTGATTGCCCTTACCATAACATGCAGTATATCTGCTCAAATGAGAGTCACTGTTGTCATGGGAGAGAGAAATGCTAATTCAGTTGCACAAAATTGTGTTCTGTTAGCATATACATTCAATGGAACTTTCACAGGTGAATTAATAGAGGCTCAAGAAATTGTTTCAGAAGCAGAACAACAGGGTTGTATCAGAACTGTTTTTGAGAAAAGTGACAACTGCATAGTAGCAAATGTGTTATTGCAAAAACTGATGCCCAGGTATAGATTGCCAGTTTCTCTGAAATCAGATCATAATGAGGTTTCAAAGATGATGTGTGCAGAACCACAGATTGGACAAGGATTGGATGTAGCTATCTGCCTGAAGTTTCAAGCATAATAAAGCAACACAAAGACAGCACAGAGTTACACTTTGCAAAAGACTGTGTTTCAGCATCACTGAAGTGGCTTGAATATATAAATGCAAATGCACTTGTGAAAAACACAGATAAAAAGACTGGCCATTGCTGAGACGGTCTGACTGATGTGGAGCGTGCAGTTTCTCACCAGATTGCAGCTGCTACACAAGATCTGCATAATGAATGGTGCCAAAACTTTGATCTGAGAGATGCTGTGAAATGGAAAGGCCTGTTCCAAATGATCCTGGCAAAGACCGTTGTGAAATGTGGTGGCCTTCCAAATTGGGTGCAGGCCTCTCACATGTGTATGGTCCTGTGTCTCCCTGATAAAACAGCTCTTCTTCAAGAAGATATGCCAGCAATGGTCAAAAGTCCACAGAAGAGGGTCAGTCAAGCTGTAAGGGAACACACAGAGCGTGAAGCAGCACTAGAGAAAACTGAAGTTGCACTGGAAAAGCAAAAGGTGGAAACTGACACAGATGAAAGCGTGTCAAAGGGGTGAATGAGTCAGGTGCAGCCTCTGAAGAAGAAATTAGTGCTGTGGACCTACGAGTGGAGGTAGGAAAAAGCTGACTGAAAGGACAAAACGTCTGCAGTGGTCCCTTGAAAAATCATTTGCACCCATAGCTGAAACATCTGAATCTGATCAAAGTGAAAATAAAAGTGAAAGGCTTGGATTGAAAAAGTGCAAAGAATTGATGGTGCTCTGTCAGAGTTTCTCAGCACCTGAGTGGTCAAAATGCATGGGAAAAGTACAGAATGCCACTTTGAATGAACTGTATGAGCCACCCTGATGGCAAGCTGGTGACAAAGAGAAAAAGAAATGCTGAAACAAATAACTGAGAATTGTCAAGAGCTGAAGAGAAAAGAATCTTTGAAGGATGAAAGAAAAAGAAGAAAAGATGAAGAAGTAAAGAAAAACAACAACAAAAAAACGGTTCTGTTGAATTTTCCTTTTATTATTTTAGTTACTTAATTTAAAGAAGACTAACTGTTCCAGGAAGCTACTTACAGAACTCTGCACTAAAATTTTGAGCTTGGATATATATATATGATCTGATTACAAACAAAACTTGTGTTGCCTTAGAAATAGAGGTAAAATTGTTATATGCTCAGCTTTTGCAATAAAAAAAAAAAGTCACCTGTGAGATTAAATAAGTGTGATAAAGAACAAATCAATGGAGGTATCATGATTTGACTTTATCAAAGGGAGGATTGATGTAGCTCAGATTTCATCTGGATTCAGGCATTGCTTTATTTTTGTGTTTCAGACAGACTGCATTTTTAAAATGGCACTTTTGGTGCATGCAAAGTGAAAAACATGAAATGAGGCCTGGTCAAATGCTTTTAAAAGTGGCACTTTTGGTGCATGCAAAGTGAAAAACATGAAAGAGGCCTGCAAATGAAATCATGTAAAACCATGCTTAATTAATTAATCATGGATGTTTAATGTGTTTAGTTTAGATTTAACCTCACTATAGAATGTACATTTAATTTAGAGAATGTTTTTTTTTACTTTTAAAGTAGCACATAATTGTGCTGAATTAACAGGTGTTTTTGCAGTGTAGAAAAACTCGTGATTTCAGTTTCCTCTTTAGCTTTAAAGATAAGAATGGAATGTGTGTTCTCTCCTCCCAGCTCCTTTTCCTTGTAATCAACACTCCCTGTTACCGTCTCAAGAGACTTTGGCTTTGTTGCATATTTAGACAATGCATATTCAGTTCATAACACATCTTCTTATAATGTGTATTAATTAATCAACCATGCACCAACACTACATGTGGGGCAAACGCATTTTGCATGAAAAGCTATCTAAAACATTAGAGCATGTTGCTATGAGTATGTATTAACTGTTTGCGCTTTGAAAATTTGCACTGGTGCATGTTTATGCTATGTTGTACATTGCACATTTTGCATGTGGTGCACAAATAATAGAAAAGCTGCTTTAAATTAATAGCTTTTGCTAGGTAATAATTAATACAGGGTATTAGAATGGTGGGAGGTGAACATAATGGGCTTTACTTCATAGATTAATATTCTTTTGTGTTTGTTTTTACTTTAGTATACATTTGGGCCCACAATAAAAATGGCTGCCTAAGAATCCAGCATGGCTGAGAATTGTTAGCAGTGTGCTGAATGAGAGACGCATGCGCACAAGATTGTGCCAGCTGCATGAACTGCCAAGTGCCTCAAGTGAAGACACATGGGTCAAGGCCACAATGAACTGTACATTCCTGTCATCGTGCCAATGTACCAGTGTTTGTGGGAGAGTGTCATCCCTGCGTGAGATGTGAAAGCGAGAAGGAAATGGACTGATACACTTTTCCGCTTAAATGTTGCAATATTTGTATAATTATTGATGGTGAAACATATGACTGTATTAAGCCTTAACGCTTCCTTTGTTAAAACTGGTATGAGTTGGATTTGCAATGAGAACAGGATGATGAGACCCCTATGTCACCTGTGCTAACTAATCACAGTGCGAGTTTCTACTGAAACTGCAACATTATTAGTATAGTCAGCCAAGAATTAGAGTATAAATAATGACCCCTTAGGGGGCGTGTCAGACTTAGATTAGTCTTAGAGGAGAGATGAGGAGGGAGCAGATCTGACCAGACATCATATGGGTTAGGTACGTGAACGTCGCGGGTGCAGCCTGGGAGGAGATTGCGTCCGAGGAAAGACAGAGGGAGGTGGGGGTCTTGCTCATATTTTTTTCAGAGAGTCCTTGCACGTCATATTTTTGGCAAGGCAGATCACATTCCTCTGTGGTCTTGTGAAGGAGGGGCATTTTCAAGGAGCAGCCTCTCTGTCAGACAATGGAGAGGGAGAGAGACAGATGAACAGACCAGCGAAGAGAGAGCAGCTGAGAGAGCAGGACAGGTTTTTGTCTTATGTATTTATTTCTCTTTATGGGAGATTATTGCTAATTATTAATTATTGATTAGCCTTGCAAAACTCACTCTTGAATTATATTTTCCTGAAACTCTTTAAAGAGTTCTGACTGACATAGAATTAGGGGTTTTCCCTCCTTTATGGAGTGCTTTGTATGCAACCTATAATATGTTCTGTATTAATTCTATTTTTCCTATTTTCCAATTCTGTAACCTGATTGATATTTCACTAATGAATAAAGGGTCAGAGAAACTTAACTTTTGACTAGAAAATAAAACCCTTTAAAAATACTCACAACTCGCTTTATTGGTTTAAATTTAATTGTATTTTTGATTTTTCATGTTTATGTAAAGTCTCCTGAAGGTGATAACACGGTGGCAAAGGTCCATCACCTTTTAAAGCGGTAAACAAGAGGTAAATGATGTTTTGCATCGTGAAATTACCGCTGGATCAGGCGCAGCCAGGGAAAAAATGTGTGCTCCCATTCGGCTGGAGCATTTTTGCAGGCAGGAGACAAAATTAAAGCTGGGTGCCGGGGGATGGAGTCTCCTGGTCTTCCAAGGCTCGGGGAGGGGGTGGGCGCGCACCTCCTCCCCCTTTTAGAATAGCTGCCCTGGGGATAGGGGCCGTTTAGCAGTTTGGTTGTAGTGATGTCTAAATTTCCTATGGAAAAATAAATGAATGGGCAGAATGCATTTTGAGACCCCACCACTTTTCCTAGGTCCCTGCTTGATGGATCACCCCGAAACTTTCTGGGAAGGAGATGAGGTGGAATCTGGACCAGTCCAGTGAAACCAACGAGTGGCTTTGGTTCTTTCAATGTTGGAGGATGTGGGGACACTTTATATCCTCTTCTCCTTGGGAAGGGGCGTTCGGTGCAGAGGGTCTTTGGGATGTTGGGTTCCTCCGTCCGGCAACACTCACGGTTGAGGGGGGCTGCCAACAGAGGCTGCTGGCAATGTCTGGGAAGCCACGAGGAGTCACTCCACAGTGGACTCTGTACCTTGAGGGCTTGGGGACCTCGCTGACACCGTAGGCCCACTTCAACACGGGCTGGGGGACTCTGATGTAGTGGTGCTTGGTGGTGTCAGGTTTTGGCAGGGCTGGAGCCCTCTTGGTCTTTCTTTGGCTGTCTGCAGGATGCAGGGGACAGTACTGCTGTCCCTCAGGAGGTCTTGGTTCCTGGGCGAAGGCTGACAGGTCTCTCGGCTTTGGAAACTCAGCAGCTGCAGGATAAGTCGACTTCTTGAGTAACTGGCTAAGTCAGCAGGCAGGCTGGCGCCAAGTCAGTTGCTGGGTCTTCAGTTCTTGCTGTGCGACACTTCTTGTCCATCTTCTTTCTTCTGGTGCCGGGGGCTCCCCTAAATACTACATTTAGGGGTGTTAGGGGTGTGTATGGTAGTAGCCAATGGGCTACTGACCTGTGGGGTCACTACACCCCCTATTTGACCACTTTCTGTTGGAAGCGGGCATAACCCTGTCCCAGAAATTACTAGATGCCATCACAAAGATGGCTACTTCTGAAATATTGTTTCCACCTCAGTTTAGCCCACATTATGGGTGGTACTGGCCTGAGAGTGGCACGTCTACCTAACTAGCTAATTTTCCCACCTGTCCAGGTGCCAAAGGGGATCTGGACAAGGGGTCAGCTTCCTCTCCTGTGAGGAGGAGCCAGTTCGCATTTCAAAGGCAGCAGCTCTTTGAAGCTTGGCGGCCTAGGAAGGCCAATCAGCAGGTCATCCTGTGACACGGGGTGTGAAACCCTCTTCCTGGACAGGCTTTTGTTCTTGGTCTCCTGAGAGCAAAAGCTCTCACCCTAGGAGGTCAGAACAGTGTCTCGAGTGGCAGGCTGGCAGAAACCAGTCATGGAGCACACCAGAGGCTGGTAGGTTTTCAGGGGCACCTCTAAGAGGCTCTCTGGTTTAATGTATTTGTAAATCCATCACTGGAATCAGTGTGGGTTTACCAATACAAGATGTTTGATACCAAACATACTACCTTCAGTGAAGCCATCATGTAGCTGGGGAACTCATTTTCACCAGTGTTCAGCACATGTTTTAAAATGGCTTCCTTGATCACTTTTACTGGCAGTAAAAGGACTGACTAGCACAGAGACATATCTGCTCATGCAGGTATACCTTCAGGTGTAATATTTAGCACCCTGCCTTAAGGCTGTCAGCCCTGCTGTATGGGTGACTTGCAAATATTACATGCAGTGGTAAGGGACATGGCACACAGGGATGTGTGACATGTCATGATTTTACTTTTTTCTGCACCAAGACACGCAACCTGCAATGGCAGCCTTGCATGTGCTTGGTAAGGGGTCTCGTAGGGTGGCACAATTTGCGCTGCTGCCCTTAGGGACCCTCTTTAGTACCTCAGGCCCTAGATACCAGGGGTGCCATTTACTAGGGACTTACAGAGGATGCTAAAGGTTTTGCCAATTGGGGGAACAATTGAAACAAGACTGGTACTGGGGACCTGGTTAGAAGGAACTCAGTATACTTCAAAGTTGCATCAAATACCAGGCAAAAAGTGGGGGGTACTGCAACAAGAACCCAGCTCCCTACATTTATAGTTATCAGCTGAAAGTGTGTCATGCAGACTTTATCCTGTAAGTTCACAGAATTTTATGAAATCAGTAATGAATGTTTGCAATGATTGCATTTAGATACATCTGTTTTACAAAGATAACGTTCAAGGTGTAGTTTATATTTTAGTCACAAGTTGAAGGCGTATTCATGAACATTTTTATCCTGTGAAGCCAATACATTTTTGTAATGGTTTTTATTGACCACAAATACAGTTGATTGGCTGAAAAAACAAAATCTAAACTGATTGGTACAGTTCTTCACATCCATATTTGATCACTTTGATCTTCATATTCTTTCCAAGACAGCAGATAAATTGACCAAATATAATCAGATTTGAAGACCAGAAAATTAGGCTTCCCTCTCATCTGGGACAAATTCCAGATGGGCCAAAGGCCATGGCTACCTGTGTAATGATATTGTAACTAATTAAACAGCCCTGAGTTTAAATACAATTAAGCGAGGCAGACCTGACTGCCGCAAACTGGGGTGGTACTGGGGGTCTAGCCAAAAGCTTCAGTTTTTAGGGCTGGAGATGTTCTTCTGACCCAATATCACTTCCGCTACTAATATGACAAGCAAATATTTTAATTAGCCCTACCTGCTCTTAGTCATGGAGCCCCATCCCACAGCAGTCTCCTTATTGGCTGTTAAAAAGCCTTTGATGCAGTCCATTTTTCTTTCTTTGACACGCAATGATGATGCTTTGACACACTTTTTTTTGGCACTTGACACAGGCACTTACAGAAGTGTGAATATGGCAAAATAATATCTACACGCTATGTTGTGAGGGAGTGATGATATATGCTGATTAGAACTGACGCTGGCGTCTGCTGGGGTTGTGCCACAAGTTCTATGTCTTTGGAATGATGGATAATAAATAAGTTTGAGGAAGTTAAATTAGCCCTGAAGAAGTCCCATTGTTCTCCGGAACAAAACGCGGTGGCTGTGCTTATCATCGTATTACGAAATGAAATAAAGATTACTTTTCCAATCGCATATGGTTCACTGGATTTTTGGATCTCTTGTTCGACTAACTGAATATTAGTGAACACTTATTTCAATAATGTGAAGTTGCCCTTCTCATTTCTATGTGATCGTTATTGGCTGTTGAAGAGCCTTGAATGCAGTCCCAAAGAATCTCACTCACAATATGTCCTTTTTTAGGAATTAAAAATGATGTTATTTTTTCTGGCACCTCGTTTATGAAGGCCATTTTCCAATAAGGAACAATGCATCAGATATGTTCAGTAACTTAAACCTCTGTCTGTTGTACATCCAGTATTTTTATCAGGCACACATTTTTCTAAATGGCACAAAAATGTATTTGTGACAGCAGAGGAATAATGCTAATTTCTACTGTGGCATGTCTTGAAGTCTTTAATTATTTCAAAGGCACCAACTCAGAGCTCCTTAAAACGAAATATGCTTTCTGCTCTCAGCTGCTCTTGTGTTCTAGGAGACCGATCTTAAAAAAACAAGAATTCAGGCCTGACTGAATCCTCTGACGAATGCTCTTTCAGCATAGTTTAATTTTTTTATTAAGGATTTGCGAATCGGTTACCACCAACTTTCAATTGGCGGTAAATTGCAAATGTTTTACAACCACATTTCGGTCGCAAAACATTTGTACATACCATTCTAATTTGGTATAAGGAAGGGATGCCCTCAACACGCCCCTTTCAAATACCAAGTCACAAAACCCAAATCGCGATTCGGGAACAAGTTACTGATTTGCAAAATGGCCTTTATACATCACAAAATGCATTTATGTGGTTGTACACTGCCCGATTCGCAGAATCTGGCAGTCTGCAAACACAAAAATGCTTCGTACATCTAGCCCCTAGTTATGGTATTTACTCTGATGGTTCGACACACACCACAAAAGCAGAAAGACAAAACATTTTGAGCAATCTTAAAAATGGAAATACATCAAAGTAAACAAACACCTTTGACGTCTATTTCGAAGACCGGATACTGATTTGAGATGTTTATTTGAGACATAATTAGCAGCCCACTTTTCTCCCTAGAAAGAACATAAGTAGCAATGGCAAGGTTGATTTCAAGATGTCTTAAGTGTCTACTAATTTCTACAGTGTGAAGAACATACTTTATTTGTACTAAAAAGTGGATCAATGCATGTAATTGGTGAAAAAGTAACAATTAAACCGATTTTAAAATAACAGTTTTGGAAGGCGGATGTATTTGCAGTTCTCGCTACCTCTATACCTAGTACCAAAAACCTGCTACTGAATTTTCTAGTCAGGCTAACATAGGGGGTCATTACGATGACTGGCGGATTGCCACCGCCCGTATGGCGGTGGCGATCCGCCCGCCATTCCCCTCCGCCCGCATGCCATTTCTCCCCCGCCACATTACGATGGCGGGGGGGAGCCCGGCGGACGGAAAGACTGTCCGCCGGTTTTCCGCCGGTCACACAGGTGACCGGGCGGAAAAGGGCAGTAATATGGTGGCGGTGTCTGCAAGACACCGCCATCCATATTATGATGACTGCGGAGATGTGCCTTTCCATGGCGGCAACGCCGCCATGGAAAGGCATACGGTCTTTTACAATGGAGGCCCGTTGCGGGCCCCCGGGGGAGGTGGGGGGTGCACTTGGGGGGTACCTTTGGTACCTAGGTACCCCCCTACATTGGCATGCACAGGGTGGCAGGCACCGCGCGGTGCCTGTCACCTTGTGCATGCCAATGCACGACGTGCATTCCCAGCATTGTGGCGGGCGGTGCTGTGAACACCGCCCGCCACAATGTTGGGAATAGGGGATACCACCGCCACTGTGGCGGTGGCATCCTAATACTCGCGGCGGGACCGCCGCTCCTATGGTGGACGGTCCCATTCACCGCTATGGTGGCGGGCGGACTTTGTCCGCCCGTCATCGTAATGACCCCCAAAGTTCCTCAATTATCATGTGCATTATATTCTCAGTCATGTTAATGCTTTAAACCTATTGTTTTTGGTTTCGTCTGACCTACCCTAAGCTAACTGCAAATGTCTGGAATTTGATTCATTCTCAGCAAAAACAAAAATGTGATTCAGTGTCCTACCTTTCACTACAGGCAACTTAGTATCAGGTGGATCTGATTCTTTAAAACCTTCTTTCAACTGCTCCTCTTGTATCTCTTCATCCTCACTATCATCTTCAGAAGATGATTTGTCATCTGATGAACTGGCAAAGATGGCTTTAAACATGTCCATGGATGGTCGGGTCTCTTCAGTTTCCTCCTCCTGCTTTTGATCTGTGCTTTCTTTATCAGTCTGAACATGAATGAAAAGGATATCAATTAAATATTTGAAGAAGCTTAGCTGAATTCAACATTTGCAATACATAACTCTTACATTACAATATCCCACATAACAGGAAAAGAAATGACAATGAGTAATGCTACATTACATTAGATAAAGGCAATCACAATGTGTGTATAGTTAAAAAAACAAAAACAATCCAGCACAACTCACATTTTTAAAACAAAAAAATAAATATATAGGACAGATGATTTATTGCATCTTTAAATTGATAGAGATCCACACTTTGATAATAAAGCAAAAACACGTTGTCAAGAATTTTGTGACTTCTGCCACTGATTGGTATTGTGTCGGATATCAATCTAGAGATACAAAGGCATTTTATTAATAACAGATATTTATAAATGTGCATAAAATTGTGCAATAGGAGAGATTATCACTTGTATCACAGAAAGAAGAAAGTGAAGAAGGTGGTTAGTACTGGGACGGCAAATGAGTAGTTATTTTCCGGCAGACCCCTTCTTACGGCACAGCTTCATTCAGGTGAGTTTTATTATCTGCAGCCCAAAAGGCCTTCAAGCATTGCAGTAAATGGTACATTTATTAAAGGAATATAGTCACATAAACAGGGTACACTTGCACTGTAAAATATTCTGTGTTGCTATTGCAAGTGGTTGAATCATGAGGGTCTTTCCCACAGTGCTCCAGATGAGGGAGAGTAGCTCTTGTGACCTTCCAAACAAACCTATAGTAAAGTGTTGTGGGCTATAAGTTGTTTCTTAAGGGGTGCTTTGTAGTGGGGATTTGGATATCACAGCTCTCTTGTCAATTTCTGAGGTCTTAGCATACCTCATTAAGATCGGCAATACTATTACAATTTGGAGGACTATTGGCTTTTCCTAAGGTGTATGTGGGTGTGTGTTATATTCGTTGTCATGGTACATTGTTAGATGCTAAACTGCTCTATCTGGAATGTTTCACACCTGAGAGCTGGGAGGGATGGCTGGTCTGACAACCTTTT
The DNA here is from genome assembly GCA_963921515.1 of Calotriton arnoldi. Classification (NCBI taxonomy): domain Eukaryota; kingdom Metazoa; phylum Chordata; class Amphibia; order Caudata; family Salamandridae; genus Calotriton; species Calotriton arnoldi. The sequence continues at coordinate 399,778 of CAWUFW010007262.1, read as the reverse complement.
GTGTTCTTTTGAACATGGCACTGATCTTTCTCTTCTAATGTGATTTGGTAGGATCTAGTTCATTTGCTTTTGTCCTTTGGTGTGGCATAGTGTCCGACTACACTCTGAGCGAGACACCATGTCCCTTCTGTCCCGGTCCTTGGAGAATACAACAGAACACTTACAGGGCCTAGCCATTAAACCTAAAGCCAGCCTCGAAGGACACTTTGTCAAAGGCCTTCCTAGCATCACCAGCCAACACTGCCTTAAGAGGGTAACATATTTTTGCAAGATGAAAAACAGGCATTGTGATGCAAATCTGTATATGAAGGAAAACGGAGAGATACAACATTTTGTGAATCAGAATGCAGGAGGGGTGGAATCACTCTGTTTAGCATATCTGCAAGCACCTCAGCATAGAGCTGGCCTTTTAAAGGAGTTTGGCCTTTAAGACTCAAATTTAACAGCTGGCCTTTCAACGAGTTTGGTCTTTAAGACTGAAATCTAATCTTTTGAGCAGGGAATATAACTTCACAACCGCTGGCGGCAGAGCCGGCCTCTTATGTCCCCAGCAGAGCAGCTCCACCCCATCTATAGGATTCCCATCCAGTCAGGGCTCAGCTCCTAGATGACGCAGTGAGGTCAGCGAGGTCTCGGAGGCAGCTTTTGCCAGCTGAGAACCTGTTGCCCCCTCCTACACTGCCCACAATAGTAGGCCACGGTCCCAGTCACTAGTGACTCTCGACGTTGCTTAAACTGGAGCTCGGTTTCCTGCTTGCCTCCCCCTGCTGCTCCTCGTGGGTTCGGGATGCCAGTCAGGCCATGATCAAAAGTCAGGCACTGCGGGCAACCCATAGCTTGAGAGGTTCGAAGGGCGAGGGGTTCAAGCGTAGCCTGCGGGACAGCAGCTTCCTCTTTGTGGCGGTCATGAAAGCCTGGTGAACCGAGCGCTGGTAGCACATAGAACCTGGGCAAGCACGATTCCTAATATTTTTAAGGATCAAAATAATCACTATCTGTCACCATCATTCCAAGACTGCAACCCTAATGTTTGATTAACAACTTTTTCTTAAGACTTCCAGCCACCTGGGATTAAGTCATAGCTGCCAAGTATCCCAGGTTCATGCAGAATAAACTCAATGCATTTCCTTTGAGTAGTCTGGCAAATACTTCTTAGATTTTTTTTCTTCCTGGTAACAGGTTGTTCCTAAATCTTGCATCTTCAGCACTTAGCTGCCAGATCCTGCTGCCTCAACCAAGGTACCCTCAGATAATTCTTCATATCAGCATTGTTAACTGGGGAGTTGAGAGTGTTGTAGGAAATATAAAAAATGAACACGCTGTACAAAATATGAAGCACGAGAATATAGCAAAACAACAAACAAAGCAGAAACCACACAACGCTTCGTGGTTAAAAAAACAGTTTAGGCACAATTCCCGCACTGACACTAGAAAGGTGAAAAGTTCACTTAAGGATGCAGTGGAATAGGAAACTTAAAAGGGTTTTCTGTTAAAGGCCAAATCATGTCTAACAGACATGAAAACATTTATGACATCAGCACACAAGTCCACAGGCACGTACCCCGTGCCTTCAATCAGATTGCGGCGTGATTAGACATGGGTTCATGTAACTGAATTAGCCCAGAGCACACACAGGGCTAAGGTGTTTGATTAAACAATGGGTGCAGGGAAGTAATTTGGTTCTGAGCACACGGAGGTCTTAGGCGCACAATACTGGAATCACACACTTGCCTTAAATTGCGTTTACTATAAAACTCACATGCATTCACAAGCAGATCTCCTCTGCGGTGCGACTTCTTCCATCCTTCTTCTTCGTAGGTTGCAGGTATCTGACTTCTGGGTTCAGGGCTGCCCCATAAATACTGTCTTTAGGGGGCGTTTTAGGCTATTTCTATGGGCACTACAGTCACAGGCCTAACAGTGACCTCCACTGGGACAACCCTTACTCTTTTTGTCTCCCCTGTCACATACTGGTTATACTGGTTTGAGAGTACAGACCTGTCATGCACTACAGTGTGGCTGGCACAGGTACCTCTCAGGGCAGTGGTTGGGATTCCATTTACCAATAGGTGGTGGAAGTGTCTACTCCCCTCTGGAATCTCCAACTCACCTTTTGGGTCCATTTTCCATTTGAGGGCTATGTGGACTTCCTCATCTGAGGGACTACCCTCATAGGCTACACTGGCAACCCCTGGAGTTATACAAGGGGCTTTGTTTTCAGGACAGCTAGGTTTCCTTGGTGTGGTGTCCTGTCTTTTGACAGTTGTGACACCATACCTTGTTGGGATCCTTTCCCTTGCTTTGGTCAAACAAGGGAGACACACTCTCAGGTGTGAGAATTTGAAAGAGTGAAACACAACCTCTGTGACGGTGTCATTTATTTTGGGAGGTCTGTGACTTTGCAAAAGACACAATATCTTCAAAGTCAGGCTTGAAGTCTACCCACTTCTCCTCAGGTCGCAGAAGAAGTGGGGTTCTTCCTCAATTTTTAAGCTTATTCCTAGCTCCAGAGGACAGCAGCAGAAGTTCTGCCGTAGAACCAGTCCACCCTCTGTGCTGTGGCGCAGATCTTTGTAGAAGTAAAAGGTGAAATTATATTCTAGCCTCAAATGTCATTGTTTGAGGTACTAGGAGCTACGCCAACCACTCTCAGATGCCAAAGTACAATTACAAATCTGGAGAGAGCACCTCCAAATTAAATACATGCTTCAATGTGTTAAGTCAGCACCATGGATAAATGGCTCTGGTATATTGTGAGAAATACGGGGTATAAGGTATATTCATAGAGCACATCTCTTTGTCTCTGTTACCATGAGACGACCATGCCTTTGGCCTCTTTTTTGCAAAAGTGGCACTTTGTGCAAGCTGCAGGATGGCTGTCTGGATTAGACTCGAAACAGTAAACACAAGGTCATATTGCTCCCCCTATAGCATTTGGGGGTTGAAAGCAGACATAACAGCCTGTGCTACAATGGGCTGCACAGGCAGGGTGCGCACAGGACAGTTACCAGTAAGGTCTACAATTCTCTTCTAGTTCACAGTCATCTTGTAGCTACACATGGCTGTGGAGAACCCCAGGTAGCCGTAAACCGTGCACTCATTTATACACACCATGTTTACCACAAACATTGAGCATTTTGAGGGAGTGAGGGTTCCCAATCATGGTAGTATATGCAGATTTTCCCAGAAAGTGAACGTAGATACTCTCCACACTAGAGCTGCAGGAAAAAGGCCTTAACCTCATAACTAGAATAAAGCACCACAAACACCTAACCCTGTGGTTGTCTGTCAAAGGGGCATTGGATTCTCATGATAAAAGGGGGTATTCATGGTGTGAATCCCCATCTCCAGCAGGGGTTCTGGCGCAGGTTATACTGACCATACAACCACCTTTAGGTCTCTCCCAGTCTAAGTACCCTGTGGAACCCCAAACATTCTAGGTTATTCAATGTGCTCTATTCCTTTAAGCACCCAACCTCTTTTATAGAAGGAACTGTAGGAAAAGTGTTATCCCTCATCTCTGCTGACGAGGCCTGCAGCATCAAATCTTATGTGTTGGATGCGTCAATGGAAATAGAGTCTGAAGGGGATGGCCTATGCCTATGAGCTGCATGCCGTGCTACTGCTTAAGATGACTGTGGTTTATTCCATAACACCATTACCTTATCAGCCAGTATCACATTAAAAGGCAACAAATGCCTTCCTGCCACAATTTCAGTAAATAGATTAGATTTCAGCTCTTCTGAATGAAGATTAACGTTCAAGCATTCATCAGTATGGCAAGAAGGCAAAACATTCTCATCCTCACTAAAACCACCCTCATCTAGAGTATAGCTTCTCAAACCCCAAACCTTCAGCGGCAGAGCCTAAAAGATCCAAAATGCTTCAAAGCATCATGAGATGCCACTCTAGGTATTTGAGGAAACTCAGTCTTTTGCAAATAAGCCTTAGTATTAGCTCTCACATTCTTTATAAAATACTCAGTCACTGGAGTTTTCGACTCCATCAATGTTGAGCTGACATCGCACCAGAAGCTAATCCTGATTTCGATACTGGGGCCAGCTTCATCTGTTCTGAAGTGTCTTTCTTAGCCTCTGAACACAAACTCGAGACCAAACCTGCTAAGTCTAAATTGAGTCCACTAAAAACAACTGCACCATTTTAATCTTCTCAACTCCAGAAGGTGTACTTCGGGTTGATCCTTGGAAAAAATAGGCAGCCTAGACCCTAATTATGACCTGGACAGAGCAGTATCCCCAGGTGGCATACCAGGTCACAAGATTATAAGTGGCCCAGTGTTTCTGCACCCAAATTTCCCAGTTGCGAGAACACTAGACCAGATTTTACCAGGAAAACAGCTTTGAGCTTTTTGCTCCAAACACATCTCAGTCACAGCCCCATACCCCAGCCAGCCTCCTCCTAAGGCATAAGGGGAGCATTTAATGCTCCACATTGCCAGGCCAAATCCTGCTCTTACCCATCCCACTTTCTATATCCTCCCCACAGAACTTTTGTAAACCACATCGGCTTCTGCTCACATTTACCACTTGCTCAGAGGAGGTGCTACATGTGAAACTTAGTCATCAAAGAAATGGGCCTGAGACATTACTCCCTATTCCTCACTCTATTGAGATTAGCTTGTAAAAGCGAAGTAGGCTGTGGAGATGCTGGCCAGAATTATTCTTTCAGGCCACCCATAATCTCCGCATCTCACTCTGCCTAGCTTGTATTTGGGCCATAACCTCTTTAAAGCATTGCCTTTGATTGACTGAAGCACTAGGACAAGGAAATCTCACCTCTGAACTCATTGACAACTTCTCCAGGGCTGGACTGGGTTCCAACAAAGACAAATGTGACTCTCCCCTGGTAGTATTGCTTCTCTTCTTGTGAGTTCTTTATGTGAGGACAACAACCTACTGTGCTATCCCTAAGTTTCTTGTGCTTCCTGTCTTTAGACTGCCCCCACTGAAGCAGAACTGTATTTTGAGTATGCAGCTGACAAAAGAAGCCATCTCCCTCAAAGCCTTAGGTTGCATCAGGAAAAAAGGTAATATGTCGCTGAATTGTGAGACCTACCAAAACTTCTGAGACACTAACCACGACGGCCAATAACTGACCTCAACAACAGGAACATGACATGAAGCCAGGGAACTTCGGAGGAGACAGTTTCAGTTACTGCCAGTCAAGGAAAAAAAACAATTTTTCCCAAAGAAAACGCAGAAAACTTGACCGATTCACGATGGTGTCTGTTGTGCCTGTAAACAATTGGAACTGGACAACCCCAAGCTCAATGCCTGCCTTCTAAGGACACTGCCTCGCCTAACCCACAATGTCGAACTAGACCAACCCGTGATTGTTAGCTGGCTTTAAGCTTCTCCCTAGCGCAAAATTGCTTGAAAACTCTTTTCAGGGTAGTCCAAGACCTTTCTGACCAGTATCTTACCTCACCCCCCAACCCGCACCCCCTCTACTATTTCAGGCTCAATGCAAGGAACTTGCTGACTTTTTTTTAATTAAAAACGTAACTGACATCCAGGCTGGTCTTATGGATGCTAGAGCCAACAACCCTAACCTAACGCTAGAAAGTTCTAGTTCTTTCCCGATCCCGCCTCTCTCTAGGGAGCTTAACGCACAAGGTGCATGCAAGTCATCAGCAGGGTTGCAGTCCTTTATCCCGCTGGACCAACCCCGGCTGATAGGCCTCCTGGCTTCCATTAAATCAGGGCACCCTTAGACCCTCTTCCCCTAGCCAAACTATTTTAAACCCACAAGCATACAGCTGGTGCTAGAACTCCTGAACATCTCCCTAAGCAAAGGGCTGCTGCCCCAGGCCTGGAAGCACTCGATGGTCCTCCCCTTGCTCAAAAAGCCTCACCTGGACTCTGCCAATCAGTCCAATTTCAGGCCTATCTCACTACTCCCTATCTTCTCTAAAATACTCGAGAAACAGGTCAACTCTCAGCTCACGCACTTGTGGAAACCCAGGACGCCCTCCACCCTTTCCAGTCCGGTTTCCGAGCTAGGTTCAGTACTGAAACTACCCTTTTGGGAGTGACCGAACACTTAAGACAACTTGTGGATTCTGGTGGCACAGCCACGTTGATCCTACTGGATCTTAGCCCTGCGTTCGACACTGTGTCCCATGCTATTCTTTATGAAAGACTGATCCTTCTGGCTGTCCAGGGCTCAGCTGTGGCATTGCTCTCCTCCTTCCTGTCAAACCGCATATTCCAGGTCTTTTCAAATAATTCAGCGTCGGAAGCTCTCCCCCTGTCCTGGGGCGTTCCCCAGGGTTCTATCCTCAGCTCATTGCTCTTTAACATCTACGCCCGCCGGCGGACCTGGTGGAAAGCTGCGGGTTTACTCTGTTCTCCTACAAGGACGACACCCAGATTATTTTCTCCCTGTCGTCAGGACAGCCAGTCAACTAGGAAGATCTTAGCTCGTGCCTCAGCCTGGTTGACACCTGGATGAACACCAACTTCTTGAAGCTAAATGGCGACAAGACTGAGGTGATGATAATGGGCCAGAACCAGTGACTTTGGGACCCTCATCACTGGCCGGCCATGTTGAAAATTCCACCTATCCCCACCAATAAAGTAGAGGACCTTGGTTTCTTGCTGGACTCGACCCTATCTATGAAGCCTTACGTTACTAAAGTGGCCTCTATGTGCTTTGCAACCTTAAAATGGCTAAAGAAGATACTGTGGTTTCTTCCATTCTCGGCTCAAAGAACTGTCGTCCAGGCCTTGATACTCTCCAGGCTTGACTACGGCAACATTCTATACCTAGAGGCTGATAAGGCGTCCCTAAAGCGCTTACAGGTGGTTCAGAATCCCGCAGCCAGGCTCCTGTTCTGCCTTCCAAAAACGTCTTCCACATCGGGGCTTCTCCAGGAACTTCATTGGCTCCCAGTGACCAAGTGTATCGATTTTAAAGCACTATGTTATATGCATAAGATCTGCTCCCGCTCAGGACCTCTGTACTTGCAAAAACTGGTGCGCCCCTACTATCCGGCTCACACCCTGCGATCCAGTAGTGGCTTTCGGTTTACTGTCCCGAGGGTTAGGTATGCTTGCATGAGGGTGTTGGGTGGGTGCGCTTCTTTCTCTTTTCTTGGTCCCAGGCTATGGAACGCTGTTCCGGCCTCTTTAGGATGCTGCACCTCCCTTTCCACTTTTCGCAAGGAACTAAAGACTTGGCTGTTTTAGCTCCTATTAGACTGATTTACAGGTTCTCTAAGCGCTGGGAAGCCCTGTTAGGGTAGCCATGTGCTATACAAGAACTCTATAACAATAATAATAACTGACTTCATTAGCACTGTATGCTGTTTTATGGAGCTATGACATTAACAATGGAACCTCACAAATCCACAGTAGAGGCCTAGAGATCGACTTAGTGCCAGAGGAGAGGTACTTCAGTGCAGTTTTGTTCCAGGCCAGTTTGATCCCTGGCATGGTTCATATAAGGAGGCATATGCATTAGATGTGAATTTCTGATTGTTAAGATGTGTTGTTCAAGTTCTGCGTATTTGGTTGAGATGAGTTTGCATCTAGGTGTGGTGTGACTAAGAGTCTAGTGTAATTAAATGGTTTTTTGCAACATTATTGTAGTTTTTATCTTGCTTTTTCTTTAATATAAAGAGAAGATGTTGTATTCTACCTGGAGGCCCAAGATTTCATCTCTTGTCTTCATGGAACACACTCCGTTATGTTGCTGTAGAGAGGTCTGTTACCTGGTGTTCTATAAGAGGCGGCTAACTCAGAGAGAAACCAGGGTTGATATACAAATAACACCTGCTCTTGCCTGTTTATATGTACATTACATTTAATAAACTTTCTTCTAAAGTTTTTATGTGTTGGCCTTTTCCTGCCACCAATCGCATCTTAACAGAAGCTTAGTGTTTTGATTAGAGCCTACTTTATAAGTAGCACACTAGGAAAAGGCCATCAGATATCTTGCGTGCTTCAGGAACACAAATATACCAGTTTCTTATGGAGTAGCCATAGGGCTGGAGTCTTATAAGGAATGGATAGCAAGCAGTTTACCATTGAAGAAAGTATCATTGATGCACTCAGTAGCAATCATGTATTAAAGCAATTTTGGAGGCAATCTACATAACAGGCTACAGCTCTCTGTCTTTATCTTGTGCGTAAAATATCTGTGAGTGAAACATGTCTATGTTGTTCTACATTATATGTGCATGTAGTCACTTACATAATGTTAAATTAACCCTTGACAGAATAGTTTTGTTTTGATCACTGGACCTGGGTCACTATTCCGCAAGTAATAAATTCAGTGTCCTAAAGATATAGTCAAATTAGCAACCTTGCAGAGCTTCCAAGCCAAAAAGTTGATTAGTACTAAAATTAGAAGAAAGAATTTGGAACTAGGAGGAGGAAGCCTGATATGTGCTGGAAGGAGGCAACAGAACTCCAAATGGCCACACTTTACTATTCTCCTAAGATTGAGAAATAACTGTATACAAACACTGGGGAGAAGCCAGTAGAGCATCCGAGCTGTGTTCTCCTGTGCACATTCAAAGAGCTGTGTTCCCCTGGTAACAGACCTTTTAAGCCACAATTTGAACGAGAAACAAGAGTAAGAAGCAGCATTAATGGAAAAAGAAGCAATATGAACAGAAAGGACTCTTGGGCTGCGTACGGATAGATTTTATGTGTACAGAGAAAAATTCCCTTGTAAAGTGAAGAGACTGCAAATGAGGGCTTATGCTTAACTCAAGCATCTATTGCCCCTGAACACAGTTGAATCAAAGACTTGGATAAGCCATGTCACTGTAAGATAACCCTTTTCAGAGACTGAACCCTGCAGAAGATAATGGGTATTGGGGCGGGAGGATGAAAGAAACAGCATAATGCAATTCAACACTGTTAACGAGACAAAACACACAAAGGATAAATAATGAAAATTCTACATGTTAGGCATGGATTACCGAACACTACTCTTTGCAAAATAAAGTGACAATATCTCAGGAAGGGTCAAACATTACCCAGCCAATGGAAATGGAGGTTTAGAAGTTAACTGTATATTTACTATGATGTTTTTGAAAGCCCAAACCAAGCAGTAGGGTACCTGAGCGCATGTTACGGAGATAAAAAATAAACTAGAATAAACATATCAAAATACAAATTGTAGTTTAAATAGAACTGTCAATGAGGTAACAAGAAAATCCCCCAGTGAACTGATTTTTTGTCCAAGTCAACATTTAGATCAATTGGCAATTATCAGAGATTGCTCAAGTAGAATTGACAAAATCTACTTTGTTCATAACTATCATCATATTTATGTTGAATGAATGAGTGAAAGAAACATATTAAGTGAATGGTTGCCCCAAGAAAGGTCTGGCATTTGACATATCGGTCTGTTCTATAGCCAACCAGTTTATGAGGGGAAAAGCCAGAGCTTAATGGATTTCTGAAATAAGTGATAGCTCCTTTGGAGGCGAAACTTCAGAGGCAAAGTTTTCCAAGATTGAGTTGCAAGGAATGAGAAGGTGCATCCTTGAACTCAGATCTTTCCAATCAGAGAGTAAGTCAGCTGGTGGGTAGAAGCAGACTGTAGCACTCTTGTTGGATGATACAACCTGAATTTGGCTTGAAGATAAACTAGACCTTACTGGGATGCTGCATGATCTGATTGCAAAGGCACATTATTTTGAACACTAACCCTTAGCTATCTGCAGCCAGTGTAAGGTTACCAAATGTGGTGATATGTACGTACTGTGGTATAAAGACATGATGCTGCATTCATTACGAGTTGCAATCAGGCACAAGAGAATTAAGACTTGAATGAAGGATTGCCAGTATGCCATTTCGCATGGTAATCTGAGACAGAAGAAACAGGATCAAATTTCATGCTTCTAGGAGGACATATGATATGGAGGCAGAAAAGTTAATTAAGGAAGTTTTGGACTGAACCAAGTGTCGCAAACACTTGCTAGGATCACTTTATTATATGGTTCTTAACTGAGGCACCTAACGAGTCTATGATTAACATGAAATTTATTGTTAATAGTGATACATGGCCAAACATTAATGGCAGTAAATTAAGCAGGCACTTGCCAATAATATTTTCAAAAGTTCCCCTGATTTTTTTTTTTTTTTTTAAGTATCTTTATTGCATTTTTCCAACACATACATCATTACATTAACACACTTGGTGCTTATTGGTAAAGCATTGGTACCATGTTCAAAAGTTCCTCTGATATGAATGAGAAAGTGTACAGTTTCAATGAGTGGATTAGGTCTGTTCTTTATCAGATAGTGCTGGGGAAACCACATGCTCTAAATCAAATGAACCTTCATACTCAGAAAATCTTATACTACTGAAGAACAATTGTAAGGTAGCAGAAAGACAAAGGCATATTGTGTTTGACAAGTCTACAGAAGTATAAAAGCATTGAATATCGCACAATCTGAATGCTCTGTCAAGAGAATCTTTTCACCGACTACTCCCACTAAAGAGATCTTTGGAGTAGTCTGGGCACACACTTCCCATTCTTGTGAAATTAGGTGTCTGCAGGTAACAAAAGACTCATACCTTAAACGTTTGGACTTTTTTCAGGGAAAAAAATCAATATGAGTAATGCTACATTTGAACCTGTATCTGAGGTCTTTCCTGTGACTTCTAAGTAATTTCAAAGTCAATAGGGCAATACGAATTCCGTTGATTAGTTTACTTTTGCCTCTGTTCAGGTAAAGTAAAGTAATTATCTTAACATTAATTAGGTTCCCTCCTTTGATTCTTGCAAAACAAAATATTGCATCTTAGTTAGTAAGGACAGCACTCCTAAATTGCCGGGCTTGTGCAATTCCTCTTTAGCCTAAGGCCAAGTCTGTGTACTTTGAACAGATGCCATGATAATTCCACTTCTCAAGAAAGTTGGTGTTGATCTCAAAGTCTTGTTAACTATTGTTCCATCTCCCTTGCTTCCTTTAGCTACCAACATCACAGAATGTTTTATTAATGGACATTTATCAGCTTACCTAGAAAACATTAAGATGTTGAACCCAGCACAAGCACAATTTCGGTGATTACTTCAGCTTTAGACGATTTACAGATAACATTAGATAAAATACATTCTGCCATCATGTGCCTTTTGGATCTGTCCATCACCGTTGACACAATCTACTACCCCATACTGCTCAGGCATTTGGCAGAGATAGGGGTAGAGAACAGTGTGCTTAACTGATTTACATATTTTCTGTAACCCAAGCTCAGATTGTTTGGTTGATGATTAAAGATCTGCTAAGCAAGTGTGGCATCCCAGTGACTCCTCCTTTACTCCTATTTTAAAAAAATCTATTTGTCCCTTGCCCCAGCTTATTTGATCGACTGACTTTCTATTTTATGGGTATCCTGATGACATCCAACTGATCATTTGCTTCAGTGGTAACAGTGTCAAGTGTCAGAGAGTATACTGGCCATTGCTAAATGTTTCAGCTGGTTATGGTGTAACCTATCAGAGAAAGCAGCTTCCACAGGACCGTCAGAGTCCCACAACACTCAATAGTATATTCTACCTAAAATACTGTTACTGAAGATTGGTGTAATCATCGCATACCATTCACTTGCTTATACTGCACACTAATAGCATTCGCTTATACTGCACACTAATACTGCAATTCTCAATATCACCCACCTAATCTAAGACCTGAGACTTCAATGGGTATTAATATTCATTAAGGAGTCCCTCATGGCCCCATAGGAAGTCACTGGCAGGTTACTCACAGCGTCACACTTTCATCAAGAGGGCAACCTGGCTCGGCACAAAGTCTGGTCCAATGACTCCTGAATATTGAGGAGTCATAGGACCAGACTAGGTGCCAATGGACCTTTTAATGACTATTAATACCCAATGAAGTCCCAGGTCCTAAATTAGGAGGGTGATATTGAGAACTGCGGTATTACACCAATCTTCAGTAATAGTAATTTAAGTATAATATACTATTGAGTGTAGTGCACCTCAGATGGTCCTGATAAAAGCTAGATGGCCTGATAGGGTATACCATATCCAGCTGAAGCATGTTGACCTGGGGTGAGGAAGTCATTGAGCTCTCCATATATGCCCCCTCTTGTTTTTATTGGTGCTGATCTTTCCATTAAAATTGGACTACAAAAGGTGAGCAAAGTCAGGCATTTTTATTTACCTTTTTCCCAGTCCATAAACTGCAACTGCAGGGAACTCAAGTGGGGTTAAGCCCACCGGGGACCGTCAAAACGTACAGGATAAGACCTCAAGGATGAAGCATGCCACATAGAAATGTGTGGGTGAGAATCTGTTAAAAACAGGAGGGCTGTGCATCTAAAAACAAGGTAATACTGCTCACCGGATACCTCTCTTCTAGCATTGTGCTGATTCAATGGGGGAATTGAGGTATCGCTTCCCTATTCCCTTCGCTCTCTCCCTCTTGTGATTTTTCTGTCCTCTTCTGCCTCCATGGTGCGCTAGGGTATGCAGCGAGTGTCACAGCTCATACACCCTGCCTACACCTCCGCCAAGTCCAGAGCCACAGCCTTCAGACCCCTTGACAGTGATTACTTGCTGCTGCACCTCCTAGACAGTGCTTGCCTATTCACTCTCAAAGATGGGCATCAAACAATGGGAATTAGTGCAGTTGGAGATTAGTAACTAATGAGTTGCCATGGCAGATGGAATTCTCTCCTCCCCAGCCCTCCAGTTCCAAGGCCCATGCAGGCTTCATATATGTCTACCAAATAAAGCAGTGAAAGGAATGTCCTCTTTTGTGAAATCTCAGTAATACAAACAGATTTCAGTTTCCAATTTTGCCCCTGATGAAGGTATAGGATCCTACAGCAAGAGAAATATGTGTACAGATAGCTGTAATAAAAATTGGCCAATGAAATTAGTAGAAAAATAATCCCAGCCTTGTACAAAATCCAATCTATAACAACATGTTTTCATTTGCCACTACAAGGCAGACAAAAAAGAACATCATACGAGGTAGTGCAGAAAATGCACTATTGAGCCACACAAAAGACATTTTAGCATTAAGCACTTGACAGCCATACAAACTATCTTCAGCTTCTAACTTTGCCTCATCTTATACACAACTTCATATCTTTTGCAGCAATGAATGAAACAATGGGCTACAAGAATAACACATGTAGTTTTATTCTGGACCATATAATTCAAATATACGGCACTATATTTTACCTTCATAACATTTTGTTCTGATGTGGCACTTTCAAGTTTCGCTTCCAGTGATTCTGCTTTCTTCTTAACATCAACTTCTGACCGAGTAAGACTTATAAACTCAGTAATTGAATCACCTTTCTTTTCTTCAGCAGATATATCCCATCTTGACTGTTTCTTCGTTTCTAAAAGGGAAGTTGAAAAGATCAATCAGGTTACGCTACATCATGCAATATCGTTAGTCACATTCCTTTTATTTTGCTTCTTTGTACCACTTTTGAACTTGTGTCTGAAAGCAGTGTTTTAGTAATTAGAGTTACAAAATGGCAGCTGATGTGTAGGCTCTAGTTTTCCAATCACCATCAGCATTTTATTGTGTTAGTTAGACATACCTTGAATTTGTGTTAAAGAAATTTGGATTGGTGGCCAAGCAACATGGCCGTCAGGACGTGAGCCTCTTGAACTCCCAGTCCGTTCGCCCGTACATCCTGCAAGATCCTGCATACACCTCCTTCCATCAGCTGGAAACGAGTGTCACTGTAAAAAACTGGATCCCTGCAGTCGCGGAGTCGTCCCGGGACACACAACGAGCAGCGAGAGCCCGTAGTCGATGAAGCGAACTGGGCCGCCTCGAGGAGTGGCGGCTCGGGCCTGTGGGTGAGCTCGGCCTGGGGCGGAGGCTAGCGGTCGATCCACCCAGCTGAGAGGGTACGGATATCAAGGCCAAGCGGAGAAGCTGAGCCATTTCCTTCCCCCCTCCTCTTACCTCCGAGGTAAAATCTGCAGCCAGCGGTGGCGGCGAGCCTTTGATGGCCGCACATAAGGCGGGGGCGGGGACCCACCCTGAGTCGGAGATACGTGGCCTCCTCAACAAAGAAAGTAGGAGGGCAGCGAGGAGGCCTCTCCGGGCACAGTCCAATGTGCGAAGCGAGCTGCGATTCTTAATCCTGCGGCCCGCACCAGATCCTGGAGGGACCCCCAGTTATCGGGGAACAGAAGCGGCGCGGTCGTGGTTTCTGTACTGAGCACACCCAGTACCATGGGGGCAGGGGCCTCTGGTGCACTACTGAAGGAGGTGCGGCTGGAAACCAGGCTCTGCAACGTGAGCAGAGTTGCGTGGAGCTCGGGTCACAACTGGGGCCCACTGGTGCGGCGGGAGCGGGGACCGCATCACTCTTCAAAACATCTGGGCTGCAGTGATTGGAGGGGCCAATAGGGCTCCCATGCATCAGGGTGCAGAGCTGGCCTGAATCGGGACAGACCCCTGGGCTCCAGAAGGAGTAGCAGAGGAAGAACCCTCAGTGGTGTTGGAGGGAGCTTCCCTGCTGTATCGTGGGCATTGAGAACCGAGGTTACACTATTAGTGGAGCTTCACCTGGGTTTGGAGGTAAAATTAGTCAGTATCCGGACACGGAGGGAGGGGGGGGGGGATAGCCCACACCCCCGGCAACAAGCAACCATGCACACTGGGTAACCTGAACAGTGGGCAGGATGGTCAAAGATAAGGCAATGAAAGCTGAGGGCCCCAACACAATTACCCAGTACACTACCCCGAGGCGTCCCCCTCAGCGTCTGATCAGGCTAACTGGGGGAGCAGGGCTGGAATCAGAAGATGCAAGTCCCGAGCCCACCAGAGGGGAACTCATGGCCTCTATACAGGGGTCCAGGAAGGCACTTGAGGATCGTATAGAGACTGTCTCTATAGTTGTCAACTTGCTGAGGGTGGATCTGCGGAAAGTAGCTGACAAGGTAACGACAGCCGAGGCAGATATAGTAGAGCTGCGGGGGGACGTAATAACGCTCAAACAGCAAGTAGCACAGATGACAATGGCCACGAAGGTGCTGGAGCGGCGTGCGTAGGATGCAGAAGGAAGAGCCAGGCACAGCAACATCCGCATTTTGGGTATACCTGAAAAAGCAGAACAAGGGTCGGCCGAGCAATTTCTAGAACATTGGATCCGAACGCAACTTTGTTCTAAGGGCCTATCTGCGTTGTTCACGATAGAGAGGACTCATAGGGCCCTGGTGCCGCCGCCGCTCACGGGTGCGCAGCCCCATGCAATGATAGCGAAAGTGCTCAATTACCAAGACAGAGACTACATACTGCGCGCAGCAAGGAAACACCAGAACCATCAGTACAAGAATACTATGCTGTGCATTATTCCGCGGTCTAGTGGTTGGGTCCGGAATCGTAGTCTCTTTTCTCTTTTTTTGTGTGTAGCCCAGGTGGGCGTCGACGCCCCACCATTTGGTGTCCTCCCGTGACGTCGGCGCGCTTCCTCCGGAAGCTCCCACCCCTGGGCGCCATCTTCGGATTCTTTTTTTCTTGTCTTGTGCTTTTCCTGTTTATCCTTTTACCTTTTGAAGGTGTTTTCCATTTCTTAGTCCCCCTTTCCTCCTGTCTCATCTTTCTGGCGGAGGCGGGTGGGTTCGCTAGTGAATCCAAAAAGTCTTCAAGCTGCAAAACTACACTGACAGGTAAGAAACTATTCGTTTTGCAGCGTGAATCTTTCTGGATTCACTATGCTGTGCATAGACTTTGTAGCGGTTTGCTATGCGTGTGGCGGCTGGGTGGAAGATGAGCGTTGGTTGTTGAATATATGTTGAAGCACTTTTTGACCTACTTGTGCTTCCTTGTTCATCTGTATATCCACGCAGTAGTGCTTAGTGAACGTGTGCACTGAAGCCCATGTTGCCGCCAGGCAAATGTCTTGGATGGGCGTGTTTGCCAGGAAGGCGATCGTTGCTCCCTTTTTCCTGGTAGAGTGAGCTTGTGCTGCTCCTTGTAGTTCTTGGCCT
The DNA here is from genome assembly GCA_963921515.1 of Calotriton arnoldi. Lineage (NCBI taxonomy): Eukaryota > Metazoa > Chordata > Amphibia > Caudata > Salamandridae > Calotriton > Calotriton arnoldi. Next base: position 383,802 of record CAWUFW010007262.1, on the reverse strand, counting down.
GCCTGTTTGTGGCAGTATTGAATCGTCTGTGCGATCCATCGTGCGATGGTGTTTTTAGTCACAGGTCTGCCCAGGAAACTGCTTGCGAAGGACACAGAGAATTGCTTTGTCTTCCTACAATCTTTAGTCCTTTCGATGTAATGCATTACTGCTCTTCTGGCGTCCAGAGTGTGCAGTGCCCTCTCTGCGCTGGTGGATGGTTTTTGGAAGAAACTTGGAATTTGTATTGTTTGACTTATATGGAACTTTGACACCACCTTTGGCATGAAGTGTGGGTCCGTCCTCATTACCACCCTGTCATTGTGAATCTGAATGTAGGGTTCTTGTAGTGTGAGCGCCTGCAATTCACTCACCCTGCGTAGCGAGGTAATTGCTACCAGAAAGGCCGTCTTTATTGTGAGCATATGTAGAGAGGCCTTGTGAATGGGTTCGAAAGGTGCTTTCATAAGCTGTGTTAGAACTACATTGAGGTTCCATGCAGGCGGTGGCATCCTCTTTGGTGGGGCTATTCTCTTGGCCCCCTCTAGGAATCTTTTTACCACCTGAGATGTAAAGAAACTTTTCCCTGTTTCTCCTCTTGTATAGGCTACTATTGCTGCCAGGTGTAATCTTAGCGAGGTGCAGCTTAGGATACTCTTTAGCAAGTGTGTTAAGTATTTTAGCACTGTTGATTCCCTGGTGATTCTCCTGTGGAGCTTTTCCTTGGTGCACCATTGAGTGAATCTTTTCCATTTTGCTGCATAGCATTTCCATGTAGTGGGCCTCCTTGCTTCTCGCAGCACCGCCAGCGTGCTTTGGGGAAGCTTGAGGTGAGCGAACTCTAAGTCTTCAGGAGCCACGCTGCTAGGCTGAGGCTCTCTGGTTCTGGGTGGAGCACCCTTCCGTTTTGCATCAAGAGCAGGTCTCTTCTTCTTGGGAACTTGTGTGGTGGCCCCTGTGCCATTTCCACCATCTGTGAGAACCAGGACTGCCTGGCCCACTGTGGTGCCACCAGAATTAGCGTCATGTTGCTTGTTCTGCACTTGCTGAGCACCTTGTGTATCAGCGGTATCGGCGGAAAAGCGTAGGCAAATGTCTTTGACCAGCTCATCCATAGGGCATTTCCTTGGGATTGTTGGCCTGGCTGTCTGGATGCGAAGTATTGGCATTTTGCAATCTGGTGTGTTGCAAACAGGTCTATTTGTGGGGTCCCCCACTTCTTGAATAGCCTTTGCGTCTCTTGCGGGTTGAGCTCCCACTCGTGTGAGATTGATGTCTGTCTGCTGAGTCTGTCCGCTTCCACATTGTCCTTCCCTGGTAGATGTATCGCCAGGAGGTCTATTTGTAATGGGATTGCCCATTTCCATATCTTTTGCGCTAGATTTGACAGCGCCACTGATTGTGTTCCTCCCTGCTTGTTGATGTAGAACATCGTTGTGGTGTTGTCTGTTTGTACTAACACTCTTTGCCCGTACAGCTGTTTCTGGAACGCTTTTAGTGCAAGGAACACGGTCTTTAGTTCTAGGTAGTTGATGTGTTTGACAGCATCTGTTTGTGTCCATAAACCCCTTACTTTGAGCAGGTTCATGTGCGCTCCCCACCCCATTTGGGATGCGTCTGTTGTGATGGTCACTGTTGGAGTTGGTGGTGTAAATGGTTTTCCCCTCGTTATGTTGTCCTTGTTCCACCATGCTATCTCTTCCTGCACTGCGTGCGTTACAACCACTAGATCTTCCCAACTCCCTGTTGCCTGTGACCACTGTTGTTGGAGCCATTCCTGGAATGGTCTCATGTGTAGTCGAATATTGGGGACTAGGTGTATGCAGGACGCCATCATCCCCATGAGCTTGCTCACCTTCCTCACTGTCAGACGTTGCCCCTTCTGGTATTGAGGAGTCTCCTTCAGCATTGCAAAGGTTCTCTTTTCGCTGGGGAACACCCTGCCCTGAATGGTGTCGATTTGTGCACCCAGGAAGATCTTCACTTGTTCTGGTTCTAGCGAGGACTTCCCGTTGTGTATCGAGAAGCCTAGTTCTGTCAGCGTATGTGTGACCCGCTGAGCATGTAGTTTGCATTGGTTGTAGGAGTTCGCCTTTACCAACCAGTCGTCGAGGTAGGGGTATACATGTATTCCCTGTCTCCGCAGGTGTGCTGCTACGGCAGCTAGGCATTTTGTGAAGACCCTAGGTGCGGATTTTAGGCCGAAGGCTAGGGCCGTGAACTAGTAGTGCGTCTTGCTTACGGTAAATCTCAGTAGATGTTTGTGTTTTTGGTTCATGGGAATGTGCAGGTAGGCATCCTTGAGGTCTATTGTGGACATAAAATCCCCGTGCCTTATCTGAGGTATCACCTCCTGTAAGGACGTCATTTTGAACTTTTGAGTTTTTATGTATTTGTTTAGGAACCGTAGGTCCAGTATGGGCCTTAACGTTTCGTCTACTTTTGAGTACGAGGAAGTAGTTGGAGTACACTCCCCTGTTTCTTTCCTTGTATGGTACCCTTTCTATAGCCTCCTTGTGGAGGAGTTCTTGTGCTTCCTGCCAAAGGAGTGATAGCTCTTCTGCTGAGCGTGTTTTGTTGGTTGGCCTCCTGTTTGGTGGCTTTTTACCAGTTCTATACAGTAGCCGAACTGTATGATGTTGAGTATCCATTTGTCCGTTGTTATTTTCTTCCACTCCTGGAAGAAGTGTTTTAGTCTGCCTCCTACTGGTGTAACATGATCGTTGATTTTTAATTGTTCTTTGGGTCTTTTGCTGTGCCGCGCCACTAGGGATGCTGTGTGTGTGGGCACGTTTGGTATTGTGGAGTCACTTGGGGGCGGGTTGCTGTACCCCTCTCCTTGTCTGGCCTCGTCCGTTCGGTCGACCTCGAAAGGACTGGCCCCTCTGTTGGTTCTGCCAGCCTTGTTGTTGCTGACCTTGTTGCGCCTGGTTGCTTCCCTGATAGTTTTGCTGGAAGGCCTGGTGCGATGTTCCCGGTTGGCTCCCTCCTCTGCCATTTGGTCTTCGTGAGGGGGTGCCCCTTCTCATCCCTCTGAACTGCAGTGCTCCCATGGACCTTACAGTCTCGTTATCCTTTTTCAGCTGTGTCAGCGTTTCGTCCACTGGTGTGCAGAACAGCTTTTCCCCGTTGAAGGGTATGTTCAGGATACTGTTCTGTACCTCTGGCTTGAACCCCGAGATCCTCAGCCAGGCATGCCTTCTTTCTGTTACTCCGATCATCATAAGCCTGCTTGATGTGTCTGCTGCGTCCAAGGCCGACTTCAGGCAGGTGTTGGCCATGTTCTTGCCTTCCTCCACCAGGTATGCTGCTCTCTGCTGGTGTTCGGTTGGGAGATGTTTGAGCAGCTGCCCTACTTCTTCCCAATGCTGGTAGGCATGTCTATTTATTAGGGCATTGGAGTTGGCGATGCGCCAGTGAATTGCTGCATTCCTCTCAATTTTCCTCCCTGTGAGGTCTATTCTCTTGCTCTCCTTGTCTGGAGGTGGCCCTGAGTTCGTGGGAACGTTGGCCCTTTTCCTGGCTGTCGCTGTTATAATAGAGTCAGCTGGTACGGATCCTTGGATATATGCTGGATCTTTAGAAGAGTGCTTGTACTTTTTCTCTGTCCTGGGGGTGACAGATCTGCAGGTTGATGGCTCCTTGAAGGCTTCCCTGCCTTGGTCCAGCACACTTGGGAGCATAGGAAGGAATTGGCTCCTAGTTTGGGTTGGCAGCAGTGTCTCCAAGAGAAAACAAGCCTTTGGTTTTTCTTCCTCCATTTCCACCCTATAGGTTGCTGCAGCGTTCCTGACGACCATATTGTATACGCCAATGTCGTCTGGCGGCGAAGGCCTCGACGGATACGTCTCCACGGCCTCTTCCGGGTTTTCGGCGTCGAGGTCCTGCCATTCCAGGTCCTGAGCCTCCAAGGGTGTCGAACCCAAGTGCGTCTGCTGGTCGTCATCGCCCTCAGTGTAATAATACAGGCCTTCTTCGTCCTGTTGCTCCGCCGGTTCGGGAGTTTTCGGCGGGTCGGCGGCGTCGAACTCCTCCTGGACTTCTGCTTCGACAACCGTCGAGGGGTTCGAAGGGATGGTGTATCTACTCATCCGTTCGTCGAAGTCCTTCTTCCTCTGGAGGATATTGTTCATTTCGGCCTCGAGCCTTCTTTTCTTCTTCTCCATCTCGGCCGCTTGTTCGGCGTCGAGAGTTTTGGCGTTTCTCTTCGAGGTCGTGGATGTTGACGTCGAAGTTGCCTTCTGCTCTTTCCCCTTCGGCGTCGAGTGCGGCTTTTCGGAACCGTGCTTCGACGACCGGGGTGTGTCTAGAGCTTTCGCCGGCCGGGAGTCCTTATCGAAGGATCCGCTGGGCTGTTTGTCCGTGGACGCAGCTGCGGTCGTCGATTGCTTCGACGCCAGTGCTCCTTTCGAGGACTTTGGCTCTGTTTTTCGAGAGTCTGGCGGGGTTTTAGGGGTCGATGACACTCTTACCTCCTTCCTCGACTTGTTATCGGTCTCTACGACCGTGCAGTCTTCTGGTCCCTCGGCGATGTTGTCCTCTTCTCCGCTGGAGAGGCCCAGGTCCCGAAGCGACAGAGGTTGTCCTTGCCCCTGCATGCTGTAGTTTGCTCTCCTCTGTCTGTCCCTCACTCTGAGGGTCTTGGGGGCGAATGCCGAGCAGGCGTTGCAGTCGTTACTTTGATGGTCGATCGGCAGGCAGAGGTTGCAGACTGGATGCTGGTCCTTGTGCGCGAACTTGTGGTGGCAGTTACGGCAAAATTTGAATGGTGTCTTGTCCATTCCCGCGCTCAGGGAGCCCCCTGTGTGCGCATTCTCCGTCGGACGTCGAAGTTTTCCCTCCTTCTCACCTACTTCGTCGTCCCGGTTCTATGTTCTTTGTCGTGTGATGAAGAAACTCCAATTCCTCGGTGTTTTTCTGCTTTTTTTTTCCCCCTCTTTTCTCCTCTTCAAAAACTCTGGAGCTCTTCGTGACGATCCAGACCCAACGGAGGAAAAAAGAATCTGAAGATGGTGCCCAGGGGTGGGAGCTTCCGGAGGAAGCGCGCCAACGTCACGGGAGGACACCAAATGGTGGGGCGTCGACGCCCACCTGGGCTACACAAAAAAAAAAAGTGAAAAGAGACTACGATTCCGGACCCAACCACTAGACCGCGGAATAATGCACAGCATAGTGAATCCAGAAAGATTCACGCTGCAAAAATAAAGTTTTTGTCTACCTAGACTTCACAAGGCAGGTGCAGGAACTCCGGAAATCCTTCCTAGGTGTCAAGCGCAAGCTCCGGGAGTTGCAACTTCAGTACATGCTCCTGTACCCAGCCAAATTGAAGATACTAACAGGGGGCAGAGCACACTTCTTCGATTCCCCGGAGGAAGTCTGGGAGTGGTTGGAAATGCGCGGAGACGGTCTCCCGCCACGAGAGCCACGGGGACAGAAGCGAGGATGGGTAGTTCGATCGGGCAGAGGTCTTCGACAAAGTACAGATCAGACGAGAACACAGGATTTGCCTGAACAAAGAGAGCATAGAATTACAGCGGGAGAAGATGGTTCGCTGCAGCTAGATGCAACTGGGGTTGCTGGAACTCTGGACTCCCTACCTGTGGTCACCCCTGCTAAATTGGAGCCGGGGCTCAGGTCTTGGGACCGACGATTGACACTGTACAGGAAACACTGATGGATGAGCCTTCTGAACAGGGGGGGACTAAATGATGGACGCTAGCTGTGGAAGAATAGATTGTGGCCCGTGAGCCGGACTGCTGTACGGTAAAGTTGTGAAGTGGATCTGATGGGACAAGGAGGCAATGCAAGTGTGATCAGAATGAATGATGAAGCGTGAGATAGGCTGTCACCAGGAGTGTTTGGATATGAGTGGGAACTTTGGAAGAAGTGCAGCGGATGTCTGTGAGGGGGGCGTGCATAACTGCGGCTCCCCCAGATTTGAAGAGCAGCTGATGATCAGTAACGGGTGGGCGGACTGGGGTTGTAATGTTACGTGTTTGCCCCTGTTGGGCTAACTGGGATGCTGTGCACGCCCTGGCACGAGCATGAGGTGGGCAGTATCGGCTATGATGTTTGTCGAGTATTGTCCGTGGTGGGGGAAAGGAAGGTTTGGGTCCTTGTTTATGAACTGTTATAGGTTGTATAAAAGTGGGGTGGCAGGGACACTTGAGCAGTGAATACAGTGGCAGAGGTGGAGAGAGAAACCAGAAGAGATATCATGGCACCCGAGGTGAAGTTTCTTAGCTGGAATGTCAGGGGGCTGGGCACCTGTACTAAACTACAGAGTACTCTCCTTTTTAAAAAGACATAACATAACGTTCGCATGCCTGCAGGAAACGAACTTGGATGGCACTGGGGCTGCAAGGCTGGCGAAAAAATGGCGGGCCAGGTATTCCACTCCTCTTACTCTACATACGCTAGGGGCACGCTGATCTGGGTGGCCCCGGGTACTCCATTCACACTCCAGTACATGGAAGCCGATGTGGGGGGTCGCTATGTGCTGCTGAGAGGTGAATTAGATGGCAGAGATATAGCTATCCTGAATACATATACCCCGAACACGGATAAGCCTGCCTTTTATCCAGCGCTGCAGGATCTAATCACGGCAGAGCTGGAAGTACCGTTCATATGGCTGGGTGATTTTAATTGTATCATTGATCCTGACGTGGACCGACACCCGCCCAGAGCGGGCACTAAGCCGTGTATGACTAAACAATTACAAATTGTGATGAGGGATCTGGGGCTACAGGATGTCTGGCGGATGCAACACCCAACACAGAGGATCTACACATGTTTTACTCCCAGTAGGCTGGACAGAATCTTAAAGACTGAATTGCCTGCTTTTCTGGCTGCTGAGATAACCCACTTGGCTAGATTCTTGTCAGACCATGCTCCGGTGTGCTGCGTGGTACGGTGGAATGTCAAGGAGCAGGGCACCATTACTGGTGAATGTCGACGGATCTCTTAGAAGATCAAGAGGGCAGAACATCACTTTCCCGGTCCCTCACTGAGTACATGTCCCATAACTGGAACACCACGGGCAACAGAGGTACAGAATGGGAAGCCATGAAGGCGGTAATCTGCGGGGCGGGAATGGAACTAACATACGGAGTGCGGAGACAGTTGCAGCGTGAGCTGCGAGACAGGGAAGACACGCTAGCTGAACTCCAGACAGACACCCATGGACAGCCTGATGCACAGGGACAGGAGCGCACACTGCATGAGCAGATTAATGACACTTGGGACAGACTGGACAAATAAACTCTTACCCGATACCGGCAGCGGCTACATGCAGAAGGTGACAAATCGGGTTGACTATTGGCCTGGATTTTACGTAGGGAGCAAGCACCCCCATTGATTATGTGTATACGTAGTACGGAGGGAAACATGTTGTATTCCAGAGTGGGAATACTGGAGCAATTCCAGCAGCATTTACAGAAAGTGTATATGGCTGACCCAGCAGTTCGGGCGGAACACTATGTCCCATTCCTGAAGGGGCTCCAACTGAGGAGACTCCCCTTGGAGACTCGGAAGGAACTAGAGGCGCCGCTGACTGCAGAGGAGGTACTGGAGGCGATAACAAATACCTAAAGCCAAAGCCAGGGGGGGAGGGGGGAGGGATTCCAATTGAGTATTATCAGGTATACTCAGACAAGCTGGAGCAGCCCCTGCGGCAGACATTTAGCGAGGCATTTGAAACGGGAGCGTTGCCCCCTTCCATGCGCGCAAGAGAAATCTGCATGCTCCAAAAACCGGGGAGGAGACGATCGGGACCCTGCAGCGTATCGCCCACTCACAATGATAAATTCTGATGTCAAAATACTATGCAAGGTGTTAGCTAAGCGCCTGGGCCCACACATGAACTACCTCGTCCACGACGATCAGTATGGGTTTATACCAGGTCGCAGCACGGGCATGAATATTCAACGCTTAACGTGCATTATGCAAGAAACACATACCGATGCTGAGGAAATGGCTTTGGTCTCCATTGATCTCGAAAAAGCTTTCGATACGGTGGATTGGGGTTACCTGCAGGAGGTGCTGAGGGTGTCAGGGTTCAGACCACGATTCTGTAGATAGGTCCAAATCCTCGATATGGACCAGAGTGTTCGGGTTAGGTTGGGCCAAAGTAGATCGAAAAAATGGATACTGGAGCGTGGCACTCGACAGGGATGCCCTCTTTTGCCGCTACTATTTGCCTTGGTCATAGAGCCCATGGCGGTGTGGGCCAGGTGGGATCTTATGCAATGGGGAGTACGGGCAGGGAATGGTACTCTAGTATCGTTATATGCGGATGATGAGCTGTTCTATGTTGCGTCTCCCGCGATAGCGATCCCCAAACTCCTCCGGCTCTTAGATGAGTTTGCTAACTATTCGGGTTTGCTCCTTAATAAGCATAAGTCCTTAATCTTCCCATTGGCAGGGCTGGCTGAGCGAAATATTGAAGACCTGCTGAGGCTTGGTTTGCGGTGCGAGACCGGTCACTTCCGTTACCTGGACATACAGGTGGCCCACGGGGACGCACAAGTATTACACTTAAATATGAATAGGGTACTTGAATCCCTGAAGCGTTCTGTGGCCTTTTGGAACACTCTGCCGCAATCCCTCATGGGCAGGATTGCCTTGGCCAAAATGGTGGTATTGCCTCGGTGTCTCTATATGCTGCAACAGTAGGTGGCGTTGCAGGTCCTGTCCAGTCGATATGAGGAGGGGGGTCTGGAGGCACCCAGACTAGACCTATACTATCTAGCAGCACAGCTGCAACATGCGGCTCAGTAGATGGATGAGGGGGATAATTGGGAGAAGCGTTTACTCAGCGGACGAGTACAGCCAGATAGCCTACTGGAAATCCTGATGCAGGGGGCGGGGCTCCCACAGACTTACCATATGTCGTTAAACAGACAGCATTTCTTTGGCAAAAGTTCGTAGAGCGCATACTCAAGCATGCACCATTTCATCGGGAATTAAGCATTTGGATTCTAGCCCCAGTACGAACAATGGTTGAAAACATGACATTTCAGGCTTGGAGAAAGGGTGGCTGCCGGGTATTGGCAGATCTGTACTCCAACGACACCTTCATCACATTTGAAAGGGCATGTGAGGGGTTTGGGTTTGGACAAGGGCAGTATCTCCAATATGCGGGCCTCACGGAACTGGTTAGAACAACATGGCCTACGTATCCAAACGCTCCGCAAACAACTGAAACACTGGATGTAATGCTTACATGTGGGAGCGGGCGACGATTGGTGTCATTATAATACAAGGCCATGAGGGCGTATTCAAGGGCTCCTCCTTTTGGGGCGCGGGCCGCATGGAATGAAGATCTGCAGACACCCATGGTGGATAAGACTTGGAAGGAGGCATGCACCTTAACACGCACGGTATTATGTAACGCTCGTCTAAAACGAATCCATTTTAACTTCCTACAGCAGGTATATTTGACCTCTGTGAGATTACATCGTATTGACCCCAACCGCTCACATGAATGCCCTAGATGTAACAGGGATAAAGCAGATTTTATGCATTTAGCATGGGGATGTGTGGAAGTACATCATTACTGGTTACGAGTGATTGAGACAGTGAGTGCGGGAACTGGCATACGAGTGGATGCTAGCCCCATTCACTGTCTGCTGGGCCAAGTACCAAGGCCCAAGAAGCGTAAAATGGCATACAAATTGTTGCAGTTGACCACGGTATCGGCTAGAAGGTTGAGAGATGTGCATGAGTGGTCTCTGGCAGAAGAGATACACATGAAAGCTAGTAGAAAAGACGAGAAACTGGAAGAGGATATTAGTAGATGGAGAGAATTATGTAGGGAGCTTCTCAACCCAGAGATAACTGCAACCGAGCAAAGTGAATCAAATGCTAGTGACAGCGAGATAAATAGTAGGGGCCGCGTTGAAGTATGACTCCGCTGAGGGCGTGCCTCATTGGTAGCCAATTGAACTATAAGTGTATGGTACTGTATGTTGACATTTACAGTGATTTGTAATTCATGTGTCACTGGTATATTCAGCCTGATGAAACTTATACGGATCTAATGCTGTTTTCAGGTATGCTCACCCGCTCAGTTGTTGTTAAAAAATGGAAAATAAAGTTTTATTTAAAAAAAAAAAAGGAAATTTGGATCTGGAGAGAAATGTATTCGCATTATTTTTGCTTTGGATTTGGACACTTTTGCAAGAGATTTAAGTAATATCACATTATCTGAAATAAGGTACTAATGTGTCTATTAACTCTCTTCTTGGTTAATCTTCCAGGCAGTCTCTGGCCACCACCATTTGACAATGAAACTTGATAAAGAGAACTGCGTGAGGTGATCTTGGAGTCACGGTTCATTTGATAAGTTATTTAATATCCTCTTTCGTTTAGTGGCTTCTCTGGATATTGAATTAATTGTATGAAAAGTTAGAACATGCCTAAAATGAACATTAGTATCTGAAATATGTCCTAAGGACACTATATTCATTGGACTAAGAAAGTTTAAATACTTAGGGATACTTATTGATCTAGTCTTAGCTACTTCCAATCAGGCCCAAGCTCTTGGCATTTTCTCTCTTATGTTGTCTGACCACAAAGCACTGGCTTTTAGCTGAACCTGGCCTTGGACTCTGCCTTCACAGTCCTCATCTTTCCTACTAATTAATCCCCGACACAAATCATGCACCCTGGACATAAAAGCTTTGCTTCATCAAGATCCTCAAATCTTTTGCCATCCTCTCTCAGAGGCTGCAAAAAAGGTTAACTCTTGGATTACCAACTCGATTGATAAAATAATTGCTGTTAAGAATATTAGAAGTATACTCCGTCTACCTTTGGTTCCCTTATTTAGACAGAAGCTCAAAGCTATTAAAATTGGCGGTAAAAGATGGAAAAAGCATGGAGGAAAGAATCATTTAACCTTTATCCTCCTTCCCCTTCGAGAATATATAAAAACTTCAGAGTTGCCCTGTGCCTCCTACTACACCTTGAAAGTTTACACAGTTTCAATAAAAGTTTAAAATTGCAAAATCCTTAGGAATCTCTTAGCAAGAGGGATTAGCTATCGGCAAGCTTGCAGCTAATCACTTTCCCAGTTCTTCCCCAACAAAGTAGCCACTATTTGCTATTCTTTCCATGCTGGGGACATTCCTCTTCCCACAAAACCCCAGGACTGTCCCTGTGCCTCCGCCACTTCCAGCCTTCCTTCATTCTCTGCTTTCTTATTGCTCTTGCTGGATACAGCTATTCACATATCCTAACCATCAAATAGGGCTCCACACTTGAACGTTGCCAGGCTCAGGTCTTTCATCAAGTGCACAGTTTTGACATCAATAAGTTTGTTGTATATGTTGTAGGGATGTTATTAATGATGTTATAGAGCATGTCATGAGTGATGTAGTATGTGGGGTAAACAGCTGTACATCGTCAGGGCGGGAGTTATAGTTACCTTAGGGCACTAGTTATGGCTACTAGAGATAACTAACTTCAATTCAGTGTTTTTTCATTTGTTTAAAACGTTACGTTGGCACTGAAATTGTCACCTAAGTATAACGTCACTTTAACCCTAGGTTTATTCGGTGAATTTCCAAGGGCTTTTTGACGTAAAGTAATATTCTATTACCATACTTAAAGCCAACTCCCTGCCAGGCACTGCGGCCAACCCCTCGCAGTCAAGCAATCCTGTGCCGTGCACATCCAAAGGTTGTCAGCAGGGCATGGCCCCCCCGAGCCCAAAGGCCACCCCCCCCCCCGGGACCCCAACCTCCGGGGCCAAATACATTACCATGCCACACCTCAAATGGGCCCTGTGAACCCCATCCGCAAGGGCCATACTTTAATTATAGGGGAGGGGGCCAAATATGTTTAATATTAGGGAATGGGGATGCGTGCCCCCCCCACGCCCAAATGGCCTCCAGGGACCACATCCCCATGGGTCATATTTTAATGATAGCAGAGGGGGCACTTGGCCTCCCTCCCTGAGTCTCAAGAGGCCCCGGGAACTCCATCCTTGAGGGCCAAATAACTTACCATTAGTAGAGTGGGCACGTGGGCCCCCTCCCCAGTCCCATATGGGCACTGGGGACCCCAGGACCAAGCATAACGTTGGGGGCTGTGGGGAGAGCTCACGGGGGACCAGCCGGCTCCTGCATTCTAACCAGCATTGCTCCTGCCCGGCATGAGCAGCATTGCTCCTGATGGGCGGGAGCAATCATAGTTTCCCTGCCCGCAAGAGAATGGGAGCAGGGAAACAGAAGTGTGCTCCCACCCGGCGAGAACATTTCCAAAGCTCCTGGAGGGTAGGAGCACACTTCTTCCCTACCCGGGGTCCCGCAGGTAGGGATAACCACTGTGTCCAGGGGGTGGACTTCCCGGGACATAGTTAAAGAGCCGGCCCCACAGGATGGGGTCTTCAGGGCCTTGTAAGGCTTGGGGTGGGGCACGTGTCCCTCTCCCCTCTACTTATTGTTTGGCCCTTGGAGTTGGGGTGCCCAGAGCCCATTTGGGCTCGGGGAGGGGGTGCAGCGCACCCTTCTCCCCTAAAAGTAAAGTGTTTGGCCCCAGGGGATGGGGTCTCCAGGCCCGCTACATGCTAGGGGTGGGGGCAGCGTGCCCCCTCTCCTAAAAATAAAGTGTTTGGCCCCCGGGGATGGGGTCCATGGGGCTGCTAAAGGCTCGGGGAACGGAGCCGAACATGGAGGCACAGCTGCCTTTACTCTCTTTGATCTCTCAGAATCTTTTGACACCCTGGCACATGACAAACTGCTATCCTGCCTTCAAGTAGTAGGTGTCACTGGACAGGCACTGGCTAGGATTGCCTCTTGTCTGGACAACTTCACATAAGCCATTCCTTTTGCTTCCATTCAGGACTTCCTTCAAAACTGCTTCTCTAGGAGTCTCTTGAAGTCTTACTTTGTTTAATGATCTGTCAACCCCTAGTCAGGTCTGTCCCTTCATTTGAATTCTCCATGATAACTTATGCCAACAATACCCAGATTCATATTAAACCTAGATTCTTCACCTGTGAACTCCTGTTTAAACTTATTTTCCTGCTTGTCCGCTGTGGTCTCAATTCACTCAAAATGAACACTGACAAAACAGAAGTGCTTATCGTTGGCAAAGATCCATGTATTTGGTCTGCCAACTAGGGGCCAATGGATCTGGACCCTGCTTCTATCCTAGTCATTGAAGGCCGGAATCTGAGCTTTTATTGTGACCATTCTCTTCCTTCACTTCACAGATAAATAACATGTATTCTTTTTGTTTCTATTATCTGCAGCTGCTCCTTAAAAGCACTCCTTTCCTGCCTCTGACAGCTCGGCAAAATGAAGTTCAAGCAGTTGTTCTCCCTCATCTGCATTAATATACCTTGCATTGTCTGGACCGTCCTGCTTCCTCTGTGGCCTGACTTTCTACAATCCAGAATGAAGTTTCTTTGTGTCATTTTTCAGCCTCCTCGTCATTTTCAAATCTCCACTTACCTAGCTTCTCTGAAATGGCTACTTATTTCCAGTCAGATCAAACTCAAATATGTTTGCTTGGTGAATCAAGCATTCCATCAATCTGGTCCCAGGTACATGTATTCACTATGCTACCTCCCACCCCCCTTCAGAGCTCCTTCTCTATGGCTTCTATCGCTCCCCATGATTTTCTTGTGTTAGCAAGCTATCTTTCTCCTACTTGACTGCTAAGTCTTGAAATTCTATACCACTTCATAGTCGACGGATTGAAAATCACCTGGCCATTTGTAGTCCCGTAAACCTAACTCTTCTCCTTGACATACTGAATTCCATTGGCACCGTCTTGGCATCATTCCAGCAAGTCCTCTTACCATCAGGATGCCCTTACAGTTGATAGTGCACTCTACAAAACTAATAGTATAGTACAGACTTTCATCATATACTAACTACATATTTGGGGAGTATCCTTTGGGTGAGCAGGACTGTAAAAGATGGGTTCACTTGAATTTAAGATTGCAGAGTAACATAGAGACTATGTTAACAGTTTATCAAAATCCTGTATGCTACTGGCGCCTGATTTGTTCCAACGGTTAGAAAATGCCTCAATTCGTTCTTATGGGCAGGGGGAAAGAAATCAATGATATTCTTATTCATGTGGAAGAACCATGTGTGAAGTCCTGGTCTAAAAATAAATAAAAGAAGGTTAAAAGCAGGAAGATGAAGAGTGTTTAGGGTGGCAACTGAATAAAAACATTTAAGTTTGTTATATTCAGATACAAGTTACCAATCATAGAGAAAAAAAGATATCTGAACTTCTGTATGTGGTTTGCCTAGCAAGGCTTTTGGGTAAATATATCAGTCTCACTAAGGTGCCCCATTAGTTCAATCTTCTTAAAAATAATCAAGTGCTGGCCCGTTCACTATCAGATATATCATCAAATTTGTCTCCTGTTAAAAGAGAAGGCCTGAATCATAAATTTAATATTTGTAAGACCATTCATGAAATACATTTCTAAACTGACATGCATAACCTAGAACGCCATATGTAAGAAGCTGGCTCTTTATATAGTGGACCAATACGAGGTACACAGTGTAAAGAGTCCAGGCAAACTCCAATTGGTTTACGGAGGCACAAATGATCTCTCAAATGCTCTCTTTTGTGGTAGTGTGGGCAAGCAGTTAGGCGTATCAGAGGGTAGTGCTAAGCATTTACTGTATACACACTCAAGAATAAATACGAGACCAATTTTGAAAAATAAGTCGTATTTTTATATACATTTTGATACTAAGAACTTCGTTATCAAGTAACAAATAGTTTCTTACCTGTCGGTGTAGTTTTGCAGCTTGAAGACTTTCTGGATTCACTATGCTGTGCATTATTCCGCCATCTCATGGTTGGGTCCGGATTCGTAGTCTTTGCTTTCTTTTTTTTTTTTTGTTGTTGGCCCAGGTGGGCGGCGACGCCCCCACCATTTGGTGTCCTCGGTGACGTCGTCATGCTTCCTGCGGAAGCTCCCACCTTTGGTCGCCATCTTCGGATTCTTTTTTCTTTTCCTCTTATTGTTTTGTCGTCTATGTCTTTTTCTTTTATCCTTTTATTTTTCTTTTTGATCCCTCTAAACTCTGTATGTAGTCTAGTTTTACCCTTAACCTCCTATGTTATCTTCCTGGCGGAGGCGGGTGGGATCGCTAGTGAATCCAGAAAGTCTTCAAGCTGCAAAACTACACCGACAGGTAAGAAACTATTCGTTTTGCAGCGTGAATCTTTCTGGATTCACTATGCTGTGCATAGACTTTGTAGCGGATTTCTGTTATTGCGGTGGTTGGGTGGAAGATGAGCATTGGTTGCTGAAAATGTGCTATAAGACCTTCTGTCCTACTTGTGCCTCTTTGTTCATCTGGATATCCACACAGTAGTGTTTGGTGAACTTGTGCACGGAAGACCATGTTGCCGCTTGGCAAATGTCTTGGATAGGTGTGTTCGCTAGGAACGCAACCGTTGCTCCTTTCTTCCTTGTTGAGTGAGCCTGGGCGGCTCCCTCTAATTCTTGTCCTGCCTGCTTGTGGCAGTGTTGTATTGCCTGCGCAATCCATCGTGCGATGGTATTTTTGGTTACTGGTCGTCCCAAGAAACTGCTTGCGAAGGAAACGAAGAGTTGTTTTGTTTTCCTGCATTCCTTTGTCCTTTCTATGTAGTGCATCACTGCCCTTCTGGCGTCCAGCGTGTGTAGTGCCTTCTCTGTGGGCGTTGATGGTTTTTGGAAGAAACTTGGTATCTGTATTGTCTGGTTAATATGGAACCGCGACACCACCTTTGGCAGGAAGTGTGGGTCCGTTCTCATGACAATTCTGTCCTTGTGTATTTGCAAGTAGGGCTCTTGTGGTGTAAGAGCCTGCAGTTCACTGACCCTTCGCAGTGACGTGATAGCCACCAAGAATGCCGTCTTTAGTGTGAGCATGTGCAGTGTAGTCTTGTGTATGGGCTCAAACGGTGATTTCATCAACTGTGTTAGCACAGTGTTGAGGTTCCAGCTCGGGGCTGGCATCCTTTTTGGGGAGGCTATTCTTTTAGCCCCCTCCAGGAATCTTTTGACCACCTGGGAGGTGAAGAAACTTGATAGCGGTGCTGACTGTGTTCCACCTTGTTTGTTGATGTAGAACATGGTGGTTGTGTTGTCTGTTTGTATCAGCACTCTTTGGCCGTAAAGCTGCTTCTGAAAGGCTCTTAAGGCTAGGAACACAGTTTTTAGTTCTAGGTAGTTGATGTGTCTCACTGCATCTTGTTGTGACCACAGCCCCCTGACGCGGAGTCTGTCCATGTGCGCGCCCCAGCCCTGCTGTGAGGCGCCTGTTGTGATGGTCACTGTTGGAGTTGGCTGTGTGAATGGCTTCCCCTGTAATATGTTCTCTTCCTTCCACCACGCTATTTCTTGCTGCACTGCTTGTGTGACAACCACTAGATCTTCCCAACTCCCTGTTGCTTGTGACCACTGTTGCTGTATCCATTCTTGGAACGGTCTCATGTGCAGCTTGACATTTGGGACCAGGTGGATGCTTGATGCCATCATCCCCATTAGTCTGCTCACCGTCCTCACTGTCAGAACTTGCCCCTTGCGGTAATGACGTGTTTCCCTCAGGAGCGCTATAGTTCTCTTCTCGCTGGGGAACACTTTGGACTGTGTGCTGTCGATCTGTGCCCCTAAGAATATCTTGATCTGCTGCGGTTCTGTTGATGATTTCTCCCAATGTATTGAGAAACCTAGTCTGGACAGTGTTTGTATGACTTGTTTGATGTGATCTTTGCAGTGCCTGTATGATCCTGCTTTCACAAGCCAGTCGTCGAGGTAGGGGTATACATGTATGCCCTTTCTCCGTAGGTGCGCTGCCACTGCTGCTAGGCATTTTGTGAACACCCTTGGTGCGGACTTGAGCCCGAAGGCTAGCACAGTGAACTGGTAGTGATTCTGGCCTATCACGAATCTTAGTAGACGTTTGTGTTTGTGGTTGACGGGGATGTGCAGATATGCGTCTTTCATGTCTATGGTCGCCATGTAGTCCCCTTGTTGGATTTGGGGTATTACTTCCTGAAGTGACGTCATTTTGAATTTTTGAGTTCTTACGAACTTGTTCAGGAATCTGAGGTCCAGTATTGGCCTTAGTGTTTTGTCTACCTTTGGCACCAGGAAATACGTTGAGTAGACTCCCTTGTTCCTTTCGTTGATTGGAACTGGTTCTATTGCTCTTTTTTTAACAGCTCCTCTGCTTCTAGACGTAGGAGGGCGAGCTCCCTTGCGGGGAGTGGGCGGTGTCTTGGTTTTCTGCCCGGGGGGTGTTTTTGGAGTTCTATGCAGTATCCGTGCTGTATGATGTTCAGTATCCACTTGTCCGTGGTAATCTCTCTCCATTGTGTGAGGAAGTTTCCTATTCGGCCCCCCACCGGGGTTGTAGGCTCGGTGGTTATTTGTTTGCTGTGTGTGTTTCTTAGTTTTTCCTTCTGTTGACTTCTCCTCTCCCTTGGTGGTGATAGGGGAGGGTTTGGTTTCTTTGCGGAGTCACTTTGAGGTGGGCTGCTGACCCCCTCTTCAGGACTGTCCCCGTCCGTACCCGCGTCCTCGAAAGGACCGTCCTCTGGGTTGATACTGCCAATTTTGCTGTTGTTGTCCCTGTTGGCTTTGGCCCTGGTTGTTCCCCTGGTATCCTTGTTGGGGAGGTTGGTGGGAAGTGGCGGGCGCATTGCCCCCTCTACCATTGGGCCGCCTTGAGGGGGTTCCTCTTCTCATCCCCCTGAACTGCAGTGCTCCCATGGACCTCGCAGTTTCGTTGTCTTTTTTAAGCTGCGTCAACTTCTCGTCGACTGGGGCTCCAAACAGTTTCTGGCCGTCGAATGGCGTGTTCAGGATATTGCTTTGTACCTCCGGTTTGAAACCCGAGATCCTGAGCCATGCGTGTCTCCTTTCAGTCACCCCTATCATCATCTGCCTGCTGGAGTTCTCTGCTGCGTCCAAGGCTGATTTTAGGCAAGTGTTTGCGATAGCCTTGCCCTCTTTCACTAGGTGATTAGCCCTTTGTTGGTGTTGTTGTGGCAGGTGTGTTACGAGCTGGCTCATTTCATCCCAATGCTGGTATGCATGCCTGCTGATGAGGACGTTGGAGTTGGCGATGTGCCAGTGTATGGCTGCGTTCCTCTCCACCTTTCGTCCTGTGAGGTCTATTCGTTTGCTCTCCTTGTTTGGAGGTGGACCTGTGTTAGTGGGCACATTGGCCCTTTTCCTGGCCGTTGCCGTGATAATGGAGTCTGCTGGCACTGACCCTTGGATGTACGCAGGGTCTTTTGAGGAGTGTTTGTACTTCTTTTCGCTCCTCGGTGTAACAGCTTTGCAGACTGCCGGTTCTTTGAAGGCCTCCCTTCCCTGGTCCAGGACGCTAGGAAGCATGGGTAGGAACTGGGACCTGGTTTGTTGAGGAAGTAGGGTTTCCAAAAGGAAACATGCCTTCGCCTTCTCCTCTTGCATTTCGACGCCATACGTTGCTGCAGCCTTTTGGACGACCACATTGTAGACTCCAATGTCGTCTGGCGGCGAAGGCCTCGAGGGATAAGAGTCTACCCCTTCTTCTGGTGATTCTGCGTCGAGGTCTTGCCAGTCTAAATCTTGTGCTTCCGAGGGCGTCGAGTCCCGGTAAGACTGGAACTCTTCTTCGCCTTCAGCTTCGAAGTAGTAGTCCTCTTCGCCCTGTTCGTCGAGCGGTTCGGGGGTTTTCGGGGGTTCGATGTCTTCGGTGTCGCCCTCCCCGAGTGTTTCGCGTGATGGCTTCGACGGAATGGCGTATAGCTTCATTTTTTCGTCGAAGTCTTTTTTCCGTTGCAGGATGCTCGCCATCTCTGCTTCGAGCCTTCTCTTTTTTTTCTCCATCTCGTGGGCCTTTTCGGCGTCGATGGCTGAAGCGCCTCTCTTCGCGGTCTCGGACGTCGAGGATGACGCCGGGCCTTCTTTTCTCGGCGTCGAGGCTTCCTTTTTGGAGGTTACCTTCGACGCCCTTGGTTTTTCGGAGGCTTTTGCCGATTGGGAGTCCTTCCCGAAGGATCCGCTCAGCTGTTTGTCCCTGGATGCTGTTGCTTTCGTCGAGTGTTTCGGCGGCAACGCTCCCTTCGAGGACTTGGCTTCACTTCTAAGAGTGTCGCTCGGGCCTTGGCTTCACTCTTTCGAGCGCCGCTTGGGTGCTTCGGGGTCGACGTCTCCCTTACCTCCTTCGATGTTTTCTTGTGGACCTCGACGACTGAGCAGTCCTCCGGTCCCTCTGCGATGTTGTCTTCCTCGCCACTCGAGAGGCCCAGGTCTCGGAGCGATGGAGCTGGTCCCTGGCCCTGCATGTTGTAGTTAGCCCTTCTTTGCCTCTCTCTCACCCGGAGGGTTTTCGGGGTGAACGCCGAACACGCGTTGCAGTTTTCGCTGATGTGGTTGAGCGGCAAGCAGAGGTTGCAGACTGGGTGCTGGTCCTTCTGGGCGTACTTGTGGTGACAGTTTTGGCAAAACTTAAACGGTGTCTTGTCCATAACCGCGATCAGGGGGCCCCCTGTGAGCGCATTCTCTGTAGGCGTCGAGATTTTGGTTGTGGACCTTCTACCTCGTCGTCCTTCTCGTCGCCTCCGGTACTCGTCTCCTCGTCCGGTGTCTCAGGAAACGATCCTCTGTGGTGATGATTGAATTTTCGAGATTCTTCGTCCAAAGTTTCTGGAACTTCTCGTCAACGATCCAGACCCCACGGCGGAAAAAAGAATCTGAAGATGGCGACCAAAGGTGGGAGCTTCCGCAGGAAGCGCAACGACGTCACCGAGGACACCAAATGGTGGGGCGTCGCCGCCCACCTGGGCCAACAACAACAACAACAACAAAAAAAAAAAAAGAAAGAAAAGACTACGAATCCGGACCCAACCACGAGATGGCGGAATAATGCACAGCATAGTGAATCCAGAAAGATTCACGCTGCAAAAGTAGTTTTGCAGTTATGAATGTTTACAGATAAGCAAAAGAGTTAAATACCATGCGCCTTTACGCAGCAATATTTCCCTATGGGAGAAAAGGCATATGTTGCATACAGTTATTTGCGATCGGTTTTAGGGGGTCTCCTTCGGAACTTAAGTTTGTAGGGGGCCAAGGTACAAAGTACCACCACCAGCTACTTGTTATATGCCCTGGGGCAACCGGTTGCAGAGGTGCTGGTCGGGTCGGTAGCTGCTGCGCTACGCTGGTTGAAAGAAGGGGGGCCACCTAGAAACAGGCTGCAGAGGAGGGGGCTTGAGGGCAAGTCAGGAAACTCCCAACGAGGGGCTCAGGTCACAAGGCTCCTGGGGACAAGGGGGCACAGCTGTTTTATCGGTACATGGGCTGGGGTGCTCGGGTGCAGAGTGAAAAGGTAGGCTGGGCTCTGTGCGACCCAGAGCCTTGCGGTGTCGGTCTCGCCGGTTGAGGGTGCAAAATCGGGACAGCTGGGCCACTCAGGAGGTGGGTCACTGTGGTGCGGACGTCCCTCGACAGCTGCTCAGTCTCGTTGTTGTTGGAGTCCGGATTGGACTCTCACAGTCTTTGTTTGTTGCAAGGGGTCCGGTACCCCAGGAATTGGTCCTCTGCAGCTCTGGTTGGTCCTGGTGTTCTCTCACTTGGTGGGGGGAAGGATCTGATCTTCAGGAGCACAGGGTACTTTTCATGGGGGGCTGCTGCATTGGGCTGGCAAGGGAGCAGCAACTCAGTCGACCGGATTTTGCGTTTCGGTGCCTGCGGACTGCAGGGGTGTAGCTCCTCTACTCCAAGGGAGATTGCTTGGCAATTTGCCCAGGGCTGGCAGTCTCCCGGGCTTCTTGGAAGCTAGTCAGCTCCAGGCCGAATGGGCCTGGGGCAGGGGTGGCATTTCCCTTGTCTGGTGAAGCCTGGGGTCGCATATCAAAGGCGGCAGAGGCCCTTGAAGCCACCTGCCTTGATATGTTGACTACTTAGCCATCCTACTTGGAGGAGGTGACAACCCTCAGGGTGCATGCATTAATAAATCCATTTCTGGAATAAGTGTGGGCTTATTAATATGAGATGTTTGATACCAAACATCTCTAGTTTCAGTGAAGCCATCATGTAGCTGGGGAAATCGTAAATATCAGTGTCCAGCCCATGTACTCAAAATGGCTTCCCCGTCCACTTGCAATATCTAAGAATCGACTTAGACTTCACAGGGGCATATCTGCTCATGCATATATGTCCACACATGTTAGTATAGAGCACCCTGCCTAAGGGCTGTAAGGCCTGCTGTATGGGTGGCTTACCTATACTGCATGCAGTGTCTGCAGGCATGGCACACAGGAGGTGGGCCATGTTGTGTCTTCACTTTTCTCTGCACCATGGCACGTATTCTGCAATGGCAGTCTGCATGTTGGTGCTGAGGGGTCTCTTAGGGTGGCACAATACATGCTGCAGCCCTTAGAGACCCTTTTTAGTCTACCTGCCCTAGGTACCAGGGGTACCATTTACTAGGGACTTACAAGGGGTGCTAAAGGTATTGCCAATTGGGGGAACAATTGTACAGTTTTAGTGAAAGAGATCCGGCACTGGAGACCTGGACAGCAAGAACCCAGTGCACGTCTGTAAAACTTGCATCTGATACCAGGCAAAAAGTAGGGTTGACCATGTCAAAAAGGGGCACCTTCCTACACCATACACCTAGGCCTACCCTCCTATTTAAAAGACACATCAAATAGAAATACCAAAAGCAAATTACAGATGAGTCTTAAAATACCAAAAGTAAGAAAAAACAAAACACCGAACCAAGTCTTCTTATGCTCGTCTCCACGACTCTGGAACAACCTACCAGAAGACCTCAGACTTGGTAATGGAAATGGCAATTTCCTGAACAGTAATGAAAAGTTACTTGTCTGTTGTTGTAACTTCGATTTCTGTATTGCTAGCCATAAGGCTCTTCCGCTGACAACAAGGGATAACTCTAGCAACTTGTGGATGGTTCCAGAAATTGTAAAGGTTAAACAGTGAGACTAAAGTAAAGTGTATGTTGACCCACTACATGCCAGTCGGTACTACACAACTACATAACCCCATGGTTTTCCAACAACCATGCATCAGATGTAGTATATTTCAGGAAAATTCTGAATACCACCCTATCTGAAATCTTTAATACAAATTCATAGGAGAGTATTTTTTGAAGCATGATCGATCAGAGCTAAAGGTTTGTGCAATAAAAGTTCATTTTTACAAATGATTATGCCTTAGAAATATTTTCAAGCACTTGGAATTAAATGGTGTTTTGTTGTTTACTTTTTTTGTGTTCCCTTTACTCTTTTTATATTGCAATATAGAAAACAATCACATTTTGGTCCTGATTTAACTAATTGTGATGATAACGATATTGACAGTCACATCGTTTTTCAAGATGCCAATTAAGCTGCTGAGTGATTTTGCTTTTTTAAATAGACAAATTCATTCATTGTATTTTGTCCTCCGCTGAAACAAAATGATGCTGGGAAACAACAATCACCATCAGCAGTTCCTAAGTTATTTTATAATGTACAACTTACTGTTTGCATTGCTTAGCTGTGGCTCTCGCTCACTTTTAATTTCTTTTGCCATTGATGAAGATGTCTCGGGTACAGTTAGGAAATTGAATACAGAATATTTATCTCGTTTCACCTTTGGTAAGCCAATGATGGTTGAACTGAAAAAAGTTAAAATCAAATGTAGTGTTACAAATCAAAACAAAGCAGGTCTGTTGGATATTTCCTTGCACAAGGCAAGCACATAAGGATGAGTCACAATTAAATAGGTGCAGAAACAGCAAGATGCTGGTTTTGTTTCAGAAATAATAAGGCCACGCAAATAGAATGAAATGCAGTAGAAAACAGTTGATGCTTATTTAAACATAAGCATGCTGATTTTAATGGCATGGACAACATACAAAGGCTTCAGACACTTATTAACAGAAGAACTCTCAAAATGTCATCACTCAACACAGCATACCAGAAGTCAATCTAAATAAATGCCAGCATACCTAGGATATGGATCCGGAATATTGAACCTTTTGCATAACAGCTTCTCAGGATGCCACTCAAACTTGTCTCTGGTGAGTTTGCCAAACATTTTCATCTTCACCGCAGCTTGCTTGTCATTTACATCACTCTGTAGAAATGAAGTCATTTTATTTATAACAGGCTCTGTTAAAGAAAGAATCTTATAAATCCATCTTAAAGTGCCACCAGGTTGAAATGTGTATTGCGGTACTGAATGCAAGCCTTGTGCATGCTTGTCCCGCTAATATCACACCAATCTAAGTGAGCATCAATGTGTTACACCTCAATTCCCAGGTATTCATGCCATAATCTGTTTCATTTCAATAGAAAAGTTATTCCCTTCTTTTCTCATAGCTCTCTCCTCTTATGAGGGACAAATTGGTAATTTTCTGAACAGTAAGGATAAGAAACATGTCTGTTGTAGTATCTTGGACTTCCGTATTGTTAGGGATAAGGCCTTTTTGCTGACAACAAGTGATAACTCTATCAACTTGTGGATGGTTACAGAAATTGCAAACGTGAAACAGTGAGACTAAAATGTATGAAGCCCCACTAAATGCCAGTCAGTAATACACAAATACGTAACCCCACAGTTTTCCAAGAACCATGGATCAGAAGTAGGATATCTGACATGAAACCAATCTAGGGGTATGGTTATGAGAAAGAAAGCAGTTTAGGGCAGAGACAACTAAAGGCTTTTTATCCTTTTCAAATAGCAGAGAGGGTAGTAAGCCACATTACTAACGGTCAGGTGACCCTAGCAGCTGTTATGGGTTTGTGTGAGTAAAAAGCATAATTAGGGAATAGGGAATATTTAGTGGTGCAAGGGTTCAGCTCTGAAATAAGAGTGGGAAGACATTGGAAAGGTGCTATTATGTGGTGGTTGAATGGGTCACTGGAACATGACGCACACTGGAACCCACAGCTCTGCCAGCCTATCAGGGATAACAAACAGTTCCCAGGGGATACTAGAAAGAGGGCAGCCAAGGAAGTAGAGTTGGCAGAGAGAGCGATGAGTGCTATCAAGGGCAAACTCAAGATTCAGAAAGGGATGACAAATGACAGAAAGAGGTTTGGCAAAGGGTTTGCACATTGGGTCAGGCGGTAATGGGTACTATGACCCAGGTGGCCAATCAGCAACCACTGGCATTTAACAAGGGACCGCAGGTGTGGTGAGGGCAAAAGGTGTCCCAAGTGCCAAGAGTTCCACTCAGAGGTCAGGCGCAGGGCAAAGAACATCCTCCGGTAACCTACCCAACCCCTATCCAAATGAAGAGATTCCAGAGGGTAGGATGTGCTCACCACATTTACTTAACCATCACTCTCTTGAATGGCATGTACACTCATAGAGACATGAACAGAAGTACCATGTAAATCTTTTAAAAATGTGGGAGGAGCATCTTGATGTAGAGAAGAACAAGTTACTTACCTTCAGTAAGGCCTTATCTGGTAGAGAGTCTATCTCCCATTCGCCATTCGTGATCTGCGAGGCATCTACGGCTGAGTTTGTCTGCTCTGGCCACCAGGAATATGTCCTGATGTTCCAGCCAGGTCCAGAGGTGCAGGGCCTCTTGACACAGTGTCCACAACACCACTCTGTCCTGCTTGCGGCAATCCCACATGGCGGTGGTGTTGCCCGTGAACACCTGAACCAGTTTTCCCATGATGTAAGGAAGAAAAGCTTTCAATGCCAGGCGAATCCCTCCCAGTTCCAATAAGTTGATGTAAAGCTGAGATTACTTCGGATACGAGAGTCCTCTGATCTCCACCTCTCATAGATGGCTGTCACAACCCAGAATTGACACATCGGTCACTATCATGAGCTCCGGGTGGGGAAGAGAGAGGGATCTGCCGTTTACCTAATTGCAGTCAGTGAGCCACCACTGCAGATCTTTTGCAGTTCCCTCTCATATCTGGACCTGGTCGGAGAGATTTCCCTGATGCTGTGCCCACTGGGACTTCAGATCCGACGGCAAGGCCCGCATATGCCAATGGGCATGCTTTACCAGCAGGATGCAGGAGGCCATGAGACCCGGCATCACTGCAATCTAGCATAGGGGCTGAAACATCCGAATCATAGCCTGCTCTGGAGGATAAGTCTAAAACTGCAATGTATCCAGAATAGCTCAGACAAAGGTGAGCATCTGGGAGGGATTCAGGTGTGACTTCAGCACGTTGATAGTGAACCCTAGGGAATGCAGAAGATCCTGCATAGTCTGAAGGTAGGAGAAGCCTGTCTGGGGCGAGCCCGCCTTCAACAGCCAGTCCTCAAATTAGGGGATAACTGAGACCCCTGGGCTCCGCAAATGAGCAGCAACCATCACCATCACTTTTGTGAACACCGGAGGGGTGGTGGGAAGACCAAAGGGGAACACAGCAAACTGGTAATGCTCTTGGCCTACCGTGAACCACCGGTAACGCCTATGGGCAGGCAGGACGGGGATGTAGCAGTAAGTGCTCTGCACATCCAGCGCTACCATTCAGTCTCCAAGGTCAAGGGCAGACAAGACCTGAGACAAAGGGAGAATCTTGATTTTTTTATTTTTCTGGAAGTACTTGAGGGGGGTACGAGAAAGAAGCCGGAATAGCAAGCATGACTTATGTCTGATGCTGGCACACTCTCAATGGCTCCTTTGGCCAGAAGAGCCAGTACTTCCTGTTGCAATAGCGAGAGGTGGTCCTCTGTCAGCCAACTTGTAGATGGTGGCAAGAGAGGTGGGGCCTGTTGGAATGGGAGGGCATAGCCCTGCTGGCCGATCTGAAGAACCCACTTGTCTGAAGTGACTTCCCGCTATCGGGGCAGGAGCTGCAGAATCCTGCCACCAATTGTGTGCCGGGGAAGGGTGGTTGGTGGACTGGGTTAACCTCTGGCTCTGGTTCCCCCAAGGCCTGTGGGAGCCGCATTCTCAGCCATGAAAGGACTATGATTCCTACTGGTTGTGGTGGCTAGGGGGAAATGGACATGGCTGACAGCCCCTAACTTAACCACGGTAGGCAGATTGCAGCTGTCGCAGGGCCCAATGAACTAGTGGTGGCCCTACTGTCCTTAAATCGTTCTAGGGCCAAATCCGCTTTGTGGCCAAAAAGGCGAGTCCCAACAAAGGGCATGTCCATAAGGGATGCCTGGACATCCCCCGAAAAGCCAGTTGGTTCTCAGCCAGGCATGATGCTGAAGCACTACAGTGGAAGCAATAGCTCTGCCCAGCGAGTTGGTCGTATCCAATCCGGTTGCGAGCTTTGCTGCATCTTTCCCGTCAGCAATAGTTTGTGAAAATATGGCCGGGCCTCATTCGGGACCATGGACGCCATTTGCGCAACAGTATCCCACACAGTGTGGGAATAACAGCCCAATAAGTACGCAGTATTCATTAACCGCAGTGCCAGGCTAGGGGAAGAGAAAATTGTTTTGTCAATGGTAACTGGCCTCTTGGATTCCCTATCTGGTGGTGTGGTAGGGAATGTGCCAGGATTCATCCTAGAGGTTGAGGCCTGGACTAGCAGGCTCTCAAGGGAGGGATGCTGGGAGAGGAAGGCTGGGTCCCAGAGAAGGACATCTGTGAGGGCTTCATTAAAGGGAAGTAAGGGCTCTGATGAGAATACCCCGGGTTGGAGCACTTCTGTCAAAACACGGATCTTGACCTCGGCCATGGGAAACTGCAGGTCCAGGACCTCAGCCGCCCTTCGGACCACCATCGCAAAAGAAGCCCCTTCCAGTAGCCACTGTGTGAGGAGACAGGAGGCCAGTGTCTGGTGAGGTGTCCAGACCACTGGCATCAGCCAAATCCTCATACCAGCTGTCATCGGCCATGGTCTCTGCTAGGGGGTCAGAGTAGCCATTGGGATCCTCAGATCCCCTCCATTTGTGTTCCTCAGAGGGCCCACCAGGAAAATAAGGCTCTATCTCCAATTCAGGGCATGTCGGCCTGGTCGACGCCGGTCTGGCTCCATATCGGAGTCGGGAATCACAATGGGGTCAGCGCCGCCGGGAAGTGCACTACTGGAACAGTCCCTGGAGGAGGTCCTAAAGTTTCGGCTGGGATTGATCCAGATCCACCAACGGACCCTGAAGGCCCAACTGGCGCCGAGGGGAGACATGATGGCGGAGTCCCAGTTGAAGAACCTACCGAAATGCATGGAGACAAAAGGCACTTCAGAGGGTTCGACCTCCCAAAAATGAGACTCATGGCTTCATAAAATTCTCGTACCTGGCGGGGGTCGCTCTGGCTATGGGAAACTACGGAAGCGCAAAGCGGACCCTGTGTCAGACTTCGGCTACACAGGGACAACCTGGAAGCGGGGCCTAGATCTGTGGTATCATTCCCTCCTGTCGTCGGAAGAATGGGAGTCACTCAGGGAAGTTGAAGAGCACTTTGACTTCTTCTTGTGCTTACACATGAAGAAGTCCGGGATTGTGACAAAGATCAAACAAGTGACTCCGGGAGCAGTCCAGAGGCCTTCCTCTCCAACAGGACCTGTAGCGGTGTAGAGTCATGCGGCGAGCGGTCAAAAGCTTCATGGCTCTCTCATGGATGGCCTTGGGGTTCATGGTCTTGCATTCCACGCAGGACGTGGAGTCGGGGTCCCACTCCAGACACAAGAGACACACCAAGTGGGGGTCTGTCACAGACATCTGTCTGTGACAGGCACCGCAAGGCTTGAAACAAGTCAGTTTCTTCTGGGACATCTCCAAAAAATGGGAAAGAAAAAGGGCATACTAAACCTCGACAAAACGTCAAAAAAATCCAAACAAAAAATGATTGTGGGGAGCTCATCTGGACCAGCGCTGGTGCCACAGAAAAGAAGAAACTGTAGTCAGCGCGCTGGGTTGGAGCCTATATAGGGACCGTGCACATCACTTCCAGCTGCCGACACCATGTGAAGCTGAACAATGCCACCTACTAGTGCACAAAGGGAGTGCTCAAAAATGTTCGAATCCAGTCTGATGCCTGGGTAATATTCTAAGATAATGAATCTGCGGCTTGAAATCTCAATCAGAAAATCAGTACCCCTAATGGTTGCATCCACAGCGTCCGCTGAGGTGAAGTTGCCCAATGTAGATGAATCTGCTCTTCCTGAATCATGGGAGATTCTCTCACTAAGTTTGAAAGAAAAGATTTAAGAACCTGATTAGAGTAACGGCTCATGTTACTTTCAGAAAAACAAGGCTTCACTCATCTAATAGAACACTGTGCATACCATTAAAAAAAATAACAATCAGAAATTGACTCTATTGTATACCGGACACTCAAACATAAGATGTTGAAAAGAAGTAAAAAGGATCTTAAGGCAAGGCATAATTGAGACCTCTTGTAGCCCATGGAATTGTTGCCTAGCCCTAGTATTTACATCATAAAGGTTGATATGGTTTTATATTGATGTTAGAAAAGTGAATCGGACAAACAGGTTTGATGCATTCTTGGACCAGGCCCTTTTTGCAGGGTTATCCCCAAACTTTTTGCCTTCTTCCTCATATTTTTCTGATCCTCTTTTTGTTGGCTTTAGGACTCTGGACATTTTGCCACTGCCAATCAGTGCCTGAGTGCACATGCTCTCACCCCTAAAACATGGTATGATTGGTGTACACTTGTTTGGCATATTTAATTACTTTTAAGTCCCTTGTACAGGGGTATCCCATATACCCAGGGCCTGTAAATTAAATGCTACTAGTGGGCCTGCAACGCAGATTGCGCCACCCACAGAAGTAGCATTTCAAACCTGTCTCAGGCCTGCCACTGTAGTGCCTGCAAGCGCAGTTTACTGCCACATTGACTTGGCAAGTTGAACTACTTGCCAAGGCCTAAACTCCCTTTTTACTACACCTAAGTCACCCCTAAGGTAGGCCCTGTGGGCAGAGCACTGGGTAGGTAAAAGGTAGGACATGTGCCTTCATTGTGTGGCATGTCCTGGTAGTGACAAACAGCCTATTTGGTTTCTCACTGCTCTGAGGCCTGCTCCTCTCATAGGTTTGCATTGGGAATTCCTTGAGATGTTTTTCAGTGGTAATTTCCGATCTGAAAGGAGTAGCACTGCCATGTTTGGAATAGTGGTGATAAATCCTGCTTATTGGTGAAGGTGGATTTTTCATTACTATTTTAGAAATGCTACTTTTTAGAAAGTAGCATTTCTATGTGCTTATTACTCGTACTTTGCAGCCTGGCTCCAATCCACGTCTAGGATAGAGTGACAGCTGGGCTTGTGCATACTTTCCAGACAGCCATCACACAGGAAGGGTTGGGTGTAACAGGGTTGCATCTGCATTTGTCTGCATACTGAATGGTCTTTCTGGGCTGGGAGAAAGGGAGGTGGGACGCACTTACATTTGTAAAAGCTGGGGCCTGCCCTCACACAAAGGGCTTGTTTACCCCCTACTGATGTCTGGAGCCAGAGCTGGGATTGAATGGGGGTGTTGCACACTTCTAAAAGTTCTTTTGAAGTCACCTCTACATCAAAGAAATTTTGAGTATAAGTACAGGGACTCTGACCCCACATTTTCAGAGCACCTTTGGAACTGGGACTGAAACTCTGTCAGAAGGACGGCCTGTGCTGCCCAAAGGACTCACCTGGACTTCTCTTCTGTTGTTGCCCTGCTGACTGCTATCTGCTGGATGGCCTAAATGACTCACTGGATTGCTTTTCTGCTTGTTGCCCTGTTGCCAGCTGTACCCTGACTTTGGTCTAATTGGTCCCTTCAGTCTGCACATTGACAGAGGAGTGCTGAGCTACTAGGAGGAACCGCCATCGTAATCCCTGGCTATTATGTGCTAGCCTGCCTGTATGCCTGCTATATTACTTTGTGCCCAAGTGTTCTCTGTACGCTTTTGGTTCTGCCCCCCAAAACCTGAAGTGTGGGCACTTTCTAAAAGAAGTTATCAACCAGGGCGTGTCAAGCACTTTTCCGCCTGTAAACCAGAAGCGCATGCTGAGCGCTTTTATTCCCGGAGTGTCCAGCGCATGGTGAACGCTTCCTCAATCTGGACAGCACATGGTGAGCGCTTTGTTGCTCCCCAGTCCACTTTGACTACCAGTCAGCGCAGAGGAGCGCTTAATTTTCGCTAGGCAAAGGCGAACCTTGTGGGGTTATGCCCCAATCTCCTGCGAGATCAGAGCATCACTATTCCGAAAGCCTACGTGTGAATCCTACAGTTCGTGCCTTCTCCTTCTTTCATGATTCTCGGAGAAGTGCTTTGGAGGCATTGGAGCCTCGGTTAGGTATTGCGATGCACTTGGTCCATAATTCACCACTACGGGACGGATCCACGTCGGAGACCCCGTCTCTTTATGGTCATATGGCAATTACCATATTCCTCATAATAGGCACGCAGGTGCTCCTGCAGCCTATATGCTAGGCTTACCTGAAATCAATGCAGTAGGGCTCCCAAAGACCGTAACCCCGCCAGTAGAGTGCCAGAGTTTCTGTGCCCCCAGGGGCTTATGTTTCTGGATGTTTCTAGTAGTAATACAGGATTTCTACATTACTGGGGATTTATGTTCTATTTATTTCATAACCTGTTGCATTTTGTGATGCCCTGATGTGATAATGTATGGCATGTTTATGCCGTATACTGACAGGATAACGAGTACTAATTCAGGATTGTATAGTATGCACAGCATTTATGATTCTATACATTCCTCTTTCTAACCTAACTGCTGCATTTCATGCCCTGATCTTATGATATATGTTGTTTTTGCCTTGCATTGTCAGGATAACAAATATTATTTCAGGATGTACATTGTAAGCGCAGTGATGGTGTTTTCATGACATGTGCAACCTAGGGACCCGTCTCTTATTGCACGCATTGTGATGTTCGTGACAATTGCCTAATGGGCAAAGTAATTATTGGTTCATGTTGTTTTGGTCCATGTTTATATACAATACAGAACCGTATTTTTATATAATATTGCACGGAGTCTCTTTTGTGGTGTATTTATTGGGTCACTGGTGTAAGTGTGTTGCACACAACGCCTCTGGGGATAAACCTGACTCATCTGTGCCAAGCTACCGGGGGTGAGCACAGGTTATTTTTGGTGTGTAACTTACTAGCCCTGACTAGATCGATGAGATGACTAAACAACTAGGACAAGCAAAAATATCTTACCTCTACCAATATCAGGAACGGCTTTTGGCAAATCCCACTAGCCCCATCAGATCGGGAGAAAACAGCTTTTCTACCCCTTTTAGGGTTTATCAATTTACAGTTCTCCCTTCCCTATGGAGCCCCAGTGACTTTTCAAAGATTGAAAACACCATTCTAAAACCTCATTAGAAGTGTCAGCATACTTGGACCATATAATTATTTATAGTCCAGAGTGGCCTTCAAGACTCCAACATCTCTTAAATGTGCTGTCGACCTTAAAAGAATCAGGACTTCATGTTAATCTCGAAAAGAGTGGCCTGGCAGCAAATGAAGAGTGATATCCAGTATACTTTTTAAGGAAAGGACTGATCAAACACCAGGTTGACAAGGTTCAAGCTATTAGAGACATGCCTATTCCAAACACCAAGAAAAACCTGCGAGTTTCTTTAGGTTTCCTAGATTATTATTGCCGATTTGTTCCACCTTTTGCCACCATAGCAGTCCCACACACAGAGATCTTAAAAAAGTGCATTGCTAATAGCTTAACTGATTACTCTACAAAGGCTTTGCATGCACTTGGTATCCTAGGATCAGTCCTATGTGAAGAGCCCATTTTATGTTGGTCCCAATTTTCCGCTACCCTTTCATCAGATATTGCGTTGGTGGCTGTCCTATTCCTGAATGATTTGAAGCTGATAGAACATCCTTCAATGCACATTAGTAGGAAAATACAACCTACGGAAGTTAATTATTTCACAATCGAGAAAGTGTGCCTAGCCATCAAGTGGGCAGTGGAATCCTTGCAATTATTACCTGCTAGGCCGCTTCTTTATGTTATGCACCTCTTAGTGGTTGGTGCAAATTAAAGGTACAAATCCTGCAATCCTAACATGGTTTGTTGTCTTAGAGCCTTTAATGTTCCAAACTGTTTAGCATGCTGGTTCTCTCTAGACCAGTGTTGACCTTCTATCCAGGTTGTCATCAGCAGACATGCACAAATGGCACTTACAAAGGGCGGAGGGCTGTAGTTGGGGGGTCTACAGATCAGCCTCAAGAGATTTACCCCCTACACAACCCTGTGGTCACAGAGACACTAGTTTGAACTCTAAACACTCTGAATCCCGCAGACCGAAGTAACAAGTCCTGATAAATCACTGGGGGCAGGAGTGACCCAGAAGGACTTGGATCAGAAAGGGGGAAAGAAGAGTGCTCCCGGCACGGTATGTGGGGGAGGTAGAGATGACTGTTTCAATGTTCTTAGAGTATATATGCACACAGCTGGTTTAACATTGACTTGACATTGAGGATTCTCAGCCGGACGATAGGGAATATTGCCTTAACCTGTGGTTTATCTCTGGGAATGGTAAGGGAGCAAATGGTGTGTCAGTGGGGGGTGGGTCATTCCTTGATTGACTCAGATAATCCTTAACTGCATCAAAGATCAAGTGCATGGAAAAAGTGTAAAAATGTTGTGCTGTTCACAAGACTGGCTGTGGTTAGATCTGCAACAGAAGTACTAGCAATTTGTGAGTCTATATTGCTTGAGAAAGGAAAACAAACCACAAAATAGGTCTTGGAGAGCTTGAGGAATGCTCCATCTATTAAAATAAAAAGGGACAAGGTAGTTGTTAGACCTGGCACCATTGGCGTGGGTCTCCCTTCCATTTTTCGCTGTTGTCTCCTCTGTTTTACTGGTGTTAGATGCTCTGGGCGCTGTGCCACTGCCATTCAGTGTCACAGCGCGAATGCTCCCTGTATAAATATGTCTATGTGAATTGGTATATCCCTGATTGGCTTATTTGGTTTACCTGTTAGTCCCTAGTAGTGTGGCCTATGTGTGCCCAGGGCTGGTAAACCAAATGCTGCTGGTGGGCCTGCAGCACTGATGTGTGCCACCCACAGAAGCAGCTTGTAAAGTGTGTCTCAGACCTGCCACTGCAGTGTCTGTGTGCAGTCCAGAACTGCCATCTTGGCTGTGAAGTGCAACCACTTCCCAGCCCCTGAACCTTCCCTTGGCATCCTGTAAGTCGCCCCTCGGGTAGGGTGCATTGTATGTATAGGTAGGACATGCCTTGGTGTGTGTAGCATGTCCTGGTAGTGAATTATGCACCATTTCGTTTTTCACTACTGTAAGGCTACCTGTTCCTCATAGGCTAGAATGGGCAGTTTGACTATTACATGCTATAGTCCTAACTGACCCCAGGGACATGGTAGAAAAACGAATTTAGTATGCCTGAGCTCAGAATATTAAAATACACCTTTTAGTGAAGTTTATTTTTATATTCTGTGTTTGAAAATACCACTTTTAGAAAGTAGGTATTTTCTTGCCTAAGCCTTCCAGTGTGCTCTGCCGTTATGTGTATTGGCTGTCTGGTTTTAGAGGGGCAGGACAGGCTGAGTCAGACCTTGGTGGAATAGAGAGATCTGCATTTAGAGTGTGGGGAAGGGTGGCTCTTTGATCTGAATAGGGCTGTGCCTGGCAAGGTGAATGCTGGCTCCACCTCCCACTGTGTGTCTGCTAGCAGACCCCTCTTTCTGAAAGGAAGGATGCAGCCTGGTAAACAAAGTGCTCCAGGCCTGAGCAGAACTGGTTCTGGCTAGGTTCAGGGACTGGTAGCTTCAAGGATCAAAGGCTTTTGGGGTATAAATATCTGTGCTCAAACCCCCTACTTTTGTATTGCTTTTGGATCTGGAGAGGAAACTCTGTCCGTGCCACTGGAGGAATCTGCAGGAAGTGACTGTCCTTGTGCTTGTGTGTTTTTCTTGCACTGGCCTGCAGCAGTGACCACTGGACCTTGAAGAGAGAAAAGGACTTTTGAGAGAACTTTTATTTTTGTACAGCAATCACCCAAGGGCTAGGAAAAGAGCTAGCCTCCTGCTGGAGTCTCAGGCACAACAGACTCCACCACCAACCTCCTGCTTTCTCCCTGCGAGGACTGCTATCTGCTGAGGAGGCTCCTGTGAGTTCCAGGGCCTCTAGTTTGCATCAGAGAGAAGAGGGTAAGAAATCGACGCTAACGCATCTTTGCGGGCCGCTGCAGTCGAGAGCGCTGGGAAAATCATCGCGCTGCTGCCGCCGAGGGCCCGCAACCCGAAACCATCGCTGACGCCCCTTTGCGAGCCGCTGCAGCCGAGACGCGCTGGAAAGATCATCGCGCTGCTGACGCCGCGCACTCGCAACCCTGACAGAAATCATCGCTTCGAGACATCGCAGTGCGGACGCCGTGCGTTCGCCACTTTGATCGCATCACACCGAATTTCGTCGCTCCCTCGCGGAGCGTCTTGTCTTCGCATCGCAACACGATCGCACAGCGCAACAGGATCACCGCATCGACTTCTCCCACGCGGCAAGAAAGTCATCGCATCGGTGGTCCAGCGTGCAGAAGTTTGTCGCATCGTCTCCGCACGCATCCCGCAGATCGGCGCATCATCCTCCCTTGCGGCAAGGATTTCAACGCATCGCCGGCCTCGCGTGCCGAGAATCATCGCTACAGCTTATTTGCGACACTTTGTTGGTTTTGCTACTAAACCCAGGTACTTTGTGAAAGAAAGGGTCGCAGAGACCACTGCTTTGAACTTGAACCTTATTTTTGCAACCTTTGAACTATTTTTGACAGCCCTTCAACAGCTATCCTATTTTTGACAGTATTGTGGCTTTTACAGTTATTGGTCTTGTGATAAATCTGCCTTTATATAAAGATACTTATTTTTTTATAATAACTACTTGTGTGGTGTCCCTTTGTAGTGTTCCTCATTGTGTTACTGTGTATGATCATAAATGCTTCACACCCTGCCTCTGAGATAAGCCTACCTGCTCGTGCTACGTTACCACAGGGTTGAGCAGGGGTATTAAAGAGGGTAGCCATCTCACTCTGACTTAGGAAGAAGGGTCCCTACTTGGACAGTGGCCAGCCATTGCCAACTAGAGACCCCCATTTCTAACATTGGTGGTCAGCGGTGAGGATCTGGACTTGCATTTATGATCGCATACAGTAATTATAGTGTACACTACTAGTGAGTGCAGACCATAACGTACCGCATACATTTTTTTGAGAATTGTTTTTTTTTTGCTTCTATATTGTGATTGATATTGCCGGAGA
The DNA here is from genome assembly GCA_963921515.1 of Calotriton arnoldi. Lineage (NCBI taxonomy): Eukaryota > Metazoa > Chordata > Amphibia > Caudata > Salamandridae > Calotriton > Calotriton arnoldi. The sequence goes on along the minus strand of CAWUFW010007262.1, from coordinate 348,650 downwards.
TTTTTCACCCGCGCGCATTTTCTGAGAGTTTTTGGGATCCTATATTGTGATTGATATTGCCGGTGATTTTTCACCCGCGCCCATTTATTGAAAGTTTTTGATCCCCTATTGTGATTGATATTGCTGGTGATTTTTCACCCACGCACATTTCTGAGAGTTTTTGGGATCCTGTATTGTGATTGATATTGCCGGTGATTTTTCACCCGCGCACATTTATTGAAAGTTTTTGATCCCCTATTGTGATTGATATTGCTGGTGATTTTTCACCCACGCACATTTCTGAGAATTTTTTAGGATCCTATATTGTGATTGATATTGCCGGTGATTTTTCACCCGCTTACATTTTTGAGAAGTTTTCTTCTGTCCTTTATTGATATTGCCAGTTATTTCTACAATGGGCAAGCCCAGATCCAATGCCTCAGAAGATCTCTCCTGGGAAGAAGAGAAAATAGAAACCTACAATGCCAAGCAGCTCAAATATTTTTGCAAGCAATTCACAGTCCCTATCACAGGTCTCACTAGGAGGGAGGAGTATTACAAGGCGCTGAAGGCCTGGCTAGAAGCCAGGGATGCCCCTAAGGATCTAGGAGAGCTTGTGGAGGGAGGAGAGCAGCAGGGCAATGTAGTAGACTTAGTAGGAGACCCAGCCCTTTCCAACCCGGGCTCTAGTGTGTCCGCTAAGGGTCTGTCCCCAGAAGAGCTGGAGGACAGGGAGAGAGATAGGCGGCATAATATGGAGATGGCTAAGCTTAAAATGGATGGTCACCGGGACCTAGAGAACAAGAAGTTAGAAATTGAGATCATGAGGATGAAGCTTGAGCATGAGAGAGTATTGAGGGAGTTGGAGATTAAAGCTAAGAGCCTGGAAATCTCCCCCTCTGGTGGCAGCGTACCTGTAGTGCACCCTGAGAGTAGGGTGTATATACCCAAGGAGGTTATTAAAGATTTCCACAAAAGTGAAGATATTGGGCAATGGTTTGCCGCTTATGAAGTAGCCATGGTGTCCCACCGGGTCCCTGAGAAGGATTGGGGAGCAGGGTTGTGGGGACGCTTTGTGAGTGAGGGGAGGGATACCTTGTTGGACCTGCCCCCAGAAAGTAGGATGGTTTATGCCCACATGAAGGAAGCGTTGGTGACCCGCTATGGTTTGACCCCTGAGATGTATAGACAGAGGTTTAGAGTCTGTAAGAAGCTAGAGGGTACCACGTGGGTTGAATATGTGTCCTTTTTTTGCAGAGCCATGGAACGCTGGGTAAGAGGTAGCAAAGTAGAAACTTTTGCACAGTTTTATGATTTGATTGCATGGGAGCATTTATCTAGCAATTGTTTTCCTGAGCTACGCCAGCACCTAATTGATTGCAAGCTGACTAACCCTAGAAAGCTTGCTGAGGAGGCGGACCGCTGGGTGAGCACCCGGGTCCGCAAGGGTCCAGTGGGAGACGTCGCCAAAGGTGGGCAGGGTCCCCAGCAGAGGAGTGGGGGGACAAGGGTCAACAGAGGGAGTTCCCCGAGGGCCCCAAAGTAATCCCCCAGGGAACCAAGCAGTGGTGTCCCAGCCCCCCAAGAAAGGAGGACCGGGCCCCCAACAGGTAGGCCTGTTCCCAGGGGGCCCCCACGTGTTACAACTGTGGTCAAGTGGGCCACAGATATTTTGATCCCCAGTGCCCCCAAAGGGGGCCAGTGCACCCCCGTGCACCACCCCGCCAGATTGCTAGTGTAGCCCTGGGAGAGGAGGAGATGGGTGCCCAAGAGGGGTGGGATCCCGTAGAATTGACCCTTGTCTCATTAGGGGACTTTGAGATGGTCCCCAAGCCTGCACTGCCTGCTAACACTAAAAAATACAGGCAGTGGGTGACCATCAATGGCCATAGGGTGGAGGCTCTAAGAGACACAGGGGCCAGTGTAACTGCTGTCAGCTCCCGGTTGGTGTCCAAAGAGCAGGTTGTCCCCCATGCATTCTACCCAGTAGTGTCCGCCGACAACTCAGAGAGCCAATGTGAGGTGGCTCAGGTTCCCTTTGAGTGGGGGGGTCTCAGGAACTCTTCAGGTAGCTGTGAGGCCCGCCATGCCTGTAGACTGTCTGCTGGGCAATGATTTAGAGGACTCCCCGTGGGCTACGGTGGAGAGGAAGGCTCACTTAGAGATGTTGGGTCTGCCTGAGTGGGCGTGTGCTACCACGCGGTCCATGGCAGCCAAGGAGGGTGTTGAAAAGGATCTGGAGCCTGAGAGTAGGGCCCAGATCCCTGCCTTAGAGAGAAGGGGCAAGGGGCGCGGGAAGCCGGCCCCCTTGGTTCCCACGGCCCAGGAAGAAGCAGACCCTGAGGGGATGCCCTGGAGCCTACCGGGGAGCAGATCACCGAACTGGGGGACCTGCCTGAGCTGACCCATTGGCAGCAGGAAGGGGGACCCACCAGGGAGGAATTTTGTGAGCAGCAGAGAGTTTGCCCCTCTCTTGAGGGTATGCGGCGACAGGCTGCAGCCCAGGCAGAAGGTGACATGTCTGGTTCACATCTGATTTATTGGGAGAACAGTCTCCTGTATAGTGAGCCTAAGGTTGCTGAGCCAGGGTCAGCCCGTGTGCTGGTGGTACCCGAGTGCTTCAGAACCTTCCTACTGGGGTTGGCTCATGACATTCCATTGGCAGGACATCTGGGGCAGACCAAGACCTTTGAGAGGCTGGCTGCCCACTTTTATTGGCCCCAGATGCACAAGAGTTCAGACTCTCATTGCAGGACCTGTGAGACTTGCCAGGCAAGTGGGAAGAGTGGGGGGAAGATCAAGGCCCCACTCCAGCCCTTTCCAGTTGTGAGTACCCCATTCGAGCGAGTGGGCATTGACATTGTGGGGCCTCTGGACCCCAAGACAGCCATGGGCAACAGGTTCATCCTGGTCTTGGTGGACCATGCCACCCGGTACCCTGAAGCCATCCCGCTCAGGACAGTGACGGCCCCCGTGGTGGGACGTGCACTGATGGGGATTTTCTCCCGTGTGGGATTCCCCAGAGAGGTGGTGTCTGACAGGGGACCAACTTCATCTCCCAGTACATGAAGTCTCTGTGGAAGGAGTGTGGGGTAACGTATAAGTTCACCACTCCTTACCACCCCCAAGGTAATGGTCTGGTTGAAAGGTTCAACCGGACCTTGAAGGGCATGATCATGGGCCTAGAAGAGCCCCTGAGGCGTAAGTGGGACGTCCTCTTGCCATGCCTGTTGTTTGCTTACCGGGAGGTGCCACAGAAGTCCTTAGGGTTCAGTCCCTTTGAACTCCTCTATGGCCACCCGGTTAGAGGACCTCTGAGTCTGGTCAAGGAAGGCTGGGAGCAATCTCCCAGGAAACCTCCCCAAGATGTATTTAGTTACATGTTGGCCTTCAGGAACCAGACTCGGCGTTTCAGAAAAATTGCTGAGGCAAATCTGGAAGCCAGCCAAGAAGAAATGAAACGTTGGCACGACCAGAATGCCACTCTGGTCGAATTTCAACCTGGTCAGAAGGTTTGGGTACTGGCCCCAGTGGAGCCTTGTGCGCTCCAAGATAAGTGGACCGGTCCCTTTGAGGTGGTGGAGCGCAAAAGTCCAGTTACCTACTTGGTGGACTTTCAGTCTCCCAGGAACCCCTTGCGGGTCCTGCATGTGAACCGCCTAAAGCCCCACTTTGAGAGGTCTGAAGTGGGCATGCTTCTTGCCACAGATGATGGGGTTGAGGAGGAGAGTGAGCCTCTCCCTGACCTCCTGTGTGCAGAAGAGAAGGATGGGTCAGTGGAGGGTGTGATCCTCTCCACCACACTGACCCCTGAGCAGCAGAGAGATTGCCACCACCTGTTGGGGCAATTTTCTGATTTGTTCTCCCTGGTACCTGGTGTCACTGATTGGTGCGTCCATGAGGTGGATACCGGGGACAGTTCTCCTGTCAAGCACAAGGCTTACAGGGTAACTGACAGGGTCAGGGCTTGCATTAAGGAGGAGGTCTCCAAAATGTTCGCCCTAGGGGTGGTTGAGTCCTCTAGCAGCCCCTGGTCCAGCCCCGTGGTCTTGGTACCAAAAGCTGCGACGCCTGGTGCCACTCCTGAACTTAGGTTCTGTGTGGACTACCGAGGTCTCAATTCGGTCACCAAGACCGACGCGCACCCCATCCCCAGAGCTGATGAGCTCATAGACCGGTTAGGGGCTGCCCGGTACCTCAGCACGTTTGATCTGACGTCTGGGTACTGGCAGATCGCCTTAACGGAGGGGGCAAAGGAGAGGTCAGCATTCTCCACACCAGATGGGCACTACCAGTTCCGTGTGATGCCCTTTGGGATGAAGAATGCCCCTGCCACCTTCCAGAGATTGGTCAACCAGGTGTTGGTTGGGCTGGAGGCTTTCAGTGCCGCCTACCTGGATGACATTGCAGTGTTTAGTTCCTCCTGGGAGGACCACTTGCGCCACCTCTGGGAAGTGTTGATGGCGCTGCGCAGAGCAGGCCTCACAATCAAGGCCAGTAAGTGCCAGATTGGGCAGGGTTCTGTGGTGTACTTGGGACACCAGGTGGGGAGCGGCCAGGTGGCGCCCCTGCAGCCCAAGATTGAAACCATCCTGACTTGGGAGCCCCTAGGACCCAGACCCAGGTGAGGGCCTTCTTAGGACTCACGGGTTATTACAGGAGGTTTGTCAAGGGGTATGGCAACATTGTTGCACCCTTGACTGAGCTGACTTCCAAGAAGCGGCCAAAGATTGTGAACTGGACTGACACCTGTCAGAAAGCCTTTGATGCCCTCAAAACTGCTATGTGTACAGCACCCGTACTCCAGGCGCCCAATTTTGCTAAGGAATTTGTTGTCCAGACAGACGCTTCAGAGCATGGGGTGGGGGCCGTTCTGTCACAGATGAATGAGGAGGGACTAGACCAACCTGTAGCCTTCATCAGTAGGAGGTTACTTCCACGGGAACAGAGGGTGGAGTGCAATTGAGCGTGAGGCATTTGCTGTGGTCTGGGCACTGAAGAAGCTGAGACCATACCTGTTTGGGACTCACTTCCGGGTTCAGACAGACCACAGGCCCCTCAGATGGCTGATGCAGATGAGGGTGAGAATCCCAAGTTGTTGAGGTGGTCCATTTCCCTACAGGGTATGGACTTCACGGTGGAACACCGCCCTGGTACAGAACACGCCAATGCCGATGGTCTGTCCAGATTTTTCCGCCTTAGCGATGAGAACTTCCAAGGGGATGGGTAGTTCTCCCCACATTTCAGCTGGAGGGGACGTGTGTTAGACCTGGCACCATTGGCGTGGGTCTCCCTTCCATTTTTCGCTGTTTTCTCCTCTGTTTTACTGGTGTTAGATGCTCTGGGCGCTGTGCCACTGCCATTCAGTGTCACAGCGCGAATGCTCCCTGTATAAATATGTCTATGTGAATTGGTATATCCCTGATTGGCTTATTTGGTTTACCTGTTAGTCCCTAGTAGTGTGGCCTATGTGTGCCCAGGGCTGGTAAACCAAATGCTGCTGGTGGGCCTGCAGCACTGATGTGTGCCACCCACAGAAGCAGCTTGTAAAGTGTGTCTCAGACCTGCCACTGCAGTGTCTGTGTGCAGTCCAGAACTGCCATCTTGGCTGTGAAGTGCAACCACTTCCCAGCCCCTGAACCTTCCCTTGGCATCCTGTAAGTCGCCCCTCGGGTAGGGTGCATTGTATGTGTAAGGTAGGACATGCCTTGGTGTGTGTAGCATGTCCTGGTAGTGAATTATGCACCATTTCGTTTTTCACTACTGTAAGGCTACCTGTTCCTCATAGGCTAGAATGGGCAGTTTGACTATTACATGCTATAGTCCTAACTGACCCCAGGGACATGGTAGAAAAACGAATTTAGTATGCCTGAGCTCAGAATATTAAAATACACCTTTTAGTGAAGTTTATTTTTATATTCTGTGTTTGAAAATACCACTTTTAGAAAGTAGGTATTTTCTTGCCTAAGCCTTCCAGTGTGCTCTGCCGTTATGTGTATTGGCTGTCTGGTTTTAGAGGGGCAGGACAGGCTGAGTCAGACCTTGGTGGAATAGAGAGATCTGCATTTAGAGTGTGGGGAAGGGTGGCTCTTTGATCTGAATAGGGCTGTGCCTGGCAAGGTGAATGCTGGCTCCACCTCCCACTGTGTGTCTGCTAGCAGACCCCCTCTTTCTGAAAGGAAGGATGCAGCCTGGTAAACAAAGTGCTCCAGGCCTGAGCAGAACTGGTTCTGGCTAGGTTCAGGGACTGGTAGCTTCAAGGATCAAAGGCTTTTGGGGTATAAATATCTGTGCTCAAACCCCTACTTTTGTATTGCTTTTGGATCTGGAGAGGAAACTCTGTCCGTGCCACTGGAGGAATCTGCAGGAAGTGACTGTCCTTGTGCTTGTGTGTTTTTCTTGCACTGGCCTGCAGCAGTGACCACTGGACCTTGAAGAGAGAAAAGGACTTTTGAGAGAACTTTTATTTTTGTACAGCAATCACCCAAGGGCTAGGAAAAGAGCTAGCCTCCTGCTGGAGTCTCAGGCACAACAGACTCCACCACCAACCTCCTGCTTCCTCCCTGCGAGGACTGCTATCTGCTGAGGAGGCTCCTGTGAGTTCCAGGGCCTCTAGTTTGCATCAGAGAGAAGAGGGTAAGAAATCGACGCTAACGCATCTTTGCGGGCCGCTGCAGTCGAGAGCGCTGGGAAAATCATCGCGCTGCTGCCGCCGAGGGCCCGCAACCCGAAACCATCGCTGACGCCCCTTTGCGAGCCGCTGCAGCCGAGACGCGCTGGAAAGATCATCGCGCTGCTGACGCCGCGCACTCGCAACCCTGACAGAAATCATCGCTTCGAGACATCGCAGTGCGGACGCCGTGCGTTCGCCACTTTGATCGCATCACACCGAATTTCGTCGCTCCCTCGCGGAGCGTCTTGTCTTCGCATCGCAACACGATCGCACAGCGCAACAGGATCACCGCATCGACTTCTCCCACGCGGCAAGAAAGTCATCGCATCGGTGGTCCAGCGTGCAGAAGTTTGTCGCATCGTCTCCGCACGCATCCCGCAGATCGGCGCATCATCCTCCCTTGCGGCAAGGATTTCAACGCATCGCCGGCCTCGCGTGCCGAGAATCATCGCTACAGCTTATTTGCGACACTTTGTTGGTTTTGCTACTAAACCCAGGTACTTTGTGAAAGAAAGGGTCGCAGAGACCACTGCTTTGAACTTGAACCTTATTTTTGCAACCTTTGAACTATTTTTGACAGCCCTTCAACAGCTATCCTATTTTTGACAGTATTGTGGCTTTTACAGTTATTGGTCTTGTGATAAATCTGCCTTTATATAAAGATACTTATTTTTTTATAATAACTACTTGTGTGGTGTCCCTTTGTAGTGTTCCTCATTGTGTTACTGTGTATGATCATAAATGCTTCACACCCTGCCTCTGAGATAAGCCTACCTGCTCGTGCTACGTTACCACAGGGTTGAGCAGGGGTATTAAAGAGGGTAGCCCTCTCACTCTGACTTAGGAAAAAGGGTCCCTACTTGGACAGTGGCCAGCCATTGCCAACTAGAGACCCCCATTTCTAACAGTAGTTAAATAAGAGCTGTTGACATCCCAGATGTGGTCACCCCAAGGGCCTTGTGTTGGGATAAAGAACCTCATACAACACCTGCATGCCAATGTGTGCCAGATATTGGTGTTGGTTTAATTCCACATGAAGCTACAAACTGGGTGAAGAAGATGTAGAGAACCTTGGGAACGAAGGCTCTCATAGTGGACTCAAAGATATATGGGGAAAAAGACATGAACATTCCAAGGCACCATGTGAAGGTGCAATATACTGGGCCAGGGTTAGCTCCAAATAAAGATAAATTTGTTTTCCTTTGAAACTTCCCACAAATTGATAACATCTCCCAAGATATTTTGCTTTGACTTGCTTTGCACACAAAGCAAGATTGATCATTCTAGATGCCATAATTGAAATGTTGCCAGAATGGTTGAATAAATGGGGCACTATCATGCTTCTGGGGCAAATAGGAATCAAAATTACATCTGAAAAGCTTGTCAAATTTTCCTAGGCTTTAGGGACACAGAAGGGGAGAACGTGTTGTCAAAATTTGTCTTGGATTTAGACACATGCAGCACCTCAGAAAGGGTGCAATGTTAGGCCCTTGTTTCCTAGATACCTCTGAGCAAACCCCAGTAATGTTGGGTCCTAAATGGAATTTGGGCCAAGCCCCAAAAGATTTAGGTTAATAGTTTCTCATAACATCAGACATCTCAAACCAGGTTCTTGGAAAGTTAACCCTCAGTATAGAAAGGTTTCAGTGACCACTCTCAGTGTCCACCAGTGCTAGACTTCTAATATTCCATGATTTGAGAGGACCCAGTGAAATAATTTCCAAATCTGAAGAGACTTTTTTCTACGCACTGCAAATTTGAAAATGCATGGCTACAAAAAGGCAATGGTAGCAAAGGTACCCACAAAATGTGTGCCACAGTCCATAATCAGGATAAATGAGCTTAGGCAACAAGATATAGAAGCACAACGCTTGTGGGTCAGTTTTGAAGAATGATGGGGAAGTGTGGGAAGGGACATCACAAAATAATTATATCTCAATCCTAGTTAGAGGCTAGCAGTTCCCAGATATATTTGGTGGTTTCATTGACACAATTATAAAGTACTGCTGTGGTCCTTTTTTGTCTTCCCGGTTCCTTCTGTCTCGGGGAGGTATTTCTTACAAGCCTCTGGCATCACGAAGTGGTGAGTTTCCTTCAGCATCAGCAATCACAGAAGACTGCAATCTGCTGGCCAAACCCTTGCAGGCAGTATTAAAAACCCAATGAGGACACAATCACCTGTGGGTGAAATGGTTTACAGCTAATGAATATTTGTAATCTCCTTAAAAAAACACCAATATTTTGCAAAAGATTTAATTATGGCATGTAATTTGGAGCCTCAAATGTTTTGAGAGTTCAATACTAACAAACTGCTTTAAACTGCTATAAACTTGTACCTCCATCTCTATTGGAACGTCCACTTTTTCTGTGTCATCTTCATACTTGGCACGGGTGAATCTGCAGGATAAAGTTGAACTGGAAGATTTATAGAGCACTGCTGCACGCATAAACTCATCCTGTTCCCTTCTTCTCTCCCATTCTGTCATACTTAGATCAGAACAGCTCTCCAGGGCATCTAATGTGGATAAACAAGTTTTACTAAACACTTTTAATCTAACAAATACACTCTAAATGACAGCATTAGTATTTGAACACTACATTCAAATGTAATTATAAGCAAAGCAGAAACAAGGGAAGAAATTAAACAATGAATCATTTTCATAAGCAGTATGAGCATTTCATTTCCTCGTTTTGAAACAAATACTATTATCTTTTCTATGGAAATATGTTTCAAGTTACTCCTGTGCTTCAGAACTCAAAACGGGACCTTATGTTAGAACTGAAACGTGTGCCATGCTTTCACAACTGCGAATCAGTTTAATATTCCCCTGTACACCCTTCCCTTCAGAATTAATATGTTTAAAATCTTGCGCCTCACCTCATAAGGGTTGTGAATTAAAATATGTGTCTGTTTGGTAGGCCTATCTTTAGATTGTCTACACAAGGCTTTATCCTTCTGGATATATGATTTACATTATTGGACATGCTAAACCAGATGAACGCTCATCAATACTGTATTTCAACTGTATCACAATCTGCCCATTCCTATTTACTGAGCATCTCCCAACGTATCCCCACATTTATCGTGCCAAGCTACAGACTTGCCACGTTGCTTAGCCTTATTCAGGTCATCTGATATATCCCCTCTGTTTGGTGACCCTTAAACCTTGACGCAGTGCTACTCCAAATGTTGGTGTATCAAATGCATGATTTTCACCTGACTGCCCTGAACCTAAGCTGATCCCCCTACTTTTTAAAAACAAGTCTAATTTTTCCACTATCTCTGAGTTAGCAATCCAATGGCAGGTCTTTGAATCAATTAAAAGGGATATAATTACCTATCATCTCCTCATTTAAGAGCATGGGGCTGGGAATCAACAAGTATGACATCACCTCAATTTTCTCATGATTGACTCCATATAACCAAAAGACACACAATTGATGGACGGAATGCAGAGCAAATCAAAACATTCACCCCCAGTCAAGAGATCTGGGTTAAATCCATCATTCTTTTGCTCACCATGCCACCCCAGTTTAGACCTGGCCATATGCAAATCAGTCTTGACCCTGTGCCTCATGGGAACAGTCCAGCCCGATCTGCCAAGCCAGGTCCTCCCTGGACCGGAAACAAGCATCCTAGGACCGGTTTCGGGGTTTCACTCCTTATCAGCCAGGATAGCTTGAATCCAGTGGCACAGTGAGCCCGGGACCCACGTCTGGGCATACCCTGCCAACTTGGGGCGAACAAAGCAAACACAATCACACCATTTACACAATGTGCATGCACACCATTCACACAGCAGATGAACACACACAGAGATTCCTTTCTGGCCATTCAAAACACAACCCACAAACACTAATACAATGTTAATTTTTGCACCAACCACAAAACACATTCGCACACACGTCATTACCAACACCATTCTTACACCTAGACCTCCACCCTAATTTCCACTTTCCAAGTGGTTCTGTTATCTTTGTCTTCTGTATGCAATAGCGGGCCGTCATGTTTTAAAAATAGATATTTGTGTTCATCTGTTTATTCTCTGCTTTTTGTAACAAATATTTGAAGCAGACCTATGCACCGACGTGCAGAACACCTTCTCTTAAATGTACCTTATTTGGCAAACTAGGTAAAAGATTTTTAAAACGTACAACTTTGCTATTTTTTTTTATCAAAAAAAGGTGACGTATGCAAAACTAACCAACTCAAACTTAATGCGTTTTTTTTTCTCAAAAACATGAATCCAGAGCAGCTTCTAAAATGAACCATTTTAGTCTTTTTCTAAATGCTAATTGAAGACATCACTATCTTCCCCATTTCACTGTGATTTGAATCCGTCACTAATGAGAATGATCTGTCACTGACAATAGTTCCTATTGGGAAACGGCCTTTACAACGTGGGCTGAGCCACCCGTGATGCTTCCCTGCAAGGGTAACCATGCTTGCCTGTACCACGCATCTGCCTTAACCACACATATGCGTGGTTAAGGCAGATATCGGTCTAGGTTCAGATGGGCCGGGAGCAGAGTCAAGTCAAATAGTTTATTGTATATGATTACTTAAAATCATTACAATTTGCACCTTAAAAACAAAGATATTATCAACTTGATCTTCAACTAAATACCACTTAAAAGCAACGAGGTTGGGGCGTGGCTAAGATGGCGTCCGTGTAGGACGTGCCTACCCGTCGCTCCTGCCTGACACCCGGGCCTGTACTTGCTAGCGGTACCAGCGCCACCGCAATACCTTCCCTGGCGATCCTGCACTTCCACGGGAGGTCCGGTGCACATTTGAACCGGCAGCGGTGAGAGGATAGACCCTCTAGCCGCGCTTGAGACGTGGTGTGCTTCCCGCGTTACGGGCCTGGTGTACCGGCCCTCGCGCAGAGGGAGGCGGACCCGAGTGCGGGTCCGGCCAGAGTGCAGGCTCCCCTGGGAGCTAGCTGCCGATCAGGAGCAGAAGTGGTGACCGGCTGGGGAGCGTCTGAGCGGCTGGCCAAAGCTCCATCTGAGAACCCGGACCCAGGCCAGCGAGTGGAAGCGGCCTTGCGGGAGGCCGGCCGTGGCCCCTCCCCCACTTACAGCCCGGAGGTGAGTAGTGCTGCGGTGTGGAGGGCCGCCGATGCGGACTGGGGCACGGCGCTGCATTGCCTCTAGATAGCGCCTCTCTCAGCCTGACAGATAGCGTGGGCAGCAGCAGAGGAGAAGGCGGGGAGCCGAGTCAGCCGAGAGTAGCTGCGCCGGTGACGCGCCTAGGTCCACGCTACCGCGACGGAGATCAGTGGAGAGTGGGAACCAGCTGGCGGACCCCCGTTCGGCCTGGACAAGGGGAGAGGGCCGGGGTCACCGATCCCACTAGTGAGACACCTGTGAACCGGGGGCCCCCCCTGACGCTGCACCAGGGGGTGCGGTGTTGCTGACTGCCTTGAGCACCTAATACCTGCACCTACGCCTACGCCGCTGGCGCGGAGGAGCGTCGCATGAGGCGGGAAGTCTACAGCCCTGGCACGGAGGCGGCGAGAATAGGCCGGGCAAGGCCTGCAGACGAGTGGCGCTGCGGGCGGCGGCGGAGGTGGGGGCTTCCACCAGAGGGAAGCACTGGTTGCGGCCTGGCCGGGGGAGCCGTCACGAGCCCGGGCCCTTGAACCCATCTCAACCCCCAGGCGGACGGCTCTGATTGCCTTGTGGCCCCCTTCTCGTACTCCCCACCTCGCCACTGGGGCTTTAGGAGAGCGCGAAGGTTTGTGGACGGAGGGACCCTCTGCTGACCTTGAGGGGCCGGGGCTACTGGAGCGGAAGGGGAATCCACCGCCGAATGCGTTGTGGGCAGCGGAGCGCCGCCGAGCCCGGAGGACTGGTGGAGTGACGACCTTGGGAAACTAGAGCAGAGGGAGCCCTCTGGTAGTCGCTGGCCCAGGTGATCCCGTGACGGACAGGGGGCCACTGGAGACGGCGTGGGGGAGCTAGACGAGACGAGCTCCGGATACGGGTGGTGGAGACGAACGAACAGTGCTCACAGCCACGCTCTGATCCCACCTCCTCAGCGCAACGATGGCGGCGACTGCTAAACATCGGAAGGAGCGGTCTGTTAAGGAGCTCCTGCTTAAGACTGGCACAGGAGGATCCGAGTCACCTAAAGCCAGAAGTGGCTCCCCCGCCCTCTCGGAGAAGGCCGACGCAGATGGCCCGGTCACCAGGGGTGTCCTGGAGTCCCTGTTCGCCACCCTCACCGGTGAGTTCCACACCATAAAAAAGGAACTCGCGGCCGATCTGCGGCAGCTGCGTCGCGACATTGACTCCGTAGGGGAACGGGTGGACGACCTCGAGACGCAAACGGCGACCAGGGACGAAGAGGTGCACCAGCTCCAACAGGAGGTGATACGACTCCAAGAACAACATCTAGACCTCCAGGCCCACGCAGAAGACCTGGAAAATCGCTCTAGACGGAACAACGTCCGAATTAGAGCGGTACCGCAGGGCCTGGAGGGGGACGACATCAAGGGCTTCGTTGTGGGGCTGTTCCGTCATCTGCTTGGGGGCTCCACAGACCTACACATCAAGCTGGACCGGACGCACCGAGTGGGGCCCCGGAGGCCTCCGAATGCACCGCCCCCGGACATTCTCACGTGTTCACAATTACCAACTTAAAGAGCGGATCCTGAGAGAAGCCCGAGTTAAGCACCCTCTTGAATTTCAATCCTGTAGACCTCTCCTGTTTCAAGACTTGGCGGCCTCCACGCTGCAGAAACGTCGAGCTTTCCGATCTGTCACGGAGTTCTTGCGCTCCAGGGAGGTCTCCTACTCATGGGGGCATCCGTTCCGCTTGATCTTCAGGTGGGAGGGTCAACTGCGCCAGCTCCGCTCAGTCCACGAGGCGACTACACTCCTGAAGATTCCGGAGGCCGCTGACGAGCCCCCCGAGAGAGGGGCGCCCTCAGGCAGGAGGTTCTTTGGGGCCCGATGGCAGCGAGTGGGGAGGCCCTCCCCTCCAGCGGGACCTGACCCAGAAGCTTTGGCGGCCGAACGCAGGGCGGTGCTCAGCGCACCAGCCAAAGACACTGATGCAGCAGAAGGAGGTAGAGGGGACCTTTAGCTGTCCGACCTGATAGGCGCTGGGACACACAGCATTATGATTGCTTGGGCCTGGGAGAGGGCGGGGGCGGCGGGTGATTCCTACAGTCCATCTCACGTTCCTCCATGGGGCTGATCGCCCAGGACATTGATCTATTCTCCATGTTGCTGCAAAGGGTTCACTGTTGGTTTACGTTAGTTCAGGGGTTCTTTTGTCTCTCCTTCCTTACTACGACAAAGTGGTACATGGGTATTTCACGCCTCTCTGTCAATGGGTGGGCTTCGACGGGCACTGGGCAAGTATGGCTGGCCGCTCATAACAACCCCTCTTATGTTAAGATCTTGTCCCTGAATGTTAAGGGGCTTAACAACCCCATTAAGAGGCGAGCAGTTTTATCTTACCTAGAGAACTCGGGGGCCCACATTTGCCTCCTCCAGGAGACACATTTACTTCCCGCTGACACACACAGGCTACGCTCCAGAACGTTCCCCCACCAGTTTTTCTCTTCTAGGGCCAACAAGAAGGCGGGGGTTGCGATACTGGTCTCTCATAACTTTCCGGGTCACCCAGGGGCTAAACAGGTTGAGATACCAGGCCGGCTGTTGGCTTGTTCCTTTGGGGTGGGCTCCTTTCAATTTACAGTAGCATCTATATATGTTCCCAATGAGGGCCAGGAAAGGTTCTTGCGGGAGGCGGTACAGGAGCTCACCTCTGTCCCAGACAGGTCGATTCTGTTAGGGGGGATTTTAATCTAGCATTTGATGACTCAGTTGACAGGTCAGTGCAGCGCTGGAGACAGACTGGGGCATTGTCCACCTCGGGATGGGACCTGCTGCGGGAGGCAGGGCTTACGGATGTATGGAGGCTTCGCAACCCCCATACGCGCGACTACACGTTCTATTCGCACCCACATAAGTCTTATGCACGTCTAGATTACATCCTTTCTTCTGACACACTCACCAGTCGCTTGCAGACGGCTGAGATAGCCCCCTGCCCGCTATCAGATCACTCGGCTGTACACACTACACTGGCTCTCCCAGGGACTAGGCCAACACGAAGGTTTTGGCGCCTCCGAGAAACTGTGTTGCAGCGTCCCTCAGTAACCCAACAGATAGATTCTTGCATAGCTACATACCTGGCTCTTAATGATACCCCAACGACACGCATAACTACACTCTGGGAGGCCTTGAAAGCAGTGGTTCGGGGAGAATTGATAGGCATTGCAGCTGCGGACAATAAACTTAGGAGAGAGAAGAGGGAGCGCCTTATGGGTGAAGTGATTGAGCTGGAGCGCATCCATCATAGGACTTGGGCCCCCAGGGTCTGGAAACAGCTCAAAGCTGCGCGGGCTCAGCTGGCTGGGTTGGACGGAGATAGGGCTGAGTTTGCGGCTCTGCGCTTGAAACATTCCTTTTATGTGGGGGGGGGGGGATAGATGCGGGAGACTCCTGGCCAACAAACTCCGGGTGCAGCGGCAATCTTCCCGGGTCGCCGAAGTCCTAGACCAACAGAATAAACCTCTAGTTGAAGACGAGGATATTGCGGGGGCATTTGGCACTTTTTATACAGATCTGTATTCAGAACAATCCCTCCGAGCGGAGGGTGTTGAGCAATATCTGGAGGGGGCTCAAACTGCGAAACTGGGACAGGATCAGGCTGCGGCACTTGCTGCCCCTATCAGACCCGAAGAAGTTATCGCGGCAATTTCCCGCTTAAAACCCCACAAGTCCCCGGGACCGGACGGCTTCTCCTCTCTGTTCTATAAAACCTTCTGTCCGGTGCTCGCACCGCTACTGACGCGCCTCTTCAACTCCCTCGGCACAACATCAATCAATCAATCAATCACGGCATTTATAGAGCGCGCTACTCACCCGGGAGGGTCTCAAGGCGCTGGGGGAGGGGGTAAGTTACTGCTCGAACAGCCAGGTCTTGAGCTGCTTCCTGAAGGAGAGATGGTCCTGGGTTCGCCGAAGGTGAGTGGGGCGGGAGTTCCAGGTCTTGGCTGCCAGGTAGGAGAAGGATCTTCCTCCGGCGGTGGTTCTGCGGATGCGTGGTACGGTGGCGAGGGCGTGGCTGGTTGATCGTAGCTGGCGGGTGGGCGTGTAGAAGGTCATGCGGTCGTTGAGGTACTTTGGGCCCAGGTCGTGGAGGGCCTTGTGTGCGTGGATGAGGAGTCTGAACGTGATTCTCTTGCTGACGGGGAGCCAGTGCAGGTCTTTCAGGTGTCCGGTGATGTGGCTGTGTCGGGGGATGTCCAGGATGAGTCGTGCGGAGGCGTTCTGGATGCGCTGGAGTCTTTTTTGAAGTTTGGCTGTGGTTCCGGCGTAGAGGGTGTTCCCATAGTCCAGTCGGCTGGTGACGAGTGCCTGGGTGACGGTCTTCCTGGTTTCAGTGGGGATCCATCTGAAGATCTTGCGGAGCATGCGCAGGGTGTTGAAGCACGAAGATGAGACGGCGTTGACTTGTCTGGTCATCGACAGGGAGGAGTCCAGGATGAAGCCCAGGTTTCGTGCGTGGTCCGTTGGCTTGGGCGCGGTGCCCAGGGCCGGGGGCCACCAGGAGTCGTCCCAGGCGGAGGGTGATGAGCCCAGGATGAGGACTTCCGTCTTGTCTGAGTTCAGTTTAAGGCGGCTGATCCTCATCCAGTCGGCGACGTCTTTCATCCCGTCGTGTAGGTTGGCTCTGGCGGTGGTGGGGTCGTTGGTGAGGGAGAGGATCAGCTGGGTGTCGTCGGCGTAGGAGATGATGTTGAGGTTGTGTTGGCGTGCGATGGCTGCGAGGGGGCTCATGTAGACGTTGAAGAGGGTTGGACTGAGTGAAGATCCTTGTGGAACGCCGCAGATGACTTCGGTGGCCTCGGATCTGAACGGGGGGAGGCGGACTCTCTGGGTTCTTCCGGCGAGGAACGAGATGATCCATTCCAGTGCTTTCTCTCGGATTCCGATGTTGCTGAGGCGCTTCACTAGGGTGCGGTGGCAGACGGTGTCGAACGCCACGGAGAGGTCCAAGAGGATGAGGGCTGCTGTTTCCCCATTGTCGTTTAGGGTTCTGATGTCGTCGGTGGCTGCGATGAGGGCGGTCTCGGTGCTGTGGTTGGCCCGAAACCCGGACTGCGAGGGGTCGAGGGATCCATTCGTCTCGAGGAAGGCGGCAAGCTGTCTGTTGACGGTCTTCTCGATGACTTTGGCCGGAAACGGAAGGAGCGAGATGGGACGGTAGTTCTTGAGGTCGGTGGGGTCCGCCGTTGGTTTCTTCAGGAGGGCGGTAAGCTCGGCGTGCTTCCAGCTCTCCGGGAAGGTGGCGGTGTGGAAGGAGGAGTTGATGATGTCCCGGAGATGGGGTGCGATGGTGGCGTCGGCTTTGTTGAAGACGTGGTGTGGGCATCAGGGACGATGCTACCCCCGCGATGTTGGAAGCCTTAATCACCGTTATACCTAAGCCGGGCAAGGACCGATGACACTGTGCCTCCTACAGGCCCATATCGCTCCTTAATGTAGATCTAAAGATATTCACCGGCATCTTGGCGCAAAGATTATCCTCTTATCTCCCAGGCTTGATTGACCCGGATCAATCCGGGTTCATCCCCAACCGCCAGTGCCCCGACAACACCAGGCGCCTCCTTCATCCCATCGATCGGTCGGAGCGCTTCCCGGCGGAACGTATGGTTTTTTCGGTCGATGCCGAGAAGGCGTTTGACCGGGTGCACTGGCCTTATATTCCGGACTGCGCTCACACACTTTGGCCTCCCGGATCGGTTTGTTCAGTGGGTGTTCTGCAGCTATGCGAACCCTACTGCCACGGTACGGGTTAACGGGACCGCCTCCCGAGCCTTTCCTATCAGCAGGGGGACGCGACAGGGTTGCCCCCTGTCCCCACTTCTCTTTGCCCTATATATGGAGCCGATGGCACAGAGGGTCAGGGACGATCCGGCCTTCAAAGGCGCCAGGTTTGGGCAGACAGAACATAAATTATGCCTGTATGCAGATGATGTCGTCGCTAGCCTGGAGCAGCCCCGCGAGTCTTTCCCGGCACTTCTAGTGGAATTGAACCGATTCACCGCCGTCTCCGGGTTCAAAATAAACATGCATAAGTCCCAGGCGCTCGCCGTCTCCCTCACTCCGGATACGTTACGGGTACTGCAGAACACGTACCCAGTCCAGTGGGCTACTGAGTCACTCCCGTACCTAGGGGTCCACATCGCAGCGAATATTGCGACCACCAAGACGCTAAACTACACCGCATTGCTCCGGCGGGTCCGCGAGTCGCTTCGGAAGTGGCGGCCACACGCGCTGTCCTGGCTAGGCCGAGTAGCAGCGGTAAAGATGGTGATTCTGCCTCAAATTCTTTACATATTTCACTCATTAACACTGGTTCCCCCGTCCGGGGTTATCCACTCCTTACAGCAGGCCATAGATCGCTTCGTTTGGCGTGACCAGCGGGCCCGCATGCGTCGGGAACTGGCCGGCCTACTGTAGCCCCGATGAGGGAGGTCTAGGGGTGCCGGACTTGAAGGCCTACTGGCGGGCAGCCCAATTAAGGGTGCTGGTGGAGTGGTCACGCCCGGAATCCGAAAAGCACTGGCTTTTCATGGACCGCTCCCTGGCCGGACGGCCCCTCTGGGGAGTTCCGTTCAGTGGCCGTGCGGGTAGGCCCCGCAATCTCTATCTTTCTGAGGTGACTCGACCCGTGCTTATGGCCTGGGATAGAGTGGCTACTACCAGAGGGCTGACCACTTTCCCCTCCCCAATCACACCCATAATGCGCAACCCGGACTTCACACCGGGATTGGACGAACGGGCATTTCGACATTGGGGGGAGGAGTCTTGCCGATCCATAGGACATTTCTTTGACCTTGAGGGCCTTAGATCCTTTGCGGATCTCCGTGGGGACCACGGATTGCCAGAGACTGAAAGATTTAGATATCTTCAGATCCGGCACTGGGTACTCCAGGATGCAGTACGCGCGGGCGCGGAGAGACACCTCACCCCCTTCGAAAAGTGGCTCCTCACTCGTCACATGGACGCCCACGTGACATCAGACCTGTATAAATTTTTACGCCCACCTCCTGGCGATGAGAAGTCGCAGGGACAGCGTCGATGGGAGAGAGAGTTGGGCAGGGAATTGACAGGGAAGGACTGGACCTCGATCTACTATAGGGCACGACATACTGCTCGCAACATGTCCTCGATTGAGACGGCCACTAAGTTGGTCACCTACTGGTACTTGACGCCTGCGCGCTTACACTGGGGTAACCCTTCGCGTAGCCCGCTCTGTTGGAGGGCCTGCGGCGCTGAGGGCACACTTACACATCTTTTATGGGATTGTCCACAGCTAGGGGATTATTGGAAACACGTACTGGATGACATTGATTCTCATTTCGACACTCAACTGCCGCGCTTCCCTGCCTACACGCTTCTTGGCCTTCCGAATCCTCTCACATTCCCCCTTAAATCTAGGCGGGGCAAGCAGATGGCCCTAGCACTAGGGGCAGCAGTGCAAAGCATCTTAACCCACTGGGGTACAAAAACGTCCCCTACCCGCCTTAGTTGGCTTCATCGACTGTGGGGAATATTGGGTATGGGAAAAATCTCACTCACCCTGGCACACCCGGGCACCTCTTTTTCCGACCTTTGGAAGCCCTTCCTTACACTCCTTACTGACGAATTCACGGAGCTCACATGTCCTAAATACCTCAGATTGCTCCGGCTGACCGACACGCCGCACACTATGGGTCCACCGACAGCGGCCTTGTAGAGGCCTACACTAGATTTACACTGTTAAGACGTACACTAATGTTCCACCACATTTGGATGTTGGATACAGAGGAAGGGGAGAGGGGGGGTGGGGGGTCTTTTCTTCTTTTTCTTATTTCGTATTTTCTTGCTAGCCATGTTATATAAGGTATGCCGGATTGCAATCCGATGAATGTGTGCCACTCGTTGGCCTGTTTTCCTTCTTGGTTTTGAAACTCAATAAAAGAAATCTAAACAAAAAAAAGCAACGAGGTTGGCAAAGTTTAAAATCTGAATAACATTAATAATGCGCCTAAATGTTGGTTAACAGTTTAAGTGATCTACGAAAGTTCTATTATTCTAACTTTTCAAAAAAACTCAAGTGACTAAAATGGTCTAAAAATAAATTGGCGAGACCATGTGTGATATAATATGTCCATATAAAATGCAGAACTGTACAATAAAATTTTGTCGACAACCATTTTTCTATATTGTTCTTATTATCCCGTGGATTAGGCTTTCAGTCCGCTTGCTGCTTGGGCTAATGAAAGAGTGCCATGTTTGAAAAGCCCCAGCCGTCCTTGTTCCTGCTTTTTTTGGTGTCCTCTAGATCTGCCTTCCTTAAAAGTTTCCTTACTTTTGCCATGTATTTTACACCCCTGCATGCCAAGATTATTGAGGTACCTTCCAACCAACGTATCACGGCTTGCCTGCATGTGCGAATATTCAATTCGTTAAAAATTGGTTTTAAAAGCCCCCTCCTTAAATCCTTGATTACGGGGCAAGCACACAGCAGGTGGGTTAATATTTCATTACAAAAACCGCATAGTCGACAGTGTGGTACTTGATGGTTGCTTTTCCAGGACGGTTGTAGGTCTTTTGAATCATGCATGCCCAAACGGTAGTTGGTGAAACTCTTCTTTAACTCAGCGCTAAAATGAGTTACTAAATAGGCCTGAGGCTTTATTGATATGTAAGAGTTAATCACAGTCCACCCATGCCTGCGTTTCGAGGTTGTTATTTTATCCTCTAAGAAAGACTTCTTCTTTGCTATCTTATTTACCAGTTTGCCAAAAACAGCCCGGTCGACCAGGCTGTCCCATATCGTTTGTATGTCAAGTTCAGCCAATGATTTTCTCAGATGGGTTCCCCATGAATGTGGAATGTCTTGATCCATCTGGGTTTTAATTTCTTTCCAGCATAGATTATTCAATGACCCTGGCTCAGATGCCCGGAATTTATGGCATAGTTTCACGAAGCCGCTCATGCTCCGGAATTTCTGATTCTGCAAGCCGAATTCCAGCCGAACCTGAGCTGGGGCGGCGGACCTTGGTAAATTAAAAACAGCTTTATAAGCCTTCGTCTGAAGTTCATTTAACAGTTCCACTTCTT
Organism: Calotriton arnoldi; assembly: GCA_963921515.1. NCBI lineage: Eukaryota > Metazoa > Chordata > Amphibia > Caudata > Salamandridae > Calotriton > Calotriton arnoldi. Next base: position 327,799 of record CAWUFW010007262.1, on the reverse strand, counting down.
TACCGCACCAAACTACTAGGGCATATGACAATATCGGTAGAATTTGTGCTGCCATCACTTTTAAAAGATGTGCATAGTTCGGGCAGCCCAATTTTTTTTCCAGTAATCTGTACGCAAAAATTAACGATTGAGTTTTCGCTTTTAGATCCATTTTATGTTCCTTGTGTGTTGGGCCTCGCCCCAGTTTTAAGCCGAGATATTTGTACGCCTACGATATTGTTCCTCTATGATTGTCCCTTTTACAAACCATTTGAACTTGGTTTTTTTAGGGTCCACGAGACGTACAACCTTGGTTTTATCCTTATTTAATTCCAAGCTGTCTTGGTCCAGGTAGGTTACTAGGTTGTTAATCGCTCTTTGTAGCCGGATGGGGCTTTGGCTCAGCACCACAATGTCGTCTGCGTACTGTAAAAAAGGTATTGGATCTTTAGATAAGTTTGGCGGATGGCAGTCAGCTTCTTGCATATATTTAATGATGTCTGCCATAAATAAATTGAATAAGCTCGGGGCTAGGACGCAGCCTTGTTTTAGGCCTTGCTGTGTGAAAATACTGGCGGTGGTGCTGAGTCCATCGCCTAATTTCACTCTTGCCCAGGTGTCGCTATGCAGGGCTATTATTGCGTCCAGTAATTTGCTCGGCAACCCCCATGCTCTTAATTTTTCCCACAGACGATTTCTGTTTACTTTGTCGAATGCAGCTTTCAAGTCGACAAAGCATGCAAACAACCGTGTTTTCTTTTTTGTTGCTTTTTCAATTAAAAGTGTCAACGTGGCCAGGTTTGTTAAGGTGCCCATCCCTGGTCTAAAACCTTTTTGAAACATGGGAATTATACTTGTTTCATCCATCCAATCTTGAAGGTGGAGTAGTAGGCATGATCCGTATAGTTTGGCCTCAACATCCATCAATGATATCAGTCTGTAGTTTTCTGGTTTGTTGTGATCTCCCTGTTTAAAAATTGGATGAATGATATTCCCTTTCCAAGATTTGGGAACATTGTTCTGTCTATAGATCTGATTAAACAATGGCGCGAGATAGTCAGCCCAAAAATCCGGAGCTTGTTTAAATAGTGCATTAGGCAACCCATTCGGGCCTGCCGCCCCCTCCGTTTTTAGTCGTTTTATTATTCCTCTTAGTTGCTGTGTATTGATCAGATCGTTTAGATCGTCGCCACTTACTGCTTGTCTGATATATTCTTCTACTTCAGGTCTTAGATCTTGTAGGGATTTTGATGGATCTGTTGCCATAGCATACTTGTCATCCCTCTCACTGCTGTACCTATTGTGGACATGCTGCGACCTGATTTTTTCGCCGATTCCCGCTTCTTGTTGTAATTTTCTACCCTTTGTCATATTATTTATGATGCCCCAGAATTCCCTACTGTTAGGCAGAGTACTCGCCCACAATAATTTTGTCCAGATTTTTTCTTTATATTCTGTCTTAGCTTCCCTCAGCATCTTCTTATAATTCTTCTGTAGTTCCTTTAGTTTGTCCTTGTCTGTTTTCTTACCCATTTTGACCGCCCTTGTTTGAATTCGCACCTCTCTTGCCATCCTTCTTTTTCCATCTCTTAGAGAGAGGTTGAACCATGGATCATTTCCGATGTCTATTCTTTTTGTGTTTCTATTAATAGCTGGAAAGTTCCGGGTAAGGAAAAGGCACAGATCTTCCCAAATTTTTATTCGATTTTCTTCCATCGGGGGTCCTGTTTGAGTCATGTGTTCTTTGAGAGTGTCTATTATCGTCGTCATGTTTGATCCTCGCCATTTTAATTTCCGCAGGTTAAACTTTTCTACGCGTTGTCCCAGCGTGTTTATTTTTTTCACCCGGGCAAGGTTTATGTTGAGGGTTGTAATATGCGGGAAGTGATCACTTTCTATACGTGGGCAGACTTGAAATGAGTCTATTCTTGGGACTAGATTACTGCTAGCGATGGTAAAGTCTATTGTGGATCGGCTTTTTCCATTTGAGTATGTTGTGGCCGATGGCTTATCCCCTGTAATGTTACCATTCAGGATTGACAGGCCGTAGCTTTCTAACTCTTGTGTTATTATTTGGTATCCCCAGTCTTCATGCCTCCTTCTTTTATCCTGTTTTATTAGGTTACTATTAAAGTCTCCTGAAATAATCAGGGGGCAGAATTCGTGTGATTTTCGCAGGGCAATAATCAGATTCATTAGTATTGTAAATTTTTCTTTCTGAGTTTTTTTTGCAGGGTGAACATATACATTGATTAGTATAAGCTGCCAGTCTAATTTGTTCGAATTTTGCTTTACGACAAATTTTATAACTTGCAACCAGTTTACCCCGGTATTTAACTTCTGTTTGCCAACCATGTTTTTGTATTATGTATATTGATAAGCCTCCCCTCGGGTGACCAAATCTTGCGAATTTTTCTGCTAGAATGTGATGCTCTATGCTTTCTTGAAGTAATATTATGTCTTGATGTTCGAGGAAGGCCAGAGTCTCATGGTCATGACCCATATTTTTAAATCCATGTACATTCCATGAACAGATCTTTATCATATTTTGACTTCCATCCCTCAACGCGTAGCCCTGTCTCGGGGATTCTATTAAATCCTGCACATTAGCCGGAGCTATCTGCCCCCACCTTTTGTCAATCATAGATGAGTTTGACTGTTCGTTAGGTACGCGTGTTACTTAGTGCTTTTGGCACCCAAGACCAGTCCGTACTGTCTCCTGTAAGATGTTCGAAAATTGGTTGCCTCACTATTTCGTTGTCCTCTTTTGAGTTTGCTAGCCCCTGTGGCGTGATGGATCGGGCACGGTGTAAGCATGTTTTTGGTTTTTTCACAGATGCGTGCTCCATTTTTTGATTTCCCTGGTTTATTAGGAAGGGGTAGGGGTATCTTGGGTGTTTATAGGGCCTCAGTATGATTCCCCAGAGTTCGAATGTTGATCTGGTTGCATATATCCTGTCCACTAGTTCCTTTGAGGACCAGGTAGTCAAGGTCTCTTCAATTTCCGGGGATTCCGGGGTATACTTAAATTCCACAGATAAAAGATCATGCGATGCTATTCCTTTTAGTTCTAGAATTTCTTTAAACAACCTTAGCAGGTTCCCTCTGTTTAGTATATCTTGCCTTCCTTTTGTGCAATATTCTGGCACGAAAGTCAATTTTGATGTATTCTCCTTCAGGTTATTTTCAGAGCCAATAGCACTTCCCAAACTTCCCTCTTTTTCTACCTGAATATTTTGGGTGTTCGCGATTTCTTTATCGATATGTCTTTCTTGGCTCCTTTCTTCTTTGCTGGCCTTTTCCTGTAGAATATCCTGCTTGTTTTCTTCCTTTGACGCTTGCTCCAATTTTCCAGCTTCTATATATATTATTGGCCCTTTTGACTCACTTTGCTGGTCGATAGAGGAAATCTTACATAATCTGCCTTTTCTATTTATTGTGACCTTTATTGAATTTTGGCTACTGTATTCTTTGTTGTCTCTTTTATCGGACGCCTTGTTACCTGGTGATATTTCCCTTCTTTCTGGTATGAACTTTGACTGGACCTGCGCTGTTTTTTTGGACCCTTCTCCCTTTTCAGTATGTTGGATTTGCTTTAATCGCCCTATTTTGCCCTCCTTTTCCTTACGGGATGCTTGAACTCTGTTATCTAGACTGGAACCTATATTCTCTTCGGTTATAGTTATTATTTGGACCTGCGATGTTTTTTCCGCCCTTTCTCCCTTTTCTGTATGTTGCATATGTTCTATTTGCTTTTTTACAATTCCGTGGGTAGGCGCGGATTCTGCTATTATCCGATGGTTAGGAGTTGTATGCAACGTCTGATTCATATTCTCTTTATTGATACCAGCCAGCATTATTGATGCATTTTGCCTTGTATTAAAACTGTCAGAGTCCGTTGTATAATTTAATTGATCTGGGCCCATTATTGAGTCCTCTAATGTACCTGTTTTCAATGCTTTATTTTCTTTCCTTTGTGTATTTTGGTTTGTAAAAATGGGGAACATTTTCTCTAATTTTGTAATTGGTTGAGTTTTATGTTTTGCCCTACCCTTTCTAGCCCGTTTCCTTTGTCTTTTTGTGGGTTTTGCAATTTTTGAGATGTCAATAGTGCTCTGTGTAATTTCTATTTGATGGTCCCTTATTTCAGAACATAAGTCCTCTATTTCCGCTTGTTTTACTTCTCCCTTGTTCAAAACACGTGTCCCTTTACGTGTATTTTTCTCTTCGACTGGATCTTTTTTTCAGAATCCTTGTGGGTTTCCATTTTGTATTTTGGTTTTGTTGTTAATTGCACAGCCCCTAAGATGTCACTTAATATTTCGGGCAGATTTGCCAATTTATCTATTATTTTGCCGCAGCCACAATTGGGCTGCAATTGCGAAGTATTTATTTGTGGTTCAGGTGTTCCCCTGCGCGTTACAAGGAGGTAATTGAGTCCAGCTTGGTATTTATACCTGCAATATGACCAGCAATTATGTTTATAAGATCAATCTGGACTTCCATTTTATCTGATTGAAAATTCAGTACCCTGATCGCTTGTTCCAATGTGCTTAACAGAGTATTACTCCATGGTACCGTATGTAATTCATCAAGGGAATTTCCAGTATCCCTAGACTCATGATCGATCCTACTAACAGATGAAATTGTTATTGGCGATGACAAAATTAATTGATTTTTTTCCAATAAGAAACTTCTGATGGAGCAGAGAAAATAAATAAAATTTTAACCCCTAACAAAATTTTATCAATAATTAATAAAATGTTCGTTTAAATGTATTAATCAACAATTTACGTGAGGGAAGGGTAACACGCAATTACATGGGCTAAATAATCTATTAACGAATGTCTGTGTGTCTAATTATAACATAAAATAAATTGCGTACTAAATAAATAATAAATGCATGATTGTGCTTCATAGAATATAAACGTGTCGTTGCAAAAACAATAGTGATGGTAAGTACGGAACAGCTTAAATGTTGCTTTCTGCTAGGTAATAACTAATTGGGGTACGTAGATGACGGGAGGGAAACGAAAAGGCTATGTTTCTCTATTTTAATTATGTTTTGTTTATTTCAAAATAGTGCTTCTAAGTATAAATGAGTGGCGATATAAAATGGCTGCCGGTTATTGAAGTGCGCATGTGCGGGGAAACGCGTGACAAGGGAGAAAAGTTGGAGAAAAGCTAACCACGTGATGATGCTGAGAGGCTAGGATGCAAGAATGGTCAAGGCTGATGTGACCTAATTGAACTGATAGTGTGCCGTGGTGATCAGCAAGGAACCGTGGGAAACCGTTTTAAGAGAAAGGACAATGCCTGCAGAGTTCTCGAATGTATCGAAAGAAGTTACAAATGTACTGATCGAAGCGGATGGAAACATGTCTTGAACTGTGAGAAAGGAAATGATCATATACATTCCAAAGAACAAGTTGGATCCGGGAGAACTTGATTAAGAATGAATAGATGAAATGAATGGACCAATGAAAGAAAAGCGCGTTATTAATGTTGCAACAATTAGTTAGCAAAGTTAGAATTAGGGTATAAGAGGGCCTACTCTTAGTGGGAAGGGGTCACAGTCAGAGTTGGAGAGTTGCAGTCAGAGTCGGTGTTGGAGTTGGTGGCTTCCAGTGCTTGGTGGTCCAGATCGATCCATTTACTGAGCGGGAGATGCGGAAAGACTGTTAGATGAGACGGGTTGCAGGTAGCTGATGCTGACGAGCTGAAGTTTCTGTTGCTGTCTTATTTTTCCTGTTGAGTATGAGAATCAGGTTATTTTTAATTTTAAACTTAGGTTAGAAAATCCTTAGGCTAAATTAGGAAAGATAGGCAGGTAATTAGGGTTTTGCTTCATGACAAAATTTCCTTTCTGCAATAAAATTGATTTTGCTTAATAAATATTTGAATTAATAATGAATGAATAATTGAATAAAAAGTCTAAATTCTTTCTCAGGCTTTTAAAATTATATAAAATTTAAGATTCTTAATCAAACGACTCAGTGGTTATTTTACTAAATGATTGTGACATTAGTAATTGGTTATTGTGATTTAGCCGGTCTTAATCACTACAAACTAATTTCTTACTAGATGATTCACCGACAAAACAATGAGCAGGAATATCTTAAGAAATAACTAAGAAAGCGATAAGTTAAGGTAATAAGGTATCCCGGCTCTTTACAGCGGTACATAAATGATGTTTTTCATTTAGTTCTCATGTTTCTCCTAGGAGTATAAAATTTCGTAAAGGTGTAAAGGAAATCCAGGTGTGTGTGTGTGTGTGTGATAGGCGATGTTTATGGGCCCCGTCATGTGGATGTGAGAAAATATAAGTCGCCCCTGGATGACCGATAAGTGACCTAGGAGGAAAATAGTTTTTATTGTACGCGCTGCATCAGATTTCTTGGTAGCAGAGTTATGGTTTCTACAGATTAGTTTAGTGATTATTGATTATTGATTATTTTTGATGACTAACACTATATGTTGAGTCGCGTTATGTTATATGTGAGTTTTCACGCTTCTGGGATGTAGGCAGTGGAACACGTGTGGCAAGAGAAGTCACATGGAATTTGGTACATGGTCTGAATTCATTTTGGTAATAACACAGGTTGTGTTATGTTAGGGATTTTCTGTACGAAAGGTGTGTAACTGAGATAGCAAATCACATTTTCTTGTGAAACTTTGGCCTTAATTCTCAGGAGCCTAGTCTCCACATGTGTCTTATCCCCAGAGAAACGAGTTAATTGTTTGCTTGAAAGAAGGGTAAGGTAGAGGGAAGTGCTACTTTATCGGCGAGAGTTAATAATTCTGTGGTAGGGTAGAGGTAAGCGCTGCCTACTGGAAATACAGGATTCTTGTGTAGAAGGACAAAGCTGTCACTTTTGTTTAGCGAATCAGACTATGGAATTGTTTTAATTGTTGTAACTAACGAAGAAACAGTGAAAGGAAAAATTGCCGATAATTTTTGTAAAGGAGGGGTAAAAGAGAAGGAGTGACATCGACAGTGCCGCGCTGGGATTGGATAGTGCGCTAGTCACGTGAACAAAGAGTCAGGAGTGACGTAGAAAAGTGCCGCGCTAGGATTGGTTGGTCCGCGGACGAAGGGAATTGTTCTGATTGGTGCGTTAGTGTGAGTCGCGCTGTAATTGGTTGAAGTTCCGTACACGGAACAGTGCTGGTTTGAAGAGAAAAACCAATCGAAAACATGCCGTATTACGAGTATGAAAGGGAGAGAACGTCATGGACGACAAAAATAAAGAATTTCTTTAAGAAAGACAAAAAGGTTGTGACTAGAGAGGGACAAGTAATTCCTCCGCCGAAATCAGCAGCTTCACATATGATGCTGAAATATGGATATCATACATGCATATGGTTGGAAAATTGGGCAAAGTATACGAAGAATGATGGTGCATTAGCTTTTCCTGAGAATGGTTCATTTAGTGTAGCGGTTTTGCGAAATTTGCGAGAAAAGATGACAAATCTAGAACCTAGATCTAGACCGACACAGTTTGAAGCATTGACGGAATGGGAGGATGAGATGTATGAGCGAGAGAGATTCAGAGGTTTAAGAGATCATGAGTTTATGCCTGGAAGAATGTGGGGAATAAATCATGAGGATAGAATAAAACGATGGAGATGTGCTAACATGACAGGAGGTTTGTTTCCGGCTTTTACAGTTGAGGAAGAGACTAAGAGAAAACGTACTGAGAAAAAGAAACATATGGAGAGGGAGAAATATATGCATGAGAGTGAAACGGATGATGAATTGCTGGAAGATATTTTAAATAGAAATCCACCTCCGTATCAGCAGAGTTCTACAGTGGTGACACCAAATGCGCCGCTAATAGAGACTGTGCGAAATAAAAGTCCGGTAAAAAGAATTGAAATAAATAGGTCACAAGATCAAATAAGAACTTCACAAAATGAAGGAATAGAAAGTGACAATGCAAGCGAATTAGCAAGGACAACAAAAGAACTAACTGAGAAAATTAGGGAATTAACGAAAAACATGGAAGCTGTGACTGTACCTGTAACAATAGGTCCAGTAATACCAGTTTTTGAGAATCAGAAAATTGATGAACGGTCATTAGTGATTCCTATGAGTTCACAATTTCAGAGAGAAAAAGAAAGGATGGAACCAAGTGCAAGTACAAGTAATTTGGCTAGTACTTACAGACCAAGTCCACCTACAAATTTGACTGTGAATGAGTGTAATGGTAGGAAAATGCATATGGTAACAGAATCTGCAACAGAGACTCCTGAAAAGAGTGGTAATTGGATAGAACTAAATAATACACCCATAGGTCCGACTCCTGATGAGTTAAATGAGTGGATGAAGGCATTTAAAATGAAAGAACCAGAAGAAAAACCATTAGATGTAATTAGGTTAAAAATTGACATGGAGGAATTAATTCTAGGAACGATTGGTACAGAAAAGATAAAAAATTACCAGGATGATGAAATAATGTTTCTGTGCAAAAGTATTACATGGAGAGCAAAGAATTTACATGACAAACTAGAAGAGGTAGCCTGTGAAATTGGAATAGATTTTGCGAAAGTGAAAACGTTGCAGAAACCCTACAGAGTAGACTTTTGTGAGAAAGATATTGAAAACTTGAACACAGCAGGAAGGCTGACACAGATAAAAGAGTTAATTGTGTTACTGAGAAAATGGGGTGATGTGGACAGATGGAGAGTTAGATGGACGAAAAAGAATGAGAACACTACAGACAAAGCTTCTTTGGCTTTTATGATAACTGAAAAAGAACCTGTTGCCAGAGAATACCCTATGAGAGAAACTCCAGGTGGTAGTTATGTGCATGTTCCCTGGACTAGGCAGGATATACTGTCATTTACAAATGAATTTCCGAAGCTGAGAGAGAAACCAGTTGAATGGTACCGACAAGTAGAGAGGTTTGTAAAGGTTTCAAAAGTGTTGTGGATAGATTTAGATGGATTGTTTGACATAGTGGTGCCAACTGATTTGTGGTCTGAGTGTAAAATTACAGTGGACTGGCCAACTACAGAATATCCAAGAGATCCTAAGACAGGAGCTCCAGGTCCTGAGGTGATGAGGAAGTACGATAAGGTGATTACCTTTTTGAAAAATAAGATTCCTCCTAAAGAAACAGATTGGGTAAAAATCGATAGAACTACACAGGAAAGTAAGGAGTCTGTACATGCCTATTATGAAAGGTTGTTGTTGGTTTTCAAGCAGTATAGTGGATATGAGGAGTTGAGTGAAAAGGATATGAGTCATTTCGTATACAGATTTGTGTTTGGGCTGAAACCAGAGATTAGTGAAATGATTAAACAGCATATGATTAATTGGCAGAATGGCACGGTAGATGAGGTACTGAGGTATGCTAAGTATTGTAGTGATGATATTGAGAGTAGACAGCGTAAATTGAAAGAGAAGGCAATGTGGGCACAGGTGAAAGTGGCAGAAAAGCAAGAAGCTCAATTGGACAATAATAGTGGGAATGAAACAGGACAGAATAAATCGCGACCTAACATAGGTAAAGGGAAAGGTCAAGTGAGTCTAGAGGAGGCAAAGAAGAAATGGCCCTGTCATAATTGCGGAAAATTAGGGCATTGGAGAAACGAGTGTAAGTTCCCACCTAAACCTAATCCGGAAAATCAATCATTAACTCCACAGGTGCAGAATGAGGTAGTTGTTCAACAAGGTCAGGTGCCACAACCACCACTTCCCAACACTGTTAACCAGCAAAGATACAGTACAGAAACAGGATTCTACGGAGGAGAGCAGGTAACACAGTTGCCGCGAGCAGCTAACATTTCTCAGTATTGGTTGCGACAGAGTGAGGATGAGGCGGATGAAAGTTCATGACGGTGCCTAGGAGAGGGAAAAGAGTGCGTACTTGGCGCAACTCTAGAGGTAGATCAGTCTGGTCCCTTTGTGGATGGAGAAGTGAATGGTGCAAATGTAACATTCCTTGTCGATACTGGAGCTACCCGTTCTACTGTTAGATCAGTGGAAATTCCAAACCTTCCTCTCTCAGGTGAATACATCCAAGTAGTAGGAGTAGCAAATCAGCAGATTAAAACACCACTTACTGAATTAGTGGAAGTAAAAATTGGTTCTTTTAGCAAAATGCATAGATTTGTAGTGTGCGATTGTAGTCCTGTAAATCTTTTAGGTCGTGACCTTTTGTGCAAAATGAATTGCACAATTTATTGTACACCAGATGGAATTGGATTTCAGACCCCAGATGAAGATGTATTGTATAAAGTAACTTTGATGAATCAGGAACCTGAAATGAATGGTTTGTTTCCTGCATTTGATGCAGAAAAACTTCCAGAAGAACTGAAAATTGCAGTGAAAGAAAATGTGTGGGATTTTACAGGAGAAGATATTGGATTAATGAAAGAAGTTGATCCCGTAAAAGTAACAGTAAAAGAAGGAACAACTTACCCAAATACGCCACAGTATAAATTGACTCCAGAAATAATTGAAGGAATAACTCCTGTAATAAATAAAATGATCGAACAGGGAATTCTAAAAGAAATAATGAGCAGTCCATGTAATTCACCTATTATGGGACTGAAAAAGCCAAACGGAACATATAGAATAGTACAGGATTTGAGAAAGATCAACAAAATAGTTGTGCCTTGTTGTCCAATAGTGCCAAACCCTGCAGTAATTCTATACCAAATTCCACACGAAGCTGAGTGGTATACAGTGATAGATTTGTGTCACGCATTTTTCTCTATTCCTTTGCATCCAGATAGCCAGCCATTATTTGCGTTCCGGTTCGGAGAGCGTATTTTGGCATGGTGCCGAATTCCTCAGGGGTATACAGAAAGCCCTTCGATTTTTAATCAGATTTTAAAGAAGTCCTTGGAAGATTTGAAAATGCCAGAAAAGTCAGTGATGGTGCAGTATATCGATGACCTGTTGGTGGCATCGAAAACAAAAGAAGCATGTGTAAGTGATACAATTGCTTTACTGAACCATCTAGAGAAAAGAGGACATAAAGTGTCCCCTTCAAAATTGCAATTTTGCCAAAAAGAAGTTCAATATTTAGGGCATAAAATTGAGAAAGGAGTGCGAAAGATAGCGACAGAAAGAGTAAAAATGATTCAAGGAATGAGAGCACCAATGACGCAAAGAGAGGTAAGAATGTTTCTGGGAATGGTTGGATATTGCCGACAATGGATAAGTGGTTTCTCCTTGATTGCTAAACCATTACAAAAACTGACCAAGAAGGATGTAAGAGACCCTTTTGAGTTAAATAACGAAGAAATGAAATCTTTCAAAGAGTTGAAAAAGAAATTGTGTGAGGCCCCTGCTTTAGGAATGCCTGATTATGAAAAGGATTTTGAATTGTACTGCAGTGAAAGAGATGGATGTGCATTTTCAGTACTGGTACAAAAACATGGAACAATGAAGAGACCAATTGCTTATTTTTCAGCTGTTTTAGATCCTATAGCAAAAGCATTGCCTGGATGTTTGAAAGCTGTTGCTGCTACTTGTGTAAGTCTGGAACAAAGTGAAGGTATAGTGATGGGGTATCCACTGAGAGTATATGTTCCCCACTCAGTAGAGATTTTGTTGACAAGAACAAAAACACAGTACATGACACATAGTCGGCTGACTAAGTACGAAAAAGTAATCTTGAGTGCAGAAAATGTGACCATAGATAGATGTATGAATGTGAATCCTTCAACATCATTGCCAGATGAAGAGAGTATAATTGAACAAGATGAAGTAGATCATGATTGTCTGAATGTGCTGGAATATTGCACAAAACCAAGAGCTGACATAAAAGATGAACCTTTAAAGGAATCGGATTATGTCATGTTTGTGGATGGCTCATGCTTGAGAACGAAAGAAGGAGTTTTAAGCGCAGCTTACGCAGTGTGCACAGTGGCAACTGTGATGGAAGCGTCTTGTCTGAAAGGAATAAGGTCTGCCCAAGTTGCGGAACTGATTGCTTTGATTCAAGCATGTAAGTTGGGAAGAAATGTGCGAGTTACGATTGTGACCGATAGCCAGTATGGTTTCGGTATCGTGCATGACTTCGGTCAGATTTGGTCACAAAGAGGTTTCTTGACGTCTGCAGGAACACCTATCAGAAATGGAGATTTTGTTAAGAAACTGCTTGAGGCGAAACAGCTGCCTAAGCAGATAGCTGTAGTGAAATGCAAGGCACATAAGAAAAACGAAGATTACATAGCTGTTGGTAATAACTATGCGGATGAGATAGCCAGATATTGTGCGGAGAACATGGTATCCCTAAACAAGAATAGAGAAAGGGAGCATATCTCTTCTCCTTTGCTTTTTACTAACACTGTCGAGACATGGGATGAGGTGAGACAGTTACAGGAAGCTGCAAATGATGAGGAAAAAGATTACTGGATAAAAGCAGGATGTAGAAGACAAGAAAACAATGGTGTGTGGGTTTACAGAGATGAAAGACCAGTTATGCCTGATAGCATGATTGCAGACATGGCACGGATGTACCATGGACAAGCTCATATTGGGAGAGATGCAATGATCAGACTTTTTAGACAAACCTGGTATAACCCAAAATTCAGAGCCATAGCTGAAAGTCTTTGTCAAAGATGTCTTATTTGTCAACAGTTTAATCCAGGAAGAAAGACAATAGTGAGTCTAGGAACAATAGGACGAGAAGGAGGTCCGTTCACTAGAATGCAATTAGACTTCATCGAAATGCCCCCTTGTAACAGACTAAAATATGTTCTAGTGGTCGTCTGTTTGTTTTCTCGTTGGGTGGAGGCATACCCCACTAGAAGGAATGATGGAATAACGGTAGCAAAACTTATGCTGCGAGAGTTCATTCCAAGGTATGGTTTTCCAGTCACGGTTGAGACAGATAGAGGAACACATTTTCAAAATGAGTTGATCCAATTGATTTGTGAAGCATTGAGTATTAAACAAAAACTACATTGTGCATACAGACCAGAGGCTTCTGGGGTAGTAGAGCAAATTAATGGAACAATTAAGAACAGGTTAGGAAAAATGTGTCAAGCTACAGGACTCAAATGGCCAGATGCACTGCCCCTTGTTCTGATGACCATCAGAAGCATTCCTGAAAAGAAAACTGGACTTAGTCCTCATGAGGTGATCATGGGACGAGCAATGAGACAAGCACAAGTACCTGTCAACAAGTTATTGACTATAACTGATGATCTAGTACTGGATTATTGCAAAGGACTGGCTGATGTGGTGCGTTCTGTGTTTCATCAGGTTGGACCGGATGCGACCACTCTTGAAAGAAAACCAGCCCACGACTTGAATCCAGGAGACTGGGTCCGCATAAAAATCCACAGGAGAAGAAACTGTCTAGTTCCTCGCTGGGACGAGCCACGACAGGTAATCCTAGTGACAACAACTGCAGTCAAGTGTGCAGGAGTGAAGAACTGGGTCCATGCCAGCCACACAATCAGAGTTCAAGAACCTACAGATCGACATGTGAGTCGACGTCTGGAAGTGTGGGATAAGAGTTCAGCGACTGGGACAACAGGAATAAGAGAAAGGGTGCCAGAACTTGAAGATCGACCTGAAAGTCGACATCTGGAAACCCCAACTGCAAGCACCTCTAGAGAGGAAGAGGAAGAAGAAGAAGAAGGAAGAATTTCAGAAATTCCAGAACCTGAAGATCGACCTGTAAGTCGACATCTGGAAATATCTGACACGAGTTCAGGATCTGATGATTCAGTTGCAAACTGTGAAGAATTTCGAAGGAGAACTTGGGGATATAAACCAATTGGAGAAGAGAATGAACAAGAAAATGATCTAGATGAGCAACCAAGTACAAGTTATGGTGGAAATCCTTCAAAAGTAATATTAATAGACAAAGTAGGGAAAGAGATAAATAAAAAGTTAGAAAATCGAGAAGAACCCCGAGGAGCAATAGGGACAGATAGTGAAACAAAAGAACAGGGAAATTTAGAAGTAGAGAGTGAGGAAAATACCAATTCGGAAGAACACCGAGGAGGGACAGTAATAAGGGAACACAAGAAGGAGAAAACAGATCCACCAGTAAGAGAAGATGAGATCATAAGCTTCAAAATAAGAGACAATTGTGAAAAGGTTGAAACAGAATCTGAAGAAAGTGGAGAAGAAGAGAAAACAAAAACTGAATCAAGAAAAAGAAACTGGAAATCAGAAAGAGGAGAAAAAGAAGGTGAAGCCAAAAGGCCAAGAAAAGGAGATAATTGGCCCAGCAACTATATAAGAAAATTGAGATACAGAATAATCAGAACAGGAGAAAAAAGTGCTGAACAGGTGAATGAAATAACAAGTCAAAAGGAACAAGAAAAGCCAAGTGGAAAACGACTGCAAAAGTCTAAAAGAACAAAGAAAGTGAATTCGAAGTACAAGTCACCTGAGTGGCTGTACATCGCACTAACGGATTACAAAGAAGAAGGAAACACTCACGAGAACCCGAGACTAAGAAACCGAATGGGTAAAGGTGAGATGCAACAAACCTGAAGTGAAGACTTAAAGTGCTTCTGCCGGATGTGACAATTTTACTGGATATGACAAATCACCGGATGTGACAACGAAAGAATTCTGGAGAGAATTAAAAGAAAGTACCAAGCAAAGACTTTTGAAAGCAGAGTGGCATCTAAGTCATTTCTGAGGTGTAGTGACACAATTTTCTGAAACTTAACAAAAAGATAAAAGCAAAATGGAAAATACTAGGGATAGAAGAGATAAATGTGAGTTTGTAAAAAGATGGTGTAAAATGTGCTGCTTTTGTACAGGATTATTAATGACAGTATGGATAGTTTTAGCAATCACAATTCCTATTAGTTTAGCTGTAATAGAAGCAAAGAATGATACTAAACCAGAAAAAGAAACTAATATTAAAGAACCAGTTATTTTAAGAAGTAGTGCAGAATTACATAAGGATAAGTCAGTAACAGACTTTTCTAAAAATGTTTTTACAAAATTGTTGTACGAATATGTAGAGACAATGGATGTGAGAGATTGTTATGTTTGTATGCAGTTGCCTGCATCAGTGTCAGAAGGTGTGACTTATCATCACCTACCTCTAACTTATGGAATAACATGTAGTGTCATAGCAAGTTTGTTTTATAAAACAGGTAGATTAGAGTTTTATTACACTGATATAGATAAAATTTTTGCAAATGTTCCTGTAGTTCCAGAACTTAACAAAGTAAAACAAGCAAGGGTTTTAGGGGAATTCTTTTTAGAGCATAGAAAATTAACATTAGAAGAAATAGCAAAAAACAACCTTACCTGTGAGTTAAAGAAAGAAGAAAAGGTATTTTTAGAAATGGTTGAAGAAAGAAGAATGAAATTTCAAAGAGAAGCAATAAAAGAGGAAGGAACACATCTGTGGACATTTGAGGAAGGAAATCATGAAGGGAAAAAGATAAATGCAGCAATGACATTAGATTGGCCGCAAACAGGAAAGTTGTGTATTAGAAGAAATAAGACAGTCTATGACAATTACTTTGTAGGTTCCAGTATCTGCCATGACAATTATCAAATTTTGGGAGGTTGGGGATTCAAAGGTGGAAAAGATCCAATATTTCCAGGTATCTATTATATTTGTGGGAATAGAGCTTATTACAGGTTACCGGACCATTGGTATGGAACTTGCTATGTAGGCCTGGTCTTTCCAAAAATCTTTCATATGGACAGAGAAGAAAAAGGAACATACAAAATGATTAATAGCTTTACACGTAGAAAGAGGGAAAGTTTTTCAGAAATCGTAGGTGATATTTTTGGAGCATTAATACCAGCAGTGGGAATATCTTTGAATGCATTTAAAATTCGGAAGTTATCCACAGTAGTAGATCGTTTGTCTACAGATACTGCGGGAGGGTTCTTGATGGTAAATACCGAAATGGTTGCCATGAGAGCTATGGTGATGCAAAATCGGCTTGCCCTTGATATTCTTTTGGCAAAAGAGGGTGGAGTCTGTGGAATGCTGAAAGTCCAACATTGTTGCACTTACATTCCTGATAAAAGTGAAAATATACAAAAGTATATTACAAATATTACAAATTTGCACAAAGAACTAGTTCCACTGGAGGTTGAAAGTGTCTTGGGAAAACTTGGTAGAGGGTTTTCTTCCGTAGCAAATTGGTTAACAAGAATGAGTAGACTAATGATAGGGAAAGTTATAATAATAGCAACTGTAGCAATATTGTTAGCCATGGTGTTGAAAATTGTAATAACGTGTATAAAAAGAAAAGTAAGACAAAATAAGATAAAAAGAAATAACAGAATAATGAAAGAAAGAGAGAGAGAAATGGGTGAAATTGAGTTAGAGAAAATGAAAGAAAGCATGTATAAAGAGACAAGAAGACAAGATGAAATAGAAACAGATGTGTAACTAACAAAAAGCAAAAGGATGAAAGACATATGCTGCCTGAAAAAGAAGTATAACTTGGGTTTTATGTGGTGATTTAAAAATCACCAAAGGGGGAGTTGATGGAGCAGAGAAAATAAATAAATAATTTAACCCCTAACAAAATTTTATAAATAATTAATAAAATGTTCGTTTAAATGTATTAATCAACAATGTACGTGAGGGAAGGGTAACACGCAATTACATGGGCTAAATAATCTATTAACGAATGTCTGTGTGTCTAATTATAACATAAAATAAATTGCGTACTAAATAAATAATAAATGCATGATTGTGCTTCATAGAATATAAACGTGTCGTTGCAAAAACAATAGTGATGGTAAGTAAGGAACAGCTTAAATGTTGCTTTCTGCTAGGTAATAACTAATTGGGGTACGTAGATGACGGGAGGGAAACGAAAAGGCTATGTTTCTCTATTTTAATTATGTTTTGTTTATTTCAAAATAGTGCTTCTAAGTATAAACGAGTGGCGATATAAAATGGCTGCCGGTTATTGAAGTGCGCATGTGCGGGGAAACGCGTGACAAGGGAGAAAAGTTGGAGAAAAGCTAACCACGTGATGATGCTGAGAGGCTAGGATGCAAGAATGGTCAAGGCTGATGTGACCTAATTGAACTGATAGTGTGCCGTGGTGATCAGCAAGGAACCGTGGGAAACCGTTTTAAGAGAAAGGACAATGCCTGCAGAGTTCTCGAATGTATCGAAAGAAGTTACAAATGTACTGATCGAAGCGGATGGAAACATGTCTTGAACTGTGAGAAAGGAAATGATCATATACATTCCAAAGAACAAGTTGGATCCGGGAGAACTTGATTAAGAATGAATAGATGAAATGAATGGACCAATGAAAGAAAAGCGCGTTATTAATGTTGCAACAATTAGTTAGCAAAGTTAGAATTAGGGTATAAGAGGGCCTACTCTTAGTGGGAAGGGGTCACAGTCAGAGTTGGAGAGTCGCAGTCAGAGTCGGTGTTGGAGTTGGTGGCTTCCAGTGCTTGGTGGTCCAGATCGATCCATTTACTGAGCGGGAGATGCTGAAAGACTGTTAGATGAGACGGGTTGCAGGTAGCTGATGCTGACGAGCTGAAGTTTCTGTTGCTGTCTTATTTTTCCAGTTGAGTATGAGAATCAGGTTATTTTTAATTTTAAACTTAGGTTAGAAAATCCTTAGGCTAAATTAGGAAAGATAGGCAGGTAATTAGGGTTTTGCTTCATGACAAAATTTCCTTTCTGCAATAAAATTGATTTTGCTTAATAAATATTTGAATTAATAATGAATGAATAATTGAATAAAAAGTCTAAATTCTTTCTCATGCTTTTAAAATTATATAAAATTTAAGATTCTTAATCAAACGACTCAGTGGTTATTTTACTAAATGATTGTGACATTAGTAATTGGTTATTGTGATTTAGCTGGTCTTAATCACTACAAACTAATTTCTTACTAGATGATCCACCGACAAAACAATGAGCAGGAATATCTTAAGAAATAACTAAGAAAGCGATAAGTTAAGGTAATAAGGTATCCCGGCTCTTTCCAGCGGTACATAAATGATGTTTTTCATTTAGTTCTCATGTTTCTCCTAGGAGTATAAAATTTCGTAAAGGTGTAAAGGAAATCCAGGTGTGTGTGTGTGTGAGATAGGCGATGTTTATGGGCCCCATCGTCATGTGGATGTGAGAAAATATAAGTCGCCCCTGGATGACCGATAAGTGACCTAGGAGGAAAATAGTTTTTATTGTACGCGCTGCATCACTTCCTTCCTCCAGTACTTTTGCCTGTTGGTCAATTCTATGGCTCTGGTTTGATGGGGTAGATACCACCATTCCCGCTCTTCCCGGTACTCCCTCCCCAGTAGGCAGTGACGCGACATTCCCTTGAATTACATCGGTCGCTGTTTCCTTTGTTTGGGTATTGGTTTCTAGTAATTGCAACATATTGGCGTCGTTAGATAATGAGAATGAGCAGAGTCGAAACAGGAAGCTCCGGACGCGGATAGGCAAGTCGGGCCGGGTTTGGGTTTTTTGTTTTTTAGGGGTGGGGGAATCGGGGTATTTTTTGGAAGGGGGGCAGGGTTTAAGATCTCAGGGGAAGGGGTACTTTTAAGGGCTGGGGCTGGATTTGGGGAGGGGGGTTTAATGGGTGGCAGGGTTTTAGGCCTCAGGGCAGTGGAAGGAGTTGGGGTAGTGTAAAGGACAGAGGGGGGTATGTTTTAGGACTCAGGGCAGGGGGGGCTGGGGTCGGGTAGTTTACGGTAGAGGGCAGTGTTCTAGGCCTCAGGGAGGGGGGGGAGGGGTAGTTTTAAGGGGGGGTAGGTTTTAGGCCTCAGGGTGGAGGGATGAGGTAGGGGGATAGGATTTTACGGCTTAGGGCGGACAGCGCAGGTATGTTTTAGGACTGGGGGCTGGGGTCGGGGTAGTTTACGGTAGGGGGCAGGGTTTTAGGCCTCAGGGCGGGGGGGAAGGGGTAGTTTTAAGGGGGGTAGGTTTTAGGCCTCAGGGTGGGGGGGATGAGGGAGGGGGATAGAATTTTGGGCTTAGGGCGGAGAGGGGGGCAGAGTGGTGGTAATCTTTCCCACGCATATCCCTTTACCAATCATGCCTTTACCACAAAATTGTGTGGTAAAGGGATGTGTGGTAAAGGCATGCATGCATGGTAAAGGAATGCGTGGTTTAGACACATTCGTGGTTAGGACAGCCTAGTAGAGCCACGCGTGGTTTAGCCATGCGTGCCTCTGTCATACAATCATTCCTATTGTATTCTTAAAGAGCCTGTAAACAGGAACCAAGGACATACAGTTTGGACGCACCCAGTCAAACTCCAAAATCCTTCTGTGGAGATCCTTTGGGCCACATTTATCCTCATTACAGTGCAGTAGAAACAGAACATTTGACATGGTTCAGAAGGATAGCAGACTTACTGACAATAAAAAGTACAAACGTGTGAAAATTATTACAAACTGAAACTAACTGAAAGGAATAGGCAATAGATATATTTTCTGGGAACATCACTTACCTTTCTGTCCTTCTTTCAGCTTTGCAATGTAATCAGCATATCTTTCCTGCTTTTCTGGATGTTTTGCAAATGGCTGGAAGTCGGAAGTAGCATCTGATGGTCCTAAGGCAACCCCAGATGACTGGATGCTATTTTTTTCTGCAGAGGCAGACTGGAATCGGCTTTTTAGGGCCTGAAGTGCCAAATCCTTTGCCTTTGCTTTCTGCAGTTCTACAGTCTGTTTCACGTCTTTAATCCGATCTCTGTCCTTCTCACTCAGAAGCTCTAAAACGGAGGAGGGACCTAAAAAAAACAAAGAAATCAATCATAGGATAATCAAAGGGCAACCACATTTATTGTATTGTCACACACATGAACAAGGTTTATATTATTAACTGGCTTTTAGCAATTTAAACTCGCCTAACAAATATTTTTCATTAAGGATGATGGATGGAAAAAAGTCTGATCACTTGTTTATTATATGTGAAGTTCCACTGAGGAGGTCTCTCCCAAACAATCTTAGGAGACATGAAGAAACGTAATTGAGCCAACATTCACATTCTCCCTCCAACAAATATAAGTCCTCTAATTACGAGATCTGCTTGGACTAGATTAGGTCCACTTTGGACAACCTGGCTCCGGGTCCTTTGAAAGCCTCATCGTTGACAAATAAATCTGTTCCTATTTCTAGCTTGGCTAACTTGAATACTCAGATTGAGCTGTGGAGCGGCTGTGGGAATACACTTACTCAAAAGAATCCCTCTTCTTAAATAAACCAGTTTTGAATACTTAAAATTGGAACTGCGTAAGGATCTAAAGCATTCTTTTCAAATAGATCTGATGCTGCAGAAAAGCCTCAGAAGGAGATTTTTTGCGCAGTATGTGAGCTTGGCAACCCTTTATTTGGTTACTTTACATGCCATTCCTCACAGGATTTTGTGATTCATTATACCCCTTATTAACTAAGAAAGAAAAGAACATCTGCAAAGAAATTCAGATAGCAGGTTATAGCAGTGTTCCCTGTACCCTGTTACTATACTTGAATTACTGATCCTAATGTCTTTTCCCCCTGAAGTCTCTGTGTGGTCCCGCTTACGAAAACCTTCAGTCTAGCCACAGCCCATTCCCTCTGTAACATATTTCTTCTCCATTCAAGGAAGCAGTGGAGGGGGCATGCTTAAAAAGCTTGGCCTAGATCCTGCTCAGCTGGATAGTTATTGTAGCGCACTGCTATTTTCAGAGGCAGGCTAAGGGGACTCGCGTAGCCAGACATCTGAAGCCATTTTAGGTGCAAATTACATCCATCTTGGAAGATGCACAGGCAGGCTTTTGTCCATATCTGAGAACAGAGTTAGTACTAACAACCAACATGCAACATTTATGGCTGTTAGTGTATGGCGGCGGTGACCCTGCTTGAATTCTTCTCGATCTATCAACAGCATATGAGACTACTGCCTATGATATTCTGAAGGGCAGGCTACATAATACTTGCATCATGGTCACTACATTTATCAGGCTAGCATACATCTAGCTGTGCCCGTGGGCTCCGTACTGCCACCATACCGCCCCAGTGTCTACGTTGGGCCATTAGCCAGGCTCATTACATTCCATGGCAGTTTCAGGAGGGTTTGATGGAGGTTTGGGAATGGATGGGATCACTTAGGCAGATGTTCTCATCTGAAAAGACGCAGGTGATAATAGGGGGAGGCCTTTATGGCCTATGGACCTTAGAAGTGTGGCCTGCTGAAATGGGTGCATGACCGGTGCAGATGGTAAAGAAAGCAAGAGTCAAGTTTGATTTTGATCTCTATATTAGGACCCAGACCAATGCAGTCACATCAGCTGGCTGTCTTTTTTATCAAGCAGCTGAAGTGCATACTTCAGCCTCTGAAAGAATGGAGGAGAGTAGATACTTCAGTTACCATTGGATCACAGCTGGATTAGTATCTTGAGTTTTTCGAAAGTCCTAATAAAAAAAATGGTTACTTGCCTGAAGGAGTAGTTTTGCAGCTTCAAGTGTTTTCTGGTTTCGCATGCTGTGCATTCTTCAGCCATCTAGTGGTTGGGTCTGAAATTGTACCCTCTTTCTCTTTTGTTTTTATTGTGGGTGTCGTCATCGACCACTATTTGGTAGTATGTCTGTCCATCGTGACGTTGAACGTGCACCGGAGAAGTTACTATACATGGTCGCGAGCTTCAGATTCTTTTTCTCCTTTGAGACTTATTGGTGGTGCCTGAACGTCTCCTTCATTTTTCTGTATTGCTGACCTTGTCTGTTAGCCCCTTATCATTTCCATGGTGGAGAGCAGTTCACATGTCAATACAGGAAACTATCCCAGCTGCAACACTACTCCTACATGTAAATAACCATTTAGTTTTTAAGTGTGAATCTTTTCTGAATTCACATCTTGTGCAGTGATTTTATAGCAGTATTTCCCTCCCAGGGCCAATGGGGAAGGGTAGGTTAGAGGTTGAAACCAATTAATCAATCTATCAACCAGGATTCCTAAAGCGCGGCCAATCAGCCGATAGGGTATCCAGGCACTTGCAAATCAGTGTGTGTTTGCAAACAGGTGCTTTAGAACCTTCTGCCTCACCTGTGCTTTTCCCTTGGCTGGAATGTCCACACAATAGCGTTTCTTGAAAGTATGTATAGAGGACCATGCTTTACATACGTCTGGCATGGAGACCTCTGACAGAAAGGCAAGTGTTGTGCCCTTTTTCCTTGTGGAATGAACCCATGGCCTCTTCTTCAATGTCACTCCTGCTCTGTAGTAACATGCCTGTATTGTTTGCGCTAGCCAATATGCCACAGTTCCTTTGGACACAGGTGAACCTCTGGTAGCTGGTGCAAAGGACTAAGTGTCCAAATTTTACGTTCTCAGGAGCCATGCTGCCAGTCTGAGGCTTACTGGTTCCGGGTGGCATATCTGTCACTTCTGCATTATGAGGAGGCCTTCAAAGTGTGGTAGTTTTATTACTGCCCCTTGAGACATCTCTATTAGGTCCAAAAATGACGTATGTGTTGCCTACTGTGGCCCTATTGATTTGATTTGATTTGCAAATTTGTAAAGCGCACGAATGCCCAAGGGCGTCTTGGTGCTGAATTAATGTAAAAGACTAGGTCTGCCGGAGAGTGGTATCTAACTAGGAAGTAAACAGCCAGGTTTTCACCTCCTTCCTGAATGAGAGTAGCGATGTGCTGTTTTTGATTGTAACAGGGAGAAGGTTCCAGGTCTTAGCTGCCTGTAGCAGGAAGCTTCTCCCCCCCCACCTAACTTGCTTGAATTTAGGAACCTGAATCAGTTTTGCCTGGCTTGATCTCAGGCTCCTGGATGGCTCATATGGTTTCAAATGAGTTTTTAAGAAGTGGGATCCCACTCCGTGAAGGGCTTTGTAGGCCAGGCAGACTGACTTGAACTTAATCCTCTTTTCAATAGGTAGCCAATGGAGGGCTCCTAGTCTGTGGGCGACTGGCTCGTATCTGGGAATGTCCAGCACCAGCCTTGCTGCAGCGTTCTGTAGGCGCTGTAATTTTGTTAGATGTTGAATTTGTAACCCTGCATACAGGGCATTCCCGTAGTCCAACCTGGATAAGACCAGTGCGGTTACTAATGTTTTACAGGAATCTTGGGGAATAAACGATGATAGTTTTTTAATCATTTTAAGGATGTACCACACCGTGGAGGATAGTTTGTTTGTCTGGGCGCTCAAAGATAGTTTGTTGTCCAGTAGCACTCCCAGGTTTCTAACTTTGTCCACTGGGGATGGGCAGTCGCCTAGGCTGTCTGGCCACCATTTTGGGGACCAGAAATTCATATCTGTCCCGAGCAACATAACCTCGGTTTTGTCACCATTCAATTTTAGGCAGTTATGTTGCATCCAGTGATTGATATGACTCATGCAGTTACTAAATCTGCCTGCTGTCTCATCTGTGTTGTGTGAGACTGCTACCACAATTTGGGTATCGTCCGCATAGGAGACTGGTAGGAAACCACAGTTCCTTATTATAGCCGCTAATGGGGCAACATATACATTAAAAAGGGTGGGGCTTAAAGAAGACCCCTGAGGTACGCCACACGGTGAGTTAAAAGGTTTGGATGTGGCATCTCCTAATTTAACTGAGAAAGTTCTATCAGTTAAATATGAGGATAGAAGCTTAAGTGCCGTCTCGTGGACTCCTACTTCGGCTAGTCGGGTCAGGAGCGTATCATGGTTTACCGTGTCGAAGGCCGTCGAGAGATCCAAAAGAATCAAGGCAGCCTTCCCTCCAGCATCCAGTACGCTCCTGAGTTCTTCCGCTGCCATAATCAGAGCTGTTTCAGTTCCATGTTGTTCCCGGAACCCATACTGTGAGTGGTCTAGGGCATTTACGGAGGTTAGATATTTTGACAATTGTTTGTTCAGTAGTTTTTCCAGTACTTTTGCTGGAAAAGGGATCCTTGAAATGGGTCTGTAGTTCCCGGGATCTATTGAGAGTATATGTCTCCCCTTGCTTGTTGAGGCAGAACATTGTGGTTGTGTGGTCTGTCTGCACCTGGACTGTTGTCCCCCTCAAATTGGTGTGGAAGGCCTGGAGTGCTAGGAAGACAGTATTCAGTTCCAACACATTTATGTGTTTTACTGCTTCTCTAGGGTTCCAAGTCGCCCGATGTTGAGGTGTCCCATGTGTGCCCCCCTCACCCTGTGAGGGGTACATCCGCGGTGATGGTCACTGTTGGAGTAGTGTCTTGAAGGGTATCCCTATTGTTATGTTCTCTATGTGCTTATACTTTATCTCCTTCTGCACAGCTTGTGTGACAAGCCATAGATCATACCAACTCACTGTTGACTTTTACCATTTGCTTTAGAGCCACCCCTGTATTATGTACATTTGTAATCTGGCATGTGAGATGAGCGGTATGCAGGACGCCATCATGCCCATTAGTTTCATCAGTTTTAACTGTCCGAGACTGTCTCCTCTGGTAGAGAAGAGTTTGTGCTTTCAATGCCAGAGCTCTCTTGTACACTGGGGTTTTGCTTCTTTGAATTCAATGTTGCACCCAGAAACACTTTCTCCAGTTCTGGTGCTGGCGAACCCTAGCCTGTGAATCATTAGCATAACTGTATTTCCCTCTTGCATTGTTTTCACAAACTCGCTTTTACTAGCCAACCGTCTAGGTAAAGTTATGTGTGGTTCCCCCAGCTCCTTAAGTATGCGGCCACAACTGGCAGGCACTTTGTGAACACCCTGGGTGGGGTTTTCATCCCAAATGGCAACACAATAAATTGGTAATGTACCTCGTCCACGACAGATCTGAAGAACTACTTGTGATTGCCTCCCATTCCCCAGGAGCCTCCCTATTCTGCCATACAATAGTGTCTCTCTAAGGGGGGGGATGTCTGAGTGAGTTACTTGTTTGTAGACCCCGAACATCTCTGGGTATGACCTCTTCTCGTGCCCTGCAGCAAAAAGGCTGTTGTGGTGCAGAGGGGTGTTGTCATTGTGGCGTAGGTGCTTGTGAGCCCTCCCCAGGCAGGCTGAATGCTGCTTTGGTGTATTAGTCTGGAAAGCGCCCTTGCCTGTCCTCATTTAAAAGCCATTGCTCATGCCATCTCATTATCCTTCTTTACCTATTGGAGGGCCTCATCCACTGCAGGACCAAACAGATGCTTCCCTATGAACAGCATGTTGATCATAAATACTCGTACCTATGGCTTGAATTCTGAAACTCTGAGCCAGGCATGCCTCCTCAGCGTTGTCCCAGTGCACATCTGACTGCTTGCAGTGTCAGCTGCGTTGAGGTGTAACTTTAGTCAGGTGTTTGCGATCATCTTGCTCTCTTGTCTGACCACTTTTGCTCTCTTCTGTATTGCTCTGGGAGATGCTGCATAAGGTCTTAATTTCCTCCCTTACTGATGGGGGTGCTGGAATTCACAATCCTCTGCTGAGTTGCAGCCCCTCTCTCAGTCTTTCTGCCTTTCATCTCCACCCTCTTACTTTCTTTGTTCGGTGGTGGGCCTGTGGACATAGGGTTGTTACCTTTCTTCCTGGCTGTCGTGATGATAATGGAGCCAGACACTGCATTGGTGGTGGGTTGTGGTCGAGTGCTTGCACATTGCTCGACCCAAGGGATGACAGCCTTCAAGCAAGCAGGGTTCAAAAGGCCTCCTTTCTTCGATCCAAGATGCGTGGAAGCATCATGAGATATAGGTTCTTCTTCCGACTATGCATAAATGTTTGCAGGAGAAAACAAGTGTCTACCTGCTCCTCCTCAAGCTGGACCCCATACATGTCTGCAGCTCACTGATCACAAGTTCGTTCACCAGCATAGGCCCCAAAGGATATGAGTCCACAGCCTCCTCCTGCAAGTCGGAGTGGACATCCTGCCACACCTCTTCTTGTGTGCTTTCATCGCTGTTGAAGGCCACTTTCTCGCCGCCGCCCTCATCTGTACAGAGGAACTCTTCATGTTCCTTGTCACATGGTTCCGATACCGAAGGTGTTTCGAGCTCTCATTGTTCATCTTCGACCCCTCTGAACTTCTGTGGTTTCGGTGGAATTTGAAAAGTTTTGACAGATTCGTTGAAATCCTTCTTTTGATTGATGGCTGCTATTTCTGCCTCGAATTGGCGTTTCTTGCGTATGACCTCACGGGTGCATTGTTCTGCAATGAGGGTCGGCATCGACTTCCTCTTGGACGTCGAAGTTTCCTTCACTTTCAAATTCCATTCCCTCTGTTTCTCCTGATCGCTCTTTCATTTTGAAGCAGCCTCTGAAGGTTTGCATTCTGTGGTGGCCTTAGTCTTGGACCCGCTGGTTTTGTTTTGTTTTTGCCACCCTTCAATCTTAGAATGTTTCGGCATTGGGGGGAGGGGGGTATTTTGGGGACCTAGAGTCCATCCTCAATGTCTTGGCCACAGCACACGTGCACTATTATGTAGTCCATCCTCAATGGCTTGGCCACAGCACACGTGCACTATTATGTACTGGCACTTCTTGAAATCTGCCTCCTTTAACGCTTCCTCGTCATGTTCAGTCTTTCAAGGTCAATGACTCTTTCCTCGGTGTCGGAGTATCCTCCTTGAGTGAGTTTTGGCTTCCTGTATTGTCCTCCTCCCCACTTCTAGAGCTAGAAATAGGGTGTTCCTTTTTGGTACTAGCAGTGGGATTTCTTCCTCCAACTTTATAAGAAGTTCAGAGTTCCTGTCTTTTTATAAATGTATTCAAGTCTGGCACTTTACCAAATACTAAGCAACTTAGGTCATAGAATTAGAGTGCTTTTCTTCTCAGAACCATGAAACCCGTAGGAGGTGTGTTTGATCAAAAAAAGCACTAAGAATTAGTGGTGTTAAGGTGAAGGCATGTCAGAGGTCAAAAATGTGTCTGTGTAACAAGTATCCAGCAATCACTTAGTAGGGTCACTTTTAAATATTTGTACACACATTTTCCCACTTATGGGCAAGTCTTATTTGTTGCTATTCCTGTAGGTAACCACTTCATAATTGACAGACTTGAAGAGAATGTTCACTCCTTACCTTATTTGGCAGTCTCTAATAGCATATGACACAAGTTTTCAGGCCCTACTGAATGACCAAGATCTTGATGGCAGTAGAGTACGCAGCATCATACTGGCACGATTGAAAAGTGTACTATAACCCTTTGGTTTTAATCCTGTGGATGGGAGAGAGGGGCCTGTAACTAATACCCGCTACGATAATACTTTAATGAAAACTTGGTGACACATATACATTACTTGTGTGTGTAATGTGACAGATACATATTCAGAGGCAGGATGTGTATTTAAGCATTTAAGGTGGCATCAAATAACGGTTAGGAAAAAAGATACTATACAGCTTTTGCAACAGGTGTTGCCCAATGAAAGGAACGCAGTCATAAAGTGACAAAGCTTCCTAGAAACAAACTGAAACACCGCTACTTTGTGTGCACATGGTAAAACACCTTTTTGTTGTACGTCCATGTGATTAGAAGATTTAATGAATGTTAAATCTGCAAGCTCTAGGTCTGAGGGCTGCCTGCACTTATGCTGACGGCGCCATAGACATTGCGGGGCCCACTGCGCTGGGCTCGTGTGGTTCCGTACCTCCCACGAAGAGATTTGCAGGTGATCTTGTTAGGCATTGCATTTCAGCCTTGGGGACTGAGCTCATTTAAACCGGGGCATGCTGTACACTGCCTGTCTTTAAAATGGCGGCAATATGAAGACATCATGATCGCCGCACATTGCCTGACTTTAAAATGGCGGCGATACAAAGACATCGTGACTACTGTACCCTCTCTAGTCATATTTAGAGTGGAAATCTAGGCTTGTAATTAATTTGTATTACCGCAGCTCCTACATTTCAGGTGGAATCACCCCACTACTCATCTGTGCTGTCACAAGATGGCCGATGGAGAAGGAGCTCTTCCCGAGTGCTCCAGACGTAAGGGATCGCCATCGGCGTAAATCCCTGGGAAACCTGCCCCATCGAACCAAAACATTGAACAGTTTGAACCAGCAAATAACTCTTACCTGTGATCTGGAAGCTCTGGACCGACACCCTGCTACGGGACGGAGGGGAGTAGTCCCCGGCTCGCCCAATGAGAAAGGCCTCAATCTGAAGGGCCCCTGGCGACCCCTGGCCTGCTCGAACTGCCGCGCCGCCTCCACTAGAGGAACCCAACTTGTACTTCCCCCTCCTCTCTACCCCCTAATCAAGAGGATGTCAACCAATATAAGACCCCACCAGAACTCCCCACTAACCCCCACCCCCCTACTTCTCACCAACCTTAAACCACACGGCCCCCACTCCTTCTCCATCACCTACCCACCCAACCTCTCAGCTAACGCCGCTAAAATCTTTAAACATAGACTACTCAAGCAACACCCTGAAACACTCATAGCTGACCTCTACCATAACACCTCCAAAGGCAAGACAAAAACAGATCTCATCTTCTACACCACCCACCACGCCAAATGGAGAAATAACCTAGCCAACCTCCTGCGAATTACCAAAATCACCAACATCCCCCATGGCCAAATACTGATTATCTCCAAGTCCTCTTCCTTCAAAATCAACGCCACCATAACAATATACAGAAATGGCAAAGTCATGGTCCAAGCCAACGACTTCAACCTCCGCCAATTTGAACTCGCCTTCCCCAAGCTGCGTAACTTCATCTCCGCCCCGTCCAACCACCCCACACCTTCCCAACACACTCCCCAGAACCCAACCCAAGACAGAACGCCCATGAAACCCGACGCAAGCCCTCAACTACCGAACACCTCAGACCTCCACCCCACGCCAGAACCCTCTCTACCCCCCACTCCCATCCCCCCCAGCCACACCTCCCACCCCGAGACTTCATGCCCTGAGCCACTTCCCCACTTCACGCCCACTTCCCCTAATCCTACCCTCCCCCGACCCGCCTGTCCAAACCCACACCCTCAGCCGAATTTGCCACATAACCCCTCCCCCTAATACCTCCCCTCAACCCCTCTGTCCTATCCTACACCCGCAGCAGAATCTCTCCCCCAACACCTCCCCTCCCTCTAGCTCTACCAACCCTCCTGTCCCAACCTACACCCTCAGCTGAACCTCAGTCAGCTGAACCTCTCCCCTAACACCTCCCTCCCCTAGCCCCACCAACCCCCAACCCTCCTGCCCCAACCTACACCCTCAGTCTGTTCGCCCCCAACCCCTCCTCTCCCACTACCCCAAACCTAGAGTCCATGGCAGAATTAACTGAACGCCTCACACGCATTGAAACACAACTCAACACCCTCTTACCAATGACCCCTAAGCACCTCATAACTATAACCGAAAACCTATCCCTTCTCCATAGCCAAATCAACACAATCTCGCAGAGCATAAACACAATCCTTCTCAACACCAAGGCCCCCCCGCCCCGCCCAACACCCAATACTCCCCTCCCTCATAAACATTAACGAGCTACCTCAACTGCCCAAGCTCCAGACGACCAGCTGGCGCTCCACCCCCAGAATCACCCAATCTCTCAGACCAAGAAAAGCGGTCCCTGAGATATCTTTGAAAGAGGCAGCGACCCTCGCTAACACCTACGACCCCACAACTACCCAAACCCCTCCCGCCAACATACAGGTAATCACCGGAATAGGTAGAGCCAACAAACAACTTAGATCCACAAGACCTCCTCCCCAACGCTCAACCATTCCCCAAGCTCCCCCCTCCTCCCAAAACCTTTCTAACAGCGGCAAGACTAACTGCATGCTTATAAACTGCAGATCCGCAGTCAAGCATGCAATAGAGCTGGCTGATGCCATACTGAATCATGACATTGACATCGCATTCCTCACCGAAACCTGGCTAAATGAAACATCCAATCCGCTCCTCGACCTTCTAGTCCCCCCTGGTTTCTCCATCATCAAAAAAGACAGTATTGACCAACGAGGTGGTGGCATTGCCATCATCCATAAGAACAACATCAATCTAGTTGAAGTCAAAACCCACTCCTTCTCTACCTTTGAATACCTCGAAACACACATCATAACTCGTAAAAACAACAAAGTAACAAAATGCCATCTCATCTACCACCCCCCAGGAAACTCTCCTGCATTTGGAGAAAAAATATCAGACCTACTTACACTGCTCCCTAGCCAACCCCGATAACATCATCCTGGGTGACTTCAACCTCCCCTGGAATAACGAAAAGGACACTGTCATTCAGTCTCTAAATGAACTCCTCCTCACAATTGAGCTCACCCAACACTGCAAGGGTCAAACCCACAACAAGGGCTCTACCCTTGATGCAATCATAGCCAACAATGAAACAATAACCATCAATAACATCCTACCAATCGACTGGTCAGACCATCACATCATTATATTCCACATCAATCAAACTGCTAGTTCTCCAGCCATAACTCAAATTACCCATCAAAGGAGCAGAAACCTCAATGCCATCCACCTCCCTGTCCTCGAAGAAACCATAACCTCACTTCTCCCTCCCTCCACAGACAACCTCAACACGGTCGAGCTCACGACACTGTACAACAGGACAATGACGACTGCTCTTGACCAACTAGCCGCCCTGAAACTGAAAAGGGTCAGAGACACCCCCTCCAGAGCCTGGTTCAACAAAGACCTCAACTCCGAAAGAAGAAAGGTAAGAGCCGCTGAGAGACTCTGGAGAGGGGACCCATCCGCAACCAACCTCTCCCAGCTCAGAAAAGAACGCAGCAATTACAAAAAACACAATCAAGGAAAAAGCCTCCTTCTTCCGGAGTGCACTAGACAAAGCCAAGAACCGCCCCAAAGAACTTTTCAACATCATCCAGAAACAGACCTCCAAGCCCACCAAAGCAAACCCCCCTGCCTCCAAACTTCAGTGTAACGACGTGGCCAAATTCTTCGATGACAAAATCACCAATATCGAGCTCTCCCTTGACCGGCGCCCTCAATCCCAACACAGCAAATCCTCACCCACAACCAAACCTAACTCAACCCCAGTTTATGACATACTCCCAGAAGTCGAGACCCCTCCTCTGCCAACCACCAAAATAAACCTTCACCCTAAACACCCATCTTCCCCCAAATGTTGGAAAGACTTCGAACCTCTCTCCGAAGACGACATCTCCAAGGTGATTACCAACTCCAAACCCTCCAACCACTATGCTGACCCCCTACCAGCCTCCCTGGCTAAGAACCTCAACCTCACCCTAACCCCACTGTGGACAAAGATCATCAACAGCTCCCTAAACAACGGACTGATGCCCGACTGCCTCAAACAAGGCCAAGTCACCCCCCTTCTAAAAAAACCTGATGCCGACCCGAATGACCTCAAAAACTTCAGACCCATCACCAACCTTCCTTTCCTAGCCAAAATCCTGGAGAAATGTGTTCTCGCCCAACTGAACCAACACCTGGAATCCAACAACCTACTTGACTCACACCAATCCGGATTCAGAAAGGGATGCAGCACAGAAACCGCCATACTGAACATAACCTATGACATTCATAACTCCCTTGACTCAAACAGATGCTGCCTACTTGTCCTCCTCGACCTATCAGCTGCCTTTGACACGGTAGACCACAAACTACTCTTAGGCGCCCTACAAAAATGCATCGGAGCAGATGGTAATGTCCTAAAATGGTTTTCCTCTTTTCTACAGAACCGCTCCCAAGTCATCAAAATCAAGAATACGATGTCCGACACCTCCCCCTCAAACCGAGGTGTCCCCCAAGGCTCAGTCCTCTCCCCCACACTCTTCAACATTTACATGGAACCGCTCACTACCATTCTAAAACAAGCAAACATCGACTATCACCTCTATGCTGACGACACCCAGCTATACCTCGAGATCTCCTCCCTCAATGACATCCTCCGACTCAACTCCACCCTATCAAAAGTAGAAAATTGGCTAACACTCAACCACCTCAAACTCAACCAAGAAAAAAACGAAAACCTTGTCTTCTCCAATCACGAACAACCCCCCCAAATCCAAGAATGGATAAACAACCTTGACTCTCTAAACTGTAAACTTACTCCAGCAATCTCAGCCAAATCCCTAGGGATCTCTCTAGACTCAAGTCTCAACATGAGCTCCCACATTAACTCCACAGCAAAAGGCGCCCTCTACAACCTAAAACTCCTCAACAAAATTAAACCTTTCATACCCCCCAATGACCTAAAAATCGCAACCCAATCTCTAGTTCTCTCCAGACTGGACTATGGAAATGCCACACTAACTGGGACAGCTAAAACACACTTGGCCCCCATGAGATCCACCATAAACGCAGCCGCAAGAATGGTCACTGGGACCAAGAAATTCGACCACATCACCCCTGCACTACAGGACCTAAAATGGCTTCCCATTGAAGCTCGCTGCGCTTTCAAAACTGCCTGCCTCACCCATAAAGCCCTACACACAGGCAAACCGGACTACCTCGCAGCCAAACTCACAAAAGCAGGTCAATCAAGAAACCTAAGAAGCTCCAACTCGCTCCTCTTAATCCCCCCAAAAAGACAAACAAAAAGCCCTCTCCCGCTCTTTCTCTGGGAATGCCCCAAAAATCTGGAACTCTCTCCCTACCCACATCAGGACTAATCCCTCCTTCACGATCTTCAAGAGACAACTAAAAGAACTTCTCCTCAACCGTCATCTCTTTGCATCTGGCCAATGACCTCAATCTATGTGACCTCCAGTACTCTAGATACTAGTCGATGTACTTTATTGTCTATGTTTCTACTCATGCTATGCTGCTCTAATGTCTATGTCTCTATTCATGTTATGCTGCTGTAAAGCGCTCTGATACCCTTCGGGTCTTGTAAGCGCTATATAAAACTCCTAAATAAATAAATAAAAAATAATGATTGCTCTTTGCTGTAAAGAGTACACATCTGGATTGTAATATTTGCTCTTCACCCTGAAGACTACACATTATCAAGAAGCCATTGTTGTGTAATGATTGTATCCAGGCATCTTGGATTCACTCGCATGGGAGTAAACTCTAAATAATCTTAGCATACTGAACACTTAAATTGTGTTGTTGCACTTTATAGAAGATCAGAGCTGTACAGCAACCTCCACTTCCCCCACTCCAGCCAAATGACATGCTATGCGCTCTAACTAAAGGGAGCACTCAACTGGGTAACCCATGGGGATTCCTAGGTGCTTCATTTACATACACTTCCCAGTAGCCCTGTTAATATGTGACCAACAGGGACAAAGAGCTGTTGTGTGAATTGCACAATGTTGCACAGCTTGTGCAGTAATGTTCACTATTTTATATGGATCACTGACTGTAGGAAGCTGGCTCTGTATATACTATACCAAAGTGAGGTATAGTGTGCACAGAGTCCAGTGGAACCCAAAAGGTAGGCAGAGGTAAAGTAGATAGCACCTCACTCTCTATTTGTGGTAGTGTGGTCGAGCAGTAAGGCTTTATCAGAGGACAGTGTTAAGCATTTGTTGTACACACTCAGTCAGCAAATGAATTCACACACTCAAAGACTAAACTTCAGACCAATTGTTTTTGTATAAAAATATTATTTTAGTTATTTTATTTCCTAGAACCAAGCAAGCCTGGCACAGGTAAGTGATAAATACTTTGCAGTAAATATACAGTTGTAATACAGTTTGGATTGTAATTGTATACGCACTTTGTTTTGACTTACAGTATTGTTATTGAGAAATGCAATGCTTTGTAAATACAGTACATATACTTTGAATAGGACTTTTAGTAAAATTACAGGTAAGTTACTTTTGGGATTACTTTTCTTACACAGTGCAGTATGCCTGGATAATGCACTGGGACATTTCCTGTAAACAGGTAAGTAAAAGCGTTTTTGTTAGTTATTACAATTTTAAAGAATTTCTTTAGGTTTTCAAACTCCACACTTAGAAACGTTTCCAAGAAAAACAGTCAATGTTATCCTAAGGAGGAAATTAGTGTTATCGGTTTAAAGGTAAGTATTCGGTAGTGGGAGTTGAGGTTCTGGGGGTAGACTCAGGGGTCCCCCAGGGTCAGGGATGCACTCTCGTTACACCCTCAGCGGCACTAGGGCAGCCGGGTGCAGAGTGCTGAGGCCCAATGTTATCCAATGGGGGATAGGGGGCCTCCGGTTGGTGGCTGCAGACGGGCAGGCCACTGGGTTGTGGGAGCAAAACTCCTGCACTTTAGCTCAGGGCAAATGGGGAAACAAAGTAGCACCAGAGGTGCACACTCAGCGGCACTAGGGCGGCCGGGTGCAGTGTGCTGTTTCGACGTTTGGCGCCCTGTTGTTTGCAATGGGGAACCTCCGGTTTGCAAAGGCACTGCAGGCTCGGGGACGAAGGTCTTCTGGATGCGACCACCACTTCGAGAGGTAAGTTGGGATGTTGGGGGTTGGTTAGGCACCGTCGGTTGGGCCACCCATGGCCGTGGGGCGTCGGGTGCAGGGGTGCCTTTTAGGGTCGGATCTTCTTACCAACTCCTGGTTGCGGTTGGGGGGGACCTTGTGGTTTGAGGCTGCAGGCGTCGGCTGGAGGCTTGAGGCAGGTAAGGGGTCGCCGGATCTCGGGTCGGGATCGCCAGGGGGACCCCCTCTTGGTGTTGGGCCACTCGAACTCGGGCCGTGGGCGTCGGGTGCAGAGTGGTGTAGACCCGCGGATCCTTGCGGAACTGGAGTCTGTTGTTTGAACAAATCTGGTGTTCACGGGAGACAGAGTCTTTGGGATTGAAGGCAGGCAGGTCCTCCGGGTTTGTCGTGGTTGCTAGCTGCAGGACACACCGGGATTTCGCTGGAGCAGGTTCGAGGGAGGGACAGGCCGGTAGGGCTGGGGCCAAGTCAGTGGGCGTCCTGCTCTTGTTAGCTTCGGCACGGCTGTTCGGTCCTTCTTCTTTTCTTCTTGCAGGTTCTCGTCTGAGGAAGCAAGGTTCAGGGTTGCCCCTAAATACTAGATTTAGAGGCGTTACAGGTAGGTAAAAAGGTTGGGACCAATGGGTCCTTTCCCTGGGGTGGGCACACCCCCTATTATGCCACCCTCCAGTGGGAAGGGGGCATAAGCCTTTCCCTGGTTGGCTGAGTCCCCCCATCTGCAAGATGACGGGGACTGAGAGTTGTGCTTCACCTCGCCTCCCCCACCTGAGGGGTGGAGTTGGCAGAGGTGGGCACACCTCTCTTCCTCACTTGTTTTTCCCGCCGGTTCTCCTGCCCAAAGTGGGGGTCAGAACCAGTGGGGACCAGTTGCTGAAAGCAGCAAATGGCCTGGGGAAGCTCACAAAGGCAGCAAGCCTTTGAAGCTTCCCCTTCGTGAACCCTGCCCATCCTGGGGAGGAGGCTTGGCACCTCGTCCCAGGATGTGCATTGTTTCAGGCCCCGAGAGCAGCACGCTCTCGACCCAGGGGTCCAGAAACATGTCTGGTGGTGGCAGCTGAAAACAGCCACTCAGCCTGGACACTAGTGGTAGGTCGTTTTTCAGGGGCATCTCTAAGATGCCCTCTGTGTGCATTTTTCATTAAATCCCACACTGGCATCAGTGTGGGCTTAATGTGCTGAGAAGTTTGATACCAAACTTCTCAGTTTTCAGTGTAGCCATTATGGTGCTGTGGAGTTCGTAATGACAAACTCCCAGCACCATATACTCTTAATGGCAGCACTGCACTTACAATGTCTAAGGATGGACTTAGACACTGTAGGGGTACAGGGCTCATGCACCAGTACCCTCGCCACTGGTATAGTGCACCCAGCTAGAGGAGTGACTGATCTATGCCAGGGCAGTGGGTTTTAGGCATGGCACACAGGGATGTGTGCCATGTCGACTCTTCACTTTGTTCTGCACCAAGACACGCAGCCTACAAAGGCAGTGTGTGTGTAATGGTACAGGGCCTTTAAGGGAGGCACAATCAGTGCTGCAGCCCTTAGAGGTCTGCCCTGGTCACAGTGCCCTGGGTACCTGTGGTACCATTTACCAGGGGCTGACCTGTGGCCAGAGATGCCAATTGGGTTTTGGTTTCAATGCAGATTTAGGGAAAGAACATAGGCCCTGGGTACCTGATTAGCAGGAGCCCAGGGCACACTCAGTCAAAGCACATCAGCAGTTCAGCAAAAAGTGGGGGCTACCATGCAGAAAGAGGGCACTTTCTCACACTGACATATGTGAAAATACAAAGTGAGTGTAAGTAAATTAATCGCTGATATGCTATTTACCTTGCAAGGCTGTTTCTCCCAGTAGTTCTCTCCTCTGGGAAGAGCTCAGTTGATGTCTACCTTGTTGTGGCAGGGCACTTTCAGGCTTCTCAGAAGATTTCAGCATCACTTGCAGTGCATGAGAATGTTCACTATTGGCAACGAGAACTGGTCTGAAGTAATGTACTGGCTTGTAATCCTTCGGCAGGTCAGGTGGCAAGTAGATCTACAAAGGTATTTGAACAATAAGCCAATGTGAAACGGAAGGAAACAGCTACATGACTTTCTGTAGACAGTTACAGACTTTAGAACCATGCTTATAAAAAGGGTATCCCTCAGAGTAGCACGGTTCAGTACTTTCACTCTCTGGTACACTGAAATCACAAAACACAACTAATGTATGCAATGGCTACAACGAAAGAAGTTAACAAACCACTCTCTGTGAAAATGATTGAGATAACGCATGCAGCGTGTGCTCACACCATCATCCGTGCATGCTATCGGCCAATATTTTACCAGTGGGCCCTGTGGTGCTGTTTTAAAGGCAGAGCAGCTGCTCAAGGCACAAGTACATATTTGAGAATGATACTGGGATCTAATGAGGCTATCACGAGGGTGAATGCAGAATGAATACTGTGGTAGCGGTTTGAAGAACAAGACCATTACACACAGCAAATTCAATGACAAAGACTGGAGCAAATTGAAATAAGGCTTATGGCTCTGAAACTTGTTGGAAATAACAGGAGAACTAGGAGAACTGTTGGAAACAACAGGAGAGCACTCAACACAGACACCTCCTCCTGTAAACAGTAAGAAATGCAATCATTCGAACTGAGTAGAGAGAAAAGAAGAAAACGGATTTAACCAGCGTGAGTTATAGTTACCTTTCTAGGGGCAGAAGACACAGAGGCCAGGGAAAAACCATCCAAAACCTTACCAACATACTGGATGTCTTTCTGGAAAGCTGCAAAATTAAAAATACATGAGTTTACTGAAATATAACCACTTGATACATGCAGTGAACATACTATAACAATGACATCAGTTTGTACCCAGGTAGTCAACGATATAAAAATATGATCGCACGACAGCTAACAAAATGCATTACTTTCCTGTTGTAAGAGCTTCATAGTGGCATAAGCCACAGAATAAATGGCACCAGAAACAATGTCAAAGCAGTATAATGGTGAGACAAAAAGGTACATGTGCCCTATTTCAATGTGTCCCAGATGTTAGCCTCTCTACAGCCCCTACTTCCTCAATGCTCATTGACATGGCCCTGTTAGGACTCGCCTAGCAGTTAACTTCCGACTTCTAGAAAATGTTACCTCAATAGGACTCAAGCTTTTTGAAAGTGGCACCCATACCCGCTTGCCCTAACGAGTCCCAAAAACTTGGGTTTGAAAGAATGCTGTACTCAACTTCATTTCAAAGACTAATTATCACTTACTAATGATCTAGCCCCTAATTGTTGTGGATGGACAGCCTTCCTGCAAAATCATTATCCAATGGGACGAACATCCATTTTCAGCAACCTCTATTTAATTTCTCTGGGCTAAACCCAGTACTCTGGATCTCTATTACTACCTTCCAGGTGGAAGCATTCCACAGCATGCTGAAGTAGGGTTCCGTTCTACCATATAACAGAGACCTATGTACCATCCTGCTCTGCTCAGGCAGCATGACACTCCCATATAGGCCCCACCAGCCAGGCCCTGATAGATGACCTAAGTTGTCCATTTTTCTTCAGCCTTT
This sequence comes from Calotriton arnoldi, assembly GCA_963921515.1. Lineage (NCBI taxonomy): Eukaryota > Metazoa > Chordata > Amphibia > Caudata > Salamandridae > Calotriton > Calotriton arnoldi. The sequence continues at coordinate 290,049 of CAWUFW010007262.1, read as the reverse complement.
TAGTACCTGTCACAGTGGTCCACACCCCCTTAGATGCGCAAACATGTAGGCCCAAGCACACCTCCTTAGATGCACAAACATGTAGGCCCATGCACACCTCTTTAGATGCACACACACATGTAGGCCCAAGAGGCCACTGCCTCTTGCTATCATTTTTTTAATACAACAAATCTCGTAGGCCTTTCTGACCTAACAGCAGGGACCTGTGCCATCCACCGCAGCACCAGCCCCCCTTGTAAATTTCCACAGTTACAAGAATAAGGTTAGCCCACACGTACGTGACACTCTGCTGGTACATCTTGATCTTTCACAAGCTATATTTGCAATATTTTTACTTATGAAACTTTCCATGCTTGCTCAATTGAAACTGAAAAGGCGGCTACGTGACAGAGAAATAATATATAAAATATTAATTTCTGAGCATCTTACGGTAAAAGTTATCTTTTTTTTATGTTTGCGGTCAAGAGCACTGACCACCTGCTAAAAGCCCCTGTTTCCATCATGATACCACTTCTCTGTTCTTCAAAAAACTTTCCACAGTTACTGTAAGCGTGCGGTCAGGGACCCACGTCAGGCCCACGTCAACTGTGGGTGGCAGTTCTGCATTAAGCCATATAAAAGGTTTGCACCTAGGTTCACGCCCTGAACTCTTCATACCAGTGCCTTGCTGCATGGTGAGGGTTCCCGGTCGACCGTTCTCCTGATCTTGAGCCTAGAATTTCCAGTCTCAAGGTGGTAATGCTCTTTTCTGATTGCTAGCCTTTTGGCTTTGTCAGTCTCTCTATTTTAGCTCATCCACACCCAAGTCATTGCATTTATCCTAGCTTAAATTGTGTAGCCTTGGATGGTTTTTGTCCTCTCATTTAAGATTTGCCCTATAGGCGCTTGCCTATTTAGGATCTCTAATTTCAGGGTTGCCCTTTAGGCAGCTGCGCATTAAATGATATATGCATAGATATTTTTGCTTCACTTGAACAGCTGATTTATAATATTGTTGATGCTTGTTATTTTCATCCTGCTCATATGTTGATGGACAACATTTAATTGAACAGTTTTCTGTGTTTCTGAATTGCTTAATAAAGTGCCACTGTATTTCACACCGTTGTTCCTTCTTTTCAAAGTGAACGAGCAGAATGCGGGTCGTGTTCTCATGAGCCGGTAAGCAGAAGGGTGTGACCACCCATTTACCCTCCGACAGCTGGCGACCACGAACGAGGTCTCGTTGGCGGGTCCTGTGTACAGGACCGGACCTAGGACACACACCTGGGACACACCTGCGGCTGCCCCCAGACTCTCCTTTCCTCACGGCCACCTGGGTAAGTCAGGGATAGTTTTATTTTTTCTACCTTGAATTTACCACAGGGTGTGGCGTGTGTGGAGGGGTAGGTCTGGCTGCCTCAGCCCTCCAGGGTCTCCCTTGTGTCTGCTCCTTTGTCCCCCTGTGGTCTGCTGTCTTGCCACGACGTCCTCTGTGGCTGGTCACATCTCGCCGAGGTTCTTCGGTACTTTCCGTTCTGCTCTCATCGGCTCCGTCTTGGTTTCCTCCTGCTTGTATTCTATTGGCAGTTCTCACCATTGTTTCATAGTGCTTTCTGCTTCCATATGTTCTATGCTGCTCTTCGCTTCAGGGTGACGTTCCTTATTTGAGGACATAATGATATATATATAGGTTAGAGTCCTTGGCTCATGGGTATCTAAACTCCTAAATAGGTTGGAAGTCCTTGATACTGCATATGGGTATCTAAAGTCCGCCACAGGTTTGAGTCCTTGCTACTGCACGTGGGTATTTACAATCTGCACGTGGGTATCTAAATTCTGACACAGGTTGGGAATCCTGGATACTATCCATGTTTGTCTAAATTCTGACACAGGTCTTTTGCGTCCTTGGCACTGTGCGCGAGTCTTTTATTTCTGTCTGCTGACTATAGGTTGGGGTCCTGCTGCGTTGCACTATATAGGGTGTGGTCTACATCATCTAACAAATTTTTAGTCTTACGCACGTGCCCTGCCTTCTCTGCGTGCCCTGCCTTCTCTGCTCCACACTGTGTGACAGTGTCTACATTTTGCGGTTTTTAAGTATTGTTGTACTGCGGTCTGTCGGTTCTGCTCTACACCATTTCATTGACTTATTGTGTTTCCTACTTAGACCATAGCGCCCCCACGCGCCCCCTTCTCTGCTCTTCTCTCATGTGTATCTCCTGATAAAGTGCTCTTTTAAATGCGTGTTTCGTTTTTCAGGTTTCTTTTCGGAACTTTCACTCCTTCGTTCTTCTCCCTTTCTGCCGTGTCCTTTTCCTTTTATTACGATTCCATTCTGCATGGCTTGGGTGTCTTCTTATTTTTATCTCTCCACTTCATATCTCTCTCTGCCAGGCGCTCCTCTCGAATTTTAACTGCGCACTTCCAAAAAGAGGAACTATCTCTCGCGGAGGCTCTGTGCCCTTCACAGATTCCCCCCGCCTTCTTCTCCTCAGCGCGCTCGCAGAACGAGGAAGTGCACCTCTCCCCTTCGCAGCTTCAGACAGCCCCTCCCTGCTCTATCCTCACCGGCTGCTCTCTCCCTCCTCCAGCTCTTCAAACACATTTAGCATTGTGATCACGATTATTTTTGCACATGCATTATTTTTATGTAATAATTGTTTATTTATTGTCCATTGTTTCTGTTTTTTGTGCTTCTGTTCCTTCTTAAGAATTTGTCCACCCTGCTGCCCCTCCACTTTTGCTTCCCAGCCCCGCCCCTTCTGGTGCTGCCTTGCCAACTCTACACTGATTAGCCGAGTGGCAGGGCTGCTAGTTATTTCTTGTTGTCTGGGCTGTCTCTATCTATTATTCACTACTATCGCCAGCCCCGCTAGGTAGCTGTTGTCTGGGTTACCCCCATTCTTTCTGGATTAGCATCGGCATCCCCGCTAGGCATTTGTTCACTTACCCCCATTCACATTTCACATTCATCGCGCCTCTTTTTCTGTCTCTCACACTTTTGCCTACCATTTGTCCAAGCCAATTGGTAGCCAAAGGGGGGTGGAGTTGTGTCTCCATTCCTCCTGTCAGCTCCCTTACCCCCTCCCTCTCCGGTATGTCCCTTGACCCCCCGCAAATTCTTAACCTTCTTATTCATTCAGTGCGTGGTACAGCCACTGCAGTCTACCACGCCTCCCTTGATCATTTTACCCCCCTTACACGCCATCAAAGTGACGTTCTTGCTGTTGCTTGGAACATCTTAGGGATCACCTTTACACCTACCACTGAAATACGCCTCTCCCTATTATCTCTCACAGACTTACCTCCCTCAGCCACCGCTTCCTCCCAGCCTCCACCACCGCCAGACACCACTCGCCCGGATCTGCTTTGGCCTGACCACTCCTCTAATTCCTCCTCCCTCTCTGCACCATCCTTGAGCTCCTCTGTCTACTTTGCTGCTTCCCCCATTGTCATTCCCATAGACGTGGAGTCTAATACAGACTCCACACACTCCACGACATCCTCTGAAGAGGCAACACTCCCTAATCTTACCGCCCCTGCCTCTCCCACAGTATCAGCATCAGCCTCTAGCAGTGCTCTCCACCAACCACCGTCTCCTGGTAACGTGACAATGCACTCCTTAAGAGAACAAATTCACTTCTGCTGCCCACATTATTAATGACTGGCTGGGCATCCACTCTTGGGACCTCAGCATTTATTCCACCAGACTGCCATCCACTTCCAATGATCTCTATCTTTTATTCCTTCAGGGTGGGTGTCATAGTCTGGTACATTCTCACTCATTCAGGAAGTAGGCATTAACTTTTGGCAGTTTCTGACCTAAGCAATTCTGACCCTTATTCATTAACAGGAGAGAGGCATGGAGTGCCCAACAGGCATGTCACATTTGCCCTAGTCCACCTGGGTCAAGATAACGCCCCTAAGTCTCCTTTATCAGACACATCTGATTCCAGTGAGAATTTGACCCTGCCACATTGATGAGACTGGTAGCATTGGGGATCTCTGGGAAGTGTAGGCAGGTGTGCCACTGCTGCACAGTCTCCTGGCCAAACCGTTGGGACTTCAGATGGGCATGAGGCTCTCTGTTGGTGCACCTGCCTTGAACTCCTGGGCAGTGTCCCATGGCTGCTAGGATTGCTTTGTAAGTTGAGCCAGCAGCTCCTGTGACACAAACACAATGGGCACACTCCCACTGCAAAGAGTGGGATGGCCAGCCTGCAGTGCCGGTCGATCTGCACTGAGGGGATACTCCATTAAGGCTCCTGTCGCATCTGCCACCCCACAAGGGAGGCAGGGAGTAGGAATGAGATACAGAATTGAGAGTGAAAGGGATGGTGTGAGGGAACACTTGGAAATTCTGTTTCGGAGAATGAAGAAGGGTACATAATGTATTATCATTTATTCTCAGTGTATGGGAAATATAAAACAGGAATGTAGGAAGCTGGCTCTGTATATACTATACTAAAGTGAGGTATAGTGTGCACAGAGTCCAGTGGAACATCAAAGGTAGGCAGACGTAAAAGTAGATAGCACCTTACTCTCTATTTGTGGTAGTGTGGTCGAGCAGTAAGACTGTATCAGAGGGTAGTGTTAAGCATTTGTTGTACACACTCAATCAGCAAATGATATCACACACTCAAAGACTGAACTTCAGACCAATTGGTTTTGTATAAAAATATTCTTTTAGTTATTTTATTTTCTAGAACCAAGCAAGCCTGGCACAGGTAAGCAATAAATACTTCACAGTAGTAATGCAGTTTGTAAACAGTTTGAATTACAATTGTATATGCACTTTGATTTGATTACAGTAGAGCTACTAGTAATGCAATGCTTTTGTTATACTGTACATATACTTTGTATTGGCTTTTTAGTAGAATGTCAAGTAGATTACTTTACAGATTACTTTTCTTACACAGTGCAGTATACCTGGATACTGCACTGGGACATTACCTGTAAACAGGTAAGTTAAAGAGTTTTTGCTATTTAGTTACAGTTTTAAAGGGTTTCTTAGATTTTCCATCTCCAAACTTAGAAACTTTTCACAGAAAAACAGTTAGTGTTATCCTATGGAGGAAAATAGAGTTAACGGTTCAAAGGTAAGTATTCGGTTCCAGGAGTTGGTATTCTGGAGGTAGACTAAGGGGTCCCCCGGGGTCAAGGATGCACTCTTGTTACACCCTCAGCGGCACTAGGGCGGCCGGGTGCAGAGTGCTGAGGCCCAATGTTATCCAATGGGGGATAGGGGGCCTCCGGTTGGTGGCTGCTGACTAGCAGGTCACGGGGTTGTGGGAGCAAAGCTCCTGGACTTAAACTCAGGGCAAATGGGGGTTCAAGCCAGCACAAAAGGTGCACCCTCAGCAGCACTGGGGTGGCCGGGTGAAGAGTGATGTTTTGGAGTCAGGTGCCCTGTAGCTTTCAATGGGGAGTCTTCAGTTTGCAAACACACTGCAGGCTCGGGGACGAAGGTCTTCTGGGTGCGACCACCACTTCGAGAGGTAAGTTGGGATGTTGGCGGTTGGTTTTAGGGTCGGATCTTCTTACCAGCTCCTGGTCGCGGTCGGGGGGACCTTCCGGTTTTAGGCTGCAGGCGTCGGCTGGAGGCTTGAGGCAGGTCAGGGGTCACCGGATCTCGGGTCAGGATCGCCGGGGAGACCTCCTCTTGGTGTTGGGCCACTCGAACTCGGGCCGTGGGCGTCGGGTGCAGAGTGGTGCAGACTCACTGACTTTGCCGGACCTGGAGTCTGTTGGTGAACAAATCCGGTGTTCACGGGAGACAGTCTTTTTTCTTTTGAAGGCAGGGCAGGTCCTCGGGGTTCTTGAGACTTCTGGCTGCAGGACACACCGGAGTTTCGCTTCTGCAGGTTCAAGGTGGGGACAGGCCGGTAGGGCTGGGGCCAAGTCAGTGGGCGTCCTCCTCTTGTTAGCTTTGGCACGGCTGTTCGGTCCTTCTTCTTCTGGTTTCTTGTCCGAGGAAGCAAGGTTCGGGGTGCCCCCTAAATACTAGATTTAGAGGCGTTACAGGTAAGTAAAGGTTGGGACCAACGGGTCCCTTCCTTGGGGTGGGTACACCCCCTATTATGCCACCCTCCAGTGGGAGGGGGGCATATGCCTCACTCTGGTTGGCTGGGTCCCCCCATCTGCAAGATGGCGGGGACTTAGAGTTGTGCTTCAACTCGCCTCCCCCACCTGAGGGGTGGAGTTGGCAGAGGTGGGCACACCTCTCTTCCTCACTTGTTTTTCCCGCTGGTTCTCCCGACCAAAGTGGGGGTCAGAACCAGTGGGGACCAGTTGCTGAAAGCAGCAAGTGGCCTGGGGAAGCTCACAAAGGCGGCAAGCCTTTGTAGCTTCCCCTTCGTGGACCCTGCCCATCTTGGGGGAGGAGGCTTGGCACCTCGTCCCAGAATGTGCATTGTTTCAGCCCCCCAAGAGCAGCAGGCTCTCGACCCAGGGGTACAGAAACATGTCTGGTGGTGGCAGCTGAAAGCAGCCACTCAGCCTGGACACTAGTGGTAGGTCGTTTTTCAGGGGGCATCTCTAAGATGCCCTCTGTGTGCATTTTTCATTAAATCCCACACTGGCATCAGTGTGGGTTTAATGTGCTGAGAAGTTTGATACCAAACTTCTCAGTTTTCAGTGTAGCCATTATGGTGCTGTGGAGTTCGTAATGACAAACTCCCAGCACCATATACTCTTAATGACATCACTGCACTTACAATGTCTAAGAACAGACTTAGACACTGTAGGGGTACAGGGCTCATGCCTGTTCCCTCATCACTGGTATAGGGCACCCAGCTAGAGGGGTGACTGATCTATGCCAGGGCAGTGGGTTGTAGGCATGGCACACAGGGATGTGTGCCATGTCGACTCTTCACTTTGTTCTGCACCAAAACACGCAGCCTGCAAAGGCTGTCTGTGAGTGTATAGGGACAGGACCTCTAAGGGTGGCACAATAAGTGCTGCAGCCCTTAAAGGCCTTCCCTGTTCACAGTGCCCTGGGTACCTGTGGTACCATGTATCAGGGGCTGACCTGTGGCCAGAGATGCCAATTGGGTTTGGGTTTCATTGCAGATTTAGGGAAAGAACCTAGGCCCTGGGTACCTGATTAGCTGGAGCCCAGGGCATACTCAGTCAAAGCACATCAGCCGTTCTGCAAAAAGTGGGGGCAATCATGCAGAAAGAGGGCACTTTCTCACAAGGAATCAAATAATTATGGTAGCAGCCAAAGCCAGCATGGAATAGGGAAACATCATCTCTAGGACTTTAGATACAGGAAGTGGTGCTTATAGAAAGTATGTAGGAAGGCTCAGGGGGCTCCCTTGCAAAGTACATCAAAAGGAAAATACTAATGTTTCAGCTTCAAGCTGAGAGAGTTGTTTGCCTTCATTTTCAAGCAGAATATTGCAATTCTGATGTTGGTGAAAAAATTACTCAGGGTCAAATAAACTGCCTTGAAACACGGGATTGTCCAGTGGAGTGGACTTCCTTGACTGACCCTTTTGTGCCCCGCCACCAACATAATTCTGACAGTCTGCAGCAATGGAGAACGGTTTGCTAGAGACTTTAATGGGAACCCATTGAGCAGGCGTGCTTCCACTGTCCAGATCAGGGCCGACCCAAGTAGTGCCACGCTGGAGATGTTCTTCATCTTTACTCTTGCGACCTGATGCATTTGAAATGATGGTTGCAGCTATAATTAACCCATCGAGAATCTTGCTAGCCTAACTCCTAATATTTACGCGGTAATAAGGGGTACTGCTCTCTGCAACCATGTCATGGTGACATAATAGTTTTTAAAATGCCGGGACTCCTCATTGCAGCACACACCCTGACCAGCGTGGGTCTAGAATGCAATCAATGAACTAGCGCCTTTTTGACAGTAAACAATTAACTTAAGAAGATAGCGGAGATCATCAATAGTATTAGAGTCACTAGTAAGAAAGCATGTGGTTGATGTTTGGCTCAAAGACGAAGTCCCGATCCTCCAGGCTGGTGTATATGTCTACCATCTGTTGAAATAGATAAGCTACGCTGCCACAAGAACCTTGGTGAAAAACGGGGGTAAGAATTCATAAAGACAGTGAAGCCTGGAAACTGCAGGCAGGCACAACATTCTTCACTATGAGAAATACTGGCGAACTACGGATTGCTTTGTTATTAGTACAGCACACTTATACCAGAATGTTTTGGAGTGCTGACAAGATCAAAGGCATGAATGCGCACAGGTTAAAGAAAAAGCAAAAAGAGCACGGTTATTAAAAGAATCCATAGGAATTTACGGCGTTTTTAAAATTAAAATGATTTTCAATAGCTGCAGAAACAAACGAAGCTTGTTTCAATTTTCTGGCTTAGAAACCTCAAAGCCCACATTCCCACACCCTGAGCATGCATATTTAACACATGGTAAAAGGAGGAGCAGCTTGTTCTCGGAGCACAAAGATCTTCCAGGGGCTAAAGCACAAAGTGATCACTTGACTTTCTGTGGGGACGTTTTTAAAAATCCTTTTTAGGTTTCGCCTGCACATCGCTTGCGCTGTGCTTGAGAAATCTATTGTTTTCAATATAAACTTAAAAGGGACTTACATCCCGCCACCTCTCTTTCCTGGCTTCTCATTGGCTCCCGAGCGTGCCACTTACCTTTCCTCCATTTCTATTGACTAGCATATTTTCCTGCATTTACCAATGCTTGTTACTCATCTGCTTCTCTTATCAGTTTCCTGCCACCGAAATACTGTGAACATCGGCTTTGGTGGAACTATATTTCCATAACCTTTTGCCTTTTACTCATGCAGCATATAGAAAATATTTAAAGTGAATTGACAGCCATAACATCTTGATACACTATCACATGATTCCTTATTCAGTTGTACTCAGTCTTTATTTTACACTGCTCTATTATTATCCTGATATTTCTTGTATGGAACTACATTTTGGCTTTATAAGGTTGCAAGCTTTGACTCGAATACAGTAATGCCTGCAGCAAATACGGCCTATCCTTCTCCATTTTTAAATGATGGTGGCAAACCCATTTTATCATGGAAACAAATGGGCTAAACTCATTGAATCTTATTTTATTGCCATTGGATAAGAATATTTACTTCCTGATTAAAACAAAATATTTTTCTTCACAATTTAGGCATTGATGGGAGGGAGGGGGTAATATAAAAACCTTCTGGCTCCATTGGCAGGGACATGGGGGAGTGGCGCTGAACGATGATGAATATCAAACCACTTATAAGAAGCTAGATTAACATTTTGGGAACAACATAAACGTAGTACTACAAAGGCACACATTCTTTAGGGAGCTATAAGGAAAGCATGAGAATGCAAATGTAACAAGCCATATGGTAGTGCTGATATGATTGGCCAACACCTATGAATCTGGAGATTTATGTGACTAACTCTTTCATGACTAGTTAGTAGGGTTTATTACCAATCCAAGACAACAGGAGAAGCCACTAGCGAAGAACCACAACGTGAAAGATACCACTGAGTTAGCCAGTGGCATTAAATATATAGCTAAATGCATCAAAGAAATGCAATCTTCCACCTATGAAACAACTTGTCTGCAAAAGTGCATGAGTGGAAAAAAACCCATGAAGAATACCCTAAACTCAAATGTGTGTCTGGAGTAATTCTAGAATGAAGTGCTCTATCTGTGGCAATATTAGTCATTCAGCCAACTGCAACAAATGTCTGGCTAAAAGTTCTACATGCAGGAAATATAGGAAAAAAATGACATTTTGCAGGGTTGGTATAGAAGCAATTAACAAGTAAATGACGTTGAGGATAATGTGCACATGTTCGTGTTTTACATTGATGATGATGAAGAAATAAATGCAGCTTTTAGGGTGTGAAAGAATATTCGATGACCATGTGGTTCGAGTGCTGGCTGTTTCAGGTTGGTGGTTTATCCTAAATAAAAACAGTGGGTTTGAAAACCTTTGTGGCAAAGATAAAAATGCTCTGGAAATTTCTGACATTAACCCAGCAGACTATAATGAGAACCCAATACGTTTGTTGCATAAGATAATTGTATACATCTCCTTAAAGGGGTGCTCCACTACTGGCAAAGTGTACATAACCAACCAGGGTTCCTACTTAGCAGACTGAAGACACCAGAAGTAATTTGGTATCAAATTCAACCCCAATGACACTGATTCAGTCCTGCTGTTGGAAAGATCCTGAGGGGATGAAGATATATGTCAAGAATTTCCAGAATTATTCTCTGATGTACTTGGTCGTCTTAAGGGTTTCCAACATAAGAATATGTTGAAAAATGGGGTTGCACCAGTGGCACATAAATACCATACCCTTTCCTTATTAGGAAACCACTGGAGGGTTTACTGAACAAACTGATGGCTGGGGAGTGATAGAGGCTATTGAATTATCCGAATGACTGAGCCTCCCAAGGAAAAAGACCACTATACCTACAAATTAAAATTAAACAATACAAACAAAATAGGGCACTGCTCTCCCGGCTAGCACTGCAGATCGTCATGCCACCTTACACTAAGAAATCCATAGGAGGCTTTGCTTTGTCAGTATAAGCTGACAAGCATAAAACTAAATGCCTGCAAAGATTTGAAGCCCAGGACCATTTAAAGTTCAAAAGAGAAGTGAAAGCATGGCAGTTCCCAAGATAATTATATCAGCCGATGAACCGGAAATAGAACCCAGAATGATAACCCTTCTACCATTATAAGTATAGCAGAGAGATAAGGAACAAACCCAACCAGCACATCATGGCAAGAAGACAGACACAGGCACTCAACCAATCTGGGAAGCTTCACCCAACATAACCTAGCAATGACCTTGCTATACGGATTGAATACAGTGACTATGCCTCTCGAATCAATACTAGAAGTACCCACTGCCTCTCTACATCTGAAGACCTGTAGCTTGCTTAATGACATATGTGACTAGAACCAAAGCTCCTAAACTTAAATGATATAGTAAACGAAGTCTACTCTTTCTTCTACAGAAGAGTTACTCTACTCTTTATGACAGACTTCCCAGCATCAATTTGATACATTACCAGTATCAATTTGATATATTTCATGTCACCGGATGATACAATATACACCAATTAATTTTCTGATCCCTCATCGTCAATGGAATAGGCATATAATGTATAAAAGGGCCTGTGAAATCTTATTTGCAACTGGATGGCACAGAAACAGGCTATACAACCCTGCTTAAAATAGCCACTCAACTGGAACCAGATAGTCCTGCAGAGACAAAAGAGATCTGCCACAAATTGCTGGTCACCGGAGGACTCTTAACACAAACCACCCTGCAAGTCACAAATAGTCAAATTTTCTGAGCACTGACATCATATAATGACAAAAAGAATAATGATAACGCAGCCATTCCAGGCAAATCTCCCACTGACATCTCATAATGGCAATCATTTGAAGGAAAGCAAGATACTCTATCCCAGGATCTGCGATCGCTCTTCATCAACACTTGTTACTTTTTGCAAATCCACAAGATTTCAGAGTGGACAACCTCCTACTACAGATTAGGAATTCAGACTGAGAAAATAAAGCATAAAGTACCAACACAATAAAGTGGCCTGCAGAGCAGAAAGCATAACACATTATTTTTAAAAAAAAGTGCTTCTATCTCTCACACTTCCTCATCTATCGCACAGCTAAGTGCTAAGTCCCATAACACAATAACTGCACCTCTGTGGTCATCACGCACGACATGGAAATATTTTCCACATAGGCTAAAAGCAAAGACAATGCTCTTCCAACTACACACCAACACAGTGTAGCATGCTATCCACTTGGACAAGCACTGCACTGCCCTTCATAGGGTAGTAAGTGCTATATTTATACCATAACATAATACAATACAAAGTAATTGGAATTAAAGAAAACAACTATATTTTCTTGTTAACTGAGAAACTTCTTCTCAGCTGTGAACAAAGCCCGTTAATGTGGACAGCAAGACTATTGGTCCTGCTTCAACCAATCACCTAAGACCTAGAAACAAAACACTAATTAATGGCCACACATGCTTTGTATTTTTGTAGCTTTATAGTCAGTTGTAAAATCTCTGATTATTCTTTTATATCCAAAAGACCAGTTCTACTCAAAGCACTTTTTCATGGTCACATGTAACAAACACAGTAATTGAAAATTCATGGAATATAAATGCATAATAGGTTGATGATTAAAGGAAATACTTTTAGGAACATTTAAACGCTACAGTCAAGTATAAATTTCCCTTTTCTATTTACCCTTCTGTTTTTTGTATTCCTTCGGTGCTGTCCAGCCAAATAACCCGTCTCCTGGGTCTTCGTCTTTGATAACTGTATCATATTTGGACAAAAAGTCTGTTTTATATATGTCATCATCATCTTCCTCCAAAGCTCCGACACCAAAGGCCTTAGAACCAAAGTAACAAATTATCACTATGCATGGAAGGGATTCAACAGGTAGCAATTATGCTAAAAGACTGAGTACAATTTCACACTTATAGTTGAATTCCACAAAATAACCACCTCTCCTTAGTGCATACATTTGACAAACCTAGGCCTGCAGTAGACACGGGGGAAAAGTTGTACTAGAAACAAACCAAAAAGTAGAAGATTTTGATTCCTGGCCTCTATCCAGTACACCAGGTATATTAAAGTTAAAGAGACAAAAGTTGACATCTCATCTTTAGAAAGCCCCCCACACCCCCTACCCATGAACTGAGTTCTCTTGTCAAAGCATTGGTTGTCAGACTGCCATTCATTTAGATCGGTATAAATACCTTCAATAACGGAAACCTGTTCAAGAGCCTTCACTCAGAGCAGTACAATAGCCTCTGGGTGAATTGTAGATTTGTTACCATTTCAGTTGACACAGTACTAGCATAGAGAATATCAATAATAAATTTCTATTGTATTTCATTTGCTAGGATTATTTTCATTACGCATTTCACTAACTCAAAGGATTTGCATCTACCTTATCTAAGGTCATCCCACTCTTCACAACTGCTTCTTCTACACAGCTCTGATATCATTTATCCAAACATTTTTATTAGTTTCTCTTTTTTTCAGTTCGGGGTCTGCCTTCCCTTAACTCCCTGATTTTTCTGTGTAGGTTTTAGCTCTGTTATTGCGGCATGACTGCCATTCCCTCTTCTTCTTTTTGGTTCATCCTTCAATACATCTTAAGTCCACCTGGAACCTTTTTTATTGAGTTCCATCATTCAATCTGCTATCTGAATTGCTCATCTTCTGTTCAATTCTGCTAGACCTATGTATTGCTGCAAATTGTAATCAGAGAAATGTGTCATGCATCCATGTACCCTGCTTTATCTAGTCTGTAAACATCATCTGTCAATACATCCGCGTCCCAATCACACGTGACCATAAAGTAAGGTGTACTGTGCCACAAGATATTGGAAGTCGGGTTCACACCCCTTTAAAAGCGGCTAATGACTTCTTAACTGTAAGCTTCTTGACCCCTTAAGATTGAAGGCATCACTAGCCTTCTACAATTAACGCCAACAATACAGGATCTGCAGCCTTAATGTCTGTTTCTGCCTTAGTAGAGAGCTACTCACTCACCAATTTCAATGTTTCTCTTTGTTAGTCATGTTCTTTGGTTACCTGCCGATTCACCTGTTTCTCTCACTCTTTCAAAGTCATAGGCAATTTTGTTGTAAATGGAGCGTGGTGGGAGGGAAGGGGATGCTATTTGTTTAGGACCTAATTGTGTTGACGTCTTATATATATGTAGATAAAGTCACTGCATTTAAAATCATGGCAGGTAAATGTCCCATTTTCATTTCGTCTAAATACTACATTGTTATTTAGTTGTTGTTTGCTTATAATACTTGTGTGTTATAATTTATTGAATAGTTGGCTTATGCTTAATTACTCGCTAATAAGATCCTGGTTTTTAATCAAACTCCAAAGTAGTAAAAATATAAACAAATCAAATAGTTTGCTTTGCTAGCACTGATTTTCATTAGCTGACGGAAAACATCATAAGTCTAAGTTTATTTATTTCAGAGCATTATTATAAGCACTGTAAACATCTTTTTTATTACAATAACTACAAAACCAAGTAAAACATATAGCTCATTATCACCTGACTACCTACTCCTTGTTTTTCGTGCTGCCAGATGTACCCAATAAAACTGTGTTCAGGTGCCCATCCATCCTGCAGTGGTGACTGAATACAAGAAAGTTCTTGGCATGTCCATCGCTGGTTGCTGAAAAGGCGGTGCACCGCCCTGTACCACAAACAGTCTATCTGGACGCATTATATGTCGTGAACACGGGGTAAGAACCTTCCTGATCACGTCCTAAGTGATCCCTGGCATACAGGGTTTGCAGAGAATTTGCCTGCTCCTGCTGAGACAGTTGGGCAATGAAGCATGCTAAGGGAGCAGCTGGGGATGAATGAGTTTGCAAGTGAAGATGCTGTACTGGCTCTTGCCTACAAAATGGATGACTGCAGCTTCAGATGATACATATCCACCTCGGGCTTGAATAAGTTTGGGCTGTCCAACAGTAAATGGAGCATTTAATGGCACCTATAACCAAGTGTAAAATAAACAGTAACTAGAGCGCTTCGTGGCAACTGTAGGAAGCTAGCTCTTTATGTGATTTATCAAAAATATACCGTGTAAAGAGTCCAGGGGTTCCCTTATGAGTGGACAAGGCTTGCTATGCAATCCCAAAGTGCTCTGTTAGGGGGCTAGTGTGGTCGAGCAGCCTTAGGCTTAACACAGAGGAGTGCAACACATTTGCAAATACACACAATGATTAATAAATGACAACATGACTCAAGAAGGAGATCCACATCAATTTATAAAAATAGAAAATATCTTTAAGTATGTTTAGGCATCAGAGAAAAATCGTTCAGGTAAGTATTTTCAGTTCAAAAAGTGGACACAGTGCAATTTGTGAGTTCTGCAAAGTTATCCTATGGAAGGAAGAACAAGTTCTGCAAAAAGGTACAGTACATTGACTTACAGGACTAATCTCCAGGAGTTAAGGTGAGTGATGGGCAAGGTCCAAGGCAGCACCAACAGTACACCACCAGCAGCACGTAGGCGGCCAGGTGCAGGGTGCAAAAATCAGTGTCGGGATCCCAATAGGTTTCTATGAAGATCGGTCACTGTGAAAAGAGGCTGCAGACTCTGAATAGGAGACCAGTCGGGGTGAACCAACAGGGGAAGTTCAAGACGTGCCACGCTCGGTGCCGTAGGGACACCTGGGGTCCTCTTCTCCATCGCCCGGGAGCACTGGATGCAGAGGTGTCCTTAAGTGTCCGGTTTTCTTACTGGGAGCAGTCACGGTCGAGGGAGGCCTGCGTGCAGAGGCAGCAGGCGATGTCAGGGAGTCCACAAGAGGTGAATCCACGCTGAAATTGAGCTCTGGAGGGCAGGGGAACCTTGCTGACACCAATGGCCCACTTGAACTCGGGCCGGCAACGGGTGCAGTGGTGGCTTCGAGTGTCGGAGTTTGGCTGTTCCAGAGGCCTCAGAGTCTTTTCTTTGGAGTTTCTTCTGAACAGGTCAGCTGCTCATGGGAGGTCTTGGTCTTTATTGAAGGCAGGCAGTCCTCCCACGTTCTGAAGGCACACGGCTGCAGGACAAGTCGACTTTGGTGCAGATTAGACGGAGAACGACAGACAGGTCAGCTGGCCTGGAGCCAATTCAGGTGCTCTCTTCTGCTTTTGCGGCTCTTCATGTCCTTCTTTGTAGGCCATCAGAATCTGCCTCTCTGGTGCCAGGGACTCCCCTAAATACTGAATTTAGGAGCGTTAGGGGAGTGTAGAGTGGGCTGACCCCCTATATGACCACTTCCTGTGGGAAGTGGGCGTAACCCTGTCCCAGAATTCCTAAGAAGGCCATCACAAAGATAGTTACTTCTGAAAAATCGTGTCCACCTCACAGTAGCCCACCTTAGGGGTGGTACTAGCCTGGAGGTGACACGCCTACCTGACTAGCTAATTTTTCCGCCTGTCCAGGTGACAAGGGGGGTCTGGACAAAGGTGTCAGCTATCTCTCTTGTGAGGGGCAGCCAAATTTGCATTTTGAAGGCAGCAGCCCTTTGAGGCTTGTTGCTCAAGGAAGGCAAATTAGCAAGTCAACCTGGGGGTGTTACACCCTCTTCCCAGACAGGCTTTTGTTCTGGCTCTCCTGAGAGCAAAGGTTTTCACCCTTGGAGACCAGAACAGCATCTTGGGTGGCAGGCTGGCAGAAACCAGTCAGCAACTATAACAGAGGCTGTTAGGTTTTAAGGGGGCACTTCTAAAGTGCCCTCTGGGTCCATGTATTGGTAAATCCAACACTGGCATCAATGTGGGTTTGCCAATACGAGATGTTTGATGCCAAACATCTCTATTTTCAGTGAAGCCATCATGTAACTGGGGAACTCGTTTTCACCAGTGTGGATCACATGTTCTAAAATGGCTTCCCTGGTCACTTGCACTGCCAGAAATGGAACTGACCAGCACTGGGGCATATCTGCTCATGCAGGTATGCCCTCACATGTAGTACTAAGCACCCTGCCTTAGGGCTGGCAGGCCTGCTGTAGGGGTGACTTACAAGTATCACATGCAGTGGTAGGAGACATGGCACGCAGGGATGTGTGACATGTCGTGTTTTTACTTTTGGCAGTATTGCATGTGCTTGGTGAGGGGTCCCTTTGGGTGGCACAATTCATGCTCCAGCCCTTAGGGGCCCTTTTTGGTCCCCAAGCCCTATGTACCAGGGTACCATTTACTAGGGATTTACAGAGGATGCTAAAGGTTTTGCCAATTTGGGGAACAATTGTACAGTTTTGGGAAAGAGCTCTGGCACTGGTGACCTGGTTAGCAGGAACCCAGTGCACTTTCAGTTGAAATAACATCATTTACCAGGCAAAAAGTGAGGGGTGACCATGTCAAAAAGGGGCACTTTCCTATAGCACCTATAACCTAAATCAAACAAATAGAAGGGGCCCTGTGAAAAAGCAGAATACTTCACCATTGTCAAACCTCTTCCTCTAGTAAGAGTGAGATTGTGATGCGAGTCCAGGATCCCCACCTGGCGAACCTCACCCAGGGAAAGTCCTTGTGGCTTGAATACCTCAATGACCTATGAGCCATAACTCAAAATATAGAAGAATGGCATAACAGAAAAGCGCCATGTAGGAATTCAAAACAAAAGTGCAATATAACTCAAGTGAACTATAACAGCATTCGCAGGAAGAACAAGCTCCTTTGGAGAGTCACTCTATCTTATAGGGCTATGCCATTACATCTATCCTGCGGCTTAAACAGCAAGTGCAACTTCTGGACAATACAAACAGGGCATCCAAGTTGAGGATCCTGGAGTCCCACTGATTTCTTTTTAAGCACAGCAGTTTTAGAAGACAATGTGGAATTCATATGAATTCCTGTTGTTTGCTTCTTCTATTACCCAATGAACTCGATTTGATTTAAAAAAAAAAAAAAACAGGTTATGGGTGTTTACAAGCTAGGGTGACCTAGTGTGCAAAAATGTGTACGTGTAAATGGAATCCATGGTATCTTTGTTGCTGTCTCGACACAACATTCTTTAATAATCATATTATTTAACACGGTCTGTTCATTTAGCTAAACTGTAACCCACAGTTTCAAATGTGTAAAAGTGAAATTACCTGCAAAGTAGGGAAGAAAGAACTCTTGATGCACATTATTGGTGCTGGAACATCATGAAAGACCCTTTAAGCAAATGCATTCCAATTTTCTGGAGTTAAATGAATTCTGGGTTAATACAGCCCCAACATGCCAGTTTCTTACTGAGCAGTTAGAATATATATTTTGACTGTAAAGATGCCTTGTTAATCATAAGGATTTCTGTTACACGCTCCTAACAAATTACTGCCATAATTTGAATAGCGCACCAATTACCTCCAACATATATCTCCCTGTATTGGTCAGGTAAATCAAACGCTTTAGATCGTCAATGTCAAAAATTAAAAAGGGAAGATTTTACCTTTACCCACAGAGTTGTTTTTAACATACATGAACTTGTTTTTTAATTTGCATCCAACTGAAGACATAAAACGGATGAGCTTCAATTCGTTTTGGTCAATGGAGGAAACACCAATCAATTCATGAAAAAGATCTGTTAAAAGTTGGATAAAGCCTCTTTCCTATTTTAGAGAGAGGGACTATGAGCAATTACTTCATGACATTAGCATATCTCAGATTATATGAAACTTACAATTGTAAAGAATCACACCTGCAAATTCGACAGATGTGAGAATATATAAATTGGTACACTATAATTTTGCAGCACGGAATTGGTTTAGGCTGTGTAAAGTTCCGCTAATGAAAAACATTGCTTTTGCAACTTCTATCCTTGATGTGGCAATTAAGCTAAATGGTACAGAATAGCACTGTCTAAAATAATCTACATAAGTGATCAGTGAGATAATCAATTCTGCACTCCTGCCTACTGTTGATTGTGGAAGATATGTTAACTGTCTGGCATACCAATTTTCTTCAAGTTGAATCAACTTTGTGTTAAAATAGCCCAGTGAGCCACTTCCATACTGAGAAGCTAGCCAAACGTTTTACTTGTAGACCCTTTAAGCATTTATGTTACAAGTTTCTCATCCAAAATTTGATTTATCATGCCCTTTACTGAAAGAATACATCTCTGTTTGTTAGTCACGTTGCGCCAGTTTAGAGTATCATCAAATTTAACACTCAAGTAAGAGAGAGTTTTAACTTTATTCACGGAGCTGTTGGCATATATTAATTTGCTTTCTAAACTGCATGACTAAAACTGATTTTAATATAGAAGTGTTTACTTTCAGGTCATGTTGGTCCACAAAGCTAATGGGTGCAGAAGGTGCTACAGGCCTTTTAGGGTTCTCAATATCAATAACGCATCATCTACAAACACTAAAAGAGGGTACCCTCTGACCTACCCTTGAAGAATTGGCACGTAAACAAAATACAGATTTTTTTCTATTGATTTCACATAATGGGGGCTGGAGCCATATGCACCTCTAATTGCTCCAGTGGATGGAAAGACTTTAGTACCCTGCCCATTCAGGTTACAGTTTAAGGATGGTACAGGGCTGGAGTGTATCCTCGCCTATACTTTTATTTATTGGTCCTCTACCTCCATTTCCCAGAACACGCTTCATAACTTCAGTTCTAAGACTGAAGTCAGGTCCATCAAGGCAAGGTGAACTGCACTCTTTGTAACTAAATTGTACACTGCAATATGCAAACAAAAAGTCAAGTCTCTGTTCTGCAGTCTTAAGCCCTTCGCTAAAACCATACAGAGTGCAAGAAATCTTGTCCCCTTCAGACACAGTCTGTGACTGCATCAGTAGCAGCTTGACGAACAGCTTGGCCCTTGAATCAAGCTATGAAATATTATTTGTAGCATGCTAGGCACACCCTGCACCCATTTTGAAGATCGTGGCTCTGAGTAGTTGCTTCAATGTGCTGGCAAATGCCATAACATACGTAACTGTAAACTGAAACTGCACCCACAAATTGAACAGATGTTTGAACATATCAACTAGAACTAAATCATTTCACAGGAGGTAACTAGCTTAAGACTTTTAACCAACCGTTAGTTAAAAAGAAACATTAGAATTGAAGTTTCTATCAACTCTCCCTGAAATGGCATTTATGGTAGCAGGTTCAGAATAGTTTTCTAAAATTATCTAAGTAGTGCCTGAGATAAGCAACTGTACACCCTACCCCACTGGGAACCTGTTGTCTGAGCTATTGGAAAAACTGATAAAGGCAGGCAGCATCTGGATCAAAAGAAACTAGCTCTAATCCTTCCCAGGCTGTGGACTGAAGTTACTCCTTCCTCAGACTGATGGTGCACTTATATGTTGTTTGAATCTGTGAAGTGCTATTTGAGGAAAGCACAAAGACAATGCGAAAAATCCATAGCTCCAGAACTTAACACTGAATTTGTAGGTATCAGGAAGAGTTATTGGAAAGCTATAACTCGGGATAAAACTATTATTCGTCTTGAAAAGGCTGCAGTAAAGGGACATCATTCATGGGCTCAAACTGCTGGAGCAGCCCAGCACACTGAGCTAGAGGTGCACAGACAATGACAGAGGGTGTTCAAAGAGGACTATTAAAGGACTTGGGTCTCTAGGCATCATTTGACATCCTCAACCACGTCTTGATGGTGGATCATATGGTGGAAGTGGTGGACGTGTCCAGAACAGCTAAAGATGGGTTCCTTCTTCCCTCATATCTTCATGCTGCAGTCATCTAACCTGTAATTATATATTTACAGTGAAGACACGCTGTTTATTAAGAAACTCGTAAAATATTTTTATTATTAACTTCTACTTCCATGCCATTCCCAATGACATCCAATGGATTCAACTTATTTGCTCTGCTTAAAGAATAAAAAAACGAGTTTCTACTGCACTGAAATTACACAAGAGTGGAAACGTATTCTTCCTGAATGATTGAACAACTTTTGATACTTGAGAAAAAAAGCTTTCAATCATATCATGTCCATTGCTTCCTCTGTTTCTAGACGATCAGGTTTAGTCCACATATAGATCTTACTTCTCCTACGTGAAGCTCATCCAAACACTCCAGCTATTTATCACTCTGGAGCATATGGCTACTACAAGCTGTGCTGTTGGTGTGGCCAAGCTCACCTACTGTTATGCCCTGCATGTCAGGCAGTGGTATCTTTGTATACATCAGCTGTAGAAGGAACAAAGAAAAGCACAGCCTGCATTGAGACTAATATACTTAAGACAATAAAGATGAGTCTTGTGCTTCGCCACTTTAATTGATTACCAGTTAAATCCTTTTTACTTTTTAGATCCTGACCCTAGGTTCCCAAATCTAGTACATGAAATCTTTCATCCATTTGAAAAATAAAATCTCTTAATGACAACCTGCTGGAGACTTGTGCTTACAAAACAACAGTTGCTGGTGGCCCCAAAAGTGAACCATGCCATAGTGGAAGACTTTTTTCAACCAGAGAGCAAAATGGAATATCCTTGCACACGACCTGTGTAGGGTGAATAACGACATGAAGTATACATGACACATTAAGAATATGCTGCGTTAGATTGGGCCCTTTCCTCTGTGCTTCTATTTGTGTTTGTGGTATGCCCTTCTCTAGTCCAACAGTGTTTTACAAATGAGCCTGGAATGAAATGGAAAACAAAATGTATGTGCCATACAGTTATTAAAAACAAAAATATGTCAAATACGTATGACCACAAAGTATTTAATGAAAAAAGCAATCATAACTAAACAGTTAGCCATCATTTTCTTAGATTAATCTGAATAAGGATATGCTGAGTGGTTTCTGAATGCCACAGACATTGCTCACCTGTCCTGTGATGCCTAGCTTCCTCCCTTTACTCTGTCTTACATCCCCAATCAGAGAGCTCGTCTTTTCTGACCCATCAGTAAACACATTCAGGCTCTCTTGTGATGTTCCAAAGAACGCCTTGAGAGGATCGAGTCCCTTGTATCCCAGACCCTGAACATTGTCCTTCAGAGTGAAATCTATGGGTATGGTATCCTTTGGCGCAAACGTCACATTCTCAGGCTGGTATTCATCATCGTCATCCTTTTAATAGAAGATTGAGAGAAATCAATGACGTCACCAGTGCACAAGAATATAATGAAGCATTAAGAAAGAAAATGTACCTCAGATCGATCTGAACCGGTAGGAGGCAAAGTACAGCCATAAATTTTCACTTCTGGGTCTGCCGTGAAACAAAAAGATTGTCATCATTCACATACAGTTAACAACCGAGAGCAACATGTGCCTGCCTCGTAACAAAGTATTTAAGAAATACATAACTAAATCCAGAGAATGGTCTTCCAAAGCATAAGGAAGCACAACATACCAGATCTTTGTCTGCGTGGCTTTCGTTTTATTCGAGGTCCAACTCCCTGTCCCTCTTTCCAGCCCATTTGTCTCAATAACTGGACACCAATGGATATTCTAAGAAAAAAATACAGTGTATTACTGAAGCGAGTCATATGTTCTGTGAAAGGACGGGTGAGTGATGCGAAGAAGCGAGAGTAAGGACTAAAATCATACGATCTGTCTGAAGGTAATTTTTACTGTCCTAAGGCTCTCTCTCATCCCAACTAGTTGAAAATCTGATTCCAAAGCCTAAACACTGTGTGTGGGAAGACACCATAAGCCTGCCCAGCCTCCAAGCAAATAAACTGCACATGTACGTCCTGGCCAATTGCTGGATCTTTTTCTGGATGAGTAATGCTTCCAGAAGGCATCCAGAGTGGCCCACATAAATGCCCTGCAAATGTCTGCATTGAGAACATGTCTTTGGCAGGCTACTGATGATAGGTACGGGTTGTGAACTCTGAGGAGCCTGAACTCATTGAATGGATAGCGTTTTAAAGTACAACAGATTATCCACTTAGCAACAGTTGCTTAAGCTTCTTGATTACAATCAGAAGGCAAAAAATATTTATTTAATGCCTTCTTCCTAATACCTCAGCTATCTCGATACTCGCAGCAGACTTAACAAAATCAGAGATATCTAGATGCTTTTATTTACATGAAACTAATCTTACCTAACCAGTCCAAATCCCATATTCATACAAATGGGTGTATGACGTTCAATTTTATATATGTATATTTACAGGCAATTAATTTGTATCTAAAGAAAGTGTATTTTATTCTAGAATCAATTACTAGATTATCAAACTTACTACCGACGTTATTTGCTTTTACATTACTTTATTTAATCATAATCTGTCTTACCTCTCCCACACGAATTTTAATTCATTTATTTATTCATTTTTTTAACATTTATTAGTACAACAACGACCAAAGAGATATACATGGTTTTTACAATAAACCAGAACTGATGAATACACAGAAAGTGGATTACAATTAAGGCTCCCCGTTTTCCGTTTTTACTGATTTTTACAGATAAATACAGACAGAAAACATTTATTTTCTTGTCTGTATTTATTTTTAAATGTGGATAAAAACGGAAATTGGGTTGCTTTCTGAGTAATTCTAAATACTGTCTGCCATGACTGCTAGGCCAATAACTGTGTGGATTGATAGGTAAGGGGGGTTAAAAAAGAAAGGAATTTTAGTAAAGAGGATTTAACAGCAGTAGATATGCACAAGGTTGATACTGGCATTTGCATATTTTCATATAAGTGCATTGATTTATCTTCTGCGGATGTTCACAGCATTAAAACCTGGAAGGCATTCAAGCATGAGTGCATATTTATCAGTTAAATAAATGTGGAAATATACTAATTTCAGCTTAATTTCTCCACAAAACCCAAAATAAATATGGATAAATACAGATAAAATTTGCAAAAAATAAATATGGATAAATAAAGACGGAAATATCAAAAAAATAAATACCATAAAACCAGGAGCCCTAATTACAACAATATACAAGACGGGGAAGGGTAATGTGAGGAGAAGCATGGCAACATATCAGAATAATACATTTAACCAGCTGTGAATTAGCATAAATTAGTGTTGAAGAGCCCATCTCAGATTGTATATGTTGCTGTCTGATCTTAGAAAATGAACTGGTTAAACAGATAGCTTTAAGTTGTTTTCCGAATGCCGTAATTGGTATTAAAATCAACAGGTGTGCAGGTAATGAGTTCCAGGCAGAGGCATCCGACAAAAAGAATGACCGTTTGCTCATGGAGGCGGATTTGAATGAAGGAACTTTCAGCAGAAGTGAGTATTTACTTCTCAAACTTCTAGCTCTCCCAGCAACGGTGAAGATTCAGACAGATAAGGGGATGTTTTCATAGATAGCCCTGTGAGTGCTGGTGCAGAATTTGAAAGAGATTGTTAATATGGAAAAAGTTGATTGATGCCGATATGAAAAACAATACATTCATTTATGTGAACGAGATTGCATTTTTATTTATGAATTCGCCCGTTGTGAACGCCACATCAACCAGACTCACAAAAACATAGTCATTCCAGCACTGAGACCTAGGCCCGAGGTTACAGCTTGACAGGTCACAGGTGTGGTGGCACGTAGCCGGCAGGCAAACGCACGAACAGGAAACCTTAGATCAATCCCACAGATTGACACTACAATGGTCAAGGGAGATTGGCCCCAATAAAGCGCACAAGGCCAAAGGGGTACGCGCGATCATAAAACACCATAAAGTCAGATGCCACATAAGTTAGGAACATATAGCCAATCAGCACATGCAGCGATCACGCGCTCCCCATACCGGACATCTGGCACGGTACCCACTGGCCGCAAGGTCGAGGCCCACCTGTATTATCCATTAGGCAATTATTCATGACTCCAAAGGCAGCAACTCACATTCCTCACCATACAAGGATCGCAAGAAACATTTTATTGCCTATGATAAACTATATTTAAGAGAACCACAGATCAATTGTAAATTGAGACAGTTTTCAGACTCTATGCCTTTAACTGATCTCCTGGACGCAATGTTTAATTAAATGAGCCATTCCTGTTTTGCCAAACGCCTCTGTCTCTTGTTTTTTCAAGGTGTTTCAAGTTGGAGCAACAATTTGGTGAGCAACCATCAGAGCTGATTGGTACCTCGAACCTGACTACAGCCAAATGAAGCCCCCCCCCCCCGGACCGATTTACATTTGTGCAGCAAGGATGGTGAGCAGACACCGTAATTGATTGGAAGTTCTGCTGAATCCGTGGGGCGGAGGTCTGTCCTGAAGCACCCGTCACAGAGGGTAAGAGACTACATCACAACCTACCTTTAAAGCATCTGGCGTATGGCAAACTAGGGAGAAGCGTAAACAGATTAACTGAGCACCCTGCCACTGACAGAATCTGGCATATTAACCATTTCATATGTCCTAGCTGAGTAGTAGTAAGCAGAGGTGGGGGACGCCCGACGCCCGAGACATGTTGATATCTTTGGGGGCTAGAAGATGTAAATTGAAATAAAACACAGGCAGAGCTGTGGAGTGTTTAGCGATCTGCCAGATTATCACTGTGCAGCAGTCTTTTTGAGGGGCTTACATTTTTTCACGAGGTGATTGGGAAATAAGGTAAATAATGTTTAAAATAATTTTTCTTTGAGCTGACACATTCTTTACAGGACCTAATTGTTAGGATCAGTCATTTGCAAACTTGCACTGAAATAGCACAAAACCAGAAAGGAACCACTGTAAGAACAAAAGGATACTGTCTCAAAGCTTTCAGTGTAGGTTGGCAAATAAAGTTCATTATTTAATGCACAGGCCGTTTCTGTATTTCCCAAGAACAAAGACAGCATGTGTGAAACTTGACCCTTCCATATCTCCTAGATTTCCTTTTTTTATAGTTGCATTTATATAAATAAATAATTAAAAAATCTCATACAAATATACAGCGCTTCATGCACAGGCAGCAGCTTATACTATTAGGGAGGTTGTGTTTGCTGGTGGGTAGGCCTGTGGATGGTATGTCTTTCCAACCATAAGTGTGCTGAGTACGTTTACGTCTTCAGATTATTTTTCTGTGGCAACAAAAGGGGGCGAAGTCATGAAAAGCAGTCTCAGTCAACTTATATGTTTAATTTTTAAGAGCTCTGCTACAAAGAAATCGGAAACAAGGATACTGGTGGTGGTATTGTAGTATTTAAAGAAAAGGGGCGATCGTTTTTGCCCAGTATAGGATTACTAATCTTCGTATGAAAAAGCACTTAATTCTATGTGTCAGTTAAAATCATTTACATCCATTGTAGAAGCTTAGCTTATTTCAAAGAAAATGTCATCTCAAGTGTTTGAAAACTGAGGATCTAGTAGCTTGCGTGTGCAAACCTTCCTTTGGTTTTTTTTGCATTTCAGTACTGCAACAGTATGTGAATAGCCATATGATGCACCATCTCTCACAACTGATTGACAGTCATTCTCATTATAATGATTCTTACAGCAGCTCCTTCCCATGCAAAGCAGTTGCACCTTGCTTTATGGAGTGACCAAAGTACAGCACCCGAAGTTAATTATTCAACAGTTTTTAGTGCTGTGTCTTACTACTTGTTGGATGAATAACAGTAATGCCACTTTTCCAGTTTAAAATGACATTTTACATTTGCATTGATGCAAATCATTTGTCAGTTTTTTTTTATTTTATTTTTTATTGAGATCCATCAAAAATTTACAAATTCATCCATATGACACAATATAAATGTCCGATAATAATGCACTTCGTAATGACAAATACAGCATACGTATATAAAAAGTCAGAAAGAAGAATACATAGTCAGAATAAAATCCAGAATGACATTGGACTGGGAAAAGCATTAGAGACCAGATACAGTATCATTTCATTACTGAAAAGACAATGACTAATATTCCTCTAGTGCATTAAAATGTGATTCCGAGTAAAGACTTCAAGGTATAGCCGAAGATAAGGCTGCAGATAGTAATTCAGCATAAAAGAAAACCAAATAAAACATCACCTGCCTGTTTTAAAAGGAGCTAAGGTGTATAT
Source organism: Calotriton arnoldi (assembly GCA_963921515.1). Lineage (NCBI taxonomy): Eukaryota > Metazoa > Chordata > Amphibia > Caudata > Salamandridae > Calotriton > Calotriton arnoldi. The sequence goes on along the minus strand of CAWUFW010007262.1, from coordinate 263,618 downwards.
AGTGCAAAAAGTACATTAGAATATACAAAAATATCCACATATGTGACATTGGATAGTGTTTCGTCATATTAACACAACATCACCTGCCTGTTCAAAAAGAGCTAAAGTGTCTATAGTGCAATAAAGTGCAATAAAATATACAAATCTGTCAGCATATGAAACATCAGATAAAATTTCAGCATATTAGGAGTACCTTTAAGAATTAAACTCCATTTGAAATTTAGTCGAAATGTGCCGCCCAAACTTTTTCAAACTTCCTGTCAGTTTCATTAAGAGTAAAAACAACACTTTCAATGTTTGTGCCCCGACCCATATCATTGATTTACAGAGCAGGTGGAACAAGTGGATTTCTTTAAAGGACATGAAGATTTCTGTAGCATTTTGTCCCTTGGACATTATTAAAACAATTCCACACCTCTGAGCAAGGCGGCCTCAGAGGCGATCCCACAGAAGTCATCTTTTTTCGATGGTCAGCACGCTAGGAAAGGTGAATATTTATTGTATAGCCCTTTATAGCTCCCAGGACGCTATTTTTGCGATAGAGCTATCCTGATTGGGCAGAGTTGGCACCTCAATCTCATACTTTTAGTCTAAGAGGGTTTCTCAGTAAGTTAAAAAAAAAAAAAAATGTAAGTCCGTTTTTATATAGCGCAGCTACTCACCCTTACGGGTCTCAAGGCGCTGGGGGCCGTCGTGGAAATTAAGTGAGCTATTGCCCAGAGTCACATGGTGCTGAGCTGAGCTGCCGCCGGAGCCGGGGATCGAACCGTGAACCCTGTGCTCCGAAGTGTCACTGGTTTCTTAACACCATTGATATATGAAGGGAGTGAGAGGTGTTGGTCGCCTAGACCGCTGGGCGTGACACAGGGTGCCATTCGGACAATTACGGAAAAAGATTTGAACCTGGGAAACTAGGTGTAACTTGTGTGTGGCCAAGAGGGGCCTGTGGTACTCAAGTTATTCCATTTTCCGTATCTATTACTATTACCTTTGTCCCTGAGCCGATATTGGCAGACTATCAGGCTCACTTGGTACTGTGTACCGCGCAGAGCTTCCCCTCGCCACAGGATAGCATGCGCTAGGAGCGGGCTAAGATATTTTTGACAAAGCAATCATTTTATTTCTGTCAGCTTTTTGTTGAATAGGTAATGTACATATGATGTTATGGTGCTACCATTTATTGCAAATTGTATATAGTTGATATCATGCAGCTCCTGTCCTAAGGTTTCATGTTTTGTCGTCTATGTTTCAATACATATGAGGGTGCTCTTATTTCTTGCAAACTGTATTTTTTTTTTAAAATCAACATAGGTCATCCATTGTGAGATGTAAATGGATGAATCGCCCAGTTTTACATCAGACAATACATGGAACAGTCCATTGGTACACATTGGACTCTCTTAAGCAGCATTTGCCAAACTGTGACTCATGACTCACTGATGGGATGCAAAAGACCAAACAATAAATAAATATGCCTTTAAATTCTGTACTTATCTTGTCACATTTGCTATGCTTCAAAGACAGAGGTCAAACGTCAGGCTATGTCTTCTGACAAATTGCTGCTTATTTAACACAGAGATTGTGTTTACAAACTCCTCTCACTTTGCAGTCAGAGAAAGAAAAGTAAAGTGAATTATGTGACAATCTTGCTGGGATACAGGGAGTGTGAAAGGAAAGGCTGTAGGATGTCATTCTTTTGTAACAGACAACAAAATGTAAATACCTGTAAATGAACTATACACATTCAGTAGTTAGGAATACAAAATAGAAACCACCATTTTTTGTAGTTCTGAAGTGGGACGAAAACAGATTTTAATAGGATTAAAACAAATCAAGACACTTTACTTGGTGATGCACAAATGCTAAATATTCATTGAAACACTATTTCCACACATCACTTGTGTGCAATATAGTTTTATCAGGAGAATTGTAGGTCTCTGCAATTAAGAGGCCATTTAATGAAAAATGTGCTGTCTATAAATGACACTGCGCTACCGCACAATGCTTTCATTACATTTAAAAACAACTTGCCCGCCTCATGTCTATGAAGCTAGGTGGGTTGTGAAAGTTTATTGTTCTAAAAATTCAGTAGTGGTTCTAAAATGTTTGTGAAGCCCCACTCTTAAGTATCTATAGGGCTTACTACTGTGATAATTTCTTCATTCATTTCTGATTGAGAAGATGCTCTAGTTAAAGAGGGGAAAACAGATATTACCTTTCTGTAATTCTACTGTAATATTCTTTAGCAACACATACTGGTTTATGACCATTATTAATGCTTCTACAATACGTTGCCTTGTCCCCTGCATTAAAAAGGGCACATCAAGCAAGAAGCAGAGGATGAAGGACCAACATCTATATTGGCAGAGGAGAGAGAATGAAATGTATTCTCTGTCATAGTCCCAGTTTGAACTTTCATATTTATGCCATGAGGTTCATCTATAGCAATACCACTGGACTGAGCTAGTTCTGCCTGTGTTTCCTGAAACATAGAGACTAAAGGCAAATCTAAATGAGGTGATGGAGGTAAACAAGTGCCCTTTTGTGCAAGAGGTGAAAGAAAGGATGCAATACAACAGTTCAATACAGATTATTGATTATTCATTACGTTATTAAAATTTGTTTATAGATTTACTTTACATGAATTGGCCTTAGAATTGTCCCCTTCAATTTTTCCCCAATAATGATTTAGGGGGAACATCTTAAAATGCAGCAAGCCAAGCCAGAGATCAACAGCTGTGATAATTGGTCCAGGGTGAAAGACCCTCAAGTGCAGCTTAATTGGGTTAATAGTTGATGGTGTTAAATACCCACCCCAAGTAATAATCACAATTCTTGTCAGGGTGAACCACTAGAAATCACTAAATAAACATGAGCTCAACCCCTGGTAGCTACAGCACAGTGCAGTCAGGCTTAACTTAGAGGCATTATGCAAAGTATTTATGTAGTACTAAAGCAGTAATAAACCTTGGTCAAAGATTTTACCATCTGACTTTGTTCCTTTAAGTTCCAATCCACCACAGGAGTACACTTCCAAAGCCCCCCAGGACCTCAGGTGAGGCACTTAGACACTCACAGGGTGGCAGGCAGAGGGCAACAGGAGGGGTCAGTCCAGGTGCCATTGGTCAACTGGGTAGCTGAAAAGAAATGCCTCTAGTATCACTCTTATGAGCTTTAGAGTCTACTTCTTTGTCCTGGGTATAAGAGGGAGAGCAGGTTCCCTTCTTCTCAGGTCTCAGACAGCGGGTTCAGTCCTCTTGTGATCCTTCACAGGAGTGTTCTGAAGTGGGTGCTTGAAAATGCCACATTAATGCCTGGTACAAGCTAGCGGGTGACAATGACCCCTGGGAAACACCCAAATCATTGGGCTAGAGGTTCCCAGGGCTAACACTACCCACTATGGGCATTTCCATGAGGGCTGAAACCTTCTGCCACACTAAACGTGGGCTCTGAGGGCTGGGGGTGTGCGCGGGAGTGTACTATGGTTATCCTAGTGTCCGCCCATGCCGAACACTAAAATCCAGTTTTAGGCTGTTCCTTTACCCCCAACAAACTGACAGACAGAATTCTGGTAGGACAAAGCTAAGCTTTCAGCAACCAGACAGTGGATATACACACATTGTTTTGGCGTTCTCTTTCCTTCCTTTCAAAGTGTGCCCGAATGTCATAGGAAAAACCAAAGCAGACCTGCCAAGCAGGTCTTGACACTACAGCCAGATCTGAAACTGTGATGTCAACAAGAGGCCGACTGTGATGGAAGCTGATCTGGCTGGAGGGACAAAAGAAGGCTACAAGCCTGGGTGCTTGTGACAGGATAGGCTTCTTTGAAGTTAATCAAGTCCTTTGGCCCAGCCCACAGGCCATCCTGTCAAGGGCACAACACTACCTCCCCATACCCAAGGCCTGTTGTTCCTGTCCTGAGAGCAAGTTCACATCTCATTCACGCCCACTGAAATGCTAATTACTGGCTGGCAAAAGGAAAAAAATAAAATGCAGATTCAGCTTCCAGGGACTTCAGGTATGGTCAAGGTGACTTTTTAAAAGTCACCTTTCTAAAATAGTTATTACAAATCAGATATGAACTGGGTGTGTAATAAATATTTCAAAAAGTCCAAGAATTAAATTGGTAGGTATTTCCTAGGCAGCGATAACATTTCTTAAATGTAATATTGTATTCCAGTGATTTCCTATGGAACAGACAACCCTGCTACAGTAAAAATGGCTTTCAGGAGCTAGTTACTGCAAGGACATGTTTTACAACCAGCAAAAAAGGCAAAAATTTGATGGTACATTACGCAAAAGATGGTCATTTCCAAAAGATGGTCATTTCCAACAGATGCCATGTACAATTAATGTGTCAAACATTAACATCCACACTCAGTGTAAGAAGAACTTACAAAGTAATGGTGGTCTCTGGAGCAAAAGCCACTGCTAACTCGATCTCATTTAGCACCAGGTGTAAGTCCTCAGCCAGCTCCCATTTGTTATACAGTCATCTCTGCGCCACTTCTCGTACAGAGTGAGAATATAAGCTTAAGTACAGTAAATGTGAGTTGAATCTGAATGTGCAACTTGAATGTAAACTGGAAATTATTTCTGTGATTTAATCTCAGGCTATATATATTATGTCCAATATTGCTCCGTATGCTAATTTCAGGAATGTGAAATACCAATAATGTGAGAGGCTGGGTTTCTGTTGCAGTAACCCCCTCACTTTTTGCCAGACTACTGATGCACTTTGACTTGATGTGCCCTGGGTCCCTGCCAATCAGGTTCCCAGGGCCTGTGTTCTTTCCCCAAAACTGTACCTAATTGGCATCTCTGGCCACAGGTCAGCCCCTGGTAAATGGTACCACAGGTACCCAGGGCACTGTGACCAGGGAAGACCTCGAAGGGCTGCAGCACTTATTGTGCCACCCTTAGAGGCCCTGTACCTTTACACTCACACACTGCCTTTGCAGGCTGTGTGTCTTGGTGCAGAACAAAGTGAAGAGTCGACATGACACACATCCCTGTGTGCCATGCCTACAACCCACTGCCCTGGCATAGATCAGTCACCCCTCTAGCTGGGTTTGCTCTACCAGTGGTGAGGGTACAGGTGCATGAGCCCTGGACCCCTACAGTGTCTAAGTCAATTTTTAGACATTGTAAGTGCAGTGCTGCCATTAAGAATGTATGGTGCTGGGAGTTTGTCATTACGAACTCCACAGCACCATAATGGCTGCACTGAAAACTGAGAAGTTTGGTATCAAACTTCTCAGCACATTAAACCCACACCGATGCCAGTGTGGAATTTAATGAAAAATGCACTCAGAGGGCATCTTAGAGATGCCCCCTGAAAAACGACCTACCACTAGTGTCCGGGCTGAGTGGCTGCTTTCAGCTGCCACCACCAGACATGTTTCTCGACCCCTGGGTCGAGAGCCTGCTGCTCTCAGGGGCCTGAAACAATGCACATCCTGGGACGAGGTGCCAAGCCTCCTCCCCCAGGATGGGCAGGGTCCACGAAGGGGAAGCTTCAAAGGCTTGCCGCCTTTGTGAGCTTCCCCAGGCCACTTGCTGCTTTCAGCAACTGGTCCCCACTGGTTCCGACCCCCACTTTGGGCGGGTGAACCGGCAGAAAAAACAAGTGAAGAAGAGAAGTGTGCCCACCTCTGCCAACTCCACCCATCAGGTGGGAGAGGCGAGGTAAAGCACAACTCTCGGTCCCCGCCATCTTGCAGATGGGGGGGCCCAGCCAACCAGGGAAAGGCTGGACCCAACCTTTTACCTACCTGTAACACCTCTAAATCTAGTATTTAGGGGCACCCCTGAACCTTGCTTCCTGAGACAAGAAACCAGAAGAAGAGGGAGCGAATAGCCGTGCCGAAGCTAACAAGAGGAGGACGCCCACTGACTTGGCCCCAGCCCTACCGGCCTGTCCCCACCTTGAATCTGCTCCAGCGCAATCCCGGTGTGTCCTGCAGCCAGCTACCTCGAGAAACCTGGAGGACCTGCCTGCCTTCAATCCCAAAGACTCTGTATCCCGTGAACACCGGATTTGTTCAACAGACTCCAGCTCCGCAAGGATCCGCAGGTCTGCCCCAATCAGCACCCGATGCCCATGGTCCGAGTTCGAGTGGCCCAACACCAAGAGGAGGTCTCCCCGGCGATCCTGACCCGAGATCCGGTGATCCCTGGCCTGCCTCAAGCCTCCAGCTGACGCCTGCAGCCTCAAACCGGAAGGTCCCCCCAACCGTGACCAGGAGCTGGTAAGAAGATCCGACCCTAAAAGGCACCCCTGCACCTGACACCCCACGCCTTGGGTGGCCCAACCACTGGTGCCTAACCAACCCCCAGTATCCCAACTTACCTCTCCAAGTGGTGGTCGCACCCAGAAGACCTTCGCCCCCGAACCTGCAATGTGTTTGCAAACCGGAGACTCCCCATTGAAAGCTGCAGGGCACCCGATGCCAAAACAGCACTCTGCACCCGGCTGCCCCAGTGCCGCTGAGGGTGCATCTTTTGTGATGGCCTAAGCCCCCATTTGCCCTGAGCTTAAGTCCAGGAGCTTTGCTCCTACAACCCAGTGGCCTGCTCGTCAGCAGCCACCAACCGGAGGCCCCCTATCCCCCATTGGATAACATTGGGCCTCAGCACTCTGCACCCGGCCGCCCTAGTGCCGCTGAGGGTGTAACAAGAGTGCATCCTTGACCCTGGGGGACCCCTGAGTCTAACCCCATACAAAAACAATTGGTCTGAAGTTCAGTCTTTGAGTGTGTGAATGCATTTGCTGACTGAGTGTGTACAACAAATGCTTAACACTGTCCTCTGATAAAGCCTTACTGCTCGACCACACTACCACAAATAGAGAGTGAGGTGCTATCTACTTTACCTCTGCCTACCTTTTGGGTTCCACTGGACTCTGTGCACACTATACCTCACTTTGGTATAGTATATACAGAGCCAGCTTCCTACAAATGCCATTTGCAAGCTGGTAAAATAAATCTTCCCCAGTTTGCTAAAACTGTACTTCAGTTTCTATTTCTGCCCCGAAATCTAAGAGTGTATAACAACCAGAATAAGGAGGTCCTTTACAATGGCCTAATGCTTACAGGCTACGGCATCTAAGCAACAATAGATCAATCAAATGTGAGGCTAAAGCAAAGCCTGTGCCACTTGGTGAAATGCAACCTGCATCTTATCAATGTGCCTAAACCAAGTACCCACGTTGGAGAAACGAACCCCTAGATATTACAAAGCCCTGACTTTGTCCATTGGTCCACTCACCAAAGCAAAACTTTAATGGGGCAACCCAGTACCCATTGCCATTACTATGTATTTCTGTACATTGATGACAAATGTTTTCTTAGAGCAGCAGGCTTTTGAAGCCGGTGAAAGGAATCTCAAAAGCCCTGGGTGTCCTCCGGAGGAGGGTGTTGTTCACAGAACAAAAGAACAAGAAATCATCTATGTATATATCAAAAAGGAATGCACAGAGCAGCACCCAACAGGTTCTCCTCAAGATCAGTTCTTTAGAAATTGAAGAGAAGAAAAGTCACTGTATACTTGGATTTGAAAAGCTGCATTTACATTTCTTGATGACCGTGACATCTGCCAGCACTGAGTAATATATGAGAATGCATCTCGCCAATCTAAGGAGCTGGCAATTGGTTACCTGTTTCTTCTGTTTTTCGGACGTCAAATGAAAAAAGGTATTTGGTGTAAGGTGAAGAGAAAGAGGAAGTCTCCTCAGAACAGGTAGGATTGTGTTTCCTAAAACTATTAGTTTAACCTTGTAAAAGCTTTATATGGTTCAAATCTTTTTATTAACATTTTATAGCCGTGCTTGAATCCCATGACAATGAAGTCAAAGCCATTATATGACCTTGACTGCATCACATCTTGGCATAAGTATAAAACAACCCCAATGAGAACATCCCCTGCCCCCAAAAACAACTCCCCACCCAACTGTCCCAGTCGCATTCTGCACTTCTATCCAAGATTGCTGTATCCCAACCACAATCACTGGATCCCTCTCTACTCCACCTATGTAGTCCTATGTAATTCACAATGAGCCACTGATATGTTCATTCTGGGTGCACTGTCTCGGTGAGCCTCAACACCTTCAAATTTCTCTTTAAGATTGGTTGCCAAATCATTCAAACATGGCTTCCCCGTTTTCACAAATTGTGCCCTTTTATCTTGCAATTTTATAGCCTTCTTCTCCACCCAATAAGTTCCTACATTTCATGTAGCCATGCACTATAGTTGGATAATTTGATCTTACCCAGTCTGCTCAACACCACCAGCTTAGCTGCACAGAGCAGCACGATTATTAGTCATCTCCTTAGAAACATGCTGGATATGTTAGTCTATCAGAAATCCCTAAAATAACGTAGGCTGGTAACCTAATCATTGCAGTGATGTATAGGATGTCTATTTCCTCCAATACTTCTACCCAGTATCTTCCGGAACTGCTTTTTAGACAAGATGTTAGGCAACCTGTGCAGTGCAGAATACAAACCTATGGTATTCTAAATGAAGACAGCCCTATTTTTTCCACATACAATGGTACCAATGTGCCAACTTTTACCTAAAAAGATATGTATCTTGATTTCATATATAAAGGAGAGATGTCTGGCCTTCTTAAATACAAGATATGCTAAGGTTGTTGTGGAATTTAGAAAAAAAACATGCATGAAGTTGAGATTTGAACTGCAGTTCGACATTGGGTTTAGAGTTAAGATTGTATTGGGAATATTCCATAATAAAGAGTATCTTTCCAAAAAACAAATGTGTTTCCAGGGGGGTGGGAGGACAGAAACCCCTGTAAATTTTACTGCGGGTGCAAGATGCGAGTGTCTCTTAAGTGGGAAAACATCCTTGTCGAGAAAAAAACTGATAAAACAGTGCAATGACCAGGAACCCTAGAACTACACAAGGGAACCATCTACTGGCAGACAGTTTACTTAGCTAAGTTTAGGATTTCCTACTATGAAATGAAGTTAAAACTGTTGCAGCAATTGCCACTTGTCCCTCTCTGAAAGATAAGCATTCTGAAATTCCAGCTGAGGTAGACATGAGCTGGGCTTTTTTTTACTGTTTGGTGCATCAACTTCCTCATATTTAGTAATAAGGTTGAAAACTTCACTTTTTTCTGGAAAACACAGCCTTATAGAGCTTTAAGACCAATGGTTTTCAGTTGTCAAAATAAATCTTTCTCTCCTTCATGTTAAGCGACAAGAATAACATGTTCATATATATATATATATACAGCTTTTCAACCACAGAAGAATACTTCTGCCAACGTGTTTCATAGCAATCATTGTACAAGAGACCTACTCTGAAAAGGAAAAATACATTCTCATGGTCAGGCATTGCAAGAGGCAAAAGAGTGATACAATGTAAAATCATAACTTTGAAAGGCAAAGCACAAAACGTATGCCTGCAGAATAAAACAGTCACCATGGTCACTGCAGACAAATGACCACTATTCCTTTTTCCCATACAAGGACTTACATGCGTGGGTGAGAAAATTCAGAACTTCCATTGTACACAACAATATAGTTAATAGAACAAAGTAAAGGAAAATGCTACTTACCAGTATACATCTGTTCTTGGCATGTAGAGCTGCAGAATTATATACTTGTGCAAAGATCGCCATCTGGTGTTGGGCTCGGATGTTTGCACTTTGTTGTTGTATTGGAAGAAGTTCTTTGTAGTCACGAGATAGGTGACTCCTCCTTAGGACGATAGTGCGCATGGGCATCGACTCCATCCTCAGATTGTTTTTCGCCATAAAGGGTGATGATGGAGTTTGTGAGAAACAGAAAGAGATGTCCATGTGTGATGTATCTAAGTAAGATAGCACTGCAACAGATAAAGGTACCCGGGGAGGCGGGTGGGCGTATATAATTCTGCAGCTCTACATGCCAAGAACAGATGCATACTGGTAAGTAGCATTTTCCGTTCGAGGCATATGAGCTGCAGAATATATACTTGTGCATAAACTCTACAGTAGTACTCTCCTTAGCGGTGGCCACCTGTATCTGTTGCAGTGGTTTGAAAAAGTGTCCTTAGTACAGCCTGGCCCACACTAGTGTTTTGTGAACGTGTGCGGTGTAGACCATGTTGCTGCTTTACAAATGTAATCTATGGGAATGTTCCCTAAGAATGCCATAGAAGCCCCTAGTTTGCGTGTGGAATGCGCTCTAGGGGGAATAGATAATGTACGCTTTGCTCTTTGGTAGTATATCTGGATGCATTCAACGATCCACCTGGCAATTCCAGCTTTTGATATAGGGTTGCCCTTATGTGGTGGTGAGAAAGCTACAAAAAGTTGTTTAGTTTTTCTGAAAGTTTTTGTCCTTTCAATGTAGTAAAGGATAGCTCTTTTGACGTCAAGCGTATGAAGAGCCCGTTCTGCTACTGAGTCTGGTTGAGGAAAAAAGACTGGCAGCTCAACAGACTGGTTAAGGTGGAAAGCAGAGACGACTTTTGGTAAGAATTTAGGGTTTGTCCTAAGAACCACTTTGTTGTGATGTATTTGCAAAAATGGTTCTTGTATGGTTAATGCCTGGAGTTCACTAACTCTTCTGAGAGATGTGATTGCTACAAGGAAAGCTACTTTCCATGTGAGAAATTGTAACTCACATTTATGTAAAGGTTCAAATGGGGGACCCATGAGCCTGGTAAGGACAATGTTTAGGTTCCACTCTGGAGAGGGTGGAACTCTGGGAGGAATTATCCTTTTAAGGCCTTCCATGAATGCTTTGATGGCAGGTACCTTAAACAATGACAAGTGTTGTCTGTTTTGTAGGTAAGCGGCTATGGCAGCAAGATGTAATCGTATAGATGTGTATGCCAGATTACATTTTTGTAGATGCAAGAGATAACAAATAATGTTTTGAATTAAAGCATCTAGTGGATTGATTGTGTTGTTATTACAGTAGATAACAAATCTTTTCCATTTAGCTGCATAGCACGCTCTAGTGGTAGGACGTCTAGCATCCTTAATGATATTCATACAGTCTGGCGGAGGGTTGAGGTAACCAAACTCTAAGATTTCAGGAGCCAGATCGCTAGGTTCAGTTGAGCTGGATCTGGATGCCTTATTTCTCCATGGTTCTGTGTGAGGAGTTTTGGAGAAAGGTGCAACTTTTGATGTGGAACTACTGAGAGTTCTAGCAGGGTTGTGAACCATGGTTGTCGGGCCCATGTTGGAGCAACCAGGATCATTGTGAGAGACTGTTGTTTGAGCTTGCGCACCAGTAATGGAATGAGCGGGAGAGGCGGAAAAGCGTACGCAAATCTGCCTGACCAGTTCATCCATATTGCATTGCCTTTGGACAATGGGTGTGGATACCTGGAGGCGAAGCTTTGGCATTTTGCGTTTAAATGTGTGGCGAACAGATCTATGTCTGGGTGGCCCCACATCTGAAAAAACGGATGAAGAACTTGCGGATGAAGTTCCCATTCGTGGATCTGCTGTGTCTGACGACTGAGCAGATCCGCAATTTGATTGTGTACCCCTGGGAGATGTTCTGCTAAGAGGTATATTTTTTGAGGAATGGCCCATCTCCATATGCTTTGCGCTTGGCGTGAAAGCTGCAGAGAGTGTGTCCCCTCCCTGTTTTTGTATATAGTACATTGCTGTCATATTGTCCGTACAAACTAGGACAGCTTTGCCTATGAGATGTATTTGGAATGATTTTAATGCGAGAAAAATCGCCAGTAATTCCAGGTAATTGATGTGGAGCAGTTTCTGTTGAGGGGTCCACGTGCCCTGAATGGTATGGTTTAAGAGATGAGCTCCCCAGCCGGTGAGCAATGCGTCTGTTGTTAGCACTATCTGTGGAGCCGGGTCTAGGAACGGCTGCCCTTTGGAAAGGTTTTGTGTGTTCCACCACTGCAGAGAGCGATGTGCGCTGCTGTCCACCAACACCAGATCTGTAAGCTGACCTTGAGCCTGGTTCCACTGATGTACTAAACATTCCTGTAATGGACGCATTTGGAGTCTTGCGTAAGGCACAATGAAAATGCAAGAGGCCATCATCCCTATTAGCTGCATGAACACTCGAGCTGGTAGTGAGTGTTGAGGTTGAAATTTTGTTATGAGAGCTTGCATGCTGGCTATCCTGACTGGACTGGGGTATGCAAGGGCTCTTGAAATATCTATTGTGGCGCCTAGATACTGTTGTGTGTGGGACGGTTGAAGATGTGACTTGGTGAGGTTTATTGTGAATCCTACGTTGTGCAGCAGCTGGACTGTTTTGTGTGTGTGGTGCACACACTTGCTGCGTGACTTTGCTTTTATGAGCCAATCGTCGAGGTAAGGAAACACATGAATGTGTTGTCTTCTCAAGTGAGCTGCTACTACTGCGAGACATTTTGTGAAGACTCTGGGTGCTGTTGTCACTCCGAATGGGAGGACTTTGAATTGGTAGTGCTGACCGTCTAGTTCAAATCGTAGATATTTCCTGTGAGCAGGGTGATTGGAATGTGAAAGTAGGCATCCTTGAGATCTAGAGTGGCAAGGAAATCGCCTTGTTGGAGCAGTGGGAGGACCTGTTGGAGAGTGACCATGTGAAAGTGGTCGGATTGTATGCACAGGTTTAACGGTCTGAGGTCTAATATTAGCCTGAGAGTACCGTCCTTTTTTGGGATGAGGAAGTAAAGGGAGTAAACCCCTGTACCTTGATGGTGTAGGGGAACCGGTTCTTTTGCGTGCTTTTGCAAGAGAGAGAGAATCTCTTGTTTTAGAAGTGTTAGATGTTCTGTGGACATTGGACGTTGTTTGGGAGGTATGTGCGGGGGAGTAGAAGTGGGTTCCAGGCAGTAACCATACTGGATAATTTGTCTCACCCACCTGTCTGTGGTGATGGAATTCCAGACAGGTAGGAACTGTGATAGTCTTCCCCCGACCGGAGTGGAATGGTCAGGGGGAGTGGAGGGAAGTCACTGTTTTGTGGTAAGGGAGGTGCGGGTGTTATAACAGCGGCCTCTTCCTTTGTCGTTATTTCCTCTGTAACCCCCCCTAAAATATCCTCTGTTAGAGGAAGTTTGAGTGGGGCTTTTGTAGGAAGAAGAGGTGTTGTCTGCCCCAATGGTTTTAGAGGCGCCCCTATAAAAGGAGCGACGAAAGGAACCTCTAGTTGTTGGTGACTGTAAGGCCCCCATGGACTTAGCTGTTTCAGTGTCTTTTTTCATCTTCTCTAAAGATGTGTCTACAGTAGGTCCAAATAAGTGTTCTTGATCAAAAGGCTGATTAAGAATTTGAGACTGCACCTCCTGTTTAAAACCAGATATGCGTAGCCATGCGTGCCTGCGCAGTAAAACGCTTGTGTTAACGGCACGAGATGCTGTGTCCGCTGCATCAAGAGCACATTTGATAGAGGTGTTTGTAATTAGTTTTCCCTCTTGTGTGAGGTCGTTAGCTTTAGACCTATATTGTTCTGGAAGATGTTGCATGAGTGTCTCAAGCTCATCATAATGCGCCCTGTCATACCTGGCCAGCAGAGCTTGGGCGTTGGCAATGCGCCAGTAATTTGCCGCCTGTGACGCAACCCGTTTACCAGATGCGTCCAATAATTTAGATTCTTCATCCGGAGGAGGGGCATCACCTGTTGTTTGTGAATTTGCCCGTTTACGGGCGTTTGACACTACTAGAGAATCTAGAGGGAGCTGCCCCTTGATATAAGCTGGATCATTTGGAGCTGGTCTATATTTTTTATCAATCCTGGGGTTGAGACCTCTAGCCCTGACAGGGTCTTTAAACACATCAGGGGCATGTTTAATCATACCTTTTAACATAGGTAAAGTACTTGTTGACTTTTGTGATTGTGTAAAAGTCTCTAATAAAAAATCTTCCTCCAAAGGGTCTGAGTGTAAATCTACCCGATGATATTTGGCTGCTCTATTTATGAGTTGCGCAAAACCTATGTTGTCGTCTGGTGGGGATGGTTTAGATGGGTATGAGTCTGGCTCAGGTATATCTGGGACATTATCATAATCCTCCCAAGGGTCAGATGGTGGGATACTGTGGATATCATCATCATCATCATCATCATCATCCCCTTGTGAGTCCCCATCCCCATCCCCATCCCCACCCCCAAAGTCATCTTTATCATCTTGTGGTACAGGTGAAGAAGGAAGCAGTGGAGAGTGTGCTGGAGAAAGTGGTATAGTTGGAAGATTTGGAGGGGGAGAGGAGGGTCTGAAAGGTGAAGTTGCTATGTCTTTCTTCTTTAAGGGTACCTCAGGTGCTTCTGAGGTGTCCAATTTCCTCTTTTTAGGTGGTATTGTTGTTACATGACCTGTAACAGGGTCAATGTGTAGGGTTTTTTGTTTCGGATCCGATGGATCTGGTTGAAACAGTTCTTTGGAGCCATTGTCTTTTTTCGGCACCGACGATTTTGGTTCCGAGTGGTGCTTTGATTTAGTCTCTGTAGCTTTAGGAGGGGTCTTGGTCTCCTTATGCTTTGGTGGAGTTTCGAGTCCGAAATCTTTTTCGGCTCCGAGGATTTATGGTGTTTTTTCGGGTCCGAGGGCTTGTCCTCGGTGTGTTTTAGTGCCGAAAAGCTCGGCGTCGAAACCGTCTTCGGTGCCGATGTAACAGGGCGTGGCACTGTGTTTGTTTTCGGCTTTTGTTTCGGTGCCGGGGATTGTTTTTCGGTACCGGTACGCGGCTGACTCGGTCCTGAGCCGCCTGAAGGCTTTTCCTTGGGCTACGGAGCCGGGACCGAGGGCGGGGCATCTGAAGTATTATCACGGTGTTGACCTGAGCCCGAAGGTGTTACCGGAGCCTTAACTTTTGTTTTAGATGGGGCAGGGGTGTTGAGCTCGGTACTCACGATCCGTTGACCTGGAGTAACCGTCTGATCCTCGGCATCTGAGTCGTCTGCCTCGGAGACGCGGATGTCTTCATCCTTCAGTTCTTGTTCTTCTGGAACATTGGGGCCTGCATCGAAGATGTCGTCCGGCGCCGAGGTAGTTGATCAAGACATTATGTGACGTCGAGCCCGGCGATCACGTATGGTCTTCTTTGATCTGAAGGAAGCACAGGCCTCGCAGTCTTTGTCCTCGTGTTGTGGAGAGAGGCAAAGGTTACAGACCTCGTGGAGATCAGTGTGTGGGAATTTAGCACCACACAGGGGACATTTTTTAAATGGAGTTCTTTCCATTGACTGCAGGGCCTGATGGCGCAGATAGGCCCAACGGCCCGCGTCGACGACTGGAATCGAAGGTTTTGATGAATTTTCGGATGCGCGTCGAAGGGGAACGCGATCGAAACAATACCTTCGAGCGGTGAGGGATTGCGCGTCGAAGGGGGATCGAGTACGACACCGACCCGGAGCGCAGCAATTTACATCCGAACCCGATGGCGGAAAAAAACAATCTGAGGATGGAGTCGATACCCATGCGCACTATCGTCCTAAGGAGGAGTCACCTATCTCGTGACTACAAAGAACTTCTTCCAATTCAACAACAAAGTGCAAACATCCGAGCCCAACACCAGATGGCGATCTATGCACAAGTATATATTCTGCAGCTCATATGCCTCGAACACATAGTTCAAGGTTAAGAGATGCTAGACTGTAAATGCAATAGAACAGATGCTAGAGTGTAAATACAATCTGCAATATTTTGCCTGGTCTGAGTTGGACCATCATCTAAGAAGCTACATCATCAAGAAAGATATCAGAGTACAAAATTGGATAAAACCATACAGGTTATATTTCATAACTATCTAACAGAGAGTCAGGAACACTGAACTGAGACAATTTTCTTTCTATAAAACACATAGATACAAGGCAGAGCAGCCCATCACATAACAGTATAAAATTGTGTTTACCTATTGTGGACAGACCTACCAATTTACACAATAAGCTTTGTTCCAAAACTTTGCAAACATTTTAATTAGTAAGCCTTAGCACTGTGTTAAACCGAGGAAATGGATGCCACTATAAATGCTTACAAGCGCTTTATCACTACTGCATTACATAACACTAAATACACAGAGATAACCGCGATTGATTCTACGGCAATGGAAATATACTTAGGCCTGACACTAGAACTAATTGTCCATACATTCATTTAAGGGACAATCATCTGGAGCCCATGCACATCTATTGCCCCATACAGAAAACGACCTGCCTCTCACTGGGGTAAGCTTAGTTGCAACATCTATTCTAGACAAAAAAAACTAAGGTGAGTGATAAATCTCCCATATGATAAATAACAACCAGTGATTAATAAGCAGAGGTTAACCTGATCTCATTTGAAAATCCTCAGCAGTAGCCCACAGTTTTCCAGAAAGAAAGGCATTAACACTACATACACAAGCAAAGAGAATTCCATCTGTTTTACCAGATGTCGGAAACAGAAGAAGCCTGGCAAATTGGTGTTTTCAGGCTATACGACATGACATGGGAGTATCACAGCAGAAAAAAACCACTCCGTGCAAGAGTCCTAGTCTTTGATTAAGACCTAGGTCTGGTGTCGGAGTCCCTGGGCTGGTCTCTTACAGATAACATTAATTGCAGAAAAATACCGTATCTCAATGTTTGTAAAGACCTCCTGTGGCAAAGAAGCAAAAACTTCTCTTTAGAGTAGTTTTCCTTTTTCCATTTTTCTTCAGATCCTATTAAATACACAATATTGTTATGTGCCTTAAATAAAGGCTCAGTTCTGTTGCATCCTATTTATTGGTTAATAGAGCTTGTCACCCGGGGATGGACATACACAAAAAGAATCAGATGATGAGAATGGAATCAAATTGGCTTTTAAATATTTTTAAAATAAATTCCTCTCTTCTGGGGTTAGGAAAAAGGGTGGAGCGTCCAGTTTTGCAACTGCCTCCCAGCACTCCAACAGGAGCCCTGTGTGGACAGGTGTCAACCTGAAAGGCGTTGTATGGTCAAATAGAGGGGCTCTCTATGAACTTCTAAAGCAAAGTTATCCTACACAATCTCCTCAAGAGCTGCTCTACTTTCTTGGACCAGTGGAGAGCCCCCCACCAACAGAGGCGCAATGGCAATTTGTCAATCGACTCAAGCAGTCAAAGGGACAGGACTGTAAATAAGTATATACAATCCAACAACATTGATAAAAAGGTAATACAACATCCAATACAATTAAAAAGCAACTATAGCATCAAAGGAATGAACAATATGCAATGCTCAATACATGAAATAATAAAACAAATATGAGAAAGTCGATGATTTCTTAAAGAATGTCTCTGTTAACAGGCTCTAGAAAAACATGGGAGACTGAAGACTGCAGAAGGCTGGTTGTAAAGTAGAAAATGTCCATATGAGAGGTTTAAGCAGAGTTTTCCTAAGCTGGACTAGGAGTCAGAAAAGAAATAAGAACACAAAACTGTCTCAATAGCACCAAGGAAACACACATATCTGTACTCCAGCAGCAGGTTCTCCTTGCACAAGCCCACTCTGGAAGATGGAGAATGCTGTCCCAACGGAAATATGAGTAAAGGTTACACATAAAAGTCTGATAAATAAAGAACAAGTACTTTCGATGTAGGCCTGAGCTAGGACACTAACAGCAGCCTACTTCTCCTCCAGGGTAAAACCTTTCAGTGCATCGTTCAGTCTTTGTTTTCCTACCAGGCTTGTACACTGCAGGGAATTGTAGAGTCCAAGGCTGCCCAGCAGATCTTTGACATGGGAAACAGAGTGCCTGTCTAGTTGACATGGCACTTCTGTAGAAACTGCCAATAAAAAGAAATTATTCCTAGTTCAGCCCTGATAAGAGTTACCAGGATGGACTGGGGTACACCAATCCCAGTGCTCTGAAGTTCTTGCAAGAGTCCGTTAAGTAAACTCAGTCCCGATGGCTCTGCCTCTTAGGCAGCCTTTACAATGGGCTAATGCTTACAGGCTACTGCATCTAAGCAACAATAGATCAATCAAATGTGAGGCTAAAGCAAAGCCGGTGCCACTTGGTGAATTGGAACCGGCATCTCATCAATGTGCCTAAACCAAGTACCCACGTTGGAGAAAAGAACCCCCAGATATTACAAAGCCCTGATTTTGTCCATTGGTCCACTCACAAAAGCAAAACTTTAATGGAGCAACCCAGTACCCATTGCCATTACTATCTATTTCTGCACTTTGATGACAATTGTTTTCTTAGGGCGTAGGCTTTTGAGGCAGGTGACAGGAATCTCAAAAGCCCTGGGTGTCCTCCGGAGGAGGGTGTTGTTCACAAAACAAAATATGAAGAAATCATCTATGTGTATATCAAAAAGGAATGGCCAGAGCAGCACCCAAAATGTGCTCCTCAAAATCAGTTCTTTAAAAACTGAGGAGAAAAAAAGTCAACACACAACCGAAGGACACATGTCAGACAGCTTCAGGATTAATTCCTGCAGTATCAGCCACAACTGGAGAAAGTCAGTGGTATCAAAAGCCTGTCACAAATCTAGGAATGCAAGAGAAAGTGGCCCAAGCTTTAGGAAGTTGAACCAGACCCAGCCGTAATGACTACTCTAGAGTACACATGCAATCCTTAAAATCTGCATGTCAGCTTGAATATCCTCCAAAATGACGGGCTCCTGGACACAGTTCAGTTACATTTTCGTATGCAATTTAAAGTAGGCATTCATTTGTGAAATCAGGTGGTAACATGCTGGCTCAGAACGGCTCCGCTTTTTTTTTTTTAGTACAACAGTAGTGTCTTCTTGCTGTTAGACAGCGGGGTGCGCCTGCGCCAGCCGGTAAGATGATATTTGAAATCCTGCTCTGCTCAAGTTACTGGATGCCCTGTACCCCTAGACACTATAACGACTGACTGCTGATTGGTACACATCACTCATCTGTGTAATGAGGGATTAGAAGGGATCACATGTTAATGTATGTCAATTCCACAATCTAATTAATGTGTCCACCTATAGTAGTACATGATGAAGAGAAGAAGATTATCAACAGTGTTTCACACTCCGAAAATGACATTTTGTCTAAGCCTACCTTGTTGATGCTATTAAATCTTGCAGAACAGTGGCTCCAGGGATGGGTGCTGACAGTGAGGCAAGCTGTCGGGCCTTTTCCTTTATTCGATCTTTTGATTTAGAAACAAAGTCATCTGTCATCGTGATTTCATTTGGGGCAATTCCATGCTCTCCAAGATCCTACAAAAAAATAGTTCAGTTTTACAAAGACGTTTGTATGGCAGCCATGAATAATATACACACATGAAACACTCACTGGGTGTCAACTCAAACGAAAGTTTGAGT
Organism: Calotriton arnoldi; assembly: GCA_963921515.1. Taxonomy (NCBI): domain Eukaryota; kingdom Metazoa; phylum Chordata; class Amphibia; order Caudata; family Salamandridae; genus Calotriton; species Calotriton arnoldi. Next base: position 244,384 of record CAWUFW010007262.1, on the reverse strand, counting down.
TGACATCAACTTTACAACAACAAAAAACTTTGGAAAAGTAAATAAGTCTGGCATGTTTTATTGACAATTGCATTTGTAATAACGGTTTTAATTTGTTATTTCTTGTGTTTGGACACACTATGAGAAAACAAATATACAGGTGCCCATCTGCCTTCAGACAATACCCATATAAATGCATGGGCACACACACACTTGCAGAGACCTACACATACAGTCATGTGGAGAGGCAGATATTGATCCACACAATGGGGCCGATTTTGATGTCGGGCGGAATTGCTTCCGCCTGACACCGACTCGGTCCTGGGACCGACCAACCTCTGGTCTGTCGGTCCCAGGCATTCTCCCATTTCTTAATGGCAGCTTGTGTTACAGCCGTAAACCGGCCGTAACACAAACTCCCATTGAGAAATGGGAGGTGTTGTTCATCCCTGCACCCCATAGCAGGCAATTCAAGGTGCCTGCCACAAGGTGCAGGGATGGCCCCCAACCGGAGGCCCAATACAGAAGGTGGCCCTGCTGGGAGCCCCCAAACATGCATGGAAACCATGCTGGAAACCGTGCATCGTAATCTCAATGGCAGAAAGGTCCGCCCTTGAGATTACTGGCCGGCTTCCGAAACCCGTCGGAAGCCAGCCTGAATGATGGCTGGTTTACTTTCCGACCGCTTAGATCATAATTAGGCGGTTGGAAAGTAAACAGCAGGGCCGATTACGATGCGGCCCGAAGGCTCTGACCGTCGGTCGGAGCCTTTACCGGCCGCATCGTAATCGGCCCCAGTGTCTGACATTGAAAAAATTGTACAATAAAAGCAGTCTGTAGGTTTATAGCTCACAATGTACCGCATTAAAGCTACTGTGCATTGAAAGCAAGAAGCCTAAACCACTACTCTTCCAAATAAAATAAACATAACTGTTACGTGTCCTACTCCTGCATTGCGTAAAGATGATTGCCAGAGAATGTTTTTATTACAGCATTGTTTCTTTGCTGCTTCATGTGGGAGGCATAGGTAATACGATGGACACTGCTTTTTATTATTGTATTTGCCATTTAAATATTTTAATATTTGCTCTGATGGCGCTATATATCGTGCAAATGAATATTTTCAGCACATCGCTGTATTTTGTTTCTTTGTAGAATGCTCTAAATGAGAGAAGCTGTTGTTGGATGGGCAAGTGATGGTGTCTTCAACTACAGCACCTGGATGAGCGCTTTCAAGTGAACAAGCCTAGACAATGTTTCCTATAGTGTCATAAGGTTTCTGCACATAAACAGAGCTATGCACAGGAAAATGGGACCCTGGAATACAGTGGTTTGCCACCATATACCATAGCACCCAAAAACCCCAACCCAACTAGCTTAGCATCCCATTAGCACCCAAGTACTAATGTTTGGACAACCCAGAACACGGTATCTTTATCTCAGGACTCACAGAAGCAAGAACACTCTTTCGTCACTCACTCGTACTTGTCCACAAGGTGCGTAGGAAGAGACACTGGATAGGTTAAAATGTTTATTCCAACTTACGTGCTCTAATATACAGTACACGTGTCAGTACTAATAGCATAATGCATATGACTAATATAAGCAGCATGGTTACAATTCCATAGAATACAAACGGGAAAGCATCTCAGAGCTCAGTGGATAAACGTTTAAATAACATTACCACCCTCCCCTTGCAGTAAGATAGTTTATTATAATAATAGAAGACCTCTGGGCTTTGACTAGCGAACCCCCATACCTCAGTCACTAGATGCAGAATTACATCAGCAGGACTTCATAGCTCTTCTCACTGACAGGGATTTCTCCAAGTGTCTTAATCGCTAGTAAACCACAGTATTAAAAGCATACTAAATTCTTCATGGCAATTACACCTAATGTTATGTCTGGGTGCGCGAAACTGGCCATATCAGGAAGGACCAAAATACATTGTTATGCGACCTTGTACATGTTTGTGCAGACTGAGCCCAAAAAGGTGAACAACAGAAAATGCAGACAGTGCAAAAGAACTTGGCACGGGCAAAGGGCGAGGGAGGCCCGGCTCAGTGTAACGTGCGCAAAGAAATGCAGCATGGCAGCCAGGCCTAGGCCAACATAACAAGGCAGGTAACAATCCACAAGACACCCTCCCCTGGACAGTCCAGCGGCCAGGACAGAGGCCCATCAGAGGAGAAAAGAGACGTCGGAGCACAGGGAGCGCCCGAACGGCGAAGGGCAGGTCAATCCATGAAAGTGAAAGTGCAGAAAAAAGCCATACCCTCCAAGAGTTCATCATTGGAATCGTCAAAAAACATAGATGCCATCCAATCCATGAGTTCAAAAGAGCAGGAATGCTCCTCAGCAAAGGGAGCATCCAGAAGCAATGCGGGACAGCTTGCGTGATAATTGAAACAGCTTCGTTGTAGGAGATCCTGGGCAGCCGCCCAGATATCCCATTGCGCCAAAATCCCCAGTGCAGCCGCACGCGCCATACAGCCAGCGACGGAACAGTCCTGCTCATGGGCCTCTAAGGGACCCATCAACTGAACAAAATCCGGAACAGACAATGACGAATTGGAGAGGCAATAATCCAGAGTCCAGGTGAAAGGACAGCGGACACAAGTCATCACAGGTTGCACGCAAGTGAAATACGCAAAGCGAAATGAAAGAGTATATGACACACTCAGTGTCGCCAATGGCAAGACACCAAAACCGGCCAAAAGTCGCTCACGGAGCAGCTGGAGGCGTTCTGGATCGAGCAGGTCCCATCGGGGAGCAGCCATTGCGCAGAAAGCAAATTAAGAGCAAGACACCAGCCGCTAAAGCGAGGATCAATGGGAAACCGCCAAAGACACTGGAAAATATAGAATGTATGAAAGCCGGGATGACACCAAAAATAGTCTGGAAGGAGGACACCAAGCCCGACCCCACGACCTTAAAAAAGTGTACTAGGCCTTCAGTATTAGATGCGTTAAAAATACGATGTATTAACTCCCCAAAATGTTGGGGGAGATTAGTGTTTAAAAGGGCCTGTATTTCACTGTGGGTACTCGCCACCTGGAGAATGAATGTCTCCCGGGCGGACGTGAGCATAACTTCCTCGTTTAATAATAGTGCCTTTATTCTGCTCAGTCTATTGAAATCTGCTTCCATGGTAGGGATGGAAGGCCAAATAGAGATATCAACCTTGCCATGAGGGGGAGGAAAAAGCACATTTTTGCAGCAGACAACCCTGTGTGAAACTGTTACAATGTAAGGAATGCCAGCCTGCAGGCCACAACAGTTTTCGTTATTTAAAAGTAAATAACTACCATTGGAAAGGAGAGTGAAAGTAGGTGAAATAACAGGAGCAGGAATACCTTTCAGCACACAAGCAAGATTAGGAGAGGAAACGCTGCATGAGCCATGCAATTTAATGTGTTTACAAATAAGCGAATGACCTATAGTCGAGTCGCAGTACTCCCCGTGAGAAAGACTTCCTTGCCGTCCCGAAGGCATTTATACATGAAAGGCAAGGACCAGAGTTCATGCAGGAAAGCACTGCCCAATGGCCGGTAACGGCCCACAGGATAATGTTTCATGCACGAGTCAAATTCAAACAAGGAAAATGGTAAAGCTATAACCCCATGAACTAGCCATACAGCAGAATCGAGTTCTGCAACAGAGAACGGCAAAGGATCCACCTTTTCGATATGTAATAGAGTGTAAGTTGCATCTTTCATGGACATAAATTGCTGTTTGTCAGTTAAGTTAAAAGGTAGAAATAAGGCAGAGGTGTTCAAGAAATGCCAAGGCACTTTACCTAACTTAAGTGTTTGCAAAGTCCATGCAAACTGCATGACTGAGCGCAATTGATTCTGACCATGATATAACACAGAAACATCACCTTGTACAATATCAACAACAGAGGACACAATATTCTCTAAAGTGTAAATACGAGAAGACAGGGTATTAATACTATTGTCAACAACAGCGAGCACCTTTTCCATATTTGCTTGATCTATTTCCCGAAGACGGGAAGCAGCTTCTATTTGTGATAGCTTCCAGAGTTCATTATATGTTTCATAAATGAATCTTTTAGGTCGGGGACCACGAGGTCCCAAAACAAAGTCGGACAGATCAATATTGCCTGTAAGGAGGGACAAATGTTGTTTAACAGAATCAAGGGACGAATGTTGCAGCCATTGTTTGCATAATTTACCAACAGAGTATGTAGTGACAGTACGGGCATCAGTAAACCTCGGATCAGGCCTATTCTGTGTGTAGCTAGCACCAGTATCATGAAAACGCATTTGACATGCATTAGATGATATAGGCCATACTAACCAGGGTGACTGAACCAGCTCAGAAACATTAAACGAATTATTTTGTAACATTGCCTGCAGGGACACGAGGGACATATTGAATCGTGAGCTTTCATTTGGAAAACTCGACAGGGATGGTATTGATGGCGTATTCAATTGTTTAGTGGTTGCTAAGCCCCAACATGTAGTCTGATAGATGGAAGCATTTATGAACATAATTTGGGTAGGGATGAGGCACGCACGATGCAACGCCTCGGTTCCCTGTACCTGCCATGGCTTGGAGCCCCAAATAGATTTTAAATCCACTATATTATCCCAGTACTCATAACCACCCACAGCTAAGGCACTTAGAAAGGAACCTGAATAAAGCAATTTGGTGTGTGTTAACATAATTTTCTGAGTTGATGTGTTATTTAGTCTAAAATAATAGGATGCAGGGTTCGACCGATTAAAATCAGTGAAATAATTAAACTTATTTCGAAGAGTTTGAGAGCTACCTGGCAAGGGGTTTGGACAATGTTCCCATTGGGTATAGTTAACAGTACTACGCAGGGCACTGGGCTTATGGAGAAAATGATTACCCCAATGTTGGTAACAATACAAATCGGCATAATTAGCAGAATTCATATATAAATCTTCAGCATTAAAAGATGCATAATATTTTAAATCGGCAAACAATGCTTCAACGGCATGCACATCCCAATCATCAGAATAAATATTATTTTGTACTACATCACCCATTGAAACACGAAGGACATTGGGTACATTAATAATTTCCGTCGGACCATGGATTTGATAGTTCACTGCATCCCATACGATACCATCAGCAACGGGGAAAGCTGAAATGTTCACAAATGTGTGGTCACGCTTCATGATGTGAGACGAGGAATGAGGAGCCAAAGTTCCAGAAACATAGTCTACAGCAGAGCGTTCAGGTAAATAGTGACCATTAATTAGTAGAAAAAACACTGTGACAAAGCCAATGGACATGAACAAAAATATCAAGAAAAGTACCAACCAGATGTATGTCCAGGGGGGAATCAAAAAATTGTCTCTAAACCAGGATATAAAAATACTGAGCTTGGATGGAACTTTTGAAGATGTGGAATCCGAATCAAAGGAATAACGAGTCGGGCTTAGTGGCGTTGTTGGTTGATGTGCCACCGATTCTGATGCAGGATAAATATACTCGTCCTCGTTTATATTGGTGGAGAGTTGGGGATCAATCGTAGTTTCAGGCAAAGTAGAGGATTCAGGCAAATCGACCATCTCAATTACAGCATCAGCGATAGTTCGTGCAGATGGACTATGAACATATGTCCGATAAATAGCAGGACAAGAGACCGCTGGTGTGACACTATTCAGGATCGGCCAGGCGCTGTAGCTTGACATTTTCAACTGAGATGTATCTGTTCTCTTTGCGACCAGGAAGCGGTGGTAAAATGACTGTACGTGTTCCCTTCAGGCCAAGAACTGGAACCGGTGCACGAAAAGAGGGGCCAAATTCTTTTTTGTTTTCAACCTTCTCTCGAACCAGTTCTCCAACTTTTGGAAGCCAGCCGGCTACCGGAATCTGCAACGCAGGATCTGTGGCTGAAGGCAAATGTGTAGTTGCAAGTTTGTTTCGGGCTTCTTGTAAGTCCTGTAACATAGCAGAATGGTTATCTACATCAAACTTGGCGGATTGCGCCGCGATGTCTGGACCCTCAAGGTCAGGCACAAACATTCTTATGCCAAAGAGCATTTCGTATGGGGTCCGCCCACCCAGAGGTCTTCTAGGGAGATTATTAAGTGCACGCTGAACGGTATACAAATGGGCCAGCCAGTTCCTGCCAGTACCTATAACCCTAGCTGTTAAGGATTGCTTTAAGTCACGGTTCATTCGTTCAACGATAGAGTTGCCCTCAGGCCTATACGGAGACGAAAATTTCACCCGCACCCCAAGCGAAGCCATTGCATCCTTGTAAGCCCTAGAGGCAAACGCTGGACCTTGGTCCGAATGGAAGGTGCCGCATGCGAAAATTCCCACAAAGACACGCAAATCCCTGATTACATTTCGGGCGTCAGCACTCCGTTGTGGCCAGACCCAGAGAAACCGTGTGCACGAGTCCACTGCCACTAAGATGTATTTATAAGCAGTGTCTGATGAGAATGGACCGCAGTGATCCAAGTAAACACACCCAAAGGGTCTGTTAGCAATGCAGAGCGGTGTTTGTGGTGGACGTGTTACCGTGGAAGGCTTAATCTGTTGACAAACGTCGCAAGAAAGCACAAAAGCACGGGTGTCTTTATATAACCCACGCCACCAATAACGCTGCTGCAAGATGGAAACCGTAGCTGACACACCTGCATGTGCCGAAGCCATGCCTTCGTGTGCAGCTGATATCAAGGCACTCCTGCGGTCCGCGTTGGGGATCAGCCGATCTCCAACGTCAGGTATAGTTACATAAGGAACCTGATCGGGACTTAATTTGTAAGAATACTTGGAAGGGAAACCTGTAGGGTAATTATTACCTTCCTTGGTTGCAGCAATAGCTGCTAAAATAACAGGGTCTATTTTAGACATGGACCTGGTAACCGCTGCTACTGAACACGTGACTACTGCTGAACGGGCAGCTTCATCTGCCAGATCATTACCAATAGCGTGTGCGCCCACCCGCTGATGGCCTAAGGTGTGAACCACCTGTGTGAGGGGCAGACGTTGTTGCAATTCTGCCACTCGAACCCAAAGCATTTTATGCTTAATTGTGCTCCCTTTTGCGTCTCTTGTAGTCGTTTTTCGACCAGAAAAACAGATTGTCATTGTAAGATTGTACACAGTAAAAAGAATCACATACAATAAGAGTGGTCTCATCCTGAGAAGCGAACTCAAGTGCAAGTAGCAATGCATGCAGCTCGGCCAATTGTGCGGTACTATCTCCAAGTGTGCGCGTGTGCACTACAGTGGATTTGAACTTGCCATCCACAAAGGATCCCGCAACAATAGCACATGCAGCTGAATAAGCGTGCTTGGACCCAGTGGCCGGTTGCGCCGAACCATCGGTGTAGATCACACATTTGTAATCCTCAAGCGGTAGTAAAAACAAAGGAGGAGGATGAACGAATTCATACTGCAAAAACTCCTGAGTCTGAAGAGAAGAATCAAAAACAAAAGTGACGTCCGAAGACGTCAAGGATGTAGCCCATTGTATCCAACGGGGATGCATTGCTTTTGAGTTCGGTACACTTGCCTTTGTTACTGCCTCTAGGGCAGGACAGGGTGTTACCACTAGAATCCGCTTTCCCTGTGCCAGTGCGCGTTCTTTTAGAATCGCCATTTGCACTGCAGTCAGAACTTTTTCAACAGATGTAAAGCGCAATTCAGCGGAAGTGTACAGATGTGACTTGTATGCGATAGGTACTGTATCACCTTCATTAAAGGTTAAATAGGTGAATCCCACCGCCCCGGAATTATTCTAATCACCAGGTTTGTGTGGTTATCACGAGTCAAAAGATATTTAGACTCCAAAAGGTCTGTCTGCAAAGACTGCAGAATTGAGGTATGCTCAGGCAGCCAGCAAGACCTTGAATAAGTAGGTTGTATCAAAGCATACAAAGGCTTGATACGCTGGGCATATTCGGGAATGTAAGTACGCCCGAAATTCAGGAAGCCCAGCAAAGACTGAAGTTTCTTCAGAGTATTTGGTGGGCACAAATGTGCACATTTTTCCAAGAAATGGGGGGCTAAGCCCTTACCTTCGTTGTTGAGCTCATAGCCCAAGAACAGAACGGTAAATTCAGCAATATGTGACTTAGCAAAGTTAAATTTGTAACCCTGCTCCGCAAATTCAAGAATAATGCGGTCCACTCGGGACAGATGCTGATATAACTCGTCGTCTGTCAGATAGATGTCATCAACGTACGAACATGCGTCTTGATCAATGTCATTTAACAAAGAAACAACACGGGCGGCGAATATACCCGGACTATTTTTATAGCCCATGGGTAATCGCCGGAACTGGAATAATTTACCACCGGATGTGAATGCGGTCCATTGACCACTCTCCGGGGCTAGGTTGTGCGTGTAGAAACCGTTTGAAAGGTCAAGTGTCGTTTTGTATTTTTTACGAACAAGACTGTCTACAAGCGCAGAACTGTGTGTATTTTGCACCGCAAAGTTCCGACAATGAGTATTTAAATGCCGGTAATCCAAAACTAAGCGGTACGATCCATCGGGTTTAGAAACCACGAAAAGGGGATTGTTCATAGGTGATACGCATGGTTCAATTACTCCCTGATATTCCAACTGTGTCAGAATTTCGGAGACGGGGCCTTTTGCCTGCCGTTTGATGGGATATTGGGGTTGTGGCTGCGGTAGTGACCGCAAAGGTATTGCATGAGGAGGTGATTCTTCATCCCATCCCACATGGTTGCGGTATAACGCTGGTGCCAGGTACACAGCCCACTCAGCTGCAAGTGCTTCAGCTTTGTCTTTTGGGACTTGCCGTGAGAAGCTTGGAAGGATTACCTCCTCTCCTTTATGTGCAGCTAAAACGAATGGGGGTGGCCAATCCACCTCTGCTAACAAAATGTCATATGAAGAGGTTAGATTTTCCCAAAAAATCCCTTTTATTTCACGCGGTATGTCACCTTCAATTTGTATAACTATATTATATAGTCTGTCAGGGGGTGCCACTCTCGTGTCAGCTGTCTCTACAGTAACGAATGTTTCAGTTGCTGTCGCCTCCATATGAGGACGCAGCGCCTCCCGCACTATGGTAACTTCCGCGGCGCTGTCTAGGAGGGTTACTGCCCACGTCCAATTCTGGAGTCTCGTTCTCACCGTCTGTGGCATATTTCGCTGTTACAGCGGCAACCTTTTTCTTCTGAAATTGCGGTCGAGGAAGATGAAAATCTTCTGCTTTCCCTCTGACTTGTTGTCGAGGTTGGTCTCGCTCCTGGGGAGCCTCTCGGCCCCTTCCTCTATCTTGCCGTCCTCCTCCACCAGCCTGTGACGACGTCTGGGCCTGTGAAGAACGAGGAGAACGCGTATCAGAGCTCTGAAACCTTTCTGGTGATTTAATCCTTGACCTATCACGTAAATCATAAGTACGTTCAGAAGAAACCGAAACTGGGGAAGCGCCTCTCGACCCCGGCTTCTTTTGTTGCTTACCCTGTTTTTTCTGTCTCCAACTCTTTTTAGTGAAGACTGGTTTATCATCTTTCTCAGATGCACTTTTTGTTTGTATAACTTGTGTTTGCGATTGAGTTTGCATTTTTACAAAAGGCTTGTTGCCTAGGCTATTTCTTCCAATTGTTTTATAAGCCCGGGCTATTATTTTCGGTAATTCGCGAGGCCTGTCCAACTCTGGGACCAAAGCCAAAGCATTCGCTACTTGAAAGTTCATAGCATCGCCCTTGACATTTCCAAGGATCAGCTCAGCTACTACATCAAACACTCCCACTAGTCTCATCCCTAATTCCACAGCCGCTTCAGGGCCATGTTCATCCTGTACTTTTTTAATTACAGAGGGTAGAACCGTCATGGAAGGAGTTCCAAAACATTTTGAATAAACTGCTGCGAATACCTTACCCCAGTTTTCACATGCTGTCAAATCGGGGATTATGTCTTTTGGCAAACTTATCGTGAGGATGCGGTGTTTATCTACTGGGGATGTATGTGGAAACACTGCTTCTATCTGATCGAACTTTTCTGCAAGCCAGTAAGGATAGTCTTCCTTATTTTGTGGACGTTTGCCCATCACAGAATTTACCATGACAGGACTTATAGTCACTCCAGCTGCAATAGCTGGTTGGCCTGCGACTACAGGAGCAGCTCCATGGAGGCTACCTGTAACGTATGTCACCAAGGCTCGATGCACTCGCACCAATTCGGTATGCATAGTGCGCAGTTCCGCAAGCGGTAATGCCAGATAATTTGGATGCGGGGTATACCCGGCCAATACAGGCCAAGTGGCCCCCTGAATTGACAAGGGGCCTAAACGAACTGCGGTAGTTGGTTGTGGTAGGGCGCCATTGAACCAAACACGGTGCTGCCAAGCCGTGAGAGGAACTTCAAGAACAGTATAGGGTCGATAGGCAGCAGGAACAGCGGTGGGCTTATATTCATGAAACAGCTTATCACCTGCATCCACCGCGTCAAAAGTGATCCAAGTGTAAAACACTTCAAAGTGATAAGCCGCATCGGCTTGAACCACAAAGACCAACTCGACCCCAGCATCGGGCACTCCATACACAGCTAAGTGGTCTCGGAGTGCTCTCGACTATGTGCAGCTATCGCCACACCAGCCATGACTAAACAATTATATTCGACAACCTAACAGGGAGCACAAAAATGGGTCTGTTAACTAACCTTTTTTAATAATATCAAGCTTGAAAGAACCTATAAAACATTCAATATAGGAGGTATCACCGTCACATACGCCTCCGGAAGCGTACGCGAGGGGTTTGTGGACAAGCACAAGTACTACTCAAGCGTCTCGCAGATAAGCTGCCCCACGGTGGTCGCGCCATGTCATAAGGTTTCTGCACATAAACAGAGCTATGCACAGGAAAATGGGACCCTGGAATACAGTGGTTTGCCACCATATACCATAGCACCCAAAAACCCCAACCCAACTAGCTTAGCATCCCATTAGCACCCAAGTACTAATGTTTGGACAACCCAGAACACGGTATCTTTATCTCAGGACTCACAGAAGCAAGAACACTCTTTCGTCACTCACTCGTACTTGTCCACAAGGTGCGTAGGAAGAGACACTGGATAGGTTAAAATGTTTATTCCAACTTACGTGCTCTAATATACAGTACACGTGTCAGTACTAATAGCATAATGCATATGACTAATATAAGCAGCATGGTTACAATTCCATAGAATACAAACGGGGAAAGCATCTCAGAGCTCAGTGGATAAACGTTTAAATAACATTACCACCCTCCCCTTGCAGTAAGATAGTTTATTATAATAATAGAAGACCTCTGGGCTTTGACTAGCGAACCCCCATACCTCAGTCACTAGATGCAGAATTACATCAGCAGGACTTCATAGCTCTTCTCACTGACAGGGATTTCTCCAAGTGTCTTAATCGCTAGTAAACCACAGTATTAAAAGCATACTAAATTCTTCATGGCAATTACACCTAATGTTATGTCTGGGTGCGCGAAACTGGCCATATCAGGAAGGACCAAAATACATTGTTATGCGACCTTGTACATGTTTGTGCAGACTGAGCCCAAAAAGGTGAACAACAGAAAATGCAGACAGTGCAAAAGAACTTGGCACGGGCAAAGGGCGAGGGAGGCCCGGCTCAGTGTAACGTGCGCAAAGAAATGCAGCATGGCAGCCAGGCCTAGGCCAACATAACAAGGCAGGTAACAATCCACAAGACAATAGATAGATACCTTTATTAAGAGAAGAAGAGAGACACTAGTCTTCAAAGTAAATAAATAATGAAAGACAATATTTCTTTCTTGCTGCAGGAGAGATCGGAGTAATTACTGGCCACTTAAAAGTTAGATCCGGTGATTCTGTCACTTTTGGCATCTGAAAGCGAGCATTACACTGAACCTTTGGAAAGTTGCTTCAGGAAATAAATAAGAAAGTGTCACTTTAATAGGGCCAAAAGTTGTCAACTGCATGTTTAACCTATTTATATATGCTCATAGGTATCAGAAAACATGACCACTGAATTCAAACACTACACAAAGTGCTTAATGGGCTGCATTAAAATTAGCAGACTTAAGCAGCACCCTCAAAGACAGTTTTAAAAGTTAGTACGAAGATGAAGTGTGAGTTGTATGTTGTGTACGTAAAAGAGATGCATAGTATAATATTGCATAATAAATATTGACATAGGACCAGTATCTTCATCGCATCTTTAAGGAAGTCCTGGCTTGTATTTACTTTGTGGACAAAAGAAATCTATAAATCATACGAAATGTTACCATGGCAGTAAAGTAAAGCAAATGAACGTTCAAGGTTGATTAGTGAATAGCATTGTGTGTCTAGGAGAGTCAAAGGCATTAAAACAGCGGTTTTCCCGAAACAAAAAGGTCATAAATCACATTGAGTCAGCAAAGTTAATACATCAAAGAACACACACAGGTTCTTGATTACAAGCTACAGGCCATGTCACATCTTCAGTCTAACAAAAGGACTACTTGGAATCCCACCACCAAAACCGAATGTGAACACAAATGGGCCAATGTAACCATCCACAAAATGCCAGCTGAAGCTAATAACCCAGAGTTCCCTGCTTCTTTTTTGCATAATTTATGCACACTGTAACCCTGAAAGGGTATTGCTTTGACTTATACAGGGTGCTCCTTGGATCTGGACAAAGCTAAACCTCTCTGAAGAGCTATAATGATAACAAAACACGTGTCCGTGGTTGCTTTTATCCATTCCAGGTTGGCTTGGATGGTATTTTACCAATCCAAAGCTGTAATACTGTGCCTGGAGGGGTTAAAGGCTTTTGTCATTTTGCAGCTAGATGTAGATGGCACTGTGCTAATGCTATGCCTAAACACTTTGCCGTCGAAATGGCAAAAGACTTTGTCCCTTTCTAGCTCGGCGTAGATAGCACTGTGCTAATGCTATGCCTAAACACTTTGCCAGAAAAACAGACATTTGAGGTGAGCAGATTCAGAATGTCGCTGGTGCTGTACGGTGCGCTACATAGGAGCTTCTCTCTATCTAAACTTGGGAACTATCTAGAGTTCTCTACTTCTTTTTTGCAGCACTCAAACCCTGAAAGGGGATATATATATATATATATATATATATATATATATATATATATATATTCACGCTCAATTTCCGTCTTCCTTCCTTCACTCACTACCGGGTGCTTTGTAACGTGGTGACGGACACCACGCTTTCACTATTCCAGGCTCAAGGTCAATAAACACCAGCACTCACGGGAACGTAGTCTCCCAGATTTTATTGGGATTCCTCAACACAACCAGACGCGTTTCGGCTGCCGCCTTTTTCAATATTTGAAAGGAAAAAGGTATATATATAAAATTTAATTACATAGTGGGGGTCCGTCCTTAGTTATAGTTAGGGTTACCAGAGATAGCAATTCCTCAGATTTTTGTCCCTTAATAACTTTGCACACATTTGACGAATCTACGCGAAACTTAGCAGACATATTGGCCCAGTTACAGATGGAAAGTTTTGTGGCATTTGGTCAAGAGGGTGCAAAAAAACAAGCATTTGCAATGCAATAGGTCTCACATGTACGCAAGTTTAAGCTATTGGCAATGTAAATGACAAAGCCTTTTATTTATGTTTTAAAACCAAAACATAAATAAAAGGCATTGTCATTTTCAATGCCAATAGCTCAAACTCGCGTACATGCGAGACCTATTGCATTGCAAATGCTTGTTTTCTTAACCAACTTACTCTCCTTTCTCCATCATAATGTCCCCAGAACGTGGTTACCTCATTATACCTAGAATGTTAAGCCGTAACATAGAATGGCATGCCTCGATTGCTGTTGCCCGCTAAACAGTACTTGCACTGTGACTGTACAGCTAGGATTAAACAAACTTTTTACCTTGAATCATTTTAGGGCAAGCCATGTCATCGGGGAAGTAAGTCCCTCTTTCCATTTCACATCTTTTACTTCATCTTGCAGTCACTCAGATTGTTTACATTTTACAGATGTTTTGTTTCTGTAGATTTTTCATGCTACGCATGACTCTTCCACAGCACATGCGCTGAACGGAACCTCTAGATGTCTAGATGATGTCAGGTCATGAGTGGGTGTTCATGAAAGGCCCCCATTAAGCGAGGCTGAAGAAAGGGCGTGTTTCATGAAGGGGTGCAGACCGCATGCTCATGCAATTATTGGCCTCTCAGAGCGATGTTCAATTGTGTGACACAGCACAAGTCTGTGTGCAGGTGTTGTTAGTCTTTGTGTGTATGTGTGAGGGCATACTGAAGGGGTGACACAAGTAAGAGTCTGAAAAAGGTCCGAGTGAACAGACCGTGATGAAGAAGAAGGAGCTGATGTGTGAAATATGCAGTGGCGCATTTCAGAAAAATATGGATACAACAGAAAGAGAGAATGCACGGAAAGAAGGAAGAACTGGAGTGAATGATTAACTCCTAATCTGACTCTTCCACAGAACTGTAAAATTCAGTGTCACATTTTCAGAACTGAAACATCTTCTAGTCTTGTTATTCACAACGTTGTGACTGGTGCTACTCATTCTATGAAACGGACAGTAAGCATTGGTAAAGTCAATAGATCTGGCTTGTGTTAGGTGCATGCCATTGCTGTGCGATATATCTGATGCAATTAAAGAAAACTCAGGTACTAAATAGTGATCACGGGGCGCTCTGTCTCAAGAACAGGATTTTGGATCAAATGTTTTAAGCTTTTTGGAAAGTACTTCTCGCTAGGCTTTTTTAGCCACACCCCTTTTGGAGACCCACCCCCACCTTTTTGATCCCTCTTAAAGCACTGAGAATGGGGGGGGGGGGGAAGAGACCACCTAGAATTCTAAAAATACGTCTGCGGAAGAAGCCTTTACTTGTACATTTCTGGCTGGGCTTTATGTTGAGCAGGGTGCATGCAGCTGGGGGCCAGCACTGGCAGTGATTGCACACTGGCATCGCCATGTCTCTGCGAGGCATTATATTACGGTATGTAACTTTAGAAAAACAAAGCACTACTTACTCACCACATACCATGGCCCCTCCGGTCTCGTGCAAAAAGCAAAAGCGATAAATGCTCTTGTTGAATCAAAATAAGCGATTAGGAGCGCAGCGTTTTGTAGCCCGGTTTTAGTGTTTTGCGAGTTGCGCCTAAGAAAAGAAATGCGCACAGTCGCCATTGTTGATTATAAAGGAAGGCGTGTCACGCTGCTTAGTAAAAAAAGATAATATATTAAAAAAAGCGAGTTTAGCGAGCCAAAGTTGAAGCGCTGGAAAAACAAGCTCTGCGGCTAGGTAAGAGTAACGTGCTATTGTTTCAGATAAAGAACAGCTTTAAAAACATGCGATACATCGGCTTCCGGGGCAGAGCTCGTTTATAGTATACTTCAAACCCTGAGCGGGTGTATTTTTCATTCAGACTCTGACCTACATCAAGAGACCTAAAGACAGAAAGAACAGAACGACTGGAGAACAGTCTACAGCTTAACCAGGAAGAGAAAAAAATCATGGAAACAGAAAACAAGCGCGGCCGCGAAAGTGAAAGCGACCGCGCTGTGTTTAATTAGTAACATGATCCACAACAACAAGGGAGGAATGCAGCTGTCACACTGCGCGCCGCTGCTCGCTCCCGAGACCAAAACGCCATGGGAGTGAACATTTAGAGAAAAGGTGGGACATACACCCGCCTTTGGCCATTTGCGTGCTTTCATTATTGAAAGCCACATGCAAAGGCCAATGGAATGTGTGGGAGTTGCCAAACCCACACGGAGAAGTTTCGGGGAAGTTTGGAGTGCTCACAAGAAGCCTCCCATAGAGCAACACATGCGCGCTGCGCTAGGCTCGACCTAAAAAGGGGGGGTCCTAAAACAGATTTTTGTATTGGACGTAGCGCATAAACAGTCAGTGGGATTTTGATGAAATTTGGCAGGATAGCAGATTATGGTATGCAAATGATCCTTTTTGTGGTGGCATCAAAAACGGGTACGAATTTTTTGAGTTATTAGCATTTTAAACTTAGTGATATCTGTTGTTGCTGTAGTCTTGAGGTAATAACGTGGTACAGAGCGATGACATGTTATTATCTGATTGGATAATGACTGCCTTTACAAAAATTCAAGGCAGCCATGTTGTTTTAAGACCACTTTGCTGGTGTTCTGGCTTAGTGCCTTAAGCATAAGTAAGTATTAGGATTTATATGTTTTCGCCATCTATTACCGTTTAATTTAAGTGATAATAGGTAGGGAAATATAAGTTTCTATATATTTTAAAAAATATTTTGGAGTACTGAGGTACTACCTATGTATAAATAAATATGTAAAAACATTAGAAAACATTGTAATACACTATACTTCACAAATATTGTGTACTACACTGTCAACACTCTACAACATTCTACTACACTGTTTCCCACTATACCCCACTACATTCTCCTACACTGCACTCAATTCCACTATACAAAGCTCCCCTCTACGACATTCAACTGTATGACACTGTCCTTCATTTTACTGTATGACCTCCAATTAATGAGACCTTAATAAGTAACACTCAGTTCTACGATTTGAAATACATTTCCATTAAAAACATTAAAAAATGTTTAAATTCCATGAAAAAAAACAAAAGTTAGGGATATGTTAAAATTAGAATTTACACCTTCAAATTACTATAAGTCGCTCACCTACGTACACAGTGTTACTTATAACTTACATTTTAACTTAACACACCACCTTCAAATTATTATACGTCGCACACCTCCGTACAGAGTGTTCTCACCTCACTCGCCATACTACATTAACTAGAACTCGCGATTCTACCATGCACTGTGTTCTGAGAAATCAGAGACCGCCTCGACAACAACGCACACAACAGCAAGGAACTTTTCAACATCGTGAAGGAACTCTCCAATCCCAGCTCCAACACCAACGACATCCCGCCGTCGCAACCCCTGTGCGATTCCCTCGCCACCTTCTTTCACCACAAGATCGCCGACATCCACGACAGCTTCAACATCCAGACAGCCCCAACTAAGATCGATGCACCAGACCCGCCACACACCATCGACCACGACCCCCTGCCAGCCTGGGCCAGCGTGAACATCGAGGACACCATCAAGACCATGAGCACAATACACTCCGGCTCCCCGTCAGACCCTTTCCCGCACCACATCTTCAACAAAGCCAGCAGCTCCATCGCACCCCACCTGTGCAACATCATCAATCTCTCCTTCGAGACCGCGACCTTCCCAGAGAGCTGGAAACACGCAGAGATCAACGCCCTACTCAAAAACCCAAGGCGGACCCGAGAGACCTCAAGAACTTCCGGCCCATCTCTCTGCTTCCGTTCCAAGCCAAGGTCATCGAGAAGATCGTCAACAAACAGCTAACCCGATACCTCGAAGAAAACAGCATCCTGGACCCATCCCAATCAGGGTTCCGCAGCAACCACAGCACTGAGACTGCCCTCATCGCCGCCACTGACATCAGGATCCTGCTGGACAATGGTGAGACCGTAGCCCTAATCCTGCTGGACCTCTCCGCCGCCTTCGACACTGTCTGCCACCGCACTCTACGCGCACGCCTCCACGACGCAGGGATCCGAGACAAGGCCCTGGAATGGACCACCTCCTTCCTCGACGGCAGAACCCAGAGAGTCCGCCTCCCACCTTTCCGATCCGAAGCCTCCGAGATCATCTGCGGCGTACCCCAGGGATCATCCCTCAGCCCAACACTGTTCAACATCTACATGGCCCCGCTCGCACGCATCGCCAGACAGCACGACCTCAACATTATCTCCTACGCCGACGACACTCAACTGATCCTCTCCCTCACCAAGGACCCCCTCGCCGCCAAAGCCAATCTCCATGAAGGAATGAAGGCCGTCGCCGATTGGATGAAGATCAGCCGACTAAAGCTGAACACGGACAAAACGGAGGTCCTCATCCTCGGCTCCAACCCCTCAGCCTGGGACGACTCCTGGTGGCCAACGACGCTGGGAGCAGCCCCGACACCCACCGACCACGCACGCAACCTGGGAGTCATCCTCGACTCAACGCTCTCCATGGCCAAGCAAGTCAACGCAGTCTCCTCCTCCTGCTTCAACACCCTCCGCATGCTTCGCAAGATCTACAGGTGGATCCCGACAGACACAAGAAGAACAGTCACCCAGGCCCTCGTCAGTAGCAGACTTGACTATGGGAACGCCCTCTACGCGGGAGCCCCGGCCAAGCTCATCAAGCGACTGCAACGCATACAAAACGCCTCCGCACGCCTGATCCTCGACGTACCACGCCACAGCCACATCACCCCCCACTTGAGGAACCTGCACTGGCTCCCCGTCGACAGGAGGATCACCTTCAAACTCCTCATCCACGCACACAAGGCACTCCACAAAACTGGCCCAGCCTACCTCAACAGACGACTCTTCTTCTACGTCCCCAACCGCCAGCTCCGCTCCGCCGACCTCTCCCTCGCCACCGTCCCTCGCATTCGAAGAACAACCACCGGCGGCAGATCCTTCTCACACCTCGCCGCCAAGACCTGGAACACCCTTCCACTAAGCCTACGACAGACCCAAGACCTGCTGACCTTCAGGAGGCTACTCAAGACCTGGCTGTTCGACCAGTAGCAGCACCCCCCTTCCCTCTCCCCAGCGCCTTGAGACCCTCGCGGGTAAGTAGTGCGCTCTACAAATTCTGTGATTGATTGATTGATTGATTGATTGATCTCAATTGAGATGTCATGAATGTTGTTATAAAAGCTATGATCTCACATCTTATAAGTGATGTCATATGCAAGGGTATGACCAGTGCAATCGGAGATAAACCCTCCAGGTACACCTTGAGAACCAAGAACATTGGGGGGGTAAGGCTGGATTTTTACCAGTTTCTTCAACATCAGACCCCCTTTTGGGCGCAGTGCAGGAAATAAAAGACACGGCCAAAGGAAGGCGAGGTCGGCAAGGTGGAGGGAGTCTCCAAAGTAGGAGAACAGGCAAATCCCCATTAAAAAACATAGCGGATAGGAATAAAAAGGCAACTAGTATACCCATCAAAATAACACCCTCGCTTAAATCCTTTTTTCACGTCTTACCTAGTATGCAGAAGGGAAGCTCGGGGGAAGCGACTCCTAAAAACATAGGAGCAGAGGCACTTAATATGGGTCTTAATGTTGCTGAAAGTAGTACAAATAGTACAAGCAGAGCCCTGCACCAAAATGACCTTGAAACTGATTCTGTAATAGCTCAAGAGGAGGTAGTTATAATTCCTACCAGTAATCGGTTTGAAGCTCTGGCAGCGATGGGCACACCAGAAGAGTCCAAAGAATCTGAAAATAGCCATATTCGGAGGAACAAGAATGTTGAAAGAGGTGAAGGGACTCCGGGGAATGCAGATGACTCACTGGCAAGTATTCTACTGGGGCTGAAGAATGAAATTAAGAATCGTTTCGAAGTATCGGAAGCTAACCAGCTTGGCATACAAGCCTCCTGCTCGGAGCTAACACAAAAACTAGATGAGGTTACCCTCCGTACTAAGATTTTGGAAGAAGAGGTGGGAACAGTAAAACAAGACGTGACAAAAAATGCCTCTGAGATCTCCAAGTTAGTCACGCAAAATCAAAGCCTAAGGGACGATCTCGAGAGATTGGAAAATCAATCCCGAAGGAATAATTTAAGATTTTTGAACATCCCAGAAGCTGAGGAAGGCGCGGACATGAAGGACTTCATAATTAAGATACTTCGGAATACCATCTTGAAGGATAACAAAGACCTAAATCTTGAGCAAGAAATTCAAAGAGCACATAGAGAGCACTTCCGCCGCAACCCCCAAAGGGTCAAACCCAGGAAGATTTTGGTGAATTTCCTCTCTTATACCATCAAAGAGGAAATCCTCAGCGGGCCCTAAAAAACGGTCCGTATTCAGTCTATGGCTACTCAATAGCAATCAGGTCAGATATTTGTAAATCTACTGAACAGAGGCAATGGGAGTTAGGAAACAAGATGGAGGAGCTACGGAAGCTTGGGGCAAAAGGTCCAATTAAAATTCTCTGCAATGCTACGCATAATGTGGGATAACCAAATGCATACCTACCGCTCAGTAGGAGATGTAGAGACATTAATTGAATAAAAAAGAAGCAAGAATTGACTAAGTGATAAGCAGCTGATTATAGACAGGCTGTGTCAGGAGGAGTCTGTGATAATGCAATTTGGAGAGTGTTAAACGCGGCAGTATGCTCTCTTTTTATATCTCATTGTCTATTGATTTTCCCCCCAATGGTTTTGCCAATTAGGCATTTTCATGCCTATAAAGAAAGAGAGGGTTCTCCAGGGCAGGATTGGTGGGGTGGGGTGGTGGAGGGGGTGAAAGGTGCACGGGTGGGGAGCAGTGGGATAAAAAAAAAAAAAAAAAAAAGTCCTCTATATCACTCAGTCAGGAATGTTTCTGTGAGTTAGCGACGAAGCAGGAGGTGGGAATTAGAGAGGAAGCATGATGGCCAACATAGATATTCTCACAAGGAATGTGAATGGTCTACGGTCAAGATCTAGGCAGAGGGCTGTGCTGAGGTATCTGCAAGAAAGCCAGGCGCTTATTATGGTGTTACAGGAGACACATCTGGTAGCAAGGGAGAGTAAGGAATTATTTCATAGGTATGGCTGGGTCCAAAAATTTTTTGTCTCCGACCAAGTACAATGTTGTAAAGGGGTCGCAATTTTAATAAGAAGGGGTAGAGGGATCGAGCTTAAGTTTTCAAGTACGGATAGCTCCGGTAGATGGGTTTTAGCCGGTATGAAATGGGCAGACTGTGAATTTATTTGTGTCGGCTTCTATGGCCCCAATGAGGACGACCCACAGCACATTGTAGAGCTGGAGCTAAGATTAGTTGACATTTCGGTCCCAGTGATCGTGGGGGGAGGGATTTTAATATTCTGTTGGATCCCGTACTGGATCAATCCACACGAAGGGATAGTGCTCCTGTGCCTAGAACGAGACATGCACTGAAAAACTTCATGCAGGATCTAGGGCTAGTGGACGTTTGGAGACATCTGAGAGGACAGTCGAGAGGCTATACCTATCATAGTAAAAAATATCGCCACTATTCTAGATTGGATTATTTTTTGGTTGAAAGGAGCTTAGCGGCCAATATTAAAAACATCATACAGCACCCAGCTCACATTTAGGATCACTCAGCTTTCACTATGACACTACAGGCTCTAGGAACAAAGCCCAATATTAGGTGGACACTAAAACGTGCTCTTCTCTTAGATGAGGAGGTGGTTCTTGCTTTAAAAAAGGCTAATGGACAGGAGATTGGTGGGTCGTGGGAAATCAAATCAAAATTACAGAATGAGACCCCCAAAAGAAAGGAAGATGCCGATTGGTATTGGACTCTGTTGGGTTCTGAAGATAAGAAGCTAAAAGCCCCGTATGAGATCTGGGAGGGAGTAATTCAGATGACGAAGCTGCAGAACACTTGGCAACTTTCTTTAAAACTACTTTACAAGGTGGTTAAACCCGCTAACCTGAAAAGGAACCATTTCTTCACAATCAACAGGTTGTACTGGACCCCTCAGAAACTTGCAAAGTTTGTATCAGTCCCAACTGCAAGATGACATAGATGCGGTATGCTAAGCACTGATGATTTACATATGTTTTTCGAATGTCCAAAACTACAGGATTATTGGCATACTATTGAGAAAGTAGTCAATGATGTTTTTCAGGTCAATATAACAATGAGTTCAACTTTGATATTGATGGGGTTGGAGGATCAGCCTATTCAGCCCCTTTCGGCGAATAGGAGGGATCTCAATTTTTAGGTCTCGCCTAGCGTTGCTGCGCACATGCGTAGCTCGCGCGGCGAGATTTATTGCTCATGAGTACTTTTAGAAAAGGGCTTTAAGCCCCGCCCCTCATTTCCATTGGCTGGCGTCACCGTTTATGCTAAACGGTGGCCTGCCATTGGAATTGAGCTATCTGGGTTGCCTCCCTTTGGCTTTTTGGTCCGGCCCGTCTGGACTGGATCGCCTGCTTCACGGCTGTCGTGAGGACTTTTCTTATCTGCTTGTTTATTTAACAAGCAGATAAGAAAAGACTTCACAACAGCTGTGAAGCAGGCACGGAGCTCAGAGGCGCATGGGGTCACGGGGAGGACAAGGGATTCCGGCAGACTCTGGGTGCTTGCACTTTCTATTTCAGTTTTTTTTTTTTACTTTAAAGATAAACGCGGTGCCTGCTTCAGAGTCACCGCGCTTTCTGTTTCGTTTACATTTATACAGACAGCTTCTTCCAGTTGTTTTCGGAGCTTAAGTATTGACAGAGTGCCAAGTTCTAGGAAACTATTGATGCGCGCAGCCAGCCGCAGCTCCAGACACCTCTCAGATACAGTCTTTAAATGTCACAGATGAATGAATTTTCATGAAATGGAGAGAACAAAAAATAACGTTTCCACAGCACCAAGCGGTAAAGCATGCAGGTCTCCTTTCCTTTCCTCTTCAGTCCAATGAAAAGCGGGGTTTTAAAGTATGGAGATCGCAGGGCCCAGCCTGCAGCACTACTGAGCCGTGTGGGAAACAAACCGTGATTCGGGTGGTGTTTCTTTCCAGCTTCAAAGGAGAACGTGTACCTGATACCGAGCGTCCATGAGCTCCCCATGGTGGCTAATTATTTAATTGGGCCTCTGGACACAAAACGGTTGCTGGGGGCAAAGGTATACCTCTTTTTTGGAGTTTTTATTTTGCCTTCCACCGAAACACAAAAAGTACTATTATGTTATTTTACAGTTTAATCCAAGGCGCAGGTTCTCATGACCTCTTCCGAATGTAGGTTCTCAGTCACAACTAGTTCTTCTTTAACGCTGGACCTCTAAAAATTGTGTTAAATCCTTTTATTTAGTAACTTTAGCACTAAAGTACAGTTTCTTCTTAACAGGAATTCTGCAACTCGCAGACAATTTCAAATCGTCAAGCACCACCATTTGTCTAATGTATTCATCTCTGCATGAACCGAGGGAGGTGGCAAAATGTGCGCCGAACACATTCTAAATCTCACCCCGTGTAAATTCACAGCTGAAGACTATTATCAAATGCTGCGAACCCTGGAGCTAGAAAACTGTCAATAGGTGCTTTTCAGGGAGTCCGCACCCCAGAGTCACGTCACTACAAGAGGCAACAACCCACCATCTCAGGCCGACACTTCACCTCCTGAGCACTCTATTCTCCAGTCAGCTCACCAAGCCCGGCATCTCTAGCCCAGTATGAAATATCTTGGCTCTAAAAGGCCCCATCACGTGTCTTCGTAGCCACAGTTAGAGAAAATCTTGAGTTTCCAGCATTGGATCGGTAGCGGGGCCTCCCTGGGCATGGCACAATGACGTTTCATGCAGTCACTTTGTGCTGTGCCTTACCTTATCATACGGAGCTCCTGTCCAATCCTCGGAGTCCTGGAACCTATAAAACATCTGGCAGTCTAGCTGGGGTACCAGGGACACTGAATGGCATGTTTGAAAGTGGTATGAATCCACATTTTCACTTCATTGACTTTACTTCACCCTGACGTCTCTTATGTAACCTCTCCATAAGGTCATTTTATTTAGTTCACGCTGTAACACGACTGCAGCATGAATAGGCTTTGTGTAGGGACCAGTAAGATCAACGAATTACACAACTCTTGCACCACCCAGAGTGTGGTGCATGCGTAAAGGACTCTTTTTAAATGTCTTACGCGGAGTGTCACAAAAAAATAAATGTACCCCGTGTAAAGGGCAACGTTAGCTACAAGTGACACAACTGAATGACCGCTGTTAGTACAAGGCCAAGAGGAACATATCTCCCGAGCTTTGATGCCCCTTGCATGTCATCTTTTCAAATCCTTGAGCTGGAGGTCACTTGCGCAACTGCAACAAAAACAGTCGCAGCTGCTCTGGGCAAATGCTGTCTACTCTGCACTGGTGCAAAAACCGGCTTCAAAGGCAATAAAACAAACACAAGTGGCATCTACATCATAAAACAACATAACCTTCGTACCGGACACTTGCAACCTTCAGGAGGTTTATGATAAAAATTCTATCAGGCACAGCGCACTCTCCCACAGTGTCCACGAGCAGAACAAGAAGGCATGCTGCAGCACAAACGGTAAATACGCTTCCTGTAACTTTCTTTAGTCTTTGACTGCATGTGTTAGTGTTTTCACTACCGGCGCGGCTGGACAGCTCGGCGGGCTTTTGTGACAAAAGTGAATACAAAGCGCATTTCATGTTTTATTATTTTTTGACTAATTTAGCACAGACACAGAACTGCTCCCTTCAACCTGCATGTATTCTCTGTGCTCTGTCTGTCATTGTTTGATTGTATACACACAATGGGCACTCCCCCCCCCCCCCCGCCCTCTCCACTATCCACTAATGCATTAGGTCTCGCATTTGCAAGATTTTGTGCTATTGGAATTGTAAATGACAATGCCTTTTATTTATATGTTTAAAAAACATACAATAATAAAAGGCATTGTCATTTACAATGCCAAAAGCACAAAATCTCGCAAATGCGAGACCTAATGCATTGCAAATGCTTGTTATATGATGCTTCTTGCCAGGAGAGAGATCTGCAAGAGATGGACAGATCCCATCCCCCTTCTAGGCTTTGATTGGCTCCAGGCGGTTAAAACGACCTGTAAAATGGACACTGGAGTCGAGGGTGGCCTTCGTAGTATGATTTGGGACGATTATCTGAGTAGGTACGGAACAGTAAGAACTTAATGGAGACGTCCTATGATTATACCTGCGTAAAACCAGTAACCAGGTATGGACTGGATCGCAGGGCTAGATGTTTAATTGCAAGTAGCCTGAGGTGGAACAGGTCGGGTCCCAGGTTTGGCTTTGCAAACACTGGTGATACGAGGACAAAAAATTTAAAAAAATTAAAAAAGGTATGACCAGTGCATTGAGAAGGTGCGAGTTATAAATAATGTAGTATGACGAGTGAAGTGAGAACACGGTACGGCAGAGCGCCCGATGTTGTTTTTCTTTAATATGATTATAAAATTGGTTACTTGGTTAGTGCACGCTAAGCGAAGCGCCTGATGTTTATTTTCCCGACTACTTCCTGAAGAATCCGAGAGATAAGAATGGGTTCATTAACAACACACAGCTACTGGTTACTGCTTTATGGTATGTATCATATGATTTGAAAATTATACATAAAAATAATACCATGCATTGGTTCTGTAATTTTGTTTTTATCTTTTTTACAGATCTTTCTTTCACTACACTTAGAATTACTTGTTCTGACTGGCTGAATGTGGGCCTTTGAGATAGTATTCTTGTTAATTGCAGTGCACACGGGTGCTGCAATTAACATGAATACTATTTCAAAGGCCCACATTCAGCCCCGCAGCTGCCCACTATTAGCAAAAGGAATGTAGCACAAGTAAAGCAGGACGTGTCCTTCATAGCTGCAAAGGTTTCAGATTGCCATGTGGGACATTTTCATATTTGCAGTGTAATTATGAGTGACATTTTAAGGATCATGAGTACATAGCTGCCAAGGTTTCAGATTGCTGTGTGTGACATTTTCATATGTTTCAGTGTAATATGAGTGACATTTTCTCACAAGCAAAATCAACACACTAAAATTCACGGTTTAACAACCGCCACAGCAAACAGAATCTGGCATTAATTGGAGTGCAAGAGAGGCTGAGGGGCACACATAGCCAGGCAGCATGGGAGTGAGCTAGGGCGCTGTATTATTGCAAGTACGTTGCACGGTTTATGAAAACTATCGACCACTAGAAACTGTGAGGCGTCACTGCAGAACTACAACTAACAGGGCAGGTTTTTACAAGGTATTATTAATACAACCACATGAGCTATTAAAACACTCCAGAACATGTGATTGATTAGCTGTATCTGATAAGCAAGCCATTAAAATGGACGAATTAGGTTTTTTCATAGGTACCAGGTAGAAAGGTGCCATGGCTAAATGCCATGCTAGTATTAAGCCATTAATTTTGATAACGGGACAGTACTTACACTTAGCATCTCTGCTGACAAGAGACTGAGGAAGTAATAATGATTCGGTGAATGGATTATGACCCCTGTAATTAGCTTAAAGGATGCTACTGTCTAAATAATTAAATGTTAAAAGACCACGAGACAAAAACATGTAGTCTATAATCAAAGCCTAACCTCATCCAATAAAAGTAGGTGGCAGGTTTGCTGAAGTGGATTCTTTTTCATGACATTTACAAAATCACTAAATCATAGGTCTTGTTTAAGTTCCCCTTCATTTCCCCTTAGAGTCAGAAGACATATTAGGTGCAGGGCGACATTACTGATGCATTCGCGTGCACAAGGCATAAGTAGAAACACTCATTTTGGCATTAAAATGCCCACACATGGGGAGGCATGGCCGGCAAGATGTTGACAAGAAGTGCTTCAACCTGCACACAAAACTGAAATTTTTAGGTCCAACGCTGAATCCTGCAGTCCCCGCCACCTGGGTTAGGACAGAGAGCCGAAAGAGGGGGCTAACTGCAGAAACAAAGTTGTGTGAGGCCTGCAGCAAGGCACTGGTGCGGAGGCCCCTGAGGAGAAGACTCCTAAGTGGAGGCTGGGTGAAGGAGGGCTGACCCAGTGGAGGGCGGTGTCTTTTTGCGGGGGGTGCCCTGGGGGGCTGAAGAGCCCCTGGCGAGAACCGGCTGCGCTGTGGTCAAGACAGGCGATCGGTCATAACACAGGGGCCTGCCTGGATCACCCCGAGGGGTTCTGGTAATTGCCAGCCGGGGGACGTGTTTGCTATGAGGCGGCATTGGAGGCAGCCAAAAACAGCCAGACTGCAGCATAAGAGGAGAGGTTGCCTGGAGGGGTTCTGTTGGCGCCACTGGTGGAGAAAGTGGGCTGTGGGGAGCAAGATTTGAGATATAGAAAGACAATACAATACTCACCAGTGCAGAAATAATGTTAAATACTGTTAAATGTCTCCTCTTCAGGTTTAGGAATGTTACTGCTAAAGGTTAAAGGGAGCACCCTTTGCATGTTAAATTCTTTGTTCGCTCTCCGCGGGAGGGGGCACAGAGTCAGTGACTGGCGGCCCTGTCCTCTGGCTCCGCAGGCGTACAACTGGGGCACTGATCGCCCCACTAAAGAGCTAGCTGGATCATTAAAACTCATACACTCGTGATTAGATATAGATTAGGCTGAAGTCGGGAATGTTTTCAACTCCAAGGCATGTTTTCTCTCTAAATACCATGTGCTTAAGTATGCATATTTATTAAAAGCATGCATCTTAAAAGCGCGCACACTTACCAACAAGCACCGACGTGCTTATTTTACCACAGCTTTGCCCTCTTTCAAATCATAGAAACCAGAGTCCTCCTGGCCACAACGAATGACTCCCTCGGCAAACGTGCCACCCGGGCTGCATTCAGACTCAGCTGCTGCACAGTGCGTGCTCTGGACTCCAGCGGCCGTCGCGGGTCCGTGGTGTTAGGTCCCGGCGGTGGCAGGGATCATTCATGATTATGTTTAAATTACTGCGCTGCGGTGTAAGCACTGCCCTGGCATTGCCACAGCCTCCCACAAACTTGATGTGACGTCCTGCGTAATGCTGCGTGCAGCCATGAGGATTACTTCCTATTTTAATTAATACATTGTAGCCAGCAGCCCGCAAAGCCTACCAGGAGCAGCGCTCTCGCACATGCGTGCTGCCACTCCAGTTTCAGTATAGCGGCGCTATGGTTTGACAGCCGAGGCAGGCGCTATGCCTATTGTGCGTGAATTTGCATTTCAGTGCCGACCACCACACTGAAATGTGTTAGTCTAACGCCTTATGCGTGGTACTTGGCAGGGCTGTGAGTAACATTTTCTAGCCAGCAAAATCAAGCCATAAAGAGGAGGGAAACGTATATAGAAATTACATGCATAGCTGTCAAGGTTTCACATTGCTCTGTGTGACCTTGTCATAATTTCAGTGTAATTATTAGTGACATTTCAACAACTATGAGTGACGCTTTCTTTCCAGCAAAAGATAGCTGGCACGTTTTATTTTCCTTATGTGTGACATTTTCCTTGTGTTTGTGTGACATTTCTATTCTTATGTCTGATGCATCTCAATATTTTGCTTCCCAACAACATTTTAATCCATAACCAATATAAGTGAACTAATTTACATAGTCTTTAATCCCTATTAGCGCTGCACCTTAAAACTGTAGAACTTGTGATTTCACATCTGATTTTAGTGTGCGTTGCCTTTGTATACTTTACAAAGCTTGTATTGCATTTCATGATGTTTCCTTTTTACATATAAAATTGTTCTGAAATTAAAAAAGGCATCTACATAACACTTCAAGCATACCGAACAGTGACCAATTCCTTTACAATACAAGGTGTTTCAGGATTTTCTTTGAAAAAGACGTCTTCACATCTATCTTCAATAACCACTGTTCAACTACTAACACTTGAACATGAGTGAACACTGGTACTAGGCAGCAATTAAAAGGTGTGAACCTTTTATCGCTCACAAATGTACAGATTCAAGAAGAATCGAAATTAAGCAAAACAAACTAATATGAACAGAGAACTACAATAAATCAGAATAGACTCTTTCCTTTCTGAAATCCGCCAATCTTTCAACCTTTTCCATTTTAATGGGATCAAGCACAACAAATACACTTTCCTGATAGTGACTCGGGACAGAATTGTGTCAAAGGTAATTGACTGTATTATTGCTTGAAAGGGTGTTCTAACTTTAACCAAACACTGTCAGGCACCTCATTGACAAGCTGGGTGATGCTGGGTCAGTCTCCTTGTAATTACTACACACTCCTTTGGCATTGCAAGCCAATGCGCAGGGCAGTATGTGAACACGGTTTTATGCAACTCCGTGTTTAAACTCAGTAGTTTCCAGAGCCGGAAAATAAGAAAAGGCGCCGGGGTCATTGTGAGGCTAGACCCAGTGCTTGCACATTGTGTATTTAAAGGCTTCTCCAAGCCGCCCACAGACAGATTCATCTAGTGCCATATCCATGTGTATTGTATATATGTGATCTTGTATAGGCTCTCAACATTTCCCCACCCAATGAACAGTGCTCGAGTTGAGGATCTTTAGTAAAATCTTATTAAGGTACCATCGTTGGAGTCCTATACTTTTCTAAACCCGAAGTGTACTTGCCTGTGTAACCAATTCATGTCATGGCGTGTGTATCTAAATTGAAATCCTGCCTTTAGACCCTTCATGTGGCGCTCCAGATGTGGAAATGCACCGTCCTTTCACTTTTTTAAGCAAAAATTGAAGTGATATTTGGCGCTGCACCCACACGCGCGGTCTGGTTCCCGGCGAACATAGCCTGGGCTGCAGTGCACAGAGACCTTACACTGCCGCACACAGAGGAAAAAATTTAGAGGGAACATTGGATGTGATTGTGGGACTTTAAACATTGCTATATGTTTAATTGATTGCAGTTATAACAATCATTGCCAGATCAGGGGGCGTGGCTTGACAGCATGGCCGGCTAGACGTGTTTCTGCGCCGCTCCTGCCCCAAAACCGCAAATCCTTCATAATCCTGGCACTAAAGTGACTCGCTTCGTGCACAACGATAAAGGAACCCTCCCCTGACCCCAAGGAGCCCAGCGACCGGCGGGTAACGGGCCCGCGATCGCGCAGCGCGGAAGGTGACGGCGACCGCTCTTGAAGAACCCCGGTCGTCACAATGGCGGCCATCGAGCAATTCTCGGAGGGGAGCGCGGTCGGACAGTGGTGAGGCCCCCGGGCCGCGGTGAATCCGACCGCAAGCTCTCGCTAACTTCCACGGCCCCAGGAGGGGAGAAAAACAGCAGAAGAGACGCACCGCGGTGGACGGCCGGCTGGCTGGGCTCTGACGACCGGGAGCAGAATCTGCGCGAGCCCGCGGCGGTGAGGCCTGCAGGGTTCCCGACCGGAGAGGCCGGGTCGCGGAGAGGGAACCACCTGGAGACCGACGCAGCCCGGTGAGTGGCCGGAGGCCTGAATTGGCCGCTGAGAGGTGGGGGTACACAGACCCAGAAGGCCACATCGACCCCCGGAACGGCGGTGGGCCCCAAACTGAGGTCACGGTGGGGCCCCGGTGAATCCTGAATGAGACGCGGGGGCAGTCTGGCCGACACAGAGACAGCAACAACTGCCCAATAGCTGAGTGACTCTCCATAGGATAACGAAGCCGGTGGCCGGGAGACTAAGCCTCAGTGTGATCGGGGGGCAGGACTGCACCGGGCCACGACGACAGCTTAGAGGCGGAGTCGGGGGCTGCAGTGCTATAGCGCCGATAAAAAGCACCCCCCCAGTGGCCAGCGAGCCACGGCACGGAAGTGGGCCTGGGGAGTGAGTGTCGGACTGGGGGCAAGTAGCGCCAGAGAACGACCCCGACCAACAGCTGGGGAGGCCTACCTGCTATAGCTGACGCAAAGGCCTGAGATACTCATTGGACCCGGACGGAGGGGGCCTCCAGTCAACACATTAAGACGGCCGGACTGACTATGGGGAAGGACCGACCCCTCAGAGGTGCACAGACCAATAAAATTATGCAATATACGGTCCCGGGGCCGACGGCGGTGGACCGCCTTGAAGCTGATACGGAGCGGGGGGCCAACCCCGACACGGCAGCTCGTGACAAGGCCGACATCTTGGCAGCGATTCGCGATTCCAGGGTGGTGCTAGAAGCAAAAATGGATGGTATGGCCATGGACATCAACCATCTGCGCCTGGATCTCCGGAAGCTAGCGGATAGGGTGACCACCACGGAGGGGGACCTGCATACTGTACAGACGGAGGTCAGACAACTACGGGAGACGGTGGCGGCGCTCCAGGGCCATACGGCCCGGCTGGAAGAAAGGGCGGAAGATGCGGAAGGGCGGTCCCGGAGGAATAATCTTCGCTTTTTAGGGTTTCCGGAAAAGGCGGAGGGGCCGGCGGCGGACCTATTTCTGGAAGAGTGGATTGGCACATCGTTCCCGAGCCTTAGGCTCTCCAACCTGTTTGCAGTGGAACGGGCGCATCGATCTCTTGGGCCGCCGCCGAGACCGGGAGCCCCGCCCAGAGCCTTGATTGCCCGACTGTTCAATTTTAGGGACCGAGACATGATCCTGCAACATATCCGTACCAATGGCCCACCTCAATTTGAGAACCAAGACATCCATATCTATCCAGACTATACAAAAAAGGTGCAGGAATTACGGAATGACTTTTTGAGTGTTAAACGGCGGATGCGGAGCCACGACATCAAGTACAGTCTGCTGTTTCCGGCCCGGCTCCGAGTACAACACGCCGACAAGGTCTATTTTTTTGGCACCCCAGAAGAGGCAGTTGAATGGATGGACGCGTTGGGCCTGGCCGGCAAAGACCAAAATCAGGGCTGGCGAGAACAGAGACGCTGGAGTAATCGACAGCGGACCCAGCAGCGGCGAGAAGGGAGACAGCACCAACGAGACCGAGATCTGGCGGATGGAGGACGTATCGTGGTGGGACCAGATGGCACTCTCCTGGCAGACCGGGAGGCGATCCCAACGCAGAACCAGTATTCTCCGCTCTGTTTGGTGCAGGAAACACAATCGGAGGCGGGCAGCGCCGCCGGCCCAGTTGTAGAGGGCTCCGGTAATGAGTGAGTGATGGACCTCACACTAAGACCGGGAGGGCCTGGGACACAGTCACTGTGAGTATCTGTTCTGGCCCGTCGGGCGCCTGACTTTTTTAAGAGCCTCGTGTGCGAGGACACGGCGCCCAGTGACATTGGGGAGGGGTGAGGGTTTTTGATATAATTGGTGAAAAGCAGAGGAGGGTACACTATTTTGCCTAACTGTTGTTTAGACTTGCCGGCGGTAGAGTGCCGAGGTGGCCTGGCTAGACCTTTGGTCGGGCGGGGCTGCACGGTACCAGTCAGTCGGCTGATTTACAGAGTTTAGGAAGGGGGGGATAGTTAAGTAGGGAGAGCACGCCCATTTGTAATTGTTATTTTACGTTGAAGGGGGTGCTCTAAAGGGTGGGTGTAGCTTTGGGGCGGGGTTCAGAGTCCTCGGACCCGGATCGGGTTGCGGGTATGAAGGGCTACCGCCTGTGGGTGGAGGGAGTTGGGGTTTCGTGTTATGGGGTTGGTCGGGGTGCTGCCGGGTCTGTTCGAGGTCGAAATACAAGGGATCGCAGTTGTTTACCCTTAGAGGGGCCACGCTATATTTCTCCTGGGGGGTCTCACATAATAGTCAGAGGGCAGAGCCGCCAACACCAATCCACTTACGATAGGTGATTCACAGACATACAAATTGATCACATGGAATGTTCGTGGGCTCAACAATGTGATCAAACGAATCCGGGTAGCATCCTACCTCAGACGGTATGGAGTAAGTATAGCCTTGCTCCAGGAGACGCACCTGTGGGGAGATTGTCTTAAATATGTTCAACGCCGATGGAGGGGTCAGTTTTTTGCAACATCCTACTCGGGGTTTGCTAGGGGAGCATTGATCTGGGTGGCACCGGGGTCCCCTTTAAGGCTTTACGCACTATACGAGATCCTGACGGGAGATTTGTACTGGTGGAGGGGACATTGGATGGCCGCAGCGTATGCTTGCTAAACGTGTATGCCCCGAATACTGACGACGGGGGTTTTTTGAGCCGAGTGTTGGGGCGACTTGATCTTGACCCGGACACAGAACTGATTGTGGCGGGTGATTTTAACTGTGCCTTTGATGGGGAGCTCGACAGACAACCCCCAAAACTGGATGTCAAACCTAGAGTTAGGGAAGCGATGGGCCAAATGATTCACAATCATGGCCTGTTAGATATATGGCGACACCATAATCCTGGTCGCCGAGTATACTCGTGCTACACACCTGCTGCCCATACCCATAGTAGGCTTGATTACTTTTTCATTCAAAAGGCTGCGGTGCATCGGATAACGGAGACGCTCTATTTGGCCCGCTATCTGTCTGACCACTCCCCGTTATTAATTACCTACTCGATGGAAAGACCGAGATCTAAAGTACCGCTTTGGCGGCTCAATACTGAAGCTTTCGGGGATCCGATCTATAAAGACGCTATAGCAAAAGGGTTGGATGATTACTTGGAACTCAACTGGGGTTCAGCAGGCACCAGGGCAACCGAATGGGACGCAATGAAGGTGGTACTACGAGGGATCTGCATGTCCACAGAGGTGGGGGTTAAAAGAACGCTGGAGCGCAATTTGCGTCGGCAGGAGGAGCGCTTAGCGACACTGGAGAAAGAAATGCCCACCAACGGTGGGAGGTCGAATGAATGGGCCACCGTGCGGCGACAGATAGGGGACATATGGGACTCGCTCGGCAGATTTAATAGAACGGAAAGTAGACGTCGCTGGTATACAGAAGGAGATAAGGCGGGGCGGCTGTTGGCGCGCCTGATCAGGACGGAGACTCAGCCCCATCCGATTCTGGCCCTCCAAAATGACTCGGGACAGGTGGTATATACTCAACATGCGATTAACGACGTATTCCTAACCCATCTACGAAAATTATACGCTAAGCCCCAATCCCCAGAGACCCTCGTGGGAATAGAGACCTATCTTGCGGAGGTGGATCTACCTCGCATAGACATAGACAACCAGGAAGCCCTAGGAGGCCCCTTCAGTGGGGAGGAAATTCGGGCGGCGATCGCCCTCCTGAAGACTGCGAAGTCTCCTGGGTTGGACGGTATAACTGCCGAACTCTATAAAGAGAGAGGTGGAGTCCTGGTCCCCAGGCTATTGGATGTTCTGGGCGAGGCCGAGGAACGCGGTAGGCTCCCGGATTCCATGCGGGAGGCGCTAATTGTGATGATCCCCAAACCAGGGAAGGATCCCCTCCTCCCCGGCTCATATCGGCCCATATCAATGTTAAACGTCGACCTTAAAATTATCAGTCAGGTGTTGGCGTGTCGGCTCCTTCCCCATCTCCAGCGGCTGGTCCATGAGGACCAATCCGGATTTATACCGGGCCGGAATACGCTACGTAACATCCGCCGCCTCGCGCATATCATGCACTCATTACAGGGACGGGCCCAACAGAGCGCCTTGGTGTTCCTGGATGTCGAGCAAGCGTTCGACTCGGTTGGCTGGGAATATCTATGGCGGGTACTTTTAAAAATGGGTCTGGGGGAGGGGTTTGTAAAGTGGATTAAACTACTCTACACTTATCCAACGTCAAGAGTTCGCACGGGGCGATACGTGTCGGAGGCGATCTCTATAGGAAGGGGAACGCGGCAGGGTTGTCCGCTCTCCCCCTTGCTGTTCGCCCTGGCAATGGAGCCATTGGCTTGCCACCTGCGTGAGGTTCTCAGGGGACGGGGCATACAGATAGGCGATTCGGAACATGTCGTTTCCTTATATGCCGACGATGCACTAATATACCTGAGACAGCCGACCCGGTCATTGCCGATACTGATGCCTGCGCTGACACAGTTCGCTGCTGCCTCTGGTCTTTCCATCAATAAGTCCAAGTCGCAGCTGTATGCGATTGGCCCGGAGTGCAACTGGGAGGGGTCGCAACACCCAGTACTGGAGCTTCCGTGGGCAGGAGACGTTATCCGCTATCTGGGGATATGGATTGGTAGGAACGAGGGGGTCTTTTACCAGCACAATATGGGATGGATAATTAGAGGCCTGCAGGGCAGTATTGCCTTTTGGAACACGCTTAAACTCTCCCTAATGGGGAAGATTGCCTTAATTAAGATGGTGGTCTTACCTCGCTGCCTCTATACCATGCAGAGCTCCTTCTTCGAACTTCCACACCGGGTATTTAAGGAGATAGAGGCCCTGCTGGTTCTGCTGTTGTGGAATGGGAAGAGATGTAGAGTAAGTCTAGAGATCATGAAACGTGGATGGGGCAAAGGGGGTTTGGAGATCCCTGATCTCGAACTATATTATTTTGCATCCCAACTGCAACATGCCATAGCCTGGTTGGATACGGATCCCTCATGGGAGAGGTCCCTGCTGGCAGGTACATACGGGGACCGACAGCTGGGAGCGCTTCTGTGGCGGGCTAAGGGTCACAGGGAACAGGGTCCTTCATTGGTGCGGCTTGGGGCAGCAATATGGAATAGGGTGATGCGCAGAGTGATCCGGGACAGACCGTTTGCCCCGGAGGTGGACTTTTGGCAGATGCCGCCCTTTGCGCAAATAGATCAGGTAATGTCCACGGAGGCCTGGAAGGCTGGGGGATGCCTAATGCTGTCCGACCTTTACCCGGACAACAAATTTATCACCTACCGGGAGGCGGTGACCACCTTTGGGCTGGGAGCAGGGCAGTTTCTGCAATACGCTAAAATAGCGGCAACGGCGCGACAATTGTGGCCCACGTTCCCTGGGGCTCCGGGGCGGTCCCAAACCCTGGTCACTATGATCACCATGGCTGGGGGAGAAGACTTGTCACCCACCTCTACAGGGCGCTCAGAGATGATAGGCAGACTAGCCCCCTCAAACTAGAAGACAAATGGCAGCAGGTGTGTCCGCAGGAGATCACAGCACCGGAATGGGGAAAAATACACGAAAATGTCCGGAAGGTATCGGTAAGCAACCGCTTCAAACAAATTCAGTATAACATAATACATATGACATACCTCTCACCTCGAAGGCTGCAAGCCATTGATAATTCCAGAGATTCCCGCTGCCCTCGATGTCGCTCTGATCAGGCAGACTTTCTACACATGGTATGGATCTGCCCAACGATCCAGATATACTGGGTGGCAGTCCTTGCGGTTCTGAATCAGATAACAGGGTGGACAATAGACCTGGACCCACGGGCTTGCCTCTTGGGCTTGATACCTCGGGATCCTAAACGGAAGACAAGTAGGCGGTTCCTGGTCTTGGGCCTGGTTGTAGCCCAACGGCGTATAGCGATACACTGGCTAACCCAACAGGGGCCGCTATTAGCGAAATGGAGGACAGATCTCAGGGAGTGGGCAGCAGCAGAGGAGGGGCACATACGGAGCACCAGGAGAGATGATAATTTACCCGAGGTGTTATTGGCATGGGGAGTGATGATGCAAGAGATAGAAGGACAAAACACACAACTCACACCAGAAGGTTCGGGCGGGGCGTCTTCCACGGAGGGGTGGCCACAGGACGACAAGAGGAAACACAAGGTGTCCCTACATGATCACTATGATGTATATATCAGCAGCTACCTAGACCCGGCAGAGGGGGGGAGGGCACCGGGGTGGGGGGATGGGGTGGAGGAGGGGAGGAGTTTATTACAGTTCAAGTTATGTTTACCTATGTAAAGAATATAAAACAAAGGAAACTGGAAAAAAAAAAAAAAATGTATGTGGTATTTAAATAGCGCAATCCTAGCCAAAGGCAGTTGTGCATTTTGTATGTTTTAAGAATGTGTCCCTTTATGTTCTCTATAACAATTCTGCTATGATTGTGTTAGAATGCAAATTTCGCTCTTTCATTTTTCTGGGTGCAACTACATGTGAAAAAAAAAAAAAAAACAATCATTGCCAGATATTACAAACCTACTTCATTATCCATGAAATCTTCTGGCCTCTGGACTGATTGTTTCTCTGCTTTTCCCTGCCGAGAGGATATAAACGTAGATGGCGTCCATCCTAGAACAAGAAATGTGATAGGTTGGTGAGAGAAAGTGGCAGATAACTCAAAGAACTACAGATGTGTTGGTCACAATAAAGATTAAAAAATGTGACACATATTGACACACCATAAAATGCTATTTAAAATGTTATTTCCGATCGCAAATTTATTTCACTTTTCACAAACTTTAAAAGCATAGATCATCCATCTAAACATGCAAAAAATTCTAAAAACAGTAAATACATTTAAAATACTTTCACTTGATAGTTTAGTTTTTTTTAAATGACACATTTTATCACGCTAGAACTTGCACACCATTAGCCTCTCGTCCTCATGATTAGGAGAACATACATCTAAAATAGATTGTTACTGATTATCACAGCACATCCTTCAGTACCAAAGCACCCACAAGCAGACATACCTATGAGGACATGTTTTCAAAAACAGCCTCAGTGCTCCAGAAAATATCCTACTGTACCTTCTTTAGACCCAACAGTGTTATAGTAGCCTGCACTGAAGCCTCCTGTGAATGCACCATGAAATCGCATATATCTCCCCTTTTCATCCTTGACAGTCTGCTCTTGAACAGGAATTGGCTTCTTAGCGGGTTCATCTATAAATGGAAGAAATACGGTTAGGGTTAGGCTTGTTACGAACTGACAGATACAACAATATGTTGCCTATAACCAGGGCCACTGGAATTATGCACTTTTGTGGCTGCTGGCTTTTCTGCATAATTATGAATTTGCCGCATCTGACACATGTTCCATCATCTGCTGTATAATCTGAAGATTTTAGCAACAAAAATAAATTATGTTTCTATCTCAAACAGATAGAAAGTTACTCAGAGCAGCACCTGTTGCTGCGCAGTGGAAGGCCCTTCAAAAAAATTGAATGTTTTGCTTATTTCTGTATTAGGGTGTGAAAGTGTACTAAAGGAGTAAAAACTTTGCCTAATAAGTGCAAATGCATTAAAATACCAAAATAATGAGATAATACTAACACAAAAAGTGCCACATTACGCCGTATCATTTGACTTTTCTTGCAGTATAATTTAGTCAACCCGGCTGCATAACTTGGTCCTCTCCCACCCCAGCATAATTCCAGTGGCCCTGTCTATAACCTGTAGCATACATAATGGAATCCCAATGCAAGAGTATCTAGGGTGCATCTTTATTTGCAAGCACTGACCAGAACATATTTTGCCAAACTCTCTTGATAGGAATACGGTGGGAAAACGTAAAGCTATATGCAGTCAGTGCTCAACATTACAACGCCTACATGCTACCCTTAAATGCCTATGTCACTCATGTGCAGACATGTCTCGCTTCCAGGTATTGCTGCTTCTAAAAGTAGACATGGCTTACTTCTAGCCAACACTACTCCTCAGACAGTCCAACTCTGGACACCACAACGACTAAAGAAACATGCCAACTATGGCCCATCAAACACCATAACACTCCAAATAATATCTGCTGCCTTGCAGTAATCACTACCTCTAATGTAATGTGTGACCCTTTCCCATACAGCATAACCACTAAGCAAATATGCCACCCAGTTCTAGACAGTATCTCCTCAAAATTAACATCCGAGTCACTTCTAGA
Source organism: Calotriton arnoldi (assembly GCA_963921515.1). Taxonomy (NCBI): domain Eukaryota; kingdom Metazoa; phylum Chordata; class Amphibia; order Caudata; family Salamandridae; genus Calotriton; species Calotriton arnoldi. The sequence goes on along the minus strand of CAWUFW010007262.1, from coordinate 206,285 downwards.
GCTTACTACTCTGATAGGAATGTATGGTCCACTACTAGACATAACTACTCCTAAACGAAAGTAAGATCTAATTCAAGAAATTAATACTCTAAAATGAAGGTGTGACCCACTTCTGGACATTACCCACTGCTTCTAAAGGAATGTAAGCCCTTTCCTGACAACACTGCTAGACGAATGTGTGACCATTTCAAAGATACAGCTTCTTCTAAATGAATGAGTAGAGTGCTTCTAGATTGCACAAGTACTACATGCGTTTGTAGCCTGCTTGTAGACATATTTCTTCCAAATGAGAACTTGGCAGGTTTACTTTGTCACTTTTGTAAAATGAATATAACATACTTTGATATCACTCTTCCAACAAGAACCCATGGCTCGTTTCCAGGCATCAATGGCACTATATGACTATTAACGAATTATTTTACATGTTTAACCTACTGACTGGTATCCAGCATCCCCATACACTTAATAGAACTAATAATTAGAACTTGGGTTAGCTAAGAAAATAAAACAAAATGGGACATCAAAGGAACCTTTCTAGAAAGAACATTAATAGCTATCAAACTGTTTTAACATCAATATTAACGATTCTTGATAAGGGCATCAATCGCACACCTTTATAAATCAAACAAAAAAAGTGAATAAATAGTGCGTTCTAGACATGACTACAATAAGTAAAATGGATAACAGTATAACATTAACAGAGGAGGAACTCACAAAGCCGGATTTTGCCCTGACTTTTTGACATAAGCAAATATGTCTGCCACAGCAAAAAAGGATTTTCAACAACATCATTTAAATGGTAACTTTTTAAGGAATAGCCTATTTGGGCCTTGTCAATAGGGTGTAGCTTGTAACACAGTAAATGCAGGACCCATGTCTGGGCATACCTGTAGCACTTAGGCTGTCACAATGAAAAAACCAAAAAAGTGATGGCTGGCATGCTTGAATTAATCTCAACCACTTGCAGTTACCTGGATTGCATCCCATTCCATCGTTTTCCTCAGTGTGACAGGGTATGCATATGTTTACTGTGCCACTGGAACCAAGCTGCACCCTACTGATGAGGCTCAAGTACTATGAAACGAATACATACCTTTGCATCGCATGCCTTTACAACGCGGTCGTTACAACGACCGTGTTGTTAGAACGCGAACTATTACATCGTTTCAACGACTTGCTGTAGGGGGCACGCTGGACTTATGAATAGTATAATTTACTATTCCTACTCCAGTTTGTGCAACAGCAGGGAAGGTGTTGGATTGTAAATCCAACACCAGTGCGCCCCCTACAGCAAGTCGTTGAAACGACTTGCGATGTAATGGCTCGCGTTGTAACAACGCGGTCGTTGTAACGACCGCGTTGTAAAAGCATGCGATGTAACGCATGGGATGTTATGGCTGTTTCCCCTATGAAACCAGTCTGGGGCTGCTTGTTCAGAAGGGATCTGGCTTGACAGTTCCATCTGGACTGTTCTTACATGAGCAGGATCAAGGATGATCTCTGTCAGACTATGAACATCGATTAACCTATTGAGCCAACCTTACAACCCTTCGAGTCCACTTCTTTGTCCTGGGTACAAGAGGGAGAGCGGGTCCAGTATTCTAGGCTAATCTCAGGTCACAGACAGCAGGTTTTGTCCTCTTCAGGTCTTCCACAGGTCCAGAGGGTACTGGGGATACCACATGTACGCCTGACACCACCCAGTGGGTGAGGACAACTCCTGGCCACTCATGGGGTAAAAGTTCCTAGAGGTAACCCTACCCACTTTTTCAGCGTTTCGTGTGCCCTGCTGCAAACAATCCCATGGTGCCCCTCTTTACCAAAACCTATATGACAGAACCATTCTTTCCCTATGCAGAGCTCCAATGCCATCCCAGAGGTGTGGCCATGGACATGGAAATCCTCTTCTCTGTGATCACTCCAAACCACTTCTGATAGCAACTCTCCTCTCTCTAGGGTTGAAGCCTGCCTGGCTGGGGGGAACAAAGGAAGGGGGCAGGCGTGGAGTCAGCTATGCTTATGACAGAGGAGGCCGATTCGAAATTAATCAACTTCCTGAGCACAGCCTATAGGCCATCCTGTCAAAAGGACACAATACCTCCCCACACCCAAGGTGTTTTGTTCCTGCTCTTGGGGCAATCACACCTCGTAAAGTGAGCTATTTTGCTTCCAGGTGACAGTTGGAGCTCATGCAAATGTGCTTACAGAGGGTTTAGGCAGGGAGAAGGTAATATTCTAAAAGTACCTTTTCCCCAAAAATTATTACAGCCTCAACTGGGCTTGTAATAAACATTTAAAAACTCCAAGAATGAATTCTGTGGCTGTTTCCTAGCTAGAGCTAACATTTTTAAATTTAATTTTGTTTCCCAATGCTCTCCTGTGGAACAGCCAACCCTGCTACAGTGAAAATAGCTTTTGGTGCCTTCTCATTGTAAGGAGATTATTAATATTGACCTTTTACATGTCTTACTTTCAAATACCATGCTTCATGAATAGCACGGCCTACTACAGAGGTACTGCTTTTTGGGAATGAGACCTCCTTCTGGAATGCATCTTGGTGGCCCCAGGAGTTGGGTGAACTACCTAAGCCAGTTATGAAGGCTAAGAATCTGGGAGTCATCTTTGACACCAAGTTATGCTTCAATGCTTAGATAAATGCTGTGACCTCTGGGGGCTACTATATGCTTCGGTTTCTAAAAAAAAAATCCTCCCCTTTATTCCAACTGATCTCCAGAAGACCGTTCTGGTGGCCCTTATTGGGTCGAAACTAGATTACTGCAATGCACTCTATCTTGGCACCTCGAAATATTTGATAAAAAAAACTGCAGTCGCTTCAAAACGCAATGGCCAGAACCCTCCTGAATATCCCCAAGTTTAAACCAGTGTTGCATCTATTACATGGCCTCACTGGCTTCCAGTAGAGAGCAGAATCTCTTTTAAAACGCTGTGCTTAATGCACAAGGCACTTCACGGTACTGGCCCTCTCTATTTCCAGGAACTACTGACTTGGTACGTGCCCGGCAGAACGCTCAGATCTAGCACGAAGCACAAGGTCTTGATTCCCAGAATTAATCGAGCAAAATGGGGCGGCAGAACCCTGGCTGTCCAGGGGGGAAAGTTATGGAATTCTCTCCCTCTGGCCCTCCGTTCCCAACATAGTCTGCAGCTGTTTAGGAAAGAGCTTAAGACCTGGCTATTTCCGCCGGTATAGGACATGGCTTCAGACTTTAGTTTTGACTTGTGGTCCTTTCCGTCCATGATCCGCCTAGCGCCAAGACACCTTCGGGTATTGCGCGCTTTATAAAATTATTTCATTCATTCATTTATTCATACTTAGGGGTGACTTATTAATATTTAAAAGGAAGCTTTAGGATTGTCAAAACTGGTTATTTTGACAGATCCAAACTGCAGTTTAAAAATGCATAGTTGTCACCATTTGCTCCCTGCACTCTTGTGCCCACCACCAGGACACCAGGGAGACGAATTGTGAGACTTTCCAGTGTTCTAGTGAGCTTTTAGGGCCTCCCCTTCATGTATATAGACTTCCTGTCATTTGGACGCTACTTGGAAATTGTCATCCACTCCCAGCCCATGCCAGGTTTTGTGGAAGACAGCCTGCTCATGCTTGAAGCCAGCCAACTCATGCTCGAAACTCCATTACCTAGAATTCCCTGCTCACTGCTTTGTCTCCACCCCTGCCGGCCAAGGATGGGTGGATGAATTCATCTCACCTTTGGCTAGCTGCTTCTAGCCTGCTAACACCTGTTGCATGTGATTAATGTGAGCTCTTTTAAGCCCCAGCTCCTTTCAGCCCACTGTTGGTCATTGTAGCTGTGTTCCAGTGAGTCCGATCCTTGTTTTCTGAGCTTTTGATATCCTTGTGTCCTGAGCTATAGTTATTCCTTGTTCCGGAGTTGCAGCTATTCCTTGCTCCTGATTAGCACTGCTTGAGTTGCTCTCTTGATTCCTGCTATAGCTATCCTTGTTCCTGGATTAGCACTGCCTTCAGTGTTTCCTTGATTCCTGTTCCTGAGCTGTAGCTATCCTTGTTTCTGAATTAGCAACTGCCTGTAGTGTCACCTTGATTCCTGTTCCTGCGCTATAGTATTCCTTGTTCCTGAATTAGCACTGTCTTCAGTGCTATCTTGACTCCTGAATCTTAGCTATTCCTTGTTTCTTTGATTCCTGAACTAGTACTATTTAATGCACCATTGAATCCACTCTCCTGCATTTCCTTTGTTTCAGTTCCATATTTTCTTCCCATTACCCGTTTCAGTCCCTAGTTTGCTGTCTTCCTGGTCTACTGTCTTGCTTCTAGTTTCCTTGTATTTTTGTTACTTGCTTTCTGCCAAGTGTGTCCTTGTTCCCATTCTTTTCCATTAAGCACTCTTCCTTCCTAGCTCCTTATCTTCTGTGGCTGTTTATTTAGTTCTACGCCCTTGCTGTTACTGCCTTACGAGTTCCTGTTTGATCGCCAGGATCTGTGGCCATAGCTAACAGCCTAGGTGGTGTTTCTTGTTTACTGTGACTATTGTCTTTGAGCTACATTTATAACATCACCATAGGTATCAGCTCCACAGACCCTGCCTTTGCATGTATATCCTATATGTGGGTATTTGCAATCAGTATCTGTAACAGCAACTGTGTGTGAGGAACTTATTGAGCTTCAGTCTTGCCATGTGGAGCTTCCGAGTGCTTTACCCCACATTCCCTTTATTGTTAATGTTGTTATGTATATGTGTCTGGCACGTCCGTCCTGGGTGTAGTTATTCTGAATGTTAAATTGCCTCATGAGTGCCTCTCCTTTCTGAGTCTTAACCATCTTGTTTCCTTGTGCAGGCTTCCCCTTTGAATCCCTTTTTTTCCCTCGGACTCTCTGTGTGATCCTGGGCACTGCTGTACTCCTCTTTCGGCTTACTTTTTCTACCCAGCCCCCAGTCCATGCCCAAGTTTCTGACTGGGTTTCAAACATAGTCCCGAACAGTCCCTGGCAGTAGTCAGGCTACAAAGGGTAGGCTTGCAGTCCTGTTTGCACTGTCACCGCAGTGGGTGGCAGAATGGGTGCACCAGTCCACTAGTGACATTTAAATTACAGATGTTACATTTTGTACCCTATGTTAGGGACGTATAGGGACGTTCAAAATATCAATTAGGAGCATGACAATATCATCATGCTGAAAGGGGGAGTACAGGCACTTTACTACTGGTTAGCAGGGGTAAAATGCACAGAATTCTATAGCCACCAAAAATAGTCAAGGCAAACATCTGGGGGTAGGCCATGCAAAAGATAATCCTTTCCAATGTGTGCAACCCCCCACGCAGAAGGAGGGGAGAGCTACCCACCCCCATTGGAGTTTTAATTGTTACAGTGCAAAAACGTGGAAAGACCATCAGCACTGGCGTGGTAATTCCCAGGACGATGTTCCACTGTAAAATCCATACATTATAGGGAGATGGACAAACTCACCAGTTTAGGATTCTCACTCTATATTTGCTTCAGCCATCAGAGGGGTCTGGGGTCTGTCTGAACCCCGAAATGAGTCCCAAGCAGGTAGGGTCTCAGTTTCTTCCGTACCCAGGCCACTGCAAATGCTTCCCTTTCAATTGCACTCCATCTTTGCTCCCTAGGTAGTAGCTGCCTGCTGATGAAGGCTACAGGTTTGTCCAGGCCCTCATCATTTAACTGTAAAAGAACAGCCCCAATACCATGCACTGAAGCACCTGTCTGCAGAAGAACTTTTTTGCAGAAGCCAGATGTCTTGAGAACTGGTGCTGAACGCATGACTTCCATTAGGGTGTCAAGGTTTTTTGCACACCTCTGTCCAGATCACATTCTTTGGCTGCTTCTTGGAAGTTACCTCAGTCAAGGGAGCAACAATGGTGGAGGAGGACTCGCCATCGCACACAAGAGCTCCCTTCGACTCTCCACCTCCAGCACAAGCGACCCCTCTCCAACACAGAGCACCTCCACTTCCAGATCCAGACCAGCCCCAGAACCACGCTGCGATGGACCCTCGTCTACAGACCCCCCGGACCTCGCCCCTTTGCCGCCACCACCATCGCCGACCTAGTCGCACCCCACGCCATCGCCTCAACGGACTTCATCCTCATCGGAGACCTGAACTTCCACCTTGTCAACCCCAGCGACCCCGACTCCACCACCCTCCTTGACAACCTCGCCAACCTCGGACTGAAGCAGCTCGTCACCACCCCCACCCACAGAGCCGGACACATCCTCGACCCCATCTTCGCAGGAGGGACAAACATCCACTTCAGCCACACCACGCAGCCCCTCTGGACAGACCACCACTGTGTACACTTCACCTTCAACACCACCACCGCACCCAAACCCGCCCCGCCACGAAGGAACTGGAGTAATATCACAGAGGAACACCTCAACACCACCCTCCTCCACGACCCCCCCTCCGCCACGACCGACGCCAACTCCGCAGCCAAAGAACTTCACCGCTGGATCTCCAGCTGCGCAGACAAGCTCGCACCCTTCCGCCACCCCGTCAAACAACGCCCCCTGAAGGCCGCCTGGTGCACCACCGACCTCCAAGAAGCCAGGCGCTCCTGCAGACGCCTCGAGAAACTCTGGAGGAACAGGAAAACCACCGAAGACCAGAACACCTACAGGAACGCCATGGCTGAATACCACCAGCGCATAAGAACCACCAAGCGGACCTTTATCAAGGACAGAATCCACACCAATGCCAGTAACGCAAAAGAACTCTTCAACCTCATACAGCAGTTCACCAAACCCCCCAGCGAAGCCACGGACGTCACACCTTCCCATGACCTCTGCAACAAGCTCAGTTCCTACTTCCACCTGAAAATCAAGGCCCTCTACGACAACTTCAGCGAACAGACTCCAGAAACCACCCCCCTCTCCACCTCCAACAACCAGCCCACCATCACTGCCTGGAAACCTGTTACCACCGAAGACACCGCCACGACCATGAATAACACCCACTCAGGAGCCCACACGGACCCCTGCCCGCCGCACATCTACCACAGAGCCGCTGCCGCCATAGCACCCGAACTAGGCCGGACCATTAACGCCTCCTTCGAATCCGGCATCTTCCCCGACGACTGGAAGCGGGCAGAGGACAAATCCCTCCTCAAGAAGCCCTCGACCGACCCGACGGACCTGAAAAACTACCGGCCCATCTCTCTCCTTCCCTTCGCAGCCAAAGTCACCGAGAGATTCGTAAACGCCTAGCTGACCGCCTTCATCGAAGAGAACGCCATCCTTGACCCCTCCCAGTCCTGATTTCGCAGCAATCACAGTACCGAGACCGCCCTCCTCGCCGCCACCGACGACATCCGCATGCTACTGGACCAGGGCCACACTGCGGCCCTCATCCTACTAGACCTCTCCGCAGCCTTCAACACCGTCTCACACCGCACTCTCGCAGCCAGACTCCACAACGCTGGGATACGAGGAACCGCCCTCGACTGGATCCGCTCCTTTCTCTCCGGTAGAACCCAAAGGATCAAACTCCCACCCTTCCTCTCTGAACCCACAGAGATCAACTGCGGAGTACCCCAAGGATCCTCGCTCAGCCCCACGCTCTTCAACATCTACATGGCCCCCCTCGCCGCCATCGTCAGACAGCATGGGCTCAGCATAGTATCCTACGCCGACACCCAGCTCATCCTCTCCCTCACGAAGAACCCCGAAGACACCAGACTCTGCTTCCAGGAAGGAATGAAGGACGTCGCAGCCTGGATGAGCAACAGCTGCCTGAAGCTCAACTCGGAGAAGACAGAGGTCCTCGTCCTTGGACCCTCCTCCACCGCCTGGGACAACACCAGGTGGCCTTCCGCCCTCAGAAACCCACCCACTCCATCAGACCACGCCCAAAACCTCGGCATCATCCTAGACTCCTCCCTCACCATGACCCGCCAGATCAACTCCGTCGTCTCCACCTGCTTCAACTCCCTCCGCATCCTCCGCAAGACCTTCAAATGGTTCCCCTCCCGAATGCAGAAAGACCGTCACCCATGCACTCATAACCAGCAGACTGGACTACGGCAACGCCCTCTACGCTGGAATCAACAGAACCCTGCTGCACAAGCTCCAAACCATCCAGAACACCGCAGCCAGACTTGTCCTCGGAACCCCACGACACGTACACATGACCCAACACCTACGAGACCTCCACTGGCTCCCCGTCGAGAAGAGAGTAACCTTCAAGCTACTCACCCACGCCTACAAATCCCTCCACAACATTGGACCCAAATACCTCTAAGAGAGTCTCCTTCCACATACCCAAAAGGAACCTCCGCTCCGCCAACCTCGCCCTGGTAGAGACCCCACGCATCCGCAGAACCAGAGCAGGCCGAAGAGCCTTCTCATACATCGCAGCAAAGGCCTGGAACGAGCTCTTAGTCAACATCAGACGCTCCCCTACTCTGCACACCTTCAGGAAGAGCCTCAAGACCTGGCTCTTCGACTGAACCGGAGCTGCACCCCCCCACCCTCCCTCCAGCGCCTTGAGACTCTCACGGGTGAGTTGCACGCTTTATAAATCCCTGATTGATTGAAGGTTTTTGAAACACCTCTGTCCAGATCACATTCTTTGGCTGCTTCTTGGAAGTTACCTCAGTCAAGGGAGCAACAATGGTGCCATACTCCTTGACGATTCTCCTGTAATACCCAGTGAGTCCTAGGAAGGCACTTGCCTGGATCTGGGTCTTGGGAGGTTCCTATGCCATAATGGTCTGGATCGTGAACTGAAGAAGTTGCACATGGCCTCCACCAACTTGGTAGCCCAAGTACACTACAGAGCCCTGCCCCATCTGGAACTTACTGGCCTTGATAGTCAGGCCGGTCTGTTGCAGGGCCTGAAGCACTTCCCTGAGGTCGTTCAGGTGGTCGTCCCAGTAGAAAGCAATGTCATCCAGGGAGGCTGCACTGATGTTTCCCAGCCCAGCTAGGAACCGGTTGACCAACCTCTGGAAGTGGCAGGGGCATTCTTTTATCCAAAGGGTATCACCTTTAACATACATTGCTCTTCAGGGGTGGAGAATGCGGACCCCTCCTTACCCCGCCCCTCAGTTAAGGTAATATGCCAATACCCTGACATCAAGTCAAAAGTACTAAGGAACTTAGCATTCCCTTACCAGTCAATGAGCTTATCAGCTCTGGGAATAGTGCGGGTTCATCAGCTGGTGGGCCCAGGGTAAGGGAAAAAGAGAGAGCAATTGTCCCAGTGGGAGGAAGAGAGGACCACTCTCTCCACTGACTCACCCTGCTCATCGGAAGACAGTAGATCTGGGAGAGGTTCATTCTCCACCATCTGACACCATGAGCATGATCAATTCAGACCTTTCAAATAGTGACTTAAGGCAATTAACATGCAGTACCCTTAAGAGATGTCTGGAGGTCCACCTGGTAGGTGACCACTTCTTTCCTCTCCTTAAGCTCATAGAACCCTGTACACTGGTCCTGTAAGGCTTGGGGCTCGATGGCCCAGACCTCTTGGCCAGGTTGGTACTCAACCAGAGTGGCCTTCTGGTCATACCTCTGCTTTATCATTACCTGGCTGGCCTCAAGACTCTCAGTGGCCTCCTTCATGAAGCGCTTCATCTGAGGGCTAACATGTAGCTCACCACGTCTTGTGGGGGATCCTGGGAGCCTGCTCCCACCCCTTCTTGATAATATTGAGAGGTCATCTAACAGGGTGGAAAAACATAAGTTTAAAGGGGCTGAAGCCCACTCTATTCTGTAGCATTTCCCATAGGCAAAGAGCAGGTATGGTAACAGAATGTCCCACGTACGTCTCAGGGGCTCTGACAGGAATATAATCATATCTTTCAGTGTCTTGTTGAACCTTTCAACAAGCATGTTTGATAGGGGTTGTAAGGTGTGGAGAACTTGCAGTTACCCCACACTCACCCGACATGGCCTTATTGTAGGCAGACAAAGTTGGTGCCAGTGTCAGACAACACCTTGGGGACACATACACGGGTAAACATCCCCATTAGAGCCCTGCTCACCACAGGTGCGTCACTGATGGCAGGGGTATAGCCTCAGGGTACCTTGTGGGTTGGGCCACCAAGACCAGGATACACCTGTTCCCTAACACCGTGTTGGGGCCCAGAGGCCCAACAATATAACTATCATCCTCTCAAAGAGTTATCTACCCACAGGGAAAAGCTGCAGGGGAGCTTTACGCTTTACCCCTGACTTACCACTGGCCTGGCAGGTAACACAGGATCACCCGAACACATCTGACTTTGGCCTTATCTGGGGCCTATAAAAGTGGGCGAGAAGGCGGTCAAAGGTTTTGGCCTGCCCCAGAAGCCCTGCCAAAGGGATGTCATGAGCCAACTCCAGTAGGAAGGCCCTGTAGAACTAGAGTACCACCAAAACTCTGGTTGATCTAGGCTTTGCATTGCTGGACACTTACCGTGAGGGGAACGGTTCTAGCTTTCTCCACGCCACCGCCGTGAGGGGAACGGCTCCTGCCTACTCTACGCTGCCGTGAGGGGAACGGCCTACATCCCCCAGCTGCCCCAGCTTCTCCCGCCAGGATAAAGGCGCGGCTGCCCTCCCGCAGCGCGGGACGCGCGCGGGCGAAGCCTGGGCCAAGGGCGGGCCCGTCTGCGCCCGTCAGAGGCCGAAGGAGGCCGGGCAGGGCCACATTATTGATCGAGGTCGCCGGAATTCTATTGCTCCCAAATTTTCCGCATGTAATCTGACTGTGAAAGATAAGATAAGGCGATTTGGAGGTTTTTATATCAGTATCTTTTCGCAGTATCAGACTGGGAGCCGTGAGGGAAACGGCTAGCTCTGAGTGTCTTTAATTTCCAGTAGTCCCCGGGGACCCAGGAGCACCTGTGACGCTTTAGTTTGCGCTTAGAGGTACTATCAATTTATTGAGCGTCTACCGCAGCGCTAAGGTGAGCCTGTCATAGTTAGGTTGGGCCTCCCCTCTAACAACCGGGATTTTAACTGGAACAGAGAACAGAGAACTTAACGGATAGGCACCGTGCCCAATCGTGCCTAATAGCCGTGCCCTTATATTGAACTGTGAGCAACCGGAGATGCAGATTATCGTCCTAGATCTTTTTTTAACTTTGGTGCTCTTCACCGTCACCGCAAACTGACTCCCTGTGTTTTAATATTTCCTTGTTGTCGTCGTTTTTGGTTTTTATTCCCTTCTTACACTCTCTTGGTTTTAATTTCCCATTTTTAACATTGTATTGTATGTGTGTTACCGTGGGATTTTTTATGCGATATATCAATTTTTGCCTAGCACATGTCACTTTAAGGATTACTCTTTTTGCACTTTATAACCAACGGACCATTAGAATATCAAGTACCAGTATAGTGAGTACATTTGTGTGGTTGATAGATTTATGTTTATATTGTCTTTGTGGGTCTCTGACTTGGGGCTCAATACTTCCATTATTGTACCGTTTTCTTCAGTACATGCTATTTTATCTAAGGTTTATTGGCCCTATATTTTATTACTAGTGGGTTGTTTAAACCCCAAAGGTTATGTATAGATTATGTATAGTGAGTTTGCCCATGGAAGACTAATCTGTATTGTATAGTATATGCCATTATACAGCCAACACACTTTGCACTTTAGTTTTAAAGGTGAAACCCTATAGCAAGAGATCCATCAAGGGGGTAAACTTCTCGTTCAGTATAGATTCAAGGCACTAGGATTGTAGGAGGTTAATATCTACTGCCTTGCATCTGTCCTCCTAGTCCTATTTTAGCCACTGCATTATATTTAGGGAAGAAACCCCTACGCTCTTGTAGGCTATTTTATAGGGACATATATTTATCTTTCGCCCGTATAGCCTCCTTTGTAGCATCCTCATGGCAAGGAGGAAGTTAGCGAAGTCTTTTTCTGCTAAATCATGTCCAACGATCGATTCATTTCTGGTTAAAGCGGTCAATGTTCTCACCGAGGAAATTGACCGTACTGAGAGGCGTCTCTCTATGGGCTCAAGCTTTATCGGGGTAGAACAGGGAAATGGGGCTGGGGCCGGGGCCCCTTCTGGCCCCTTTAGTGCGAGCGGATCCAGTAAATCGACCAATAACTCCTTGGCGGCCGAGGAGCTTGAGCCGGTCGTTATTGTTTCAGGAGGGATTTGTGGGGATCTTACTCGAATATCCATGACCCCTAATTTGACCGTCCTTGAAAGCCCGTTGCTACCGACACCGATAAAGACCAGGGGACGTAGAAAGAATACCCTAGAACAGGGGAATTTTAATTCAAAGGCCAAAGCTAAAAATGTTAAGAGTATTCGAAATGGGAAACTTGCCGATCCCTTGTCCTGTACAGACCCTATATTTCAACAATTAACATTAGCGACTATCTCTGACAAAATTATAGAGCTCCTAAGGCCGCTTTATGATAAATTGGACATCTTAGCTAGAGAAATCCATAAAATTAGTGGAGTATTGGATATAGTTAATTGTAAATTTCAAAAGGAGTCAATTAGGGATCATCAAAAGGATGTTATTATAGACCCTATTGACCCGACTATTGCTGTAGGTAATGATCGCAGAGATTGTAGTAAATATTGCAAGGAGCGGGCCCCTATTATACAAGCAGAAAATAGGGAAAAAGATAGAAATATAGTAATAGGAAATTTAACTACTAATAGTGGTTTTGCACTACCCCAAAAGGAGCAAGTAATGAATAAGCCAGACGAACTTAAATCATCTGATCCTATAAAGCCAGCTGGTCTAAGTTCCTTAGCCCATGGGGATAGGATAATGGCCCCGGTTGCAAATTTGCCCCCTGAATGTAGTCCCTATGTTGTAATTTTGGCCAACGTCCCCAAACTCCAAATTGGGCAGGCAGAAGAACATGGTTCACTTATGAACAAAGTAGTGTTTTGGCTGACTAATAGTTGTGGTTATCCTATGGAAGGAATAAACCAGATTTTAACAACCCGTAGAGTGGGCTGGATCGGGCCTTTGAAAAAATGCTTTGAAGGGGACTGTATCATCATTAATTTTAGATCTCCAAGATGGGCATCCAATACCCTTAAAAATGCACCACCTCCCATACGGGGGAATTTAATACCACTCTTCTCCCTCTGGGGTACTTTTATAGACATCTGAGGGTGATGCATGGAAACGTAAGCTGGCCTCCAAATGGATCCTTGTTAGCTCCTTCTCAGGTTTCAGCCCTGCCTCATTTTGCTATTCCAGTAACTAATAGGTATCAGGCTCTGAGTAGTTTGGATACCAATGATTGACGTGAGGGACCGATACGGGCTAATGAGGTTGCATTTGAGAGTTATTTACCTAAAAGCCCCATGATGGAAACTTTAAATGCTAAGATCATAACTAGTAAAGCTGGTTTATGCATGATAGAGCAATGTGAGTCGTTATCCACTAACGTATTATGGACAGTCAGTATCCCTAGTAATTCAGAAAGCATTCCAGTAGAATCCATTATTATTAGTAAAGAAGTGGGACACGAAGTACCCCCCAGGAATTCTATGAATCTAATATGGGCAAAGGGTACCAAGTCACAACATGGAACATTGCTGGGCTTAAAAGTAAAATAGGTACACCATCATGGTCTGATTTTATTTTGGCCCAACATGATATTATATGTTTACAGGAGACGTGGTGCAACGACCCAATATATGTAGAGGGTTTTACCTCATATTGGTTACCAGCCCAGGCCTCCCCTTCGGGTAGAGCTAAGGGCGGCCTCCTGATTTTGATTTCCACTAATTTGGATAAATGTAAAATCAAAAGTTGTATTACTGTGGGAACTTATGCTCAGATTATGTGGATGTCTTCCACCGTGGGTAATGATGTTATTTTGATTAATTTTTATAACAATCTGTTTAATTCTCTACGTAGCTCTATTGTCCATATCTTGGAAGGGGAACTCGAGAAATTGACTAGTACCATTAGGAAACCGATTATTATTCTTTGGGTTGGCGATTTTAATGTTCAAATATGCCCATTATCCCTGACCAAAGTTTGTGGGCCTAGGAGGGGGAATTTGAAGAGGATTGTTATATGCATTTCCCCCATTGTGAATATGGTAGTGCCTTAAATGGTGTTATCGTTAAATTGGATTTAGAATTACTGTATTGTGCTACCGACAAAAACAACATGATATGTCCCACATTCACAGGTAGGAATGCATCGTCTAATATTGATCACATTATTATTTCTAGTAATAGTGTACATTTATTTTCAACCCCTGGATAACGGACCAACCAACTAGTGACCATAATAGTATTTCTTTGTATTTATTATGTTGGGGCTTTAAAAATACCATCAGTGTTCCACACAGCCTATGTATTGCCCCCACCAGACCGAATGGTGTCCGGATAAAATGGGCTGGTCTGGACCCATCTAAAATCCAGCACGATGTTATTACACAGTGTCAGAATGAAATCCAAGTCTGCTTAGGGGATGAGGTTGACCCAGTATTGTTGCTTAATAATTTTACTAGGATCAATAATACTGTGGAGAACCTTTTGTTGAAACCAGTGTGTAGGAATAAAAAACCTAAGGTGGGATGGTTTGATGATAACTGTGTAGGGGCTTTGGGCCGCCTTAAACAAGCTCTGGGGTGTAAACCAAGAAACCCGGATATAATTAAGGCCTTACGTGCAGAATACGCTTTAGCCCTAAAAATCAGGAAATTGGAACTCCAAGAAAGAGCCTGGGAAGACTTAAGCCTGGCAGCCGATACTAAAAATAATAAACTTTTCTGGGATACCGTCAATAGTTCCTTTTTGAAGGACGACCATATTCCTGAATTTAATTCTTATGTTAACTGTAACTCATGGGTAGCCCATTTTTCCACCATTTTTAATCCTTTCGATAAAGATGTCCCATTCACCTTGTCTAATCATACCCCTGTTGAATGGCCAAAATTGCCCTTGTCAATTAGTATAGAGGAGGTATTTGAGGGCATAATTAGTAGTAAGGGGGTAAGGCACCGGGTCCCGATGGGGTCCCGATAGACTTTTATAAAAATGAAATGGTTTTATGGTCGCCGTTTTTAACCAGAGTTTTTAATGTCGCCGTTGAGACTCATTTTCCTTTATCTTGGGGCCAGTCAATTATAATACCAATTTACAAGAAGGGTGTTAAGACTGATGCTTGTAATTATCGCCCGATTTCTTTATTGGACTCGTCTATAAAGATCATGAGTAGGGTCATGTTATCAAGACTCGAGACCTGGGTCCAAGAAAAGTCAGTCCTTACCCAAGTGCAATATGGGTTTAGAAAGGGTGTTGGCACACTGGAGCAGTGTGTCAACCTGGATCTCTTGATCGGCAAGTACACATTAGCTAAGGAGGGAAATTTATATTTGTGTTTTGCTGACCTTAGCAGCGCTTTTGATTTGGTAGACCACTCCATTTTATGGCCCTTATTGTTGGATATGGGTGCCCCCAAAGAGATTATATTTTTCTTGGCTAGATTATATGGGGAGCTATCAAGTAGGGTGCGGTACGGTCATTTAGGCGAATATACCCCGCCTTTTAAAGTCAAAAGAGGCATCCGACAGGGCTGCGTCTTAGCTCCATTACTTTTTTCATTGTTTATCAATGAAGTTGACGCAGCACTGAAATTGTTTGAGTCGGATGCCCCTAGGGTGGATGGGAAGTCTGTCCCAATTCTTTTATACGCCGATGATGCGGTTTTACTCTCTCGCACCCCTATGGGGCTACAGCGTCTTATCGATAATTTTACTGTTTTTATTACTAAAAGAAAACTTTTAATTAACAAATCAAAAACTTTTGTTATGGCTTGCGGTAGGAACCCTATAACATCTAGCTCTTATTTCATTGAAGGTTCCAAGGTCCAGATAGTTAAGACATTTTGTTACCTGGGTATTACTTTTGCAGGGAATAGGTCATGGGCCCAGGAACAGGATAACGCCTGTTCTAAGATGCTTAGAAATATAAATGGTATTTTTAGATTTGCGGCTAAATTGGGAAATCGACGCATTAAAGACATGTTGACAATCTATGAGATACGATGCGTTACCGCAGCTCTTTATGGGGCAGGTGTTTGGGGTCATTTTCAAGGTAATATATTACAACAAACTGAAAATTCGTTTTTAAAACGCTTACTTTGTGCCCCCTCATCTGCCTCTACGGAATTGCTCCACCGTGAGGTGGGCATTAGATATATTTCAGATCTGGCTTCAACACGACCCCTTTTATTATGGAAATCTATATGGTCAAAAGAGGAAACATTATTTACTCAATCTATCATACGGGACTGCCTCAAATTGGAGAATTGTTTAAAAATACCCTGGCTTAATTATATTATTTATTGGTTTAAATCTTTATTCAATTGTGACATCAGAACGGATCCTGAGTGTACTCTTTCTGTTGCTAGAGCTGAGATAAAACTAACCATGTTAGCAAATAAAATAGAGGCTCGTTCATGTGTTATCAAGAATCAATCAACTTTCCTCTTTTATTCGCAATTGGATCTTAAACAGGGTTTTCAAAGTTATTTATCAGCAGTGACTAGAGTTTCACATCGATTTGTGCTGACACGCTTAAGATTGGGTATCGTACATCATCTTGTTAATTTCCCAATTATGAAACAGTGTTCTGTTCATGTATGCCCATGTGATGGAGTCTCAAGACAAAGCTGCTGCCATATGTTATTATTCTGTCTATTTTATTCCCATCTTAGGAGATTTTATTTAAAACCTTTTTTTCTATATTACAATATAAGATCCACTACAGATGCCTTGAACCTGCTTTTTAGATTGGATGACCCACGATTATGCTTTTATTTAGCTACATTTCTTCTGAAATCTATTAGTGTTAGGAAATCTATGATTATTGATATCTGATTGTGTGTTTTAAGGGTATTATGAATGAATTTATTTATATGTAATTATATGCATTTGCACTTTTGAATTGGGATAATATATGATCTAGCAAATGTTTGGACCTTCATGTGAATTATGCACTCGCACTTTGTATCTGTATTAACATGTTTACGCACCTTGATGTACTCGCTTTTTATCCCACTGTTTTATATTTTTTCTGATTTTTCTATAGATCGAGCTTTTTATGTCTGTATTGCTTATATGGTTGATTTATTTAACCGAATAAAAGCTCTAAAATCGAATCGAAATCGAGTACCACCAAAACTCTGGTTGATCTAGGCTCAGGAACCTTGCTATAAAGGAGACCATTCTCCCAGTAAATGTGTTGATCACCAGAGGTGTCACCACAGGCCCCCAAGAGTTAGGCACTACTCCTGCGTCTTGGGATGGTCCTCCTGCAGCTTGCCACCCAGCTATTTCTGGTAGGGCTCTCAAGGCAGCAAAGTCTTCCCCTGTAGGCTCCAGTGCCTCACCCTCCAGTTCAGCCAGATTGGGAATTTCTGGGGCGGGTATCCTATGCCCCCTGTCCCTTTTCTTTCTGGCAACCACCTGAGGCACTGTTTCAGGCTGTTTCAGGATCCAGGTCCTTTTGGTTCCCCTGATGGGAAGCCATGGACTGTGTGGTCATGAGCACCCACTCAGGCAATCCTAGCTTCTCCAGATGAAACCTGTGCTCCACCTCTTTCCAGATAGTGTGTTCAGGTCATTTCCATGCTGACGGTCTACAAGTATTTCTCATCTCACAGCTACTCTCAGAGAACCAGCGACCGCACCAAACTCCAGGGGAATAAAACCACAGGATAGTGGTTTATCTGGTTGTCTGTAGTCATAACTTGGTGGGCTACATCAGGGATAACCTACTCTGGAGACACAGGATAACACCTAACAGTAGTCATGCTGGCTCCTGTGCCTCTCAGCCCCTCCACCCTCTGTCCATTAAGGTGAGCTACTTTCTGCCTTTCTTAGTATTGACAGGCATGTGAGCTTTAGGTGTCATCTCTCAGTCAACCAGAGACACTGAGGTAACCTCTACAATGCCAACGCACCCTCCCCCCCCAAAGCTAACAGGGGCAACCTCCTCCCCAGTACTAAACTGACAGTACCTGGGGTTGGCCCACTAGCGGGGGCTGTTTCTTTTTGGAGCAGATGGCGTCTTCTCTCTTGTGCCCTGACTAGAAACAGTCATAACACTGGAGTTGGCAAGGCCTCATGGGTTTCTTCCAACTACACCCCTCTTTCCCTCCCAGGGTCCGAATAGGAATTGGTCTCCCTTCCCTGAAAACTCTTTTGGGGGCCTTTAGAGAACTCCTTCTAGTTTCCCCGTTCCCACTATCTTTCTGTTGAGGGTGACTCAACCAACCTTTCTTGTGGTCTCCCTGATACCTTCTTAGACACCCTGGTGCTGATCGAGAGGTCAGCCTCTTTCCCAAGCTCTCTGGGTACAGTTAGCTTGGAATCAATTGAATGCTGGCGCAACTCTGTAGAACAATTGCTCAGTATGTGCTCCTTCATCATCAAATTATAAAGCCCATAATAATAATTTAATTTGCTGCCCTTCCACAAAATCCACCCATAATTGGTGTGTCTGCTTATGGGTATCCCTGAAACTCAGGTGATACGTCCCTGGGCACAGACCAAACTTGGTGACAGGAGCTTACTTCATGGGGGCATATCTCATCTGGTCAGCTACCCTTAGGGCCTACATGGTACCCCTCCAAGCAACTGGCATGTGCTTCAACAGATTAGACCCTCAGCCCTCCCCTGGGACTATATGCATACGTAGAGCCAACTCATATGCTGCAAACCGTTTATTAATGTCATCTCATACCACATAGTGTTATATGGTTCCTACAAATCTAGTAGGACTGTGTACGTAGAACAACAAAACTTCATAATACAGGGACTGAGTCTTACCATATAACCAATAATTGTTGGTTAGTTTGGTTCTCTCACAGTACTGCATCTAAACTCCTATACCTACAGAGTTATAGATGCTGTCAGTTACCTAGAACATGACTCTCTGATTCCCAAAGAAATCGTGGAAACAAATCTAAACCTTTCGTTTATCACTCATGCATGCCCAAAATGTCACAAAGAAAAGATACGGTATTGCATTTTCAAACATTTATTAAAAAGCTCTTAACATTGTAAATATAACATGAACTGCAGTTATGAAAAAGATAAGACATCACAGCAATAAGTGATGGAGCAAGGACTCACAAATGAGACTTGCTTGGATGCAATCTGCTCACAGTATTAATTTATTAAACGTTGTATTGTTCATACTAACTCTTGCATACACGAACATAAGTAGCAAGGAAGCTTGCCTATGTGTTTAAACTAACAAATAACGCTTGTCTATTCTAAAATGGCCGCTAAAACGTGCGAACTTTACTGCGCATGTCTCAACCATATCACGTGTTGTGACGTCTTTCTTTGCTTGCTTCTGCGCAGTGTACATTAAAATGGCTGCTTTATGTTTTCACGTGCTACAGCTTGCTCTCGTGTTATAATTAAATTGTCGTTTTCTTAACGCTATTAATGCGGGATAGAATTTATAAGTAAATGGGAGTAGAGTAGAAAGAGTGGGTATACAGTGAAACATTTTATTTGTGATTTTAATATTTTCTTCTTTGACTTTTATTAGTTCGTAATTTGGGCCTGGGGTTGGTGAACTGAAACTCGAGAGACAATGATTCTGCGCATGCGTCCTGCATGGCTGCCCAGAGAGAAAAGGATGAAGTCAACCTGGACGTCGTCCAAGGCCGTGACCTGATGGCCAACACTGCTGTACCCATGAATGTCCCTACTAATATGCAACAATGTACATGAAGAATGTATAAACTTTGTCGTGAGACGGGTGGGAAATAAAGCAAATGTATTAAATGTGATGGGCGGTATTTTAAAACAATGGGCTTTAGGAAATTGAACTAAATCAATATGGTGTGAGGATCAACCCCCTGTCCCCGTCCAATCAGAAATAGTGGTCCCATATTTTGGCAACATTAATGGGAGGTACATGGGCGTAGAGGGGTATAATAGATATAGAATTAGCTAATTAGTCAGAACAGGCGTCCACACAGAGAGGCATAAGCTCCAGACCGACAAGCTGATCGATTGCAGACTGAACCGCTGTCCAGAGAGGTCCTGAGGAGGGGGCGGCGGAGTCCATTAGAAGGAAGGCACAGGAGAATCGAGCAGAAGTCGAGTATCAGAGAGGGGAACGACGCAGGCGTCGTTGGTAGAGAGGTCACCGGTCCTGTCCTGAACCTGGAGGAGGTCTTTACTCTTCATCCTTCCTGGGTCCTATCTTTTCCAACTCCTTGGCCAAGGGGTTTGGTTCTCGCGCTTTAGGTAAATATACCTGCAACCTTAGTTGCGCTGCTGTCTCTATCTTCTCCTTTCTGAGGGACCGTCATTAATAGATAATTATTATTCTATGCTTCATCCTTGATATACGATTAAGTATCATGTGGTTCTGTACTTTACTCTGCAAAATCTTTAGATAAACATTTTAAAACTTCCTGACTTAGTGATTATTTCAGGATTATGAATTGTAATGAATGTCACTCATTTTAAACTTCCCAATTAGCAAAGGATTCATTAGTAAGTCATTACTCTTCAATCAGAAAAGTAATTGGTAGCAGGGATTTTGATAAAGAGTACAACTGACTCACCAGCGTAAGTACTAGCGTAGTATGAATGAATGGGCCCAAGTGAGTATCTGGTGTATGAATGCTCGTTGCTAGTATCGCGCTGGATCATAAGCATTATTAGAATGGTGAAAAACACAAACAAATCAATCACGTTAATTGTTCATAATGTTACTGACATTACACATATCTAGTCCTAATATCTCTATGCTAAATAGAGCATATAGGAAGTTTCCTTCTACCAGGAGGCCTATTGGAATGACCCAACCCTATACCTTGGTATTGTATGTCAGAGAGCCGGCCTTAGTGCATTAAGGAATGCACTCTGTCTCAGGTATGTAGGCCTGCACCCTTCTTCTGCAGGGCTATCTTCCTTCTTAGGATGAAGGTAGGGGACAGCTGAACTGCATCTCAGTCACAGGTCACTGCAGCATTCCATGACAAGTCTGGCATAGAGTAAACCTCTCACCGACTCCAGCATGGATGCTGTTTTTAGAATAAAACGGCAAGCTTATCACACTGTGCCACAGTTGCAGAACAACGTAGTAATTGGACAGCAGCAGAGAAGTCGTCTCATTTGAGCACAGAAAATAAAAAATTCTTCGTATTCTAAAGTGTACGACCCTGGAACCAAATATACAGACTACAAGGCGGCAATGTCTATGTAGAAGAAATGCGTGCAAAGGACATTTTCACAAGAGGGAAAAGAATGTGCAAACCACCACTAAAAAATGATGCCAAGTTAAAAATGACCAGCTAAAATGGAGACTAAACGTAGACCACATATTAGCTTGGCACTGGGTCTTTAGGGATGTAGACTCTTTTGCCTTTCCTAGGCACTTCACTGTCACTGCAGTGCCACCATCAACACTGAACTCAGAGGTCCTCTTTGCCTTCAGATCCAGTTCTTTCTGGCTTACTTCATGAGCCAGCAGGGCCTTTTTTTACTTAAAGGCCAAGACAACTTTTTTCTCCTCTGGTGCCATTTTCTTGTCCTCAAAGGCAAGTGTGGTCAGGTGTAGCTTTAGGTTTCCCTCTGCTTCCCAGTCCTCTATATCTGACTAGGTCAAAATGCTGGAGAACACACTACTCTCTTCTCTGAACAAGTCAGGTGACCTGGATCCTGTAAGCACATCATCCTCTGGCACTGAAGCCTCTAGCTTATACCTGGTGATTCACCTCCCCATCCTAAATGTCTTCCTCATCCTCTGCCCTACCCTCCTCATGCTCCTGTGATATGGACTGTAGCATGCAGACTTCCGCCCATGCTCTAAGGGCTACCTTGTAGTCCCTTTTCTTGGATTCCTTTGTCAGCCTCAGCCCCTTTCTCTGCACAGCTTCCTCATATCTGCTATGCCGCAGCTTTCAATGATGTTCAGATACACTTCCATTCTTTGAAAAATCACAGGTGCAAAACTGATGATAGGAAAGCAATTTAAGAAAAATGTCAAATTAAATATCAAAAGTCAATTTTGATGTCAGAATACAAAAGGGATTTCTTACTTTAACTGAAATCACTAAGTGGTGCTGCAAAACACAAGTCCTGGGTCCCACCTCTGAACACCAATGTAAGAAATTTTAGGATGAATCACTAAAGTCCCTCAATTAACCTGAGCTCAACCCCCTGGTAGCTGTGGCACAGAGCAGACAGGCTTAACTTAGAGGCAATGTGGAAATTATTTATGCAGTACTAAAATACGATTAGTCAAAACACAACTCAAGAAAAATCTCAAACCAATTTAGAATAGGGTATATTTTAATAAATAAAATGACAAAAATCCTATAAGGAAAACCAAAGTTATGAATTTTTAAAGTTTAAATATAAAAATAGTGGCAAAAATATTTAAGCGCCAACTGCAGTCATCTGGTTGCTCTTGACCAGTACCTACACACAAGTTCAGGCTGACTACTGTAGCACGGTTCGGATACAGAAACAGGTTCGACCTGGTTGGAATTTCACACCCAAGGAAGGTCCCTCGCTAGCTGGATACTTTTGGTGCCTTTGCCCAGTGAAGATTTCTACCTTCAGACTTAGTCACTTTTTTGGGAACTTGGATTCTTCCAGCAGGCTGCAGCCGATAACTGCTCCATGAGGCTGGATGCCTTCTGCGAAATGTCCAGCTGAATCAGATTTGCTGCAGCTGAAAAACTCCATGGAAGCTAACACAGATATTTTTAGGGTTTCATTCAATATTAGCCATTAACCATATGCGGACCTTCTATAACATTATTCACAACTTGACATGATGTAAAATGACGATGGAGACCTTTTGTGTTGTAAACAAAAACATTTATTGAAAGAATTCACGTACAGTTCTCCTTGCTGTATCAAAATATTTGTATGAGTGAAGTTCGCACAGTGCTCAGAAGTGCACGTGTTGTGATAGAACAAAGTCATCCATACACTATGTGCATAAGTTTTGTGAGAAGCAATCCCTGAATTATGTAGAGGTTTAGTGTTGGCCCTTCCACAACTTAAAAAGGTCTCCTCAGGATATGGATATGTCTCTTTACAGAATCTCTAGTTAGATGTCATAAAAGGAGAGCTGTAGCATGCAAGGCCGATCCTACTCGTAAATAATAAGTCAAACAAAATAAGAGGCACCTAGTAACAGAGAGTAGTACTGCAGACGTGTGCTGCTCAGTCTCAGGTCACCTAGCTTTGACAAAGCCAAAAAGTATGGTTGTAAAGTGATACTACGTGCAAATAGCATTTGTGCATATTAAGGCAAAACGTAATGGATTGTTTTCTTTCTCTATTCTTTTTCCTTTCCTTGGCGCTCCACCCTTCTCATTAGCCCGTTGCGGTTTCTCCCCATGACATTCTCCTCCTTGATGCCCATAGAGACTGTTGTACTCCTGTGGTAGAAAAGCACAACCAATTCAAAGTTCGTCATCGCCACAGTTCCTGTCATTCCCGGGGTCACAGCCTTTTTATAGTGCTGATGCGCTAAGTAAACGTATGGCTGGCTATACGCCTTATACCCCTGTCACATGGCCAACCCCTTCAAAGCAGTTCACGTCTGCCCGTGTTGATATTTCTGCTTAGTTTGTGAGATCTAAATATTTCCAGGTTCATGCGTGGGCGGTTATCCCACTCCAGTTTTTTCTTTGCGTTCTGGTAGTTACTTGTATTACTTTACAATGGAACGAACAGGCTGCAGGCCCCAGAATGCAAACGTTAAACATGGATTCAGTGAGCTACTCGCGCGTAGACCTGAAAAAAGTGTACTCGCCAGCTGTATTCAGTGCGTCAACACCACAAAGTACAGGGCAATGTGACTGTACTGCTCCGTGTTACAGTCACGTGTGTAAACATTAATGCCACGAAGACTGCCTCACAGCACTCGCTAGGACAAATGCCCGCATCCCAGGGAGGAAATAAAATAATCATCCCGAGTCAGAGGGAATTACCTTCTTCCAGAGGCTCGAGAGGTTTCCCATACGTAACGAAGTCCTCTTCTTCTGCATCACTGTCCTGCGCCGCCATCTTTCCCCGGGTACAGGAAACGAACGGGGACAAACTTCTTCCGCTACAGTTCAAAACGCGTTCACAGCAGACTTGTCTTGTTACAGCAGCACGCTAGAAGTCAGATCTGATCGACGATCTCCCTGTACTGTTATAAGACTGTCTGATATACAGTAAAACCAGTGGAATGGAAATGAAAAATATTTTGGAATGTAACACAGATACGACTTAGTTCCGATGTGCCACAGAGCACTGTATATATAACGTTTATTATAGCATTAGCACCTGAGACATGGTGCACAGCCCAGACAGCAGATGGGAAAACCGCAATAATCAACAAGCATTTGCAATGCAATAGGTCTCGCATTTACGCGAGATTGAGCTATTGGCATTGTAAATGACAATGCCTTTTATTTATGTTTTGGTTTTGAAAACATAAATAAAAGGCATTGTCATTTACAATGCCAATAGCTTAAACTTGCGTTAATGCAAGACCTATTGTATTGCATTGCAAATGCTTGTCTTTATTTTGAAAACAGCCGTGTGACCAGTGCTGATACTGAGGCCTCACTTGTCACACCCGCCCGACCGTGTTGTGTGTGTTTGTGCAGGCGGCGCTGTGTTTGGCCTTACTTGTCTGGTTGTTAGGACGGCAATTCCGGCAGATCACGTGACAGAGGGCAGCTTTAGTCGGCAGAACATAGCAGAGGTGGGGAAGGCTTAGTGATGAGCGTGGGCCTTTTCAGGAGCAATTACAGGGCTGAATTGAAGTAACTGAATAGTTGAACAGCCTCCTTCCTACTGATTTAGGCCGCGAATGAAAAAGTAGTTAAGTGAAGTGAATAAAAACTGCCTTGTCTTTAAATCTGTATTTTAATTGTCTGCCGGTTTTAACGGTTTGAGCTATTTTATACCTCTATTTCAAGGCCTTCGCCAGTGTTTCAAGGTACATGCCTTATTTTTTCCGTTTTCTGACACAAAAAAAACAAGAAGAGGGGAAGTTGAGTCTCTTATTTCAAATAAGGGACTATGTGACTCGGTATGCAAGTTAATATTTTAAAGATATTTTACAAAAGCAGTGACTCACATGCATCGAGTTCCTGGCAGCCACACAACTCGTTCTGGTGTTGTGGGCTACTGATCAGCTGCTGCAGGGGAGGAGGGCCGGTCGGAGCCCGGCTCAGCAGCTGATCACCATGGCCGGAAGAGGCTTTTACCCAGCCGCTGATGAAGACGGGGGAGGAGCGTGAAATATGCAGCCTTTTTTTGTTGGCTGGAGAGGGAGCAGATGCAGCTTTGAAGCTGCAAATAAAATTAAATCGCGGTGCTTTGAAGCTGCGAATATAATTAAAGTGTGGTGCTTATAAAAGCGGCACTGCACTGATTTAAATTTGAGCATTATTAAAAAATGGAGGTGGCGAGCAATGATGAACAAGCATTGGCCGCGCGCGAAAGTGAAAGCAGCGCGGCGGGGGAGGGGCGGAGGAGCGTGAAAGCAATCAAGTGAGAGGAAAGACAGATGGCGCCTGATCGGGCGCTAAAAGCTGGCGGTTGCGCGCGTGCACGCTATCGTGAACGCAAGCTGGTCGCCAGCAAAAGCCACTGCTGTTTGCACTTCCAAAACCCGCTTACTAAAACTCTCGCTGAGAGCAGTGCTAAGCGCTGGCTCAGGCGAGACCTAAAAAGCTTGAAAACAGACCTTAGGAGGGGCGGGTCCTGCCTCACTGGCAGTAACGAATGTAAGCAGTGGTCGAAGTGCATTAAAAAATATGGGAACTGTGATGCGCGCAAGGGGGGGGGGGGGGGGGCGGGGAGATTTGGGGCGTGCCCAAAGGTGAGGGTAAATAACAAAATATTCTGTAACTTTTTCCGGTCTTCTGCCTTTAGGTAACTGCATATAAAATAAGGCCAGCTTAGAGGAAAATTAAATGCAAGGTAAGTTAATCAGTGAGAAATGCACTATCGTGCATAATGAAACCAATATTGGTTAATGTACTGCACCGAGGGTGGGGGGGACACGGAAGGAAGTGAATCCTGGTTGGTGCAGTGGGGAATAGTGACTTGTGTATTTTTAGTGCTAAAAGGCCCCAGTCTGTGACAGAAAGCACTGTGAACGTGCAACTCATTATTTTAAACTTACATTACACACAGTATAACACAGGCTGCTACAAAATGCGCAAAAAGATAAGATAAAAAAGAGTTTCCAAATTATAGATTTTTTTGCAGACTGCAATTTTTTAGCACTGTCTTTTAATAGCACACACTTCACAACTTAGCATGCTAGCTCCCTTACAATACCTCTCAAAAAGAATACGTGTGTCAACAGGAATTTTCGAATGATTCCATCAATTAAAACCAATACTGGCTTCCAAGCACTCTTTACATTTGCAGATTGACCAGTTGCGCACTTTTACATTTTTTTTCAGGCAGCAGACACCCTGGCAAGAAGGCTTCTTTAGCTGTCTGCCCATCCTTAGGTTTCACAGCACAGGAGACCCTGCTACACTTCAGCTGAAGCATTTCAGCTGTCGGAATTAACTGTCCCTGGACAGTTGTCTTGTCACAAAAAATAGGGGAACAGTTTTTCTTAAATTATAAAAGTATGGGCACATCATGCCCCTCAAATCACCCCCACTTCGACGACTGAATGTAAGTGACCTCTGTTCTTTTGCAGTTGTCAGATTCGATCTGACAGTGGTGCTTTTGGATACCGATGCTTGAGCCTCAATACTCCATATTCACTTTGAGAAAGAAAAATCAAAACGTGACGTGAAACAGACTCAAAAAATTTAAGTGGAATGAAATGGGGAGGAATCTGTAAAAGGAGTGTGGCCAAAGAAGTGCAACTAGGAATTCTTTCCAAGCGGTGTCCCTTATATAATCATAGGCATGGCTGACAACAAGTAAGCTAAAATCCTGTACTTCACACAGCCGACCAGCATTTGCTTGCCTCTTGGTGAATTTTATGCTATTGCATCGAGATATACATAAGAACAAACCCATGCTTAAGACAGGTAAGACCTATTGGCTTTGCCAATGTTTGTTAGCTGTATCATATAAATGATTAACCACAATGATTTTGTTGTGATTAATTAGAATTGAAAATGTTTCAGTGGTGTGTCTATAGTTTTTTAGATTTCGCCTATGTTGGTGAAATGATCTATTGTCATCTTACAGTGGGCTTAGAGCCTGCCCATTGCTTACCATTGGTTGGCCTTGTCACCCTCTTTTGATTGCTGTTTATTCATCAGCTTGTGAGGGCTTTACTTCATCTTCTTTTGTTTGTCCCTTCCCTGGAACATGAACTCTTTACTGCTCACTTTTGAGGGACTACTTTTTTCTTTTTGGTTAAGCAATCTACAAGAGTGCATGTGTTTTCCAGCTAAGAGCAAAAACACAGGGTATGAGGCAATTTGGGACTGCACTTATCACTATAGTGGGGTCATGTATTATATCTTTTGGTGCACCGGACCTGAGGCTCAATACCCTTAAACCTCCTAGGGTTAGAGAACCCTACAAACATCACAACAACAATGCAGTCCAGCACTCAATTACAATTTTCTACAAGATAAAACCGTAGCCGGCTTTGCAAACACAACGCGGGTGACACGTTACCATTCAAAAGAAGTTGGAATGGGATAATACCCATCATCCTTTGCCAGACCTTGGCCAATAACACCAACCATACGGAGGATCAGTTACTAATAAGATTTCGCCTTACCTAAGAAGACACTCTACCTTCCTAAGGCGTATTCAGCACTATTTAAAAATAAAAATGGACCATACGCTAGACAGCCTGAACAATAGAAGGCCAACACACTTTCCTTGCCCTGAAGAAGTCCGAGAGGACGAAACGCATTGGCTACGGTTTTATCTTGTTGTGAAGAAAGAAATTCACGAATAAAAGAAGGATTGAAATACCTGCTGAATCAGTGTTCTTTCATAAATGTGTGAAACATTGTAGAAAATTGTAATTGAGTGCTGGACTGCATTGTTGTTATGTGTTTTCCAGCTGTCTCTCTCATGTACTGATCTCCCCCCACCAGGCTCCGTATAGCTCTCTCCCACATGTGCTTCTCCTCCCCCCTCCGTGTTGTGCTTGCCTTTTTGTGCTTCTCCCCACTTTGATTTCTTACCTGTGTGCTTCCCCCCAACAGCTCAATGTTCCTCTCTCTAGCCCATGTGCTTCCATTCCCCCCACACTCCCAGCGGCGTCTCCTCCGCTAAGACAGAGGAGCATTGCCCCACTGCTTTGAAGCAGTGCAATGGAAAAAATAAAATGATTATACTGTAAGTTATTAGCATTTTTCTTTTGCACTCCCGTTGCCACCAGGTTAGGGCGGGAGGGGCTGGGCACCTTGACCCAGAGGGAGGAGGAGTGGCTATTGCTGCACCTAAAGTGCACATGACTGTTTGGCCGGCCGTCTCAGGTCAGCCAAACAGTCATGTGCACTTTGCATGTTCTCCACCCAGGCTGCATTACAGCCTGGGTGGAGAACATGCCCTGGCCCCCAGACCCTGTCTGAGTGCCAAACCACAGCGCTCAGACTAATCACGACGCTGCTACCAGCATCGTCGTGATTGACTGGGGTGTCTGGAAGACTGGGTGCTTCCTGTTCTGGTTCCTGCCGTGGAGAGGCGGTGGCTGGCGACTATCAGATACGTTTTAGTGGTTTTTTTTTTATCCTAAAGTGGATTCTAGCTTAAAACGGGAGCCAACTGAGATGAATAGTCCGGAGTGATGTGATCTATTCTCCTGGAGCCTGTTATAAGTCTGGCCGCTGAGTTCAATGTGGCCTTTAACAGGGCCAACTTTACTTTGGGAAGGCCGGCAAGAGTGGCACTCTCATAGTTTGGGCCATCCAACCAGCTATTATTTGAGGTAATAGGAGGGGTAGTTGCTCCCCAAGGACGTCCATGGGGGCCAACTACCCTCCTGTTACCTCCAGTAAGTTCTACACAGCGGGACTGCTAAGAGGTCTTCGGGAGGTCACGCTCTTCCTTTCTCCACCACTCTGCAAACGAACCTCCTGGCACACTACTGGTTGGGGGATGAAGTCCACTTTACTCCTGAGTGACCTTGGAGGTCAAGAACCCTCCCGGTACCTCCTGTAAGTCCTACACAGCGGGATTCCTGAAAGCTGGTTGGAGGCCCAGCCTCCTTTCTCCACCACTCTGTAAACGCGACTACTACTTAAAAAACCTTCGAAATTCAGTGAAAAAGCTACAGGGACGATACAGGTAGGAATTAGCATTTAAAAAACCTTCAAAATTCACTGAGAAAACCAAAGGTTACAGGGATGTTATAGTTTGAAAATAGAATAAAAAAAACCTTAGAAATTCATTGAAAAAAACCAAAGGTTACAGGGACGTTATAGTTAGGCTCAGGTTTCACTCGTACAAAACCAGTGAAATTCAGCAGTTATAGTTAGCTGAGCTAACTATAACTCACGCCCCCCGCAATGCACTGCTTAATACCTCACATATTACATCATTCATGACATGGTCAGTGACATCACTGATGACATCATCCACAGAATCACTGACCCACCCACTCACACCCACATAGAACATTTCATACACCCAGTCCCACACAACCATTCACAAACCCATTCACAGACCCATACCAGCACCTTCGCAACCACTCACTGATTCATAGATCTACACATACATCCACTCGCTCACCCATACAGCCACTCAGTCACTAATACAATCATTGACATATCCACTCATACACCCATACAGCCACTCACACACTAAGTCAGTCACCCACAGAGCTACTCACACACCTAGTCACTCACCCATACAGTCAATCACACAGCCACTTACTCACCCATATAGATACACACACACCCACTCACTTACTCATACAGATACTAACACGTACTCACTCACCTGTACAGTCACAGACACAAGCAAATACTCACTCATACAGCCACTCTCACATTCACTCACTCACCCATACAGTCACTCATATACCTCATCACTCACCTATACTGCCTTTCACATACCTAGTTACTCATCCATATACCACAAACATCCACTTACTCACCCACACAGCCATAGACACACTCACCCATATAGCCCCTCACACATATACTCACTAACCCATATAGCCACTGACTCACCCACCCACTCATCCATACAGGCAGTCACACACACCCTCACCCACCCACACAGACAACCATACAGGTACTTGGACAAGCAATCACTCACCAATACAGCCACACACGTACCCACTCACACACCCATACACCCACTTAGACACCAACTGACAGACTGATACAGACATTGACACAACCAGTCACTCACCCATACATTCACTTAGACACCTAATCACTCAGTTATACAGTCAGTCACGCATCCACTGATTCACCAATACACCTTGGTATATATATATTTAACACTCATAAACTTTTTAAAAACACTCAGTCACCAGATGATGTCATCAGTGATATCATTTGAGATGTTATCAGTGATGTCATCAGTGATGTCACTGACTATCATGAGTGATGTAATATGTGAGGTCATAAGCAGTGTATTTTACGGGGATGCAAGTCTGAATTTCACTGGTTTTGTAGGAGTGAGACCTGAGGCTACTTATAACGTCCCTGTAACCGTTGTTTTTTTATATATATATATATTTATAAATTATATATATATATATATATCCTCTCTCCTCCATACTCAGGTTACAGCCGCCGCTGCTCCATACCAGAGGGTGCGTCGTCGTAAATGGACCACCCAAGCACGGTCCAATAATAGTTGCCACTACCTCGAACACCAAGGAATGACGACGCCGTGTACTGGCCAAAATTCATTTATTCAGTCAGCTGATAGGACGCGTTTCGCCTGACCAGCAGGCTTGATCACCAACAATTTTTTCTTTCCATATCAACCATTTTTAAATAGCGTGCTCGTGACAGGTCACATGACATGACTACCAAAAAAAGTGCATTAAAAGAAAGACTGGTAGTTTTTGCTCCTTTTCATATCTCATTACATTTTAAATTTCAAAATTATTGACAGTGTACATTTGGATTCAGGCGTGTTACTACTGAATAGGATGGAATTCAATTCAAAATATAAATTCATCAATATCATATTGTATAAAGGTATCCCATTTAGTCTTGATAACAAAACCTTACCTTCACTCTGTTATTGAGTATATATATATATTCTTGAACGGTTTCCCACAAGATCTGCCGAACTCGCGACGGGTGCCACCCTGTATGCGAATGTGGGGTCCGCTTGTTCCTCAACAACCAGAAAAAATGTGGGTGCGCTCGCGGGATGTTTCTAGATACGGCTTTATTTATCGCATACGCGTTTCATCAGTTCGCCTTCATAAGTGCGGTAAAGCCATACTAGAATAGCACTGTAATTGAGTCTTTTAAAATGTTCAGCGCTCTAATTGGCTTAATCCGGGACCAATAGGGAGGCAGCATTCATCTTGGAGTGTCGATGACGCTTCGGTATCGGCGTTTTCATACTACAATCATGGGCGTGAGTGCCCCAATTGCCTCTTCCCCCGTTGTTTCCTGGATGCCGGGCGACATCCACCCCGCTGGTCCTGCCACCGCCCGATGTTTCCCTGTATGGGCGCCCACATTGTATGGTAAGTTCGTGCTTTTGGCATCCCTCGTCTGCCGCTGGATTTAAAAGTGGTGGAATCCCCGCAGGTGTCCGTCAGATGGCTGGGCACCCTAAGTTTGTATAATTTACGACCTGCAGTGGTCGACGGAGTCCAAACAGCAGCGGTTCAGGCAGATTGGAGATAGCTTCTTGAACGGTTTCCCACAAGATCTGCCGAACTTGCGACGGGTGCCGCCCTGTATGCGGATGTAGAGTCCGCTTGTTCCTCAACAACCAGAAAAAATGTGGGTGCACTCGCTGGATGTTTCTAGAAATGGCTTTATTTATCACATACGCGTTTCAGCAGTTCGCCTTCATCAGTGCGGTGAAGCCATACTAGAATAGCATTGTAATTGAGTCTTTTTAAATGTTCAGCGCTCTAATTGGCTGAATCCGGGGCCAATAGGGAGGCAGCATTTACCTTGGAGTGTCGATGACGCGTCGGCATCAGCGCTTTCATACTACAATCATGGGCGTGAGTGCCCCAATTGCCTCTTCCCCCGATGTTTTCGGATGCCTAGCGACATCCACCCCGCTGGTCCTGCCACCGCCCGATGTTTCCCTGTATGGGCGGCCACATTGTATGGTAAGTTCGTGCTTATGGCATCCCTCGTCTGCCACTGGATTAAAAAGTGGTGGAATCCCTGCAGGTGTCCATCGAATAGCTGGGCACCCTACATTTGTATAATTTACGACCTGCAGTAATCGATGGAGTCCAAACAGCAGAGGTTCAGGCAGATTGGAGATAGCTTCTTGAATGGTTTCCCACAAGATCTGCCGAACTCGCGACGGGTGCCACCCTGTATGCGGATGTGGAGTCCGCTTGTTCCTCAACAACCAGAAAAAATGTGGGTGCCCTCGCGGGATGTTTCTAGAAATGGCTTTATTTATCGCATACGCGTTTCAGCAGTTCACCTTCATCAGTGCGGTGAAGCCATACTAGAATAGCACTGTAATTGAGTCTTTATAAATGTTCAGCGCTCTGATTGGCTGAATCCGGGCCCAATAGGGAGGCAGCATTCACGTGGAGTGTCGATGATGCGTCGGTATCGGCGTTTTCATACTACAATCATGGACATGAATGCCCCAATTGCCTCTTCCCCCGATGTTTTCGGATGCCTAGCGACATCCACACCGCTGGTCCTGCCACCGCCCGATGTTTCCCTGTATGGGCGGCCACGTTGTATGGTAAGTTCGTGCTTTTGGCATCCCTCGTCTACCGCTGGATTTAAAAGTGGTGGATTCCCCGCAGGTGTCAGTCGAATAGCTGGGCACCCTAAGTTTGTATAATTTACGACCTGCAGTGGTCGACGGAGTCCAAACAGCAGAGGTTCAGGCAGATTGGAGATAGCTTCTTCAATGGTTTCCCACAAGATCTGCCGAACTCGCGACAGGTGCCACCCTGTATGCGGATGTGGGGTCCGCTTGTTCCTCAACAACCAGAAAAAATGTGGGTGCACTCGCGGGATGTTTCTAGAAACGGCTTTATTTATTGCATGCGCGTTTCAGCAGTTCGCCTTCATCAGTGCGGTAAAGCCATTCTAGAATAGCACTGTAATTGAGTCTTTTTAAATGTTCAGCGCTCTAATTGGCTGAATTCGGGGCCAATAGGGAGGCAGCATCCACCTTGGAGTCACGATGACGTGTCGGCATTGGTGTTTTCATACTACAATCATGGGAGTGAGTGCCCCAATTGCCTCTTCTCCTGATGTTTCCTGGATGCAGGGCGACATCCACCCCGCTGGTCCTGCCACCGCCCAATGTTTCCCTGTATGGGCAGCTACGTTGTATGGTAAGTTTGTGCTTTTGGCATTCCTCATCTGCTGCTGGATTTAAAAGTGGTGGATTCCCAGCAGCTGTCCGTCGAATGGCTAGGCACCATAAATTTGTATAATTTACGGCCTGCAGTGGTCGACGGAATCCAAACAGCGGCGGTTCAGGCAGATTGGAGATAGCTTCTTGAACGGTTTCCCACAAGATCTGCAGAACTTGCGACGGGTGCCAACCTGTATGCAGATGTGGGGTCCGCTTGTTCCTCAACAACCAGAAAAAATGTGGGTGCACTCGCAGGACGTTTCTAGAAACGGCTTTATTTATCGCATACGCGTTTCAGCAGTTCGCCTTTATCAGTGCGGTAAAGCCATACTAGAATAGCACTGTAATTGAGTCTTTTTAAATGTTCAGTGCTCTCAGTGGCTGAATCCGGGGCCAATAGAGAGGCAGCATTCACCTTGGAGTGTTGATGACTCGTCGGCATCGGCGTTTTCATACTACAATCATGGGCGTGAGTGCCCCAATTGCCTCTTCTCCCGATGTTTCCTGGATGCCGGGCGACATCCACACTGCTGGTCCTGCCACCGGCCGATGTTTCCCTGTATGGGCGGCCACGTTGTATGGTAAGTTTGTGCTTTTGGCATCCCTCGTCTGCTGCTGGATTTAAAAGTGGTGGATTCCCTGCAGGTGTCCGTCGAATGGCTGGGCACCCTAAATTTGTATAATTTACGACCTGCAGTGGTCGACGGAGTCCAAACAGCGGCGGTTCAGGCAGATTGGAGATAGCTTCTTGAATGGTTTCCCACAAGATCTGCCGAACTCGCGACGGGTGCCACCCTGTATGCGGATATGGGGTCCGCTTGTTTCTCAACAACCAGAAAAAATGTGGGTGCACTCGCGGGATGTTTCTAGAAACAGCTTTATTTAGCACATACGCGTTTCAGCAGTTCGCCTTCATCAGTGCGGTGAAGCCATACTAGAATAGCACTGTAATTGAGTCTTTTTTAATGTTCAGCGCTCTAATTGGCTGAATCCGGGGCCAATAGGGAGGCAGCATCCACCTTGAAGTGTCGATGACGCTTCGGCATCAGCGTTTTCATACTGCGATCATGGGGGTGAGTGCCCCAATTACCTCTTCCCCGATGTATCCTGGATGCAGGGCGACATCCACCCCGCTGGCCCTGCCACCGTCCAATGTTTCCCTGTATGGGCAGCTACGTTGTATGGTAAATTTGTGCTTTTGGCATCCCTCGTCTACTGCTGGATTTTAAAGTGGTGGATTCCCCGCAGGTGTCCGTCGAATGGCTGGGCACCCTACATTTGTATAATTTACGACCTGCAGTGGTCGACGGAGTCCAAACCGCGGCGGTTCAGGCAGATTGGAGATAGCTTCTTGAACGTTTTCCCACAAGATCTGCTGAACTCGCGACGGGTGCCACCCTGTATGTGGATGTCGGGTCCGCTTGTTCCTCAACAACCAGAAAAAATGTGAGTGCACTCCCGGGATGTTTCTAGAAACGGCTTTATTTATCGCATACGCGTTTGAGCAGTTCACCTTCATCAGTGCGGTAAAGCCATACTAGAATAGCACTGTAATTGAGTCTTTTTAAATGTTCAGCACTCTAATTGGCTGAATCCGGGGCCAATAGGGAGGCAGCATTCACCTTGGAGTGTCGATGACACGTCGGCATCGGCGTTTTCATACTACAATCATGGGCGTGAGTGCCCCAATTGCCTCTTCCCCGATGTTTCCTGGATGCCGGGCGACATCCACCCCGTTGGTCCTGCCACCGCCCGATGTTTCCCTGTATGGGCAGCCACGTTGTATGGTAAGTTCGTGCTTTTGGCATTCCTCGTCTGCTGCTGGATTTAAAAGTGGTGGATTCCCAGCAGCTGTCCGTCGAATGGCTGGGCACCGTAAATTTGTATAATTTACGACCTGCAGTGGTCGACGGAATCCAAACAGCGGCGGTTCAGGCAGATTGGAGATAGCTTCTTGAACGGTTTCCCACAAGATCTGCTGAACTTGCGACGGGTGCCAACCTGTATGCAGATGTGGGGTCCGCTTGTTCCTCAACAACCAGAAAAAATGTGGGTGCACTCGCAGTACTAGAATAGCACTGTAATTGAGTCTTTTTAAATGTTCAGCGCTCTAATTGGCTGAATCCGGGGCCAATAGGGAGGCAGCATCCACCTTGAAGTGTCGATGACGCTTCGGCATCAGCGTTTTCATACTGCGATCATGGGGGTGAGTGCCCCAATTACCTCTTCCCCCGATGTATCCTGGATGCAGGGCGACATCCACCCCGCTGGCCCTGCCACCGTCCAATGTTTCCCTGTATGGGCAGCTACGTTGTATGGTAAGTTTGTGCTTTTGGCATCCCTCGTCTACTGCTGGATTTTAAAGTGGTGGATTCCCCGCAAGTGTCCGTCGAATGGCTGGGCACCCTAAATTTGTATAATTTACGACCTGCAGTGGTCGACGGAGTCCAAACCGCGGCGGTTCAGGCAGATTGGAGATAGCTTCTTGAACGTTTTCCCACAAGATCTGCTGAACTCGCGACGGGTGCCACCCTGTATGCGGATGTCGGGTCCGCTTGTTCCTCAACAACCAGAAAAAATGTGGGTGCACTCCCGGGATGTTTCTAGAAACGGCTTTATTTATCGCATACGCGTTTGAGCAGTTCACCTTCATCAGTGCGGTAAAGCCATACTAGAATAGCACTGTAATTGAGTCTTTTTAAATGTTCAGCACTCTAATTGGCTGAATCCGGGGCCAATAGGGAGGCAGCATTCACCTTGGAGTGTCGATGACACGTCGGCATCGGCGTTTTCATACTACAATCATGGGCGTGAGTGCCCCAATTGCCTCTTCCCCCGATGTTTCCTGGATGCCGGGCGACATCCACCCCGTTGGTCCTGCCACCGCCCGATGTTTCCCTGTATGGGCAGCCACGTTGTATGGTAAGTTCGTGCTTTTGGCATTCCTCGTCTGCTGCTGGATTTAAAAGTGGTGGATTCCCAGCAGCTGTCCGTCGAATGGCTGGGCACCGTAAATTTGTATAATTTACGACCTGCAGTGGTCGACGGAATCCAAACAGCGGCGGTTCAGGCAGATTGGAGATAGCTTCTTGAACAGTTTCCCACAAGATCTGCTGAACTTGCGACGGGTGCCAACCTGTATGCAGATGTGGGGTCCGCTTGTTCCTCAACAACCAGAAAAAATGTGGGTGCACTCGCAGGATGTTTCTAGAAACGGCTTTATTTATCGCATACCCGTTTCAGCAGTTCGCCTTCATCAGTGCTGTAAAGCCATACTAGAATAGCACTGTAATTGAGTCTTTTTAAATGTTCAGCACTCTAATTGGCTGAATCCGGGGCCGATAGGGAGGCAGCATTCACCTTGGAGGGTCGATGACTCGTCGGCATCGGCGTTTTCATACTACAATCATGGGCGTGAATGCCCCAATTGCCTCTTCCCCCGATGTTTCCTGTCTTTCATCTTCTTCATTTTGAGGTTAAAAGAAACTTGTGGTTCAGAAACTTTTTTTCTGATTGTACTTCGCCATTATTCTGCTTTACCATTAGATGGCTCCCCATCATAGCTGGTAACATAAATGCCAGTGATTTAAGCATCTCAAAATTATGAATTGTTTTCCTTATACATCACAGTTCCATTTAAATGAATCAACTGAAGTTTTGCCAGTCAATAAGGCCCTCTAGGGATTATGTGGTAAAAAAGTAATCCACCAACAATCTCTATACAAAAGTTTTTTTGTCTCACAGTTCCTGCGCCTTTTTATGGTTGTACCACCACCACCACAATCTGTAAGTTGATTTGAGGATTACAATTACACTACTTGAAATGCGTCACCACCACAGATGTTACTTTATTCAAGTAGACATTAGACATATCTTAAACCGCAAACACATCCCACTAACTACCACACACCCTCAAACTACAGAGCACACATTCCAAATCAGGCTCGCTCTGCAGGACTCCATGCACCAGACATCGCAGACCTCATCCCCTATCACAAGCTTGATGCCCTCCTTATCACAGAAACATGGTTCAAGCTCACATCTTTTCACATCCTAGACATCCTTCTTCCTACAGGCTGCAGCATCCATAATGTGGACCATGCACATAAGAAGTGTGAAGGCCTCACTGTTATCCATAAGTCCTCCTGGTTCTGCACCCTAGGCAAGCTAGTAAAACACAACTTCATGAAGTTATTGACATGCTGTTTCTGTCTCTGTAACTCAAAGCACGATCCTTCCATCTCATCTACAGGACAGGCCTCCTGGGTAGAACAAGGACTTCATTGATCAGTTCTCACATCTCCTCACGACCTCACCCATTCAACATGCCATCTCAACTTTCTTGGATGCCTTCAGCCTCCCAGACAATGCAAAAAAAAGTCATCCTCTTCAACACAATCAACTTGATTCAGCATGACACACAGTCAACGCACTCCAAAGGCCACACCCGTGACCTTGTCTTCTTAACATCACCAGCAATCCAATGTAAACCACCCATACCCCTGTATTGGACTGACCACTTTGCTATCCCTATATCCCTGCACGTTCTACCAACAAACCGAGGTCACCATACGGGATAACACCAAACTTTCAGATCCTTCAAGGACTTCTCAATAGACAACCTAATGCTTGAACTAATCCCTCACACTGTCAACTCCTCATCTGACACCAACACTCTTCTAAACAACAATTGTTCAGCTCTGTGAACATCCATGCCCATATTACAACACGCAAGTGAAAGCCGAGGCCGTCAGCAGTCTGGTACTTTGAAGACCTTGCTGACAATAAGTGACCCATCCGTGGACAGGAAAGGAAGTGGAAGAAGAAACAGAACTCCCAAGGACCTCTTGATGCTGAAGTCCCTCTGTACAACAGGCAGACAGCTTATCGCATAGCTAAAGCAAAGTACTATACGAGCACCATCAATGAAGGTACCAACAGAAGACGAACGCTGTTGAAGACAATCAAGTACTTAATCAACTCCCTGTCGGATCCACGTATTCCTCACTCCACAGAAAAGTGCAATGCCATCAACCTCTTCTGCAGTGAAAATGTACGGCTTACTGCATCTGTAACACCCACCCCTTTCTGTAAAATCCAACATTGGTCAGCCTTCAAAGCTCTATCTCTCCCAGATCTCACTGACATGCTCAACTCCCTCAAAGCCACTTCTTATGAAGATAATGTCTTACCATCATCCTTAATCAAAAATCTTTCTGGGTACACTCTCTTACCACTACTGTATGCCACCCTCACTCTAGGCATCTTCCCAGAAGCTCTCAAGACAGATAGATCTTCCCACTCCTAAAGAAACTTAGGATAGACCTTGATGGCCTTGCTGGCTACTGGCCCATCACTCACATACTATTTGTCACAAAGATCATTGAAAAAGGAGTCTATGTTAAGTTCCAAAATCACATCAATGCTAACCATCTTCTGCACTACCACCAGCCTGGCTTCAAATCATGCTGCAGCATGGAGACTGCTACCTTACATATTGCAGATTATGCCCTCTTGACAATAGATGACCATGACCCCACTGGACCTATCAGCTGTCTTCAATACCGTTGACCATCCCATCCTCATACGCACCCTGGAGTCTCAAATGGGATTCATTGCCAGTGTCTTTCACTGGTCCTCCTCCTACCTTACCAACCAACACCAGCTTGTTCACATGGGCACCTCCAGTTCACCAAAGATCCTTAGCATCTGTGAATTACCCCAGGGTTCTATACTGTCTCCTGTCATCGTCAACCTTTACATGGAAATGCTTGGTGCTCTAGTGACAGATAACAGCATCATGATTTACCAATATGTTGATGATACACAACTCTACAAGAAAGTCTCCTGTGCTTCAGACATCAAATGCCTAAAACACTGTTTGCACATTACCCAGACATGGATGTCCTGTGCCTACCTGATGCTCAACCCAACCAAGATGTAATTCCTGTTATTTGCCAAGACCAAAAGAAAAATGTAATACAAACCTTTCTCAATTACATGAGTCTCAAATCTTCTCCAAATACCAAATCATTGGATTCACCGTGGACACCAACCTCGCCCTCAAGGAACACATTTGAAAAAAAAAAACAAAGATGGCCTGGTACCAGCTTTTTCTTTTAAAGAAAGTCAAACGGTTTCTTCCAGAAAGTGACTGCAGAACAGCTGTTCAAGCCCTCGTGTTCTTGCATTGGTATGGTGGTAATGCCCTACTTCAGACTCCCAGAGTCCACATTGGCAGTCCTTAGGTGCATCCTACATGCTA
This sequence comes from Calotriton arnoldi, assembly GCA_963921515.1. Taxonomy (NCBI): domain Eukaryota; kingdom Metazoa; phylum Chordata; class Amphibia; order Caudata; family Salamandridae; genus Calotriton; species Calotriton arnoldi. The sequence continues at coordinate 166,574 of CAWUFW010007262.1, read as the reverse complement.
CAATGCTTCTCATTCAGGGCCAGAAGAATGATCACAGTGCCCCATCCTAATGGAACTCAATTGGCTCCCTTGCCATCATGCATCATCTTCAAAACCAGCTGCTTCATTTACAAAGCCATCACAACCACACCTCTGCTTATCTTGCAGAGAAGCTCACGATCTCTGGTGGTTCTCGGCACACCCGAGGCCAGGACACCATCGGACTGCAGACTAAGAAGTGTAAAAAAGAAAAAAAATAGACAACAGGCTTTTTCCATCTATGCACCCAGGATCTGGAACAACATCTCTGTATCCATCAAGACTGCCCCAATGCAGCTGCAGGTTACAAAAGAGTTGAAGACCTACCTCTTTAAAAAACACTTCATCACAATACATTAACCGTCCACAACTCAACTTCCTCTGCTATTACTTGTTGACTTTATGCTTGTCTTTGACCATGTACAGTGCTCCTCAGCCTTTTAGCTAGGCTTCGGCTGTAGAAATGTCATATGCATACATACATACATACATACAAACATACAAGGGTAAGTACCAATTTAGAGATTGTAATAAACACTATTGTTTGTGAATACTTTTCTGGTTTCACTGACAAATCTCTGATACTACCAGTATTTCTAGGTACAACAAACATTTAATTCCCCAGGAAATAAAGTTTATGAACCATTATCATAGTCTATGAGTTGTCAATATTTTTTGATAACTTTATTTTGTATGGAACATTTGTGCATGGTAATATTATGTTTGTTCACTATTCAGATTTGTCGATATGACCCTTGCTTTTCATTAACTGCAGTCACATTTACAATTATATTAATATCTCTTCTGAATAACTTTTCCGATATATTTCTTAACCTTTTAAATTGTTCTTTACGTTAACATTGACTGCATATTTTACTCTTAATACTTTGGTTTATAGTAAATTGTGTTAATTCCACTGTAAATAGTTTCTGTCTATCCTCTAAGTGTGTAGATTTGTCTTGAACCTTTCATCTTTTTGAACACCTATATATATATTGTTACACAAGGTTTATATAGCCAGATGTGTTATATTGTGTGATGTTATTGTATACTTTGTGAAATATAACATTCTGGTTGTATAACTACAGCAAAAAAAAAAATATGAGATAATTTAATATCTCCTGAACCACATTTTAATCTATTCTTGTGTAGTGTAGCTCCTATTTCCCTAATAGGCTCTGCACATTGGAATAATATATCCTATAGGTTTGACATAGGACTAAGGTCAGTATGTCCCTATCGAGTATATTAAACTTAATTACTTGTGCCAGCTAGCTCAGAGGCCACTAGAAACTCCTTGACGACAAGAAGGGAGTAGTTTCTGGCAGCCGCAAAACATGACTGTGAGGGGGTCGGTGAGGACGGGATGTTTACCCCCCTGTCTCCTTGCTTCTCTTACCCCGTGCCCATACACAGAGACTCGTATGGACTAGGACAGCAAGGGTTAATTACGCCGGCTGCCTCTTGCCTCCAGGGACGTCACGGACAGCTGGGGCTTTTTCACCAATCAGACCACCGAGGGGCGGAGTCACGGTCCCTAAAGGCGGAAGTCACCGGAAAGGAGGGGTCGTCGTCAGGGAGAGAGCCAGAGGAAGAGGAGAGAGACGCCGTGCCGAAGGAGACAGATCGTGAGGAGTATCAAGAGGAGAAGGAGATCGTAGGAAGCCCCGACCCTCCGGACCCGGACGAAGACGACGGAGTCGAATCCTGGACAGAGGAGTGGTGGACGCCCCCGGAGGATGCTGAAGAGCCGCCGCAGCTCTGGAGAGTTGCGGCTGACACGGCTACGTGGCCTGGGAAGGAGTGGGGAAGGAATACAGGGGAGGACCGCAGTGAAGGCTGGACCGCCTAAGGGATTCACGAAGTAATCTCACTGAGTGTGTGTGTGTTTACCCCTCCACTGCCACTTCCTACACGATGCCCGATCCCTCACGGTTGCCTCTGCTACCAACACCCCCCCCCCTTTCACTGATAATCGAGCGCTCGTTTGGCGTGGGCAGAGTGTATCAGGTGCCCCGCGGGGCCCTCCCCAGGGGTCTGTCGGGAGGCCGTGTGTCTGTTAATTTCCTAAACCGTGCACCGCTATACTACCCTAGCCCATTCCTCTTTCCCTATCGCACCCGCCGGTGGACTGTGTACCTGGTGAAGGGTTCTGTCTTGCCATCCTATTACCAAGGCAAGGTGTGGTAACCGCCCCTCTCTTGTGTTGTTTGTTCCCTTTATGAGCCTCCCGGGATATCCACCCCTGAAGAGACGGAACGCACGCCCAAGAGGACAGAGGAGCGAAGGTCCCGCTAACACCAGGAAAGAAGATCACTGTTACGCCCTACGCCCAGCCCCGCCTATCTTGTGTTTTATGTGTATCAACCAATAAAGCACAACAACATTGAGCCCATACTCCGGCCTCCTCGCCTTTTCTTCCGCCCGTCCCTCTCACAATGACCACTTTGTTTCTCTTTAGAATCAGAACGTGTCCCAGAGTCATAGAAACAATAGATAACTATTTCACTCAGCTCAAGCGTGCATGCTTAGTTTTCCTCAAAGTTACACAGAGAGAACAGACGGGCGTTTCAATAAAAGATTTATTGAACAGTCTTGTTTCTGGTGTAAGTAAAATGTGCTGTTACGATCACAAGACAGTATGCGAGATAAATAATGTACAGTGTGAGCAGTAGAAATAAATAATACTGCAATAGCATTATCTTTTAGCATATATGCATTTACATAAATAACACAGACTAAAAATGCGAGTACTCATACGATGCGTTTCTAACCTAGTTCTACCCCGATGTACCTAACCTGTCCTAGGTGTAGGGAGAGGTATGAAGTAGGTGAAGTATTCCTTACTATGGTATACTAAGAGTATGTTAAGCCTAGTATGCCTAGTATGCCAAGAGTCCCTCTAGGTTCTAGTCATCTCCATACCTGAAGAATGAGAGAGGTAGGAATCTCTTGCCAGATTCGAACTCCAACACCCCGCAAGGGAAGTCAGATCACTGGAAGCTGGACTCTCTGCGTGCAGGAATGACAGCGTCTTCTCAGTGCGTCAGGCCGGGAAACGGGCTCCTCTGAAGTCGAGGTCTCCTCTGATTTACAGGGGCTAGGGAAGGTATATTTATACCTGAGAATTACCTCAGAATGTTAGCAATGACGTGAGTCGGACAGCGGAAGACGTCATGAATGAACCCCTGAGGAATAATGGTTCATGCATAATATATGAGTCCTTGAAGAAATCAATAGTCCTGGGCGAGGGAAACTCCCGCAGCCTAAGGGTCTGTTCTTCACGAACTCGTTGTGACGTTAGGGTGGACGGATGTCGGAGACCATGCCTGTATTTGGAGTGCACGGTTTAATGCCTAAATAAGGGCTGGGATTTTATGCCTATATAAGGGCAGGGCGAATTGTGCCTATATAAGGACATGATTCTGGAAAGCCCGTTTATGGACACCCTAAGAGGAATACAACACCCACTCCACTTTCGTATGTACGATAATACTAAAATGCTAAACATTTAAAATGCTAAACATTAAATGGAGTACTGCATATTAAAAAATATTTCTTAAAAGTATTAAAAAACATATTAAAAATGCAAAAGGTACTGTACATATCAAGCAATGCTTTTCATTTCTGGCATAAATTTTGAAATTAAATGCAATTGGAATGAAAATAAGCAGTAATATTTACATATGACAAAAATGATCGATAAGTTGTTCAAAAATCAAAGTCATTTCATGTCATGAAAATTAATGAACTGTTCTAGACACACAAGATGACTAAGTGTCCGTGGAAGTACTGCGAAGTCTGTACTATAAGGCTAGTTCTACTTTAAGCAGATTGAAGTGCCATTTTCGTTCGAAAAAAATGGGACAAAAGTTCAAATTTGTAAAGTTCCAAGTTTTTTTAAAATGAAGGCCAAATTGTTACTGCATCTCTGGAACACTGTATGCTGAATCAGAGTCAGTTTACGGGTCTGGTGTAAACATGAGATCATCTATTTCTATAGACAAAACATCATCCACTGTAGTTGGAGTTAGTTGGAACACCTCGTGTAGTAGATTAACTGCACAGAGATGGGAAGCATCGCTTCCAGCATAGGTTGCCGCAGCAATGTTCGCGTCCGTTGTTACCTGTGTGCCTGTAGTTCTTTCTCGTACCTCAGCAGCAGCCGGAAGCGTCTGTGAGATCTCAATGAATGCTGACATCAGGATTGGTAGCCTCTGGGGACAACACAGAGCATGGGCCGTTATCGGGACCAGCAGAGCATGGGCCGTTATCGGGACCAGCAGAGTATCGACATCCGTTGGCGTAGCTGATGGAAATGTTAGACATGTGTCCAACACGCATTCTTCACCGCATAGCAGGCATCGTAGAACAGGTAAGATGCAATCTTGCCAGATTGGTCTGAATGACAGGAACCACGTGGTATTCAGGTCCCGTAGACGAGTCATGCCCAATAGCTGTACTATTCGCTCTTTCGTTCAAGGAGAGCTTTCTCCATTTCGCTCGGAGTGATGTCTGCGAATAGGCTGGCCATAGCGCAATAGCAGGAAGAGAAATAGAATTCCGGCAACAAGTGCTAGAATTAATGGTATGCCACCAAACACCGAATGTGCAAAGTTCGGGATGATTCCGAGTATTGCCTGGAAAGGTGCTAACAGACCGGTGCAGATGCTCTTAAATACATGTACAATTCCTGTTGTATCAGACATGTTAAAGATACGTGTTATCATTTCTACGAAATGTATAGGGCAGTTTGTACGTATTAAAGTCTGTATCTCAGCCGAAGTCCTTGCTACTTGTAGATCATAGGTTTCTTTGGCCGAGGTCAAAGGCACTGTTTGCTGTAAAAGCATGGCTTTCATTCTGCTCAAAGTATCAAATCTTATAAAAGAGACGTTCAGCGAAGGCCATAGAGGCGACTCCCTGACTGTGTCTATTGGGGGAAACAATACTTGCATACAGCAAGTGACCCTGGAGTTGACCGTTACTAGATATGGGATGCCTGGCAACATTCCGCAGCAACTCTGATCATTCAACATGAGGTAACTCCCATTAGAAAGTTGTCCAAACGTTGGATTAATCACAGCAGCTGGTGTACCCTGCTGATGGCAAGACAAATTTGCCACAGAACCATTACAAGCCCCGTGTAAAGAAATGTCCTGACATATAAGTGAACCGCTCAGTGCACTTTTACAGTGTGTACCGCTCAAAAACACTTCACGATCCCCACTCCAACATCTATATGCATACGGTAAATCCCAAGATGTCTTAATGTATTCCTTACCCAACCTTTCATATTTGCCTGCTTGCATTTGTCTGAGGCAATACTGAAACTGAAAAGTAGTCACAGGTAATGTTATTTTGCCATGAATAAGCCATTCTGTAGCTTGTTTTTCTGCCACTGTGAATGGTAACTTTTCCAGTTTTTCAATGCTCAGCACTGTATACCTTGCTCCTCTTAGTGTCAGTTCGATCTGTTTATCAGTTAGATTGTATTCTGCAAACAGAGCTGACGTGTTGATAAAACGCCAAGGCACATAGCCCGCTCGCAAAGATTGCAGCGTCCAGCTTAATAACACAATAGAACGTAACTGAGACTGACCTTGTTGTAACATTGCCAAATCTTGTTCTAGTATGTCGATAGCAGAGGATACAATGTTGTCCAATTAATATATTCTGGAGGACAAAGTTGTCAACCCATTGTCGACCACAGACCACAGAGAGTGTTTTGACGCGGTTTTCTTGGTCCAAGCAAGAATTCCCTAAGGTCTGCGTCCTCTTTAAGTAAGGATAAGTGTTGTTTCACATCCTGTAGTGTAGACTTATGCAGCCAATCGAGGCATAATTTTCCTACACTGTATGTTGTTACTACCCCCGGATGTTGTCTTTGGACGTATCTTGGGTCTGGCCTATGAATAGTAAAGCCCTGAGTTTTATTCAGGAATCTTTCCTGACAGTTATTCGTGTCTGTGGGCCAGATCAACCATTTCTTCCAATCAGGATTAGATCTGTTGAGTTGTAGTATATTGTCAACTGTTACCACTGCCTTTGTATTATTATCACTGGCAGGAGTTGGCACAGAAGGTGTTTTCATCTCTTTGATCTTGGCTAATCCAAGACAAGATGTTTGTTGGATGGTTTCATTCAAAAACAGTATTTGTTCAGGGATAATGCAGGCTCTAAATAAAGCTTTTATACCCTGTACTTGCCATTCTTTAGTACCCCAGACAGTTTTTGAGTCTACCGTGTCTTTCCATAAGTCGAAACCCTGTCTAGACAGTCGGGCAATAAATGCTGCAGAGTATATCTGTTTCGTATTAGTTAACATAATTTTCAGTCCTGTTTTGTTTACATTTTTATAGTAAAACGTTTCTGGGTCAGATGTATTGTAACCTGAAAAATATGGAAACTTGTTAGCAAATGTTTTTGAACTACCTTTAGGTGGTGTAGGACAATGTTCCCATTGGTTAAACATAAACACATTTCTTGGATATGCAGATTTATGCAAATAATGATGACCATAGTGGTTATAACAATACAGTTGTTCATAGTCTGATGAACCCTCTAAATATTCATGTTTAGAAAATGCAGCAGATTTTTCTAGGTCAAACATTATGTCGTTAACAGTCTCAAAGTCCCAATCATCTGAATAGGTACTGGACGTAATTAGATCACTTAGTGAAATTTTAAACAAATGTGGAATGTTCAATTGTTCCGTCGGGCCAAAAATATCAAAATCTGTTTTGTCCCACACTATACCATCCTGTATAGGAACGGCTGTGATGTTCACTGATGACAAGTCTCTTGCTTCACGATGGGAAGATTTATGAGGTTTCAAAAGTACGTTCACGCCTTTTCCTTCAGTATTCACATGGATGCATCTGCCACTTATAAGCACGCTCACAGTTGTTACCAAAGCTAGCCAGAGCAGGAAAACAAAAAGTCCAGATATAATCCAGAGTTCAATCCATGGAGAAACCAAATAAGTCTTTTTCAGAAAATGAAGAAAGTCTTGTACTTGCTGCTTGAGTTTGAATGATGCTGGCATCGTTTCAGGTTCACTCGGATCTTCTGAGAACGTATCAAAGTTAATGAAATAGCCAGAAGCAGTTCTGTCAATTGTTGGAATTGCATCAGGATTTGTAGAAATCACAGGAACCAGTTCATCACTTGCCACGTTGGTGTAGACAGGTGTATTTGGACGAACTGTTATTTGGTGTTCAAGAGGGATGAGTTCCATAGCGTTGTTGCTTAGTCCTCCATCAGTTACAGCTGAATTCTCGATGGTTATCAGTCTTTCAGTCTGAACCTCTTGGATAGTAGCGAGAGGAGTGCGTCTACTACTAGGTCGGAGTCCACGAGGCCTACTGTTTAATATTGTGGTTTGATCAGGTCGATGGACACAAATCTTTTCTCCTTTCTTCCAGCAAGGGGCGGCAGAAGTACTGTTCTTGTTCCTTGAACCGCTAGGACAGGTACTGGTTGTCTGTAAGAAGGTCCAAATTCCTTCTTGTCCGCGATTTTTTCTCTGACTAGATCCCCAACTTTTGGAATCCAGACAGGCCTTGCTGGGACAGCCGGTTGTTCCCCAGTGGTGGTTGGCTGCAGGAATACGTTGCTTTGTTTCGTTCTTAATTCATTAAGTTCCTGTAAAACAGCCAAACGATCTTTGATATCAAACGGTTTATTTTCCACCACTGTGCCTACGTGTTCAAGGTCTGGTACCCACATTCTTGTCCCAAATAGGACCTCATATGGAGTGACCCCCCCTAGAGAACTTCTTGGCAGATTGTTCAATGAGCGTTGTACCCCATTTAGGTGTTTGACCCACCCATCACCCGAACCTAATACCCTAGCTGTTATAGACTGCTTTATGTCCCGGTTTTTCCTTTCCACAACCGAATTTCCCTCAGGATGGAATGGAGAGGAGTACCGCAATGCAACGCCCAGACTGGCCATGGCTTCTTTGTAAGCCCGAGAGCTAAACGCAGGACCCTGGTCAGAATGTAGCGTGCCTATTGTGTATGTGCCGATAAAGATTCGCAAATCTTTTATAACAGTTCGAGCGTCAGCCGAGCGCTGAGGCCATAACCATAGGAACCTAGATTCAGTATTTGCGGGAATGCCTTTGTCCAGTAGGACGCAGGCGCGTAGATAGTCTAATGTTGTCTAACAATGGTGTCTGTACTGGGTTGCCGCATTCGCAGCATGGTGTCTGGTGGCTCTCTCGCTGTATGTTACAGTCTAAGCAGTTGTTGATGAATATGTGAATTTCTGTATTCATTCCAGGCCACCAGTACATCTCTTTTAACCTCAAAATTGTTTTAGAGATCCCTTGATGTGACAGACCCTCCCCCAAATGTGTTTCATAAATCAAGGCTGCTCTGCGTTCCATGTTTGGAATTACCCTATCCCCCACTCCAGGGATTCGAGCAAAGGAACCTTGTTCGCATCAATTACATAAGAGTACTTGAGTGGAAACTTTTTGGTAACGCTGCACTGCTGCCTTTGCTTGAAGCATTGACAGCCAACATTATCTCACCGTCTATTTTTGTTTTTGAACGAGTGATCGCAGCTACGGAAGCCGTCTGAACAGCCCCCTTTGCGGCTTCATCAGCCAATGAATTCCCTGCAACGTGAACGCCATCACGTTGATGACTCAGTGTGTGGATCACGTGAGCCTTTAGTAGTTCGTTCTTCAACTGAACTACTTGTTCCCAAAGCAATTTATGCTTTATTGTGGCATCTTTGAAACCATTTTCAAGCCAGTTTCATATGTAGTCATTATACGACTGAACACAGTAAAAGGAATCGCACACTATTAGTGTGGGGAATTCTCGATCTGTACTTTCAAGTGCCAGTTTGAATGCTTGTAGTTCAGCTCGCTGAGCTGTGCAATCTCCTAGAGATTGAGTTTTTGTGACCATGGGTCTGAAGATGCCATTTCGCATGCGACCTTTAACGATTGCACACGCTGCACTGTAAGCTTGCTTACTCCCTGTTGCGGGCTGTGCGGATCCGTCAGTGTAAATTATGAATTCGTACTGATCGAGAGGCAGAATCTCAGTGGGCAGAGGACATTCTTGTTCATATTGTAGGATTGCTTGTGTTTTTAAATCTGGATCAAAAACATATTCAACATCTGTTGCAGCAAGAGAATTAACCCATTGTATCCATCTTGGATGTAATGCTTTAGCATTTGGAATGCTTGCTTTTGTGACCGCTTCTAAAGCCGGTACTGGGGTTACGACAATAATGCGTTTCCCTTGGGCTAAGGTCTTTCTTTTGATACAGCCGTTTGAACTGCTGTCAGAATTTTTTCAGTTGAACTGAAGCGCATTTCCCCTTGTGTGTACAAATGTGATTTGTATGCAATTGGTATTTTCTCACCCTCATTGAAGGTTAAGTAGGTGAATCCGCATTGACCCGAAATTATTCGGATCACCAAATTTCGTTGACTTACACGTGTTTGTAAGTGATTTGTTGCTAACATGTTAGCCTGAAGTGAACGCAAGATTTCTGTGTGTTCGTTTGTCCAATTTTTGATTGAAAAATCAGGTTTGAATAATGCGTAGAGAGGTTTAACCCTTTCTGCGTAGTTTAGTATGTATGTTCTGCCAAAATTGAGGAAACCCAGGATGGATTGTAAGTTTTTTAGCGTTTTTGGAGGTTGGAGCAGCGCACATTTCTCTAGAAAGTTAGCTGCCAAGCTCTTGCCTTCACTTGAAAGCTCATATCCTAGAAATAGGACATTGAGATGGGCAATTCTGGACTTTTTAAAGTTGAACTTGTAGCCCTCAGAGGCGAATCCCAGTATAATGGTGCTCACCCTGTTCAAGTGTTTTTCCAGGTCATCGTCTGTCAGATAGATGTCATCGACATAGGACAATGCCTCGTTGTCATAAATTTGTAGTAACTCCGTTACCCTCGCTGAGAATAAACCTGGGCTGTTCTTGAACCCTTGTGGGAGTCGACAAAAGTGACGCTGGGTCCCCATTATGGAGAATGCTGTTAAGTACCTGCTTTCAGGTGTTATGTTTTGACAAAAGAAACCATTTGAAATGTCTAATGTTGTTTTATATTTTTTACGCACAATGTTATTCATTAATGCTGTGCTATGTGCATTTTGCACTGCAAAAGTTTTAGAACAAGTGTTTAGGTGTCTGTAGTCCAAAACTAGACGATATGTATTGTCTGGCTTGGAGACAGGAAACAAAGGATTGTTCATTGAGGAGGTGCATGTTTCAATCACCCCTTGGTATTCAAGTTGATCTAAGATCTCCCTGACCTGTTTTTTAGCTTCTTGCTTTATTGGATACTGCCGTTGTGCAGTTGGTTCATGTTTTAGATGTATTTTATGGTGAGGTGAGTCCTCATCCCATCCTACATGATTTTTATATAACGCTGGGGCCTGGGCCACTGCCCATTTCCTGGCATATCCTCGCCATGTGGGCACTCCCTGACAAATTGTGGTGGCCAGTCCTTTTGTGCTAGAAGTATGTCATAGCCCTTTGATAGTCTTTCCCAAAAAAGTGCTTTCACCTGTCTTGGTTTGTCTCCCTCCATCCGGAGTGTTATTTCATATAACGTTTGTGGAGTACTAACCCTGGTGTCTACAGTCTCAACCGTAATGTACTCATTCAAGTCCACTATCTCCAGAAGTTCCTTCAGGTTCTGGCAAGCTATTGTGACTTCTGCTGCACTGTCCAGCATTGTCTGAGCCCATTCTCCGTTCTTGAGTTGTGTTCTCAGTATTCTCGGCATGTCTGATCTTTAGACCTGCTACTTTCTTTTTGGAGAATTGAGGTTTTGCTTTAGTTTTTGGAGCGTGTTTTTCGTCTTTTGATTTCACGCGTTCTTCTCTATGTTCTGTTCGTCCTCTTCTTTCCGAAGTCTGTGATGAGATCTGAAAGGGACGAGAGGAACGTGTATCAGTATCTTGATACCTATCAAGTTTTCTCAAATTATCCCTATTCCTGAGGTTATACCTCCTTTCAGAGGGCTCCTTTTGAGGAGACCTACCTCGGGATTGAGAACGTTTCTCGTTTGAATTTTGTTTATTAGTATCCCACTTATTTTTAGAAGAAGTAGGAGTTTGTTTAATTGAGTCCTTCTCAGGACTTTCAGATAGCTTCGGCTTCACTGGTCTTCCACCCAAACTATCTCTGCCTAATTCTGCATAAGATTGTTCTATTATTCTGGGTAGCTCAGTTTGATGTTCTGTAACATCAAATTCCCTTAACTTTTGGCGGATCGCCACTGCTGCTGCCTCCCCTTTAATATTAGATAATATTATTGTTGAGACCTGGTCGAAATTTTTCAGTAATTTCATACCTAAATTTAGAGCAGGCTCTGCCCCGTATTCGTTTTGAATTTGTTTCAGGACATCAGGTATTACCGCAATTGACGTAACACCATGTGTTTTAGTATAGATGGCAGCAAAGACTGAGCCCCAAGTGGTGCAGTCTTCCAGTTGTGGTGTGATCCCCATTGGTAAACTGATTGTCAGTATTCTGTGTTTCTCATACGGGCTAGTATTTGGAAATACTGCTTCGATTTGAGTAATTTTTTGAGCTATCCAGAAAGGAATTTGCTCAGGTTTTGTGGGCATTTTACCCATGACTGCGTATAGAGTCTGTGGTGTAATTTTTAGTGTATTCCCCTGGTGAGGGGTTTGATTTGGAAGTGTCAATGGTGGTTGGACTGTGAAAGTCCGCATGACATATTGGACCAATTGTCTGTAGATTTTTATTAACTCTGTGAGTTGAGTAAGTAATTCCTCGCCTGACATTTCTTCAATGTCAGGATGAGGTGTGTAGCAGGCTAGAATCGGCCATGTTGCTCCTGGTCTACCTAGTGGACCGAGCCTGGTAATGTTTTTGTGATGTTTTAGGGCGCCTTTAAACCAGAGCTGATGCTCCTGGTATGTTAATGGAATTTCAATATCCTCGAAAGGAATATATTCCTCTGGTGGATCATCTTCTTTGTAGAAGTGAAACATGTGTGTTACTGGATTGGATTCAGGAAATATTACCCATGAATAGAATACCTCTGTCTGAAAGGATTCGTGTGCCTCAATCACGAAAACTGCTCTACCGCCTCTTGGTGGTAGGCCATGTTTTATAAGTTTTAGAGTGATGGCTCTTCTTAAGTTTGGAGCGATGTCTATAACACCCTCCTCGGTTTCATTTAAACCGGTAATGTTAAAAACTGCTGCTTGGGCTGGATCAGCCGCAGCTCCACCGTTTCCGGTCTCAGTGTCGAAGCAAGGCATTTTGTTTTTTGAAAAATGTAGAACAAGTTTCAAGGAAACAAAGATTAGGTGCACAATATTTTGGAACACTGTATCCTTCAACGTTGAGCAAACCAAACAGCTAATATATAGGGTACTGCCCTATGTAGCCTTGGTGGATACTTAACCCTGCCCACTCCAGACGTCTTTTGGAGTATATGGGTAGGGGTCTCTGAGAGAAAAAGCACGGCTGAGTTACTCAGTATCTAACGTTGAATTACCGCCTTACCAAACCGTTGGGCGCCATGTAGTGTAGCTCCTATTTCCCTAATAGGCTCTGCGCATTGGAATAATATATCCTATAGGTTTGACATAGGACTAAGGTCAGTATGTCCCTATCGAGTATATTAAACTTAATTACTTGTGCCAGCTAGCTCAGAGGCCACTAGAAACTCCTTGACGACAAGAAGGGAGTAGTTTCTGGCAGCCGCAAAACATGACCACTTTGTTTCTCTTTAGAATCAGAACGTGTCCCAGAGTCGTAGAAACAATAGATAACTATTTCACTCAGCTCAAGCGTGCATGCTTAGTTTTCCTCAAAGTTACACAGAGAGAACAGACGGGCGTTTCAATAAAAGATTTATTGAACAGTCTTGTTTCTGGTGTAAGTAAAATGTGCTGTTACGATCACAAGACAGTATGCGAGATAAATAATCTACAGTGTGAGCAGTAGAAATAAATAATACTGCGATAGCATTATCTTTTAGCATATATGCATTTACATAAATAACACAGACTAAAAATGCGAGTACTCATACGATGCATTTCTAACCTAGTTCTACCCCGATGTACCTAACCTGTCCTAGGTGTAGGGAGATGTATGAAGTAGGTGAAGTATTCCTTACTATGGTATACTAAGAGTATGTTAAGCCTAGTATGCCTAGTATGCCAAGAGTCCCTCTAGGTTCTAGTCATCTCCATACCTGAAGAATGAGAGAGGTAGGAATCTCTTGCCAGACTCGAACTCCAACACCCCGCAAGGGAAGTCAGATCACTGGAAGCTGGACTCTCTGCGTGCAGGGATGACAGCGTCTTCTCAGTGTGTCAGGCCGGGAAACGGGCTCCTCTGAAGTCGAGGTCTCCTCTGATTTACAGGGGCTAGGGAAGGTATATTTATACCTGAGAATTACCTCAGAATGTTAGCATTGACGTGAGTCGGACAGCGGAAGACGTCATGAATGAACCCCTAAGGAATAATGGTTCATGCATAATATATGAGTCCTTGAAGAAATCAATAGTCCTGGGCTAGGGAAACTCCCGCAGCCTAAGGGTCTGTTCTTCACGAACTCGTTGTGACGTTAGGGTGGACGGATGTCGGAGACCATGCCTGTATTTGGAGTGCACGGTTTAATGCCTAAATAAGGGCTGGGATTTTATGCCTATATAAGGGCAGGGCGAATTGTGCCTATATAAGGACATGATTCTGGAAAGCCCGTTTATGGACACCCTAAGAGGAATACAACACTTGTATCTGTAATGCATGTTCTTGCCTAAGTATATACATACAATGGCATACATATGTGCCACATGGGATTTCATGGCTGTACCAACATTTTCAAAGAAGGCCTCTTATTGAAAGCAGCATAGTTACAACACAGAATGAAATCCAGAATTAAATATAGCAATAACAGTTCATTCCAAAAATTGTGGGTTTGCCTTATGACCTGCACATCCATTCACAATAGTATTTGACTGTATCATCCAATAGAGACAGTTCTTTAGGGTGCTCCCATGGTGTCACAATACCCACCCACCAGGGTATGCTTCCACTAGTACTGCAGACAGCCTAGAACAATATTTAACCAAAATACACCAAAGCACACCAAATGGTTGTAACTATTATCCAAAACTTCAAAGAAAAACGGTATAAGAATGCAGCCACACTGTGTGTATAAATTCGCCATAGATTAATATTTTTTGAGAGGAGATAAATATATTCGCTAAGAAGCGACCAAAACCGTCAGTGTTGATTGACATCTCATCTAATACATTCGCTCGGGGACATTTCAGCAGTGAGGGTAGTCAATCAACCCCTTGCATATAACTTTATGGATATGAATCCAATCTTCACATCCGAGCCTTGAGAAAGCCCAGGGGGGCGAAACGTACGTCGGCTGCTACTGTTCTTCGTGTTTAAAGAAATGAAATAAAATAAACAAAAGGACTTGATTCAAGACTTTTTGTGGACTACTGTTAAAAGGATATTAATCTATGGCGAATTTATACACACAGTGTGGCTGCATTCTTATACCGTTTTTCTTTGAAGTTTTGGATAATAGTTACAACCATTTGGTGTGCTTTGGTGTATTTTGGTTAAATAGCAATAACAGTATTTGCCTCATAGCATAGGTGACGTATTCAAGCACCATTCTTTTCACTGCTGCTATAGCCCCAACAAGAGTGATATTTGTATATAAAATTGATACATTATATGCAAATGTAATACCCCTTGAAGTTCAACCAGCATCATATATGCTATATATGCCTCCTTACCCGGCACTATAAGGTGTGTGTATATATATATGTAGGCACTGAAGTCACCGCCGTTGCACCACTCGCCCTGGGTGCTGTCGTCGCGGTGGTGAGCCGCGATACATTCTTACACAACGGCACAATAGGGCCACAAACGGACACACTCTCGGGTTAGTTCTTGATGTTTTCTTTATTGTGCGGACACCCCCCGCACCGACAGACGCGTTTCGGCGTAAGAGCCTTTTTCAATGTCGGTGTCCTCAAACCATTCACTGGCTTAAGTACAAGCCCATTGGTGCATGTGATAATCGTAAATAAAAATGGAAAACGGTTTTCCTGGCCTTAGTTCTAATGTGCAAAAACAATAAGTGATTATTCGATCGTGATATACAATAAATAAACCAAAAAAGGTATTTTCAAACATAGGGGCAAACATTTCTGACGTGCACATTAATATTGCTCTTCTGAATAAAGAATATATATATATGCAATTCATCTTTTCAAAAATGCACGAAAACCATACGTTCAGAGATGTAAAGATGTATATATCTCCCCTCAAAATTGTGCCCCGGATGGGCCTATATCAACCATGTTTCTCTTTCATTTGTTGAAATAATTAACTCAGTTCTAATCCCACATTATTACCCAAAGCCATATTTGCATTGGTCCATTGATTTTAGAAAGAAAGCTACACATTTCCTTATACAACCTGCATGTATTGCTAGTGTCTCAGAGCTGTAGCTAAACTATATGCCCAAATGGATTATGGCAAATGCCTGGATCTAATGTATATGGTCTTTGTTTTCAGGTTGTGGGGTAAGGCTTGAGGCAGCTAAAAAAGATTCTTGCGAGGTTCAGAAGTTTATATATTCCTCAAAGTCTTATAGCTGTGTACAATGACAAAATTCAAATAATTGAATATTTAATCTAAATGAACCCACATCTCTTCATCCCCATTAAGACCCTCGGGGGCCATTGTTTGGAGCTTTATAATATATTTTGACAATTCGTAATTTCTTGGTCCTGTCTCCCCCCCTCTCGTTCTTTCGTATTTGGTCTAGACAAAAGAAGCTTAATAAGTCTCTATTACTCTGATGGAGTTCCTCAAAATGGCGGGCGATCGTGTAGTTGTTATCCTTATGGCTGATCACCCGCATATGCTCCAAAATCCGCTTCTTAGCAGGGTGGATTGTGCTACCAATATATCGCTTATTGCAAGGACATACCAAGCAATAGACGGTATATTCCGAATTACAATTGAGTAGCAAGTTAATCTTCCACACCTTGTTTGGGTCTTTGTTATTTATCCTGTAACTGGAGACTTTTTGCTGTATTTGCATGCTTTGCACCGCATGCAGGGGAAGAAACCGGTAATCAGATCTTTTTCAGGGGCATGGATTGAAAGTGGCTATGCACTAAATGGTCACCCATAGATTTGCCTCTTCTATAGGTGATCATAGGTCTAGGTGGAAGATCTCTACGCAGGATCTGATCTGTTTGTAAGATCTTCCAATTTCTCTTGAAGATCTGCATAATCTGAGCGGATCTGCTATTGAATTGTGTGATCATCCTGACTGGTTCTTTTTTCTTCTCATGGTCTCCACTCTTCTTGTTCTTTGCCACCAACAGTTGTGTCCTAGGCACCATGTTTACATTTGCTTCCACAGCACGGAGGCCATTGATGGAATAGCCTCTGGCTGTGAAGCGTTCAAACGCCCCTGTCTTAGCCTGTTGGTATTCGGCTTCTTTTGTACAATTGCGTTTAATTTGCAATAGTTCGCCATATGGGATATTGGAGATTAAGCTCCTTGGGTGGTGACTCCCTGCATGGAGGGTCGAATTCCCCGATGTGGGTTTCCTGTACAGTCTAGTTAGAAGTCTGTTCTTTTCAATGTACACATCTAAATCCAGGTAGCAGACTGCCTCGCTGCTGATAGTGGCTATAAAAGATAGGTTCAACTCGTTGTCATTCAGCGATTTGACATACTCCTCAGCCGAAGAGCGGTCGCCTCGCCAAATGACAAACAAGTCGTCTATGTATCTCGCCCACAGTGCAATATTGTCAACCCATTTTTCATTGCCTCCTCCCCAGGCCATGTGCTTCTCCCACCAGCCAACGAAAAGGTTCGCATAGCTGGGGGCGAAGCACGTGCCCATCGCAGTCCCCCGTTGTTGTCTGTACAGCTGCCCTGCAAATGTGAAGATATTATTCTCTAGGCAGAACTTTGTCATATCGTGGAGCATCTGATTGTGTTGCTGGAATTTTAGTGGCCTTTTCTCTAAGAACCACTTGATCGCATGCAAACCCTGAGTGTGATGAATACATGTGTATAGACTTGTGATGTCTAACGTGATCTCCATCATGTCTTCTTCCATCACTATTCCCTCAATCAGTCTTAAAAAGTCCTGCCAGTCTTGTACATATGATGCCAAATCCCTAACCATTGGTGATAAAAACAAATCAATATAAGTGGAGGTGTTTTCTAGGAGACTTCGAATAGATGCCACAATTGGTCTCCCGTGGGGATTTGTAAGATCTTTGTGGACTTTTGGAAGGTGGTAGAATGTGGGAAGGACAGGGTTCTCACAATACAAGAAAAGATACTCATCATGTGTTATCATCCCTTCCTCTTCCCACTGGGAGAGAAATTGGTGGAAAGTTCGAATACAGTCCTGATATTCCAATTTTTGTATAGGGATATAGCATTCTGGGTCATCCAGTTGTCTCTTTGCTTCCCTATAGTAATATTCCTTATCCAAGACAACGATGATTCCTCCTTTGCCGGAGGGTTTGAAAATTAGAGTGTCATCTTTCTTTAAATCTTGTAATAGTTCCCATTCTTTCCTGGTGAGGTTATGTTGTTGTTTATCTTGGGTCTTGTTGTCCATGAGCTTTTTCAGGTCCGTGATAATGGCCTCATTGAAGACATCTATTACGTCATGCGGAGTCTTTGGTATTGTTCTAGACTTAGGTTTTAGTTGACTTCTCCTTCCAACTTGGGTAATCCCCATTTCTCTCACATGGCTCTCTAGATTTGCTTGGGTATTATATTCCCCACTCGTACTATTGTCTTCCAAGGATAATAAGAATCCCAATGTCTCTAGGTCATGTCCGGTGAGTAGGTCAGAGTCTGTTCTTATGTCTCCCAAGCTTACAGATGTTGTGCTTGGATGGAGCAGATGGATTTTCTGCAGCTTCAGCTTACGAATATATTTAAAGAGATCAATCCTGATCTGTGTATAGTCCGGTTCCATTGTAGAGCAAAACTTTAAACCATATTGTAGCACCTTGATTTCATCTGGTGTTAAAGTTCTTTTGGACAGGTTGATAATTGTCATGGTATTTTGGTGAGTTACCACTTCCCTCTCTTGCCTCGACTGCGTGTAACTCTCTGGAAGGGTTCTTCTCCCCCTTCCTTTCTGTCCCCTCCTTGTTTTGCGTTTCTTGACTGGTGTTGTTGTGGGGTTGGGTTCTTGGTGCTGGTGTTTGTCTTATTTCTCGCATAAGTTTGTACTCCCGAAAATACCCTGGATCGCTTGTGAGTGGCAATTCATCCGTTCCTGTAGATTGTTCACTTTCCGAAGTTTCTACTTCGGATTCTGAAGTATCCCTGGTTGTATGTGTTGGCCCCCCTTGCTGGCCCATCTTTTTCCTGGGAACATCATATTTGCGTGCGAACGTAAGTATTCTGCCCGTTAAGTAATCCTGTTCGTCCCTTTGGAACTTGGTTTGCTTCCGCTTTCTGATCACTGCCTCATACTCTTTGAGGCGTTTCATCATATTTTGTTTCAGCTCCTCACTCTGTTTCTTATCTTTTTCTTTTCCGATCATTTCTTCGAGATTCTTGATTTCAATTAACAGTTTTTCTCGATCACTCCAGGCGTATTTAATCAAAATCCTCACCATCCCTTTCGCTGAGTTGGTTGTCTATTCAGCCCAGTCCTTTAATAGCTCTGGATCGGGATTCTCGTATGATGGGACTGTAAAGATGCGCAACCCTTGTGGGATCCGCTCAAAGTCTAAGTATTTCTGTAGGGAGGTAGCCTCCCACCACGTCCGTATTTCCTTCTCTTGAGTCTTCTCCAACGTCTGGTACAAGGTTTTCAAATTACTCTGTGGGGTACTACTAGCACTGGTTTTTGGTACTGTCACTCTTCCTCCGCCGATATTCGGTTTAAAAATGTCTGCTGCTGCCTCCTCTCGTTCAACAATGGTTGATATGGTTATTTGGCTGCACGTTTGTCTGGGGGGCCCGCAAAGTGTACGCTAATTCAAAAACCCTCAGGGCTGGTGCTAAAAATATGTTTTGCGATTTGCATATGCGGCGCTTGTCGTCACTCACCACTGTTCCTACGAGTTCTTCGTAGTCATCTCCTCCCACTCTTCCGACCATCAGAAATCACAGGCACTCCAGTAGTGAGATATCGGCATCTCCTCGCTGGTTGATGTCGATGCAGCTATGCTGTTATTGCAAGCGCACGCTTCTCCAATCAAGCAACGGGGCTGGCGGCCATATTACTGTAGGCACTGAAGTCACCGCCGCCGCACCACTCGCCCTGGGTGCTGTCGTCTCGGTGGAGAACCGCGATACATTCTTACACAAAGGCACAATAGGGCCACAAACGGACGCACTTTCGGGTTAGTTCTTGATGTTTTCTTTATTGTGCGGACCCCCCCCTCCCACCGCACCGACAGACGCGTTTCGGCATAAGAGACTTTTTCAATGTTGGTGTCCTCAAACCATTCACTGGCTTAAGTGCAAGCCCATTGGTGCATGTGATAATCGTAAATAAAAATGGAAAATGGTTTTCCTGGCCTTAGTTCATAGCGGCCATCTTATAACGTGCAAAAACAATAAGTGATTATTCGATCATGATATACAATAAAGAAACCAAAAAAGGTATTTACAAACATAGGGGCAAACATTTCTGACGTGCACATTAATATTGCTCTTCTGATTAAAGACTATATATGCAATTCATCTTTTCAAAAATGCACGAAAACCATACGTTCAGAGATGTAAAGATGTATATATCTCCCCTCAAAATTGTGCCCTGGATGGGCCTATATCAACCATGTTTCTCTTTCATTTGTTATATATATGATCAAGACCACGGCTGTGGTCGAAACGCGTCTGTGTGCTGCCAAAAAAAAATTACTAACCTTCTAACCAGTGTGGCTCGAGAATCTCTTCTTGGATCGATTTGTTGCATGGGATATATATATATATATATATATCAGAATCAAAATCCCAATCCTCACTTTCCAGCAAGAGGATTCCACAGGTACAGACCTCCGACTTTCTCCAGCAAAATTCAAAGACGCGGGCTCAAAAGTTCTTGATTGTTTTTATTTCATTTTAAGTAGCAGACATGTGTCCGCCCCAGACACGTTTCGATCGCCGTGGCGATCTTGATCACTAGAACGCACTGGTGACGAATCACTACCTTTAAAGTGCGAACCACCAATCATACGTAAGATAGAAAAAATCATCAGTTAAAAACACAATAAACATTGACAAAATACTATAATGCAGAGCAAATAAACATACTTGACCTAGCTTGTAATTAAATATTAAATTTACAACATAGATTCCACGGTAAACTAAATGTTCCTACTAGTTTGATCACCAGTGCACCATATAATTCAATGTTAGTGCAAATAATAATAATAATATAGAACACTCAATTCAATACGATGAAATACGATAAAAATGTCTGCTTGGCTAGTGCCCTTAATTCAATGCCTCTAGTTTTCATTGCATTTAAAACAGTATATGGATCGAATTTCAAAATGTTCTGAACGCACTAAACAATATTTCTCCATGGTACATTGATTAATACAATATTGATCACTCATGTGTTGTAAATATAATAAGCCGGTAGTCAATATGATAAAGATATCGATAAAAATTGCCCGCAATTCATAACAAAGTTCAAACACGTGATTAAAACCATACATATTCCCATAGAAAAAGTGCTAAAAAACCTGATACTTCCAGGTAGTGGGGTGAGTGCAGATAGGACGCTGACTATATTTTACTACAGTGTAAATGTGCATTATATGTAAAGTGCAAATGCATGAGAGGAACAGTACAAAAAATGCCTAATTCTATTAAACATCATGATTCCAGACCCATGTTACAAGAGACTCTAGAGACACAATATATATTAGGCCGATTGAACAAATCAGTACGGACAAGTGTCCTGACTTTAAAATAAAGGGAATATTTTAATCCTGAAAAAGTTATCAAAAAATGCAGGTAAATTAATTGATAAAATAATTACCGGTGGGTCCTCTTATGATTTTTTCATGATGATTAGTGAGCCCTGCATAACTGAGTTCTACAAAAAATTATGCAGGTCTTCACTGGTATTCATCCCGTTGGGCATCCTTGTGTCGAGAGTTAGTATAAAGGATGACTCTAACTGCCGCAATCTGCGCTCTCTGTCACCACCTCGTATTGAAGGGGACACAGCCCCAATCACAAAGTATTTGAGCTCATTTACTCGGTTCTCATGTACAGCTTTAAAATGTCGGGCGACAGGATAGTTCGAATCTGAATTGATTATGGCACGTAAATGCTGCAATATACGATTGAATACTGGCAGCTTTGTGCTGCCAATATATTTCAAACGACAGGTACATTCCAGAACATACACTGCGTACTCAGTACGGCATGTAAAATGTTCTTTTATTGTAATAGGAATGTCACTGAATGCTGTCCGATATTCAGATGTATTTGTGCCAAATTTGCATGCCCGGCAAGACACACATTTAAAAAAACCAGACTTAGACAACCAAGTCGTTGTAGTAGTGATTTCGGGGCTCGATTTCACAAGGGCATCCCTCATAGAAGGTGCCCTCCTGAATGTGATTGCAGGTAGAGTTGGTAACAACATTTTTAATGTCATGTCCGTTAATACAATAGGCCAATGTTTGTAAACAATATTGCGTATTTTTTGCTCCTGTTTACTGTACGTCGTGATGAGTCTGATGGATTGTATATCATGTTCGGCTAGCTGAGTTGTTGAGTCTGCCATACGTTCTTTCTTAGTGATTAAGCATTGTTCACGTGACTGAGAATTAGCTTTAGCCATGGCTGTTTGTAAATCTGATAGTTTGTAACCACGGACCAAAAATCGATCCAAAGTCTCCTTCTGACTGTGTTTTAAATTGGCCTCTAAACTGTAAATGCGCCGAAGGCGAAGGAACTCGCCATATGGTATGCTGCGAATAAGATGGGGAGGGTGGCAACTGGTGGCATGGAGTGTTGAGTTGCCTGCAGTTTTCTTTCTGTGTAACCTGGTTTGTACAATGTTGTTACTAATGTACACCTCCACATCTAAAAATTCTATCTGCTGTGTACTGCAAGAGGCCGTGAACTGTAGATTCATTGAGTTGTTATTGATGGATGTAACAAAATGGGCTGCCGCTTGCTCTGTCCCCTCCCATATGATGAAAACATCATCAATATACCGACAGTAATACTTGATGTGACTGTCCCAATCATCCTTGTGGGTTACTTTGAGGACGTGTTCCTCCCACCACCCTACTAACAGACAAGCATAGCTGGGAGAAAAGCACGCCCCCATCGCCACCCCTCTCAATTGTTTATACAAGAGCTTGTTAAATAAAAATAAGTTATTTTGAAGACACAGGTCAATCATCTTGAGTAACATATAATTGTGGTCATGAAAACATATGTCACGTTTACTCAAAAAATATTCAACAGCCTTTAATCCATGAGTGTGATGAATACTAGTATACAACGCTGCTATATCCATAGCTATTAAAACATAGCCTGGCTGCCACTCTACTTCACTGATTTTTAACAAAAAATCACCCGTATCTTTAATGAAGGAGGGCAAGCTGGTCATGTGAGGTTGCAAAAAATAATCATGTATTTGGATACTGTTTCTAATACATTGTTCCTGGCAGATATAATTGGTCTGCCAGGCACCGAGGATACACCCTTATGTACTTTAGGTGTGAAGTACATAATTGGGGTAGTGGGAGAATTATTTTTTTTTAAAGAAAATTCATTCTTAGACAGTAAACCTTGTCTTCTCCATTGTTGGAGATGTTTACTAACAACATCCTTCACAACAGTGAGTTGATCTCGATTGACTCTTGTATAACAGCTTGTATCAGATAAGTGTCGTTGGGCTTCTAATAGGTATTCATATTTTGACCACAGCACAATATTGCCGCCTTTGTCGGCACTGCTTACTACAACATCATGTTTCAAACGCAATTTTCTAACTAAAGCCCAATAGCTTCTCAAGCGATAGTTTTGCTTTTTACGCTGAGAATTAACAGTAAGATTCAACTTTTTTAAATCCTCAATGACCATATCACTGTACACATCTACTGAATCTTTCGGCATCATAGGGTAGAAGGAGGACGGAGGACGAAAGGGACTGGCAGCTGCCATTCCTGTATTAATCTCTTCTATAAGATGTGTATCGTCCTCAGACGCCTCATTCACCACAGCTTCCTTTGCTAATGATTGCAATACCTGAAACGTAGACAGATCACTAGCTAATAAATTGCCTGCAGTGACACATTGATTTAATGCTGGTGAAATAGGTTTATTCAATTGAAAAAACTTTCTTAATGTAATCTTCCGAATAAACTTATAAATATCAATGCGTGACTGTATGAAAAATTTGACTCTGGACAAAATGACAAGCCTAAAGTAAGTAATTGAAGTTCAGCTTTAGTTAGCGTAGTATCTGTCAAGTTAATAATGGTATTGTCTTCTTGTGGTTTTACCGATTCCATCTCCTCACTCCTCTTCCCCTGTTCGTTTGAACCGTTGCTTGCGCCTCTCCCTGCGACATTTGCTGTTATTTCGGCTGATGTGTTGCGATTGTTCCGTGGGCGTAATGTCGATCGCCTGTCCATCGTTAAAAAATTCAACTCTTCACCAGGTGTTAACTTAGTTCCCACTGGAGTCTGTGTAGTGTTGGAAGTTGAGTCCCCCCCCGTCATCCGATTCTCCACTTGTTAAGGAATTGATGTCAGAATCCTGATTCATACTATTACCACTCACCAAACTCGACACCTGTAATTGAGGCACTTGCTGTGTAAGGGCATATATATATATATTACCTACTGGCGGTCACCAGTAGGTAGTTATAGTTAGGACCTCGTTTCTATTCAAATAGCGTTTTTTCTTTTGCCAATATCTTTGGCGCCGTTTGACGAATCTTCGCGAAATTTTCAAAACTAATGGCCCGCTCCGGTCAGCTCCTGTCTTGAAAGTTTCGGGGTGATTCGATCAAGCGGAGCCGAGAAAAAGGGGTCCCAAAACACGTTTTCCCCATGTTAATTTCCATAGGAATTTTGAAACAGGTTACAGCCCGACCTGCTGAACGGAATTACACCAAATTTGGCAAAAAGGTAGCCCTTGGTTCAGAAAGAGACCTTTTTTAAATAGTGTAAATCCGTTCAGTAGTTCCTGAGAAATTAAAAAAAAAAAATCGATATCTGAGCACCATCATCAGCAGTGCATTGCGGGGGCGCGAGTTATAGTTAGCTGAACTAACTATAACGTCCGAATTTCACTGGTTTTGTACGAGTGAAATGTCCAACTAACTATAACGTCCCTGAAACCTGTGGTTTTTTCAGTGAATTTCTAAGGTTTTTTTAAATGCTAATTTCTAACTATAACGTCCCGGAAACCTGTGGTTTTTTCAGTGAATTTCTAAGGTTTTTAAATGCTAATTTCTAACTATAACGTCCCTGAAACCTATGTTTTTTTCAGTGAATATATATATATATATATATATATATATATATATATACACATACACACACACACACATAATTATAGATGGGTATCTGTGAATAACGGGGATGTTTTTCACTTTGGGGTTCTTAATGGCATCAAATCCACATTTTGGCTTTCTATAATTTGTGTACTGTATCTACCCTCCCCCTCCAAATTATCTGCCCCTGCTTTCAAAATATTTGCAGGAGCAGAGAAGTAATGAGGGAGCCATATATAAAGTCCTGCCCTGTAAATGCTGAAAAATTCTAGCCTCCTGCCACCCTTCCCGACGACCCACTGAAAACTGTACCCCCCACTAAAATAAATCAAAATACCTCACTTCCTGCCATCAACCCTCCCCACCTTCAATATATGCCCCCAATTGAAAAACTAATACCCGACCTTCTGCCACCTACTCCCACCACCCTGTGAAAACATCCCATAGGCAATTTTAAAACAGTAAATACAAATACCTGGCCTCTTGCCAGCTTACCCACTACCCACCATCACCACCACCCTCTGTCGAATCCTACCCCATTTCCTGCCCAAAGCCACAATTTTCCAGGAGAGGAGGAAGAAGGCTAGTGAAACCACATTTCCTAGCATAAAGGATATGTTTCAGGTTCGGAAAAGATCTTGGTATTGGCCATGAGAGACCAATCCACACGTATGTTGGAAAAAGGAAGATATATTGGCTTCGATCCCGAAGAAGGTGGTCAGCAATCATTTATTCCACCGAAACGTGTATTGACTGTTGAATCCCCTAGTTATGACACAACAATTGCGGAAGAGAAAAGAGTGATCTCCGTGTTGGTTTGTGGGATTTATGGCTTGTTGCTATGAGTATGAATGAGCTTGTGTAAATAGTATGAATGGGAGGTGTCAGAGATGATTAAATAAATATGATCTTTGTTATGTAATTGCTGTGGTAATGATGTTTTTATATTGGAAACTGTGACAAAGTGAAGTAAGTAAGAAGGAATTAAATTAATGTATTATTAATGTTGGGTTAGTAATAATTTTTTAGATTAAATCTGAGTAAGAAGCAATACAGGTTAAGCAGGAATGTTTATTTTCATTTGAGAACACAATTCCTTCTCTACACTTGGATCTCTGGAGAGACTGACCAGGCCGTGGAGCAAAGGAGGAGCAAGTACTTCCCTCTCTGATATTACAACATTGGGTAACCACTTTAGTTACCCACTGTTGTAATGTCACTGCAGTGAATAACCAGATTTCCATCTGGTTGTTCACAATAGAGACTTCCTATAGAAGCCATATACAACAAAGGTGTTGCAGGTTAAACAAGGGAGAGATCTCACTCTCAAGAGGATTAGTAGCCTGAGGTGTTACCTAAAGCTGACTGCCTGGGGGCATGGGCAAGATGGCGCCGAGGCAAGTCGTGCCTTGACGACTCTCCTGCCGACCCCCGTCCCGTACATCGCTTCCCGGGCCCGGGACGGGGCATAAAGTACGCCGGAGGGTCCCCTAACTCTCAAAGAGTGGGCGGCTGCAGTGAAACCGCAAGAAGTACCGCCGGAGGACCGTGGCTGGGTTCTGCGGCCGGCAGCGGGGAGACGGAGACGCGGCGGCTGAGTCGCGCGGGCCTGAGACGGGGCCGCGTCTGCTCGAAGGCCACGGCTTCAACAGCCTGATTCCCAAGGGTGGCCCGCGACCACGACGCCCTGCCGCGTTGTACCCCCTACTGCCTCGCAGCTACCCTCCGAACGCCGGGAGGACGGCGGACCCGGAGTGAGGCCCCGTGTGGTCATAGCAGCTTGCCGGCCAGGAAGGAGAGGCTCTCCAGTGCTGAGGGGAGCGGAGCGTACCCTCGGCTGGACCTACCTATGCTGGATTCCGGACCCATCGGCGGAGTCCTTGGGTGAGTGGTGCGCCTTGCTGCAGCCCCTATCGACGGGCGGAC
The DNA here is from genome assembly GCA_963921515.1 of Calotriton arnoldi. Taxonomy (NCBI): domain Eukaryota; kingdom Metazoa; phylum Chordata; class Amphibia; order Caudata; family Salamandridae; genus Calotriton; species Calotriton arnoldi. The sequence goes on along the minus strand of CAWUFW010007262.1, from coordinate 140,089 downwards.
CGGCCCGACTAGTGCGCTCCTGTAATCGACACAATTGGCAGAGCGGAGATCTTGGGGTGCGGCACGCCGTGGCCCGATGAGTCAGCAGGCCGCGGGTGGGGCTGGAATGGCTTCCGGGGACTGGTGGTGGGCCGCGTGCGTCGGTGCTCCGGCGCCTACCTGCCCCCTCACCCGCGAGAAGGAGCAAAGAGCACACCTAGGCGGGCAGCGCTCCCACCCACTGTTCGTGTCTTGGGCGCAGGACCGCGCGGGGCCAAGAAAACTTGGAGTGAGGGACTGAGCGGGGCCTTCAATCCCGGGAGATTCCAGCCGGTGGCCCGCTGGCGGCCCGCACCCTCCTGCACGTGCTACCTCCCCCCCTCCCGGCTTTCGACGGGCACTTCAGCCCAGTATAGACCAGAGTTGCCACCAGAAGGGGGGGAGGCGTTTGCAGAGGCGGGGGGAGGCCCGGTGGAGCCGTGGGCCCCCCTTGTTGCGACGAGCAGCGGATTCTGGGCCACGTGGAAGTAGCGGCGCAACGGCCCGTAAGCCATATCACAGCGGCCTAACCCTCTTTGCGCGCCAGCCCTGGGGCAGTGGTGGCGGATCCCTGGGCGGAACCTACGCTGTCGGGAGCTGGGGCGAGCGGCCACCGCGCAATCTCTCTGCACGACCTGGGGGTCGCGGAGTGTCTGTGTTTCTTGCACCGGAGCACACAAACTGTAACGTAAAGGACTGGGAGGCATCAGGCAATCGATAGAAACAACCTCTCCACCATGGCGAGCGGACGCCCCAAAAAAGAAGATCAAAGACCTCCTCTCCCGACCCAGGGGGAGCGCGATGGAGGACACGTCCGTGCCTCCTGGAGGGTCGGGACCTCCGTCAGACCACAACGCGGAGGAACCAGTGACCCGGTCATTTATGGAGGCGCTGTTCACCTCCCTGAGGGATGAACTCCACTCCCTCAAGAGCTAATTTGCGCAGGAAATTAAGGAGACACGACGAGATGTAGACGCTCTGGTGGAGCGAGTGGCGGATCTGGAGGAGAAGGAAGGGAGCAGAGAGGAGGAGGTGGAAACTCTTCAACAAGAAGTCATCCGACTCCGGGAGCAGCACATCGACATACAGGCACACCTGGAGGATTTAGAAAATCGCTCCCGGAGGAACAATGTGCGAATTAGGGGGGTGGCATCCGGGGCAGAGGGGGAAGACATTTTTGGTTTCACCCGTGAGCTCTTTCATCATATCCTGGGGGGCCCTCCGCAGTCCCCGATCCAACTGGACAGAGCACACAGGGTGGGCCTTCCTAGGCAGAACTCTTCCTCCCCACCGGACATTCTGATCTGTGTGCATGACTTTCAGGTAAAGGAGGAGATCCTAAAGAAAGCACATAGTTCTCACCCCATTGTTTTCCAAGGCCATTCCCCTACTCTTTTCCAAGACCTTGCGGCTATCACCGTGCAAAAATTCCGATCATTCCGTCCGGCGACGGCACACCTCCGAGGTCTTGGCATCTCCTACTCGTGGGGTCACCCCTTCCGTTTAATTTTCCGATGGGAGGGAAAGCTCCACCAGTTACGTTCCCTGGCGGAGACCTGCCGTGTGCTGGGTATAGCACCCCCAGAGGAGCAGCACCCGGAGGGCACGCCACCACTGTCTCAAAAAGCGAAGAAGAATGGCTGGCAGAGGGTGGGGCACCGTCGTGCCCCGGTTAAACCAGACCCTGAAGAGATAGCTAGGGTTCGGCAGGCGGCCCTTGAAGCGGTCCCATCCACTTTGGCTAAAATTGTTGCCCCCTAAGCTGGGTTCCGGTTTCTGCGATATGCATACCTAGGACGGGGCGGCGGGCGGAGGGAGTCGTGCCAATGACCACACTACATCCCCCATTGGACTCACCATGTGGTTTTGTCTTGCCACAGGACTTGATATTCGTTCATCTTTCTATTTTTCTTTATTGTTGTTGCTGGGTAATTTTGTGAGGGATTTTGCTGGGATCCACACTCACCTACATAGGGGCTATTCTATTTGCACACGTCGTAGAGATACCATTAGGTGCACTGTAATTGGGGATCCTGGAGGGCACGGGGAGCACCCAGAGACAGGTAGAGCCGTAACCACTCCACCTCATACATGACAAGTAGGGACATCCGAGTTCTGTCGCTCAATGTACGAGGGCTAAATAATCTGATCAAACGGCGGGCCATTCTTAACTTTCTAGAGTCCTCACGGGCAGATATATGCCTCTTGCAAGAGACCCACCTCCTTGCTGAGGACTGTCATAGATTGAAGTCTAGGGCCTTCCCGCAGCAATTCTTTTCGTCAAGCCCCTCTAAGTCGGCAGGGGTAGCGATTCTGGTGAGCAACTCCTTCCCCGGGGCAATTGAACAGAAGGTAAACTAAATCAGGGGGCGCCTGCTAGTGTACAGATTCACCATCGCAGACAGGTCACTCGTGATAGGCTCTTTATATGCTCCCAATGAGAGACAAGAGGAGTTCCTGCACGGAGCACTGGACAGGGCACTGGGATCAGGGGACCAACTAGTACTAGTGGGAGGAGATCTGAACCTGGTATTCGATAACACACTGGACAGATCGGCGCCGAGGTACGGCCAAGCGGGAGCACTGTCTGCAGATGGTCTGTTACGTCTGGAACAGCTAGGTGTGGTGGATTTATGGAGGGCCAAACACCCACAGTCCACAGCATTCTCTTACTACTCTCATGCTCACAAAACATATGCCAGGCTGGACTACTTCCTAGGCACTAGAGAGCTTCTTTCACTCACTAAGGAGGTAGAGATACACACAGCTGCTTTGTCAGACCATGGGGCGGTGACACTCTCTCTTTCCATGCCCCCGACTGCACGTCCCCCCAGATTCTGGCGACTTCAGGACTCCTTACTGCACCGCAAGGAGGTTAAAAAGCAAATCCAGCACGCTCTCGACGACTTCCTGCAACACAATGACACCCCTGAGACATCACCGGCTATCCTATGGGGAGCACTCAAAGCCGTCATTAGAGGGGAATTTATAGCTATGTCCTCCGCAGATAATCACCTGCATAAGGCTAAGAGAGAGGACCTCACCGGGCGGGTGAAGGAACTTGAACGCATACACCAGCGGACGGGAGCCCCGAGGGTGTGGCGCCAATTGTCCAGCACCCGTGCTCAACTTGCGGCACTGGACCTGGACAGGGCAGAATACTCCGCCCTTCGCCTGCGCCACTCATACTATGTCGGGGAGACAAGTGCGGAAGGTGCCTAGCCACTACCCTCTGCACCAAACGCAACGAGCAAGGCATTTCTGAGATCTTCTCTCCCACTGGGATTCTAGTCACAGAGGGCCCAGACATAGCGAATGCCTTTAAAGATTTTTACGAGCGCCTGTATGATAGCCAACAGCTCGATGCAGAAGCTGGTTCTTGCTACCTGAAGGGGGCTAAGACCTCGGCCCTCTCCTCGGATCAGGCCGAAACCCTGGATGAGGACATCCGTATAGAGAAGGTAATATCTGCGATAGCGCGCCTTAAGCTGGGCAAGTCCCCGGGCCCAGACGGGCTGTCTGCGATCTTTTACAAATCCTTCTGCCCCACATTAGCCCCTATTCTCATGAAATTATTCAATTCCTTCTCAGATCCCGGGTCAATCCCTCCCGAAATGCTAAAAGCCTCCATAATTGTCTTACCCAAACCTCGCAAAGACAGGCAAAGATGTAGCTCATACCGGCCCATTTCCCTTTTAGACATCGACTTTAAATTATTTACGAGCATCAGCGCCCACAGAATCAATGCTTATCTGCCCTTCCTAGTGGACCCGGACCAAGCAGGCTTCGTTCCTCAACGGCAAGCAAGCGACAACACTAAGAGAGCGTTGCATATTATTGATAAGGCGAACAGGTTCCAGGGGGAATACATGCTCCTGGCGGTCGATGCCGAGAAGGCGTTTGACCGGGTCCACTGGCCATACCTCAATCAAGTGCTGGAGCACTTCGGGTTCGGGGACAAATGCAAGGCTCGTATTCTTAATTGTTATCACGCCCCTACTGCGACAGTCTGGGTCAATGGCTTCACCTCTTCCCCCTTCTCCATCCATAGAGGTACCCGTCAGGGCTGCCCCACTTTCGCCCCTATTATTCGCTCTGTATATGGAGCCCATGCGCAGAGGGTCCGAGATCACCCGGACATTTCTGGTGTCCCTTTCGGCGGTGACAGACACTCTATTAGCCTGTACGCCGATGATGTCCTGGCATCTCTAGCGAGCCCAACTGTCTCCCTCCCGGCCTTCATGGAGGAACTGCACACCTTTGGAGCGGCGTCAGGGTTCAAAATCAATATCACAAAATCTCAAGCACTTAACTTCTCGGTTCCTCAGGATACGGTGGACCTTCTTGCGTCCCAATATACGTTGGAGTGGGCCTCGAGGACCATCTCGTACTTAGGGATCACCTTAGCCAATTCGATACCAGCAACGATAGACAGTAACTATGGGGCACTCCTCCGGCAAATACGGAGCAGACTGGGGAGGTGGAAACACCTTCGCGTTTCCTGGCTGGGACGGATAGCGGCCTGTAAGATGACGGCCCTCCCCAAAATACTATACCTTTTCCAAACCATGCCCCTTGCTCCCCCACGGGGCATGATAGCCAAACTTCAGTCAGAATTCGGGCAGTTCATCTGGCAGGGTCGGAAGCCGCATATGAAGCGGTCTCTGAGTTACCCCCTCCAGAGGCCGGAGGGCTGGGAATTCCGGACCTACTACTCTACTTCAAAGCGGCACAACTGAGATATTTAGTAGAGTGGAGCCGCCCTGAATCGGAGAAGCCCTGGCTCTTTCAGGATAAGGCGGTGGCGGGCACCGCTCTCTGGAAGATTCCGTTCCTCCCCAAAGCACAAAGACCCAGAAGTCTGTACGTGTCCCCAATAACCCGGGTAACACTGACTGCCTGGGACAGCACTAGCACTAAACTCGGCCTGACCACTTACCCGTCTCCACTGTCCCCTCTCTTTGAGAACCCGGACTTTACACCCGGAATGACGGCCTCAGCTTTTGCCACTTGGAGAGAGTCAGAATGCTGCTCCATGGGCCACTTCTTTGATGTGGAGGGCCTGCTTTCATTCTCCCAGATGCGGGAAATCTTCGGGCTTCCGGAAGCGGAACGCTTCCATTACCTACAATTGAGGCATTGGATCATGCACTCCTCTAACCGCGCTAAGGAGCAGCGCCGCCTGACCCAGTGCGAAAGGTGGCTCCTTGCTAAATCATCGGACAAAGGCATGATCTCAGAATTATATGCGCTCCTTCTCCAGACCCAGGTTCACACATTCCACGCAGGGCGTGCAAGATGGGAAGAGGAATTGGGACGGTCCTTAAGCGCAAAAGAATGGGAGAGCATAGCCTATCGGGCTCGCCACACAGCTCGCAGCACGGCCCTTACAGAGACACTGACTAAGATTACCTCACATTGGTACTACACACCAGTTAGAATAAACAAAATTAAACCCTCACACAGTGACAGATGTTGGCGTGGATGCGGGGACAACGGGACCTTGATACACATCCTGTGGGAGTGCCCGCACATCCAGCATTATTGGACCCGGGTCCTCGATGATATAGACAAGCACCTAGACACGCAGCTCCTGCGACTTCCGACCTATGTGCTGCTGGATCTTCCAAATCGTTTGACTTCCCCCTTAAAGTCCGCCCGCGGCAGACAGATAGGTATGGCGCTAGGCGCGGCGGCCCAGGCCATTCTTGCTCATTGGGGAACAACGAATACCCCTACCCACACAAACTGGCTGCATAAGATTTGGCATATATTAGGGATGGAGAGGATAACTATGTCTCTTGCAGGGAGGGGGGCGGAATTTCAGGAGGTATGGGAACCATGTGACATTACTCTCACAGGAGTTCAACGAGCTGACCTGCCCAAAATATCTCAGGCTCTTGGGTCTCACGGAGATCCCCAAGCCGGAACATCACACGGCGCAAGGACAACAGCTAACTATATACAATAGTCAAATTATGTAATTGGGTGAGTGTGGACAGGGAGGGGGGAGTTGGGCGGGGTCTTTGAGGGCAAAGGTTCTTTGCAGTCGGGTTTTATTTTCTTTCTTTTTTGGGTTTGCGACGCATCACTTGCAGTAAACATTGTGCGACTAGCTATTGGGACGTTGTCTCCCCGAAGATTTCAATTTGCTGCTGTATCTGTTTAGCCTTTTTCTAAAAATGCTAATAAAAGATTTAAACCATAAAGCTGACTGCCTGTGGAAGAAAATACAGAACAATAGTGCATGTACTGTTATAGGTAAATGTGATGCTCTGCTAACATCACCTCTTTCTCATAAACGTGTGCACCTTGCTCATCATTATACATTGAATTAGGCAAGGACAGCCCTTGTATAACATCAATAACTTGTAAAAACTAAATAATTCTGCATGGTCTGATACTTAGAGGCCAATATTCAATTTCTGGAAACATGACTTGGTTACATAACTCTTGTCCCTAATTTAGGCCTTAAAAGCTTAGTAGATTGTTCATGTCATTAAACTGTGGGATATGGGTTCTTAATCCTGTTCATGTGCACGTGGTATAGACATTTAACGGGAAGTGGTGGACATTGCACTGAGACACATTTTGTGAGGAGAGTTGGAATAAGGGAATGAAGTAAAGAGGAGCTGTAGTACAGAGGGGGCGAAGCAATAGAGCATGTGACGGGAAAGGGGTTTGAATATGGGAGGGGTATTGGAATATGAATATTAAAGGGGTTGGCATATAGGGAACAAAGTAGATTGTCTGTTGGGTTGGAATAATGGAGAGTGGCCGGTGTACAAGCGGTTGTGAGAATTGAAATATATGAAGAGTTATGGGAAGGAGGATGGGAGTGGGATATTAGGGAAGAGTTTGAGTAGTAAGAGATTATTTCTATTTCTGGTGAAGATCATGTGTAAAGTAGGAAATCAGAGTGTGACAAGTATGCTTTGGATTTTGGGCATATGATAGGGAATTGGAAGGGGGTTGGAAAATACAAAGTTGAGACGTTGGTGCATTTGAGGAGGCAGCGGATTGAGCATTATATGGGGAGAGTGCTGGATTATGGCTGTGGCTTGAGCATGCAAGAGATATTGGACCAGCCCGAGACAGTGCAGTGTGCAAAGATGTACAATAGTCTGCTGGAGAATAAGAAAATGGGTATTTGGGTATGGAAAGGATGGGGAATTTTAGTATACAGTATAGACCGGAGGGGGAATTAGAATACTGGGAGAACTGAGTTATGAGAGACAAAAAGTTGAAATACAGAAGTCAGTTTCAGTATGAGACAGGAAGGGGGATTTGACTATGAGGGTCTGGAATATGGGAGAGGATACGGAAGTGAGGGAGAGAAGTTGCTCCAAGGAAGAGGAGGAATGTTGGCAAAAAGAAAGCGGAAGGAGATGGAATTTGGTAGGTGGGTTTGATTATGAGAGGGGACCCGGAGTATTGGAGGAGGAATTAAATTGAGATGTGGTGAGGCATGCTACATGAGTTGGTTGGCATCTGATAAGGGGAGGGGGTGGAATGAAAGGAGATTGCAGGATGATTAGTGTAGTATGGAGTATGTAAGGGGAAGGATGAAGTATGAGAAGGGATAGAAGTATGGGAGCTGTGATCTCACTGGAGTATGGGAGTTGGGATCTAACTGGAGTATGGGAGCTGGGATCTAACTGGATTATGGGAGGTAGGATCTAACTGTATTGTGGGAGTTGGAGTAGAAGATGAGTGTGGTTACTTTTGGAATGGAGTAGGTATAGGGAAGGGAAGGGAAGGGAAAGGTAGGCGAGTCTGAGAGTTAAAAAGAGGAATAAATTACGCAGAGAGCCTGGGCAGGAGAGAGGGAAATGGAATGTTGCCGTTAGAAATGTTTAGCATTTTAGAGAGTGTTGAAGTATAGGAGGGAAAGGGAGATTGGAGCATGGAAGGAGAGCATTGGAGTATAGATGAGGGTTGAAGTATCAGAGGGGCATTGGCATAGGTAAAATACTAGATTGAGATGTGGCAATGAGCTGAAATATAAGAGAGGGCAGGACGGACTACAGTGGTATGCAGTGGCGGCTCCTCCGCTAAGGCGGAGGAGCGTCGCGCTACTGCTCACTGAGTGAGCAATAAAAAACGGAAAAATAAAATGATAATAACTTAATGTTATTATCATTTTATTTAAACATACTGGCTCCGTTGTTTGGGGGTGTGGCGGGCTGGACTGTTTAGAGGCGGGGAAGGAGTGTGCACGAATGTTTGGCCAGCCCTCTGGGGCCGGCCAAACATTCATGCGCACTTCTGCATGTTCTCCACCCAGGCTGCATTACAGCCTGGGTGGAGAACATGCCCAGGGTCCCATTTCCTGTCTGAGCACCGAACCATGGCACTCAGACCAATCACAACACTGCATTGCAGCATTGTGATTGGCTTAGGGGAGCCTGGGTGCTTACCAATCACAACGCTGCATTGCAGTGTTGTGATTGGCTCAGGGGAGGCTGGGTGCTTCCTGCTTGCACAGAAGCCAGGAAGAGGAAGAGAGGACGGAGGAAAGGCAGCAGCCAGCCGCATCCAGGTAAGTGGGTTTTTAAAAAAAAATGTAATTCCATCCCCTTCCCTCTGCTCCCCCCCTCCACCCCCACGCCCGTTCCGTAGCAGCCGCTACTGGTGGTATGAGTTTGACATTAAACTATGAGAAAATGGATCTGAGTAAATATTGAAGTGTGAGAGGAGGAGCTGCAGTATGGCAGTGGAAGGTAGTTGGATAATGGTATGGTTTGGATGACAGTATGTGGGTGTTTAGCACATGGGGAAAGACTGGCGTATGTTAGGAGGATTCTGTTACTGATTATTGAAGTGATTATGAGAAATAGAGTAGCGCTGGAATATAGAAGGTATACATTTGGTTAGGGGATGAGAATGAGGGCTGAGTGTAGGGTGGGGAAAGGCATTTGCTTAAAGAATTAGAAATTAATTTAAGGGATTTCAAAACTAGAAAATGGTTGTTCTTTGGGAAGGAGTAAATATTAAGAAAGAGGGTGTTTTGTATACAGAAAGACAATTAAGGAAGATTGAATTCAGAGGCACCAGGCCTGGGGTTGTCAAGGACCCACTGGACAGCAGTTATGGCTGTCTTCTAGTCCTCAAGTGGGGTCCAAGGGGCCCACTTTGCTAGCCTGCAATGGAGTCAATTCAATTCAATTCATCTTTATTCGGATAAGAAAATATCCATAAAAGAACAAAGTAAAATAAAATACCAGCAAAATTTTAAAAAACAGACAGACAATACATACATGAATAAAATTTAAAACAGCCAACACAAGGCTAAAAACAGTAAATACACAAAACATCTACGTACGCAGTGCTCAGGGGATTTGTCTTACACTTATAATTTGTTTGGGGCAATGGTATAATTGTTCCTGGAATCAATTGATACAAGGCAACCAATATCCACTGATTTAATAAATAACATCAAACTAAAATAATGGCACATATTGAGATGAAGATAAAAAGTTAATTAAATATAGCAGCATAATAATGTAAAGTGCGAGCAGTTTATCACATTAAACCAGCGTTAAAAACAAACAAATTCATTAAATCTAGCAGCATAATATTATAAAGTGCGAGCAGTTTATCAAAAATTATGTAACAATGAAATACACACAATAAAATTATGCGACCTACATATAAGTGAGAGGTTAAAAAATGGGCAATCAAGGCCAATTATACAGAACTCATGGAAGCGCGTGAGCGGACAGCCAGACGCAAGAAGGTGCTGACGCGGAAAATTAAATTTTCGTCTTTGAGCTCAACAATTTCTCTATATGCCACCTTATAGTTGCTGATAGCTGCTGCCTTAAAAAACGGGATCAGCAACTGTTTACTATATAAATGATAAAAGTTACAAAAGAATAAAAAATGTAACATAGATTGATTGCCGCGATTACCACAGGGACAAGAAGTTTGCTCAAGGTTACTGTTGTGCCCCAGGGGAAAGCACAATAAATATTTTAAAGTACCAGCCCGAAGGCGAAAGAGCAGACTTCTTTCCCAACGGTTGGTCGCCATTAAGAGATAGCGGGCTGGCAATATTGTCGGTGGGCCCTCAGCGTCCGACATCGTTATGTAACGGGCGACTGAGCTTTTCGAAGTTTCTTGCCTAAGTCTCAAACTGGCATAATACCCATACAGGGTCTCCTGTATAATCTTTTTATTAATGCCTGACATATCACTTGGATTTGAAAAAATGTGTGGCAGATTTACAGCGGACAAGCTGCCCTTAACTGCTGCCAACCAAGGTATGCTACTGCCCTTGTCACATCTGAGACAATCAGCTATGATTTCTCTAGTAAGGGTGGCTGCCGGGTTTTGCCATACTTTTATCCAAAAAATAGTTGGACGAGCCCTGATATAATCTTCAATGTAGGACAGTTTTAGCTCCCGGTGACAAACAAAGGAAGAGGAGCTAATCGGGACCCCCAGAACTCTCCGACAAAATCTATTTTCCTCTATCTGAATATTATTACAATTCGTGTAGCCCCACACTTCAGCTCCATAAGTTGCGGTGGGTCTGCACTGAGTTCTATATATCTTCAGTAGGGATAGCACCACCTCAGTTCTTCTGGGTTGGGGGAGGCATAAAATTGAGTTGGAGGCCTTTAAGAGTTTGTTCCGGCTGTGTGTCAAATGGGCAGTCCAGGAACCATTGTCAGCAAATACCAGCCCCAGGTATGGGAAAGTGCGCGTGCAAAACAGTTTTTCAAAACCGGAGCTGATTACATTAACCCGATGTTTATTTGGACCACAGTTCATTAAAAAAGATTTTTTTAAATTTGTACACAAGTCCAGTTTAGACATAAAATCAACAAAGCCCCCGACTAAAGTGCGTAGTGCATTGGGTGTGCGACCCATTAGGACTGCATCATCCGCGTATAATAAAGCAGGTATTTTGCTGCCGTTAATCACCGGGACATCCTTAGTCAAATTTGACAGCTCATCATGCAACTCATTAATATATAAAATAAAAAGCAGAGGGGCCAGCACACATCCCTGCCTGACCCCTCGGCCGATGGCAATATTCTCTGATACGGCCCCATCCCTACTAATCCTCACCCTTGCCCCCAAATCCTTGTGTAAGAAGACCAGAAAGTGTACTAAGGCCTCGTCTAACCCATAATTTAGGAGACATGACCATAGGCGCGATCTATTCACATAATCGAAGGCTGAGGTGAGGTCCATGAAAGCTAGGTAAATGGGAGACTGCCGAGCTATCGTATATTTGTCAACAATCAAATTTAAATTGAGACATTGCTCTACGGTTCCTAATTTGCTTCTAAAACCTAACTGACATTTATTTAAAATACGCGTGTCCTCAGCCCAACTCCTAATTTTATTAAATTGCACCCTCCCAAGTATCTTTAAAGTGTTATCGATCAAAGAAATTGGTCTATAACAACTAGGGTTAGCCCTATCCCCCTTTTTAAAAATCGGTACTATGGTGCTGGACGACCATGTGCTAGGAATTTGGGAGTTTATTAAATTGTTAAAAACATTAAGTAAAATCGGGGCCCAGAAATCTGGTTTGTATTTAATGAGGTCGATGGGGAACCCGTCGGGGCCGGGGGCCTTGTTGCCTAAGCTCTGGTCGATTGCATCTACCACTTCTGAGAGCGATATCTGGACTCGTGACGCGACGTGAAGATCTATATGGGCCTCATCCAGCGATGATGCAGAATATATTTTAGAGAAATGAGAGACCCAGGCATCACTGGTTATATTATAGCTTATGGGGCTTAAGTGCTGACCAGTGTTTCTCATATTTTTGACCACCGCCCAAAAGCCATTTGTATTATTAAATCTTGCAGCGCAAGCCAAATTATCCCATTGATCTCTCAAAATCTCCTCTTTCCTTTGCTTAACCACTTTATTATATTGGTTCCTTAGTGATCTGATTAAGATTGCATCCCTAGGTGTTGCCGACAAGGCAGCACGAAGATCTCTATTAGCCCGGGAGCAAACACTATTGAACCACTTGGGATGGTGGTTATTGTTAAATGCAGGTTTAGAGATCATCTGTTTAATGCCTGCACATAACTGAGTAAAGGCTGCCACCACCTCAAAGTTTGGGTCAATGGATGACAGACATACGTCGAAAACTGATCGATAAGATGTTATCATGTTCTTAAACAGAGTACTATTATCAATTCCTTTCCAGATGATTCTTAAATTATCAGTTGAGGAAGATATATTACAGGCCCCGGGTTCTCCCTTGAAAATGTGTCTAGGGGCAACCCTAAACAGTACCGAAGTTGGATTGTGATCCCCAAACATGGTAGGTATAACCTCTGCACCAACTAAAATGTCTTCAAGTGGGGCAGATATAAAGACATAATCAATTATTGAGGCACACCTTCGGCCTCTATATGTTGGCACTGTCTGATTATCACCATAGTTTATGGGTGCAATGTCCATCGCATTTGATAAATCGTGCATTAACAGATAATCCATTAATTCAGTTCCCCTTTTGCTCAAATTTTCATATTGTATGTGACCAGTATCCAAATTATGTGCCCTGGAGATCTTAACATTAAAATCACCCCCCAGGCAAATTCCAGCTAAATTTTGATTTCCCGCTACAATGTGTATATTAGAAACAAATTTAAAAAGTTTTTCAACAATCTTATTAGGTACACTTAAAAAGTCATTATTATAAAAGTTAATAAAACAAATTGAGGCCCCACGTGTGTATATCAAGGCTTGGTAATTAGGGCTGTTTGTAGAGATAGTCTTAACAGAGCCACCTGACGATATTTTGACCCAAATAGAAAGGCCGCCAGACGGACGCCCGTGTTTAGGAGCCAGTGCACACACATTAAAACATTGGAAGCCCTCACAATGTATCTCACTTGTAGCCCAGCTCTCCTGGATCAATAGAATATCAAATTTATTTACCAGCCTGGCCCAGTCTTCGTTGTTTACTTTAGAGGCTAGGCCAGCAATGTTCCAACTTAGTATCTGCAAGAGTTGGTCAGGCTGCCCGAAGGCATCTCTTAACAAAGGGGCTGGTGTTACTATGGTGGGGGCCAATTCAATAGGCACTGATGACGGGGCCAGTCAGTCTAGAGTGTCTAGGCCCGAAAGGGAGGAAAATCTATTTTGTAGCATGAACGGGGAAATGGCTTGCGTGTTATGAATGACATTGGGTTTATAAAAATAGCCAAGGGGCAGTGACCAGACATCAGTGGAACTGTTGTGCTCTCTCTGCGATAGTATCAATTTTACAAGGGCGAGTTGTCGGAAATTGACAACAACACAGTCTCCCTTTATTGACTTCTCTGACGGTCCAACCCAGCCAACCCTGCGTACCATCAAGATCTCGTTGATGTTAGACACCCTAAAACCTTTATGTTTCATGAGCCAGTTAGTGCACTTATTACGCAGTTGGTCCCAGGACTCTTGTTGGTTTTCCATTAAAGGTGGCACCCCAGCTAAAACCAATACATAAGAACAAGCCTCAGGAGGTAAACTTAAGACATCTTTTCTTGCATTAGGAGGCCTGCAAGCGTTAATCCTGGGTAAGGAGACTGTGCTCTGTAAATTATGTGTTAGATTTGCATCTTTTACTGGGGCTTTAGTAGATGCATGCACATCTGGTTGGCGGGATAGATGTAAGGCATTGTTGTTACCCAGATTTAAATCACCATCCTGAGAAATAAGGGCCTTAGAAAGGGTGCATTTATTGACTTTACGGCAAACATCACAAGCATCACGAGAGCCAGTTAACGGAGGTTGTGAGGCATTTGAAGGTTGCTGTGGTATATTGGGGACTGAGCCATTTAGGGCTTGCGGAATGTGTGGCACCCCCTGTGTTGGCAACGTATTAAATGCCTTGCTATGTAAGTTAGGCTTACTAATTAGTGATTCTAATCGATCTAAACGTTTCCACAGGGTTGTAAAATGTTTATCAACAAGCTCCTTAACGCGCTCAAACATGGTGTCTATAATAATATCTATTGCAGTGTCCCCCAATTTAAAAGTATTAAAAAGTGCTGGTATAGATTCAGTTTGAGTATGAATTGATTGATTAGGCAGACTAATGGACATTAAAACATCAGAGGCATTGACAGAGGCATTGACAGTCACTGTTTCAGTAGGGGCTGCTGACCCATGAATCCATGTGCTTAAAGCAGTACGCTGTGACTTTGAACGCGATGGTGGTTTCCTCTTTGGGCAAGCGGGCTTCGTTATTTTCTTTTTTCTCTTTGCCCCCGTGATTTCTGGGTCTGGGGAAACATTCACAGCTACAGCAATATCCTTACCGCGAGTTGGTGACATTAGGTCCATTAAATCCATAGCCCCCACATGAGCTCCAGTATCTATGTTACCCCAGTTTGGCTCATTAGCCAGTCCACTGTCCGCAGCTGGCAAAAGAACTAACGGATTTAGCGTTAAAGGAAGACTGTTTGATGGGCTGGAGTGAGTCATATTTTGGGGGATGGAGTGGGGAGTAATTGAGCCCAGGGACATACGCCTCTCAGTCAGCTCTATTTCAGTGCTGACAATGTTAACAACTCTCTCCAGCATACTATCAATGGAGGCAGAGCCGCGTAAGCTGGATACAACAGGCCTTTTAGCCATGATTAATGCAAAATATACACCACAGGAACTGGACTTACTTCACTCACCGCTCTGATGTCTAGGAGGATGAACAATGTCAGACGGGCCCGCCCTTGGCCCGGGCTTCGCCCGCGCGCGTCCCGCGCTGCGGGAGGGCAGCCGCGCTTTTGTCCTGGCGGGAGGCGCCTGTGCTGACGCTGTTTCCCAGCGCTGGGAAGTGTAGGCCGTTCCCCTCACGGCGTGAAGTTGATAGAAGTTGAAGCCGTTCCCCTCACGGCGGCGAAGACAGAAACTGCAAAGCCGTTCCCCTCACGGCAAGTATGAGCAACTTGTAAGCACGTCCCGCGCTGCGGGAGGGCAGCCGCGCTTTTGTCCTGGCGGGAGGCGGGAGGCGCCTGTGCTGACGCTGTTTCCCAGCGCCGATGCTGGGGCAGCTGGGAAGTGTAGGCCGTTCCCCTCACGGTGTGGAGTTGATAGAAGTTGAAGCCGTTCCCCTCACGGCGGCGAAGACAGAAACTGCAAAGCCATTCCCCTCACGGCAAGTATGAGCAACTTGTAAGCACGTCATGCGCTGCGGGAGGGCAGCCGCGCTTTTGTCCTGGCGGGAGGTGGGAGGCGCCTGTGCTGACGCTGTTTCCCAGCGCCGATGCTGGGGCAGCTGGGAAGTGTAGGCCGTTCCCCTCACGGCGTGGAGTTGATAGAAGTTGAAGCCGTTCCCCTCACGGCGGCGAAGACAGAAACTGCAAAGCCGTTCCCCTCACGGCAAGTATGAGCAACTTGTAAGCACGTGCAATGGAGTCAATAGTACCCTTGCTATGGCACTGATTTATGTTCTTGGCATAACTGCATAGTGGGCCCATATCATGTGTAACTCCTTCAGCCTGTACTGGCTTTCGGCCTACATCACTTTGCATGCAGCCAGTTTCAAGCCCATACTTCTGACATGAGCCAAACTATTTTAGGTCCCCTGGCTACATTTACCTCGGGGCTATGTATATAGCCTGTGAAGCCGCAGATTAGTGAAAACAAACATGGGACTCATAAAACCTCACATGGGCGTGAATTTATATATGTGGGATTCCCTGCTTTGTTCTGAGAAGTCAAAGAAAACTGGGAAGGGATGTTGCACTAGAAATGGGTTTGAAGTGGGAGTAGAGTATGGAAACTATTAGATGGAGAAGGAGGCTGGAATATAGAACCAGTCTGGGTAAATTAGGACGAGGAGAATGGTGGGCGAGGAGGTATTGGAAGCAATAGTACATGGAAGGAGGTTTGCAGCATCAGTGGACGGAGTATACTTGAGAAATGTTCAAACATGGAGACATTGATGTAAGGAGATAAGAGAGAATGTCAATGGGTGAAGGGAGTATGTGGCATTGGAGAAAGGGGAGAGGGGAGAAGAAACTGGAGGATGATGTAGTGGAACTATGGAGCAGAAGATGGTATTGTGTATGAAAGGAGGAGGAATTTGCCTAAGGGGAGCTGAATTATCAGAGTAACTGGAGTATGGAAAAGCAAGGGGCAATTATAGCATAGCACATCAATAAACTAGGGGAGTGTGTTTGAACATAGAAAGGGAGCGGTGAGGAAAAAATAGATAAGCAGTGAAATTGAAACATGGCACAGTGATTGGAGTTTGGGCCATGGATTAAAGTAAGAGGGGTTTTGAGGGCAGGAGGATGAAGAGTATGAGAGTCGTAGTGTGGCATTGGGAGTTGGTGTGCGGGTGGTGGGTTAAATTATGTGATCAGTCAGAGTGGATTATTGTAAGAGAGGGGCATGGAGTAAGGCTTTAGGACAGGGGTCTTCAACCTTTTCTGTAATAAGAGCTACTTATGTTCAATGAAAACCAACCTGAACTAATATTATTAGAGATGTAATAATAATGACCACATCAGACAAGATTACATTAGTCGCAACCTATGCAACATTACCAGCAGTGGGCACCTCAGTTCATGGTTGCCAGCCGTGATCACTTCAATGCATCAAACAGGGTTGCAAGAAGCAATGTAAGAAAGGCTTTGTCAATTTGGAATGCCTTTACATGTGTAATGCATTGCAGCCCATAGCTGCAATGCCTTTGGCACCAAGGAAATATTAGAAATAATGATTTTTCACTTAAATATCAGCTTTAAAAATATAATTCTCAAAATATGTCTGAAAATATACACATTTTTGTCTCAGATGCACACATTTTAATTTTGGTATACATACATTAATTCAAACCAAGCAAAAGCTTCAAATTTATTAGACTGGAATAACACTGCAGAGCTACTTACAGGTCGGCAAACAGCTACCAGGTGCTCACTAGCTACTAGTTGGAGAACCCTGCTTTAGGTTATGAGATGCCAGAGGGATTTGGGTACAGAGAGAGTAGTTGGGGTTGAACGAGGTTGGACTAGATTGGACTAGATTAGGAGGTTTTGAGTAAGTGATGGATGATTGGTTTGTCAGGGGAAAACATAGGAGAGGTTGGGGATGGGGACACTGCAGTGGGAGAGGGATTGGAAAGGGGGAAATATGAGAGGTGGGACTGGATTATGGAGGGGGGTCGAATTATGACTAATTAGGGGAATAAAACAGGATTACAGGAGGTGCGAGAAGTTGACATATGTTTGGAAGCAGGCGTAAAGTAAGGTGGGGTTGAGCAGTTCGACTAAGGAAATGAGAATCGGAGTATGTGAAGAATAGGTGGCCTGGAGCTGGGGATGATATTTAAGAATGAGAGGAAGATGATTTATTGGTGGGTTTAGGGTCTGAGGTGGAAACTGCATTATATGGGAGGGTTCAGGCTGGATGGAGGGAAGTGCACTGAAGTATATGAAGGGTATTAACATGTGAGGGGGCGGATTGGAGTCTGAAAAGAAATTGAAAGAGTATATGGGGGTCAAAGGTTCAAAGGATGAGAGGGAAAGAAGCTTTGTGTATATAATATGGTGAGGGAGACAATAGAGAAGGAGGGACATATGGCAGTGGGCTGGAGTAGGAGGCAAGGAATTTAGAGAGTGGGAGGAGCATATTTATGGTGAATGGAGTATCAGAGAGAGACGCATTTGCAGAAGTCAGAATGGTTTTGGCATGTAGGGTAAAGGGGTATGGGATTAGGAGTAGGGGTAGGGGTAAGACTAGAGGTTGTGAAGAGAGGTGGCAAATATAGTGTTGGGGACAGATAATGAGGGAGGAGTACAAAGGTAAAGGAGAGGTAAGGAGGAGGCTGAGAGGATAACGGGGAGACTGGAGAGATTCAGAAGGGCAGGATATTTTGAAAACAAATGCTGTAAGGGGTATTTAGGACTGGTTTGAGAGTGAAGATTCTGTGAAGGGGAGGAAATTTAGGATTACGATGAAAAGAGACTTTGAAGTTGCTTTTCTGTGTAATTCAGTTTGCTTCATTTGATTTGTTTCACTCACCGTCCTTCTGCTTATCTGCTACCCGCTGCCCTTCTTCTATTTATTAGTTCCTGTCCCACTAATACGGCCTCCGGCCCTACAGTAACCTGATCCCCGGCTTCCAGCAGTGGTCCTCCACGGTCGACGCCCTGGTCTTGAAATGCAGCCTTTCCACGGTGACGAGTCTTTTATTTATTCACGTAGCATGTCGTCATAATGCAGGTGGCCTAGTGATGTCACAGCAGTCTGGGAGATACCACTCGTCTTCTGCTCGAAGAGGGGAGCACAGCAAGGCTCCAAGGAGATCGCATTTCATTACAGGATTTCCCTCTTGTAAGTCACTAAAACTGATGGGTCCATAGGCCCTGAATAGACGCTTGGTGTGCTCTGTGACACGCTGTTTGCTCGGTGTTCTTCTCCATGTTTTTTTCTCTTCTGCAATGGATGACTCCTATGTGTAGGCTCCGTTGTCTTCAAATCCCCTGCGTCTGTGACATTCAGGAGCGGGAACTCTGTGCTGCTTCTGATGCTGCTGACAAGGAACTGAGACGTTCAATTAAATATTAACGTAATTTAAAATGTTTGTACACTTTATTGCAAAAACCTCTATGTATTTATATTAGTAAGAGTCTATACATCCTCGCGCTTCCCCTTTTACAGCCACATGTAAACACATACAATAAGTCTGTCTGCACCCTGACAATCTTCATCCTATCGATTCGAGTATCTGGTAATCTCACCTAAATGCATCGAACTGCCTCTTATTCCCGTATCACACGCCTTTTTTTCTTCTGCGGCACCCCACATTTCTCCATTGTATCTTTTGTAGTGATATTTTGCTTCGGGTTACTTTTTCCAACTTGAATATATACTGACCAGGGAAACAAATCAGGTGTAAGATATTTAAAGACAATATATCTGCTTTACCCCGAGTTTGACTAATCTCATTGGTCTACAGGCTTTTGACTGTTCAGGTTTTTTTGCCTACCACATACACATGTAACACATTTTCACAAGTGACATCTATATTTGTCTAATTTCCTTTATTAAAGGCCTCTCTCTGTCCCCATTCACACTGGTAGCACATCTGGTACTACATCTGGTACTAGGGGTACCTACCTCTCTGCAAAAAAACAGTTAACATCCGCCTAGTAGCAGGCCTCTGCCCGCTTCTAACCGCATAAATGAGGGAGAGGTGAGATGAACGTCTCAAAACTCAGTCGTAATTTTACTGCCAGTAACATTACATTTGTATTTTTGCCGTAACTCTGACTAACGTGTGTGGCTGTGAAATCCTCCTATGCTGAGTAGAAGTCAATTGTCACAGAAAAGGGAAGAAGTCAATCATATACACTAGACAATTATTGCAGATTGTAGCACATAAATGCAGATGGCTTCCTGTGCTCCGCTCTCTTCCTCGTGTGTTCGATGACATTGTGGAAGTAAAGCTTGGCAACAGCCTCAAAGAAGCAGACTCTCACACTCACAGTCTCAAAGAAGCAGACTCTCACACTCACAGTCTCAAAGAAGCAGACTCACACTCAAAGTCTCAGAGAAGTAGACTCTCACACTCACAGTCTCAAAGAAGCAGACTCTCACACTCAAAGTCTCAAAGAAGCAGACACACTCAAAGGAGCAGACTCTCACACTCAAAGTCTCAGAGAAGCAGACTCTCACACTCAAAGTCTCAGAGAAGCAGACTCTCACACTCAAAGTCTCAGAGAAGCAGACTCTCACACTCAAAGTCTCAAAGAAGCAGACTCTCACACTCAAAGTCTCAAAGAAGCAGCCTCTCACACTCACAGTCTCAAAGAAGCAGACTCTCACACTCAAAGTCTCAAAGAAGCAGACTCTCACACTCAAAGTCTCAGAGAAGCAGACTCTCACACTCAAAGTCTCAGAGAAGCAGACTCTCACACTCAAGAGGAAGACGAACCTCACTGAAGAGGAGGCAGGATCATTGTCAACATTGGAGTTGACCACTAAAGGGAATAACATTTTCTGTCTCCTCATAACCTCAGTATAGTGAAGGTGGCCATTCGAGAAGATGACACTGACAAGGCCAATGCACTGTGAATGATAAGTTTGCCAAGCGAGAGCTGGCAAATGTCATGCTTGCTGGTGGGACAGGGTTCCACCGCCATCTCTCCCCACGGGACCAGTGTATCCTCTCCATCATGCATCGTGACCAGCTGTATGACCGGCCTGTTCCAGGGAACCCCAGCTTCAGACCACATATGATCCATGCAGCTCACCTGTATCTAATCCAGGCACTCCCTGCATGTGTCACTATGTCTATACATGACAGGCATGAGCCATAATACAAAATACCACAGGTGCCATTGCTGCACAAACCCTCTTCCATGTACACATCAAAGCAAAAAATACAAATGTTAACATGTCTGTCATTCACACCTTGCAGGCCGTGTAAAGGCAGCAGTGCAATCAGCAGCGCCTACCGCTTGTATGATAGGGCCACATGCAGGACTGGCACAACACCAGATTCCTGTAATCCAGCAAGGTATGTGTCACAGCAATGTGACACCAGAGAAAAATACAATTTATATTGTGCAGTGCCACAACTGTCACTGCATCAATGTAGTATGTCTGCCCATAGTCAACGATGACACAACCTAGAATATATGACATTGAAACTTACCCACGCCCCCAAATACCCGTTTTTCTGTCACCAGTGCAGGCTGTGTATTGCTAGACCCACAGTGTGAGAATCTAGCTTAGTATATGGTGCATACTTCTGTAAGTGGGCACCCTGCACTAAACCAGACAACCCTTATGGTGATTTTAGTGGCCTTAGACAACCTTAGAAAGCTCTCTATGTGGTAGCTGTGGAGAGCAGCCTTCAGGCGTAGTCCAGACGGAGGGTAAAGCTGCTTGTTTTACCCGAACATAATCTTATTGGTATAGATTAAGTGAAAAAGAACCACACAGTGTATTTATAAAAATATGTATTTATTATAAGACACTCGCTAGCACATACAGATATCTCCTAACCGGAGATGTACACAAAGCACACAATACTTTGCAATAGAAACAAGTAAGTAGCACAAATACACAGTGGTCACCAGGGTGAGACCAAACCATATAGAAAATAGTGGTATGCGAACCACGACTCGAGTCAAGACTGTACCCAGAAGACGTAGAAGTGCCAGGGACCCAAGGAACCACCCATGTGAGTATCTAGGAACCCCACAGAGGTCGCGTGCAGTGTGGCAACACGACCGCGTTCTCAATACAAGTCTACGGGTAAGTCACAGTTGCAATTTTAAAGAAGAAGGACCCTTACCAGTGGACCCTGAAGAAACCCTGTGGAAGTCAGAAGGTTGGAGAGCCACCCCACCCCTGGATACCCTAGGAACCTAGGAACCAGGATAACTGCACCAGGGAAGCCGGGTGCATAGGTGTAAAGTGGCGTTGGAAACCGCCGTCGAACTCAATGGAGGACTTCAGGAAGATGCCGCTGCTGAAGAAGGTGAAAGTGTCCGGTGGAACCCAATGTTGGATTCAAGATGAGAAGTACCTGCAAGTAGAGGGAACAGAGTCTATGCCACCCAGGAGTGACCAGGCGGCACAGAAGACGAATGCCCACCGATGTCGAGTGTTGCAGGAGAGATGATGGTGACCTTGAAGCTGCAGCTGTGAGGACCAGGCGACGCTGTGGAAGACCAGGAGCCATTCACAAGCTGTCCCACGTCGGATGTCGAGAGTTGAGGGGTCGGTGTCCGTCGGGAGCACCAACAAGCCTTGGTAACTGCAAACAACGTGTAAAGTGAAGAAGGTGCAGTGTCGGGACCAGCAAAGTCCAGGTGACTCACCACAAGCAGGGGAGTCAGGACTGGCCCCGGGAAATCAGGGGAGCCCGCAGAAATCAAATCTGTTCTACCCACAGAGTGCCAGCCAGCCTTCACTCTCACTTGGGTACCTGGCTGGGTGTCCTTGTGAGTATCTCGTTTTCCTTTTTCTCCATCACCCACTGTTGGCACGTACACCTCAAGCGGCTGCGCATTCTACCCGTCAGATGTCCCTAAATCCATAGGTCCTGATGAGACCCTAGATCACGTATAGGGTCGAAACATCGTCGGCAACAAAGAAAGCGAACCATTAACAGCGCGTATTATTGTATATAGCTGCTGTATATTGTGTATTGAGTTGCTAAATGGTCGACTTTTTTAATACCTTGGAAACCTTGTAAAATACTGTCACAATTATGTCACCAATATTTTAGGTTCCTGTTTCTCACTGGGGACACTATGCAAATTTTTCTTTTCCATTGTATATAGAATTTTGTTTGTAAAATATAAAATACGATTGTATCAAACCAAAACCATAGGTGTATGTGGTTTCTTCGCCCTCTGACATAATTTTAACCCTTCCATTGCGATTGTGCATCTTATTATCTATATATGATTCTATTATTCCACAGGAACCACTGTTTCCACAATCCTGAAGGCAGGGTGCTTGGTTCTAAGTGAGAGGGTGCCCCTGCAAGAGCAGGACACCACTGCAGCCTACGGAGTCCATTCTCCCGGGTTGTCAGTGAAGCAGCCAGATACTATATAGAGGGGCACCACGTAATCACGCGATGACCACCTCGAAAACGTCTGCAACGAATCCTATCATGTTTGGTATCAAACATGTTGGAATCAGAGGTATGATTCCAATCACTGGAAGAGCCCTCCGTTAGGCTCTCAGTGTTCACGGTACCAACCTTCTAGTCCTGGACAGCACGAAATGGACCAGAGACACATTGCTGCCCTCCTGCTGCTGAGCCAGGCTCGAGCACGGGAAGGCAGAACAATAGGCATCCTGTCACAGGGAGGTGTGACCACCTACCAGACAGGATTTAGTGTATTAGGACTGGGTGGGAGCGCTTGCCAGTGCCTGAAAGTCTGCATGAGGGGCACATTTGGTGTCCCTGTGCATAGTCCAGTTCAAACCAGTCCTGGGAGCTGTTGGCTCCTGCTCTGGCACAAAACTGGACAAAGGACATGGTAAGTAAGTAATGCTTTATTGTACATGGTTATTTAAAACCTTTACAATGTAGACAAAAATTAAATTAATAAAACAAAGGTCAAGTTCATACATATTAAGACAATAAATCCATCAGTAAAAAGCATACTAAGACAGCAGCATCAAAGTTAAAATAAAGTATGAATTCAGTTAGACAGCCTATTTTGCAATGCAGTAAGTTGATACTTGTTGCCAGCAGAGTGGTAATGTAGTAAAGTGCCAGTGCAATAAAAACATTTTAGAAAGTGCCACTTCAGTAAAAACATATTTGCGTTAAAAAAGAAAAGGAGATTAGTCATGTTGACAGTTCGGGATATCCCTGTGATGTGGTCAGTGTTATTCAGTATAGTTCAAAGTAGCTGTTTGCTTTTCTGCACTGTCCTCCACCTAGTGAAAATCGAGACTAGGCGGGTGGCAACATGAGGTTTAGGTAAAGTTCAGAGGCCTAGATTATGGCCCTTCTGCTTGAATTGGACCAAAAGATGCAGCATGTTATTCGTCCTCACCAAATGTCTGGAGCAGGCTTGACCTTGGTGCAAGCGCGCTTTGAATCTCGATACTCAAGGGGCTGATGCGATTAAAAGCGGTGCGGTGTTCCTGGGCGTTTCCAACAGATGGTTTTGTGAAGACTGGATGGTCCATATGTTGGGTCAATGCCCGCTTGCATCCTAGGTGGGCTGCTACTATGTTCCTCTCTCTCGGTGCTACTGTTGTCTTTCCTGATGGTTAAAGCAGTAAACGTTGGTGCCTGTCAGTTTCCCTGCCGGGGCCACACTCTCCTAGAGTTGGTTTGTGGTCGCTTAGGGGTATTTGGACGCGCCTCATGCCGACATAATGCTACCTGTTTCTTTGCCAGTGCCAGCTGGTGCTTACTCTTTGAGGGTTAGAGTGGATTGATCCTCTCGTCCTTCGCGGTGCTGCTAGGTTTTTGGCTATCCATCAGGCTTTTGAAGCGGGTTTCCGCCGTTTCAAGGAGTTTTACCATTCGGCAGCTCAGTTGGATGTCGTCACCTTTGAAGCAAGCCAGCGCCGCTTGTCTGCAGGTCCGTATCCTGCGGTTGTTAAAAAGTGGTCTCAAGAGGGAGCGACGTTCTTGAGTAAGTTCGCTGCAGATGGCAATGAGATGTACGGTGTTCTCTTTGCCATTCCCACAAAGTCGGCATTTTGTTGGTAACTGCGGGCGTAACCACGGTGGTAGGTGGGCCGCGGACGGCAGTAACCCTAGGCGAAATTTCAGGAACTTCTCTTTTGTTTTTTTGGAGAAGCCTGTCTGTAGATAAGCTTGGGGCGAGGGCTTGATGTACGATTGAACTGTAAGCCAGCCGTGAGCACGCTCTATCAAGGCGGCTTTGTCCTGCAACAATGATTCTTTTCGGACTGTCTTATTGACCACCTTTTTAAAGCCTGCTGGCGAGCCTGGGAGTTCCCATAATTGCCGTAAGCCAAGTTGATCGATAGCGGCCTCCAGGTACCGCCTTGCCGGGCAAGTTTCTTTATCTTGAAGTTCCTTCCACAGGAGAGCATTTAATGTTTTCGGATCTCCCCTGCTTACTTTGTGCCAGCTTTTTATGTAGGTTCCTTTACGTGCCAGCTCTTCTTTTGGTAGCCCAAATTCTAGTCTCATCTGAGCGGGCGATGTGTACCTCGGAAGGCCAAAGACCATGCGTAGCGCCTTTGCTACCGTTCCATCTACTGAAGCAGCATCCCACCCCCTCATCGCTTCACTTCCGTAAGTGATGACTGGGATTAATTTTGCCTGGATCACCTTTATGAGGGGTAATAGGCTTGGACCAGAGACCACGTTTTTTAGGTTTCAAAAAGGACATGGGAGCAACCTCTCCCCTGGGAGGGTCCCCTGAATCTTCCCAACCCTTTCCTTAGGCTACTTAAGGGCTTACCTGGGTGTAGTTCCCTAGATTTGTTGTGGACAAGATTGAGAACTGAAACCACTGCACTTCTACCGTCTGGGCACTCTGGACTTCGTTTGGGCCTGACTTCATCTCCCTTTCAGTCTGCTGCATCGTCTGTGCCCGTGCACCATACACGATCTGTGCAGGGCCGGTGGAGCATCCAAGACACTTGAAGATAATCCCCCTTGAAGTGAAGGAGTCACTTCCCTCTATTCGCAGGCACCCCACCATTGCTGACTGGTCTGCTGATCCCGAGCTCCTGCGGACTCCGAAGGGTTCAACAACATAGGTGGTAGTTATCTACGTCTCCCGAGGCCCGAGCTGTCCTCTCACCGCGTTTTAGGTCAGAATCCCTCGTCCGGACTGCATTAGCCGAACCCCTGTGCACCGCGTACCTTTGCAAGTGCATATGCTTGTTGGCAACTTTGTGACAAGTGCATTGGGCTCCAAGTAGCCCCAACCTCTGGTAACCTCTCCTAGAAAGATCTTCAGCCACATTGCACCGTGTGCTCTGTGGCCTGCTGTTTTGTAAAGCTGCACGAGGTCCTCCTGTGACTCCAGTGCCTTCAGACTGTGGGTCCTGTGGAGGATCATCTACGTCTTCTTTGGGCTCCCCTGACTGCTCTGGGCTTGCCCTGACTACCCTGCTTGTGGTGAGTCTTCTGGACCTTGCTGGTCCTCTTCCTGCAACTTCTTGACTTCCTGTGTGGGTTGCTTTTGCCAAGGCTTGTTGGTGATCCCGCCGGAAACCGACCCCCCAGCACTCGACATCCTTTGTGGGACAGCTCGTATCCGGCTCCTGGTCATCCTCAGCGAAGCCTGGTCCCCAAAGCTGCAGAGTCAAGGTCAATGACATCGATCCTGAAGCACCCGACATCGGTGCCCATTTGTCTACTGAGCCCCTGGTCACTCCCAAGTGACCCAGACTCTGTCCTCTCTGCTTTCAGGTACTCTTCTTCAAGAATCCACATTTGGATTCCTACGGACACATTCTCCTCTTCCAGCAGCGGCACTTTCCTGAAGTCATCCATTGGGTTCGACGGCGGTTTCCGACTCCACTTCACACCTATGCACCCGGCTTCCCTGGGTTAGGTAACTTGGGTACCATAGCATCCACGGGTGGGGTGGCTCTCCAACCTTCTGTCTTCCATGGGGTTTCTTCAGGGTCCACTGGGAAGGGTCCCTAGTCTTAAAAATTCCAACTGCGTCTTGCACATAGACTTGTACGGAGCACACAGTCGTGTTCACACACTGCACACGCTCTCCGTGGGGTCCCTATCTACTTACCTTGGGTGGTTCTGTGGGTCCCCAGCAATTCTACGTCCTCTCGACATTGTCCTAACTCGAGTTGTGGTTCTTATACCACTTTCTTAGTATATGGTTTGGCGCCCCCCAGTACCCACTGTGTATTAGTGCTATTTACTGTGATTTCTTTGCTTAAGTATTGTGTGCTTTGTGTCTATCTCCCTCTAGGAGATACTGTAACATACTAGATAGTGTTATATAATAAATACATATTTTTTATAAATACTTTGTGTGGTTCTTTTTCGTTTAATCTATACTATAAGATTGCATTCTGGTAAACAAGCTGCTTTACACTCCTTCAAGACTAAGCCTGAAGGCTGCTCTCCACAGCTACCACTTGGATAGCTTCTAAGGTTGTCTGAGACCTCCTAAATCACCATAAGGGTTGTCTGGACTGGTGCAAGGTGCCCACTTACATTAGTGGACATCATATTCCAGGCCAGCCTCTCACACCTCAGATATATGGAAACCTATATCTGTCGTAAGTGGTGCTAGCACCAGCTTGCACAGGCTGCAATGGCAGGCCTGTAGTTACAGTTTGAGTGATCCCCCATGGGTGGCATAATGCATGCTTCAGCCCATGGGGGACCCCTTGTGTACCTAAGCCCTGGGTACCTCAGTGCCATATACTAGGGACTTATAAGGGTACACCAGTGTCCAATCTGGGATGTACCTAAGTACTTACCATACCAATTTAGGGGAGAAAGCACAGAGACTGGGATCCTGTATAGCAGGATCCTAGTCAGACTAGTCAGAAACAGCATAGCACCAGGCAAAAAGTGGGGGTAACCATGAAAGCCGATCCTACTTTCCTACATACACTTTCTAAGTGGGAATATCTGGAGAGTCCATCTGCATTGGCATGGTTACTCCCAGGTCTATGTTCCACTGTATAGTCCAACCCCTGTAGGGAAATGGGCCACCTAAAAAGTTTGGGGTTTTCACCCTTCATCTGTTTAAGCCAGAAGAGGGGCTTGTGGTCTGTCTGAACAATGAAGTGAGTGCCAAACAAGTATTGCCTCAGGTTCTTCAAGGCCCAGACCACAGCCATGGCTTCCCTCTCAATGGCTGACCAACTTTTCTCCCTGGGGGTTAACTTTCTACTGATAAAAGCTACTGGTTGATCCTGGCCCTCTGCATTTAGTTCTGATAACACATCCCCTACCCCTATCTCAGATGCATCTGTCTGGACAATTAATGTTTTGGAGTAGTCAGGACTTTGCAGGATGGAAGCAGTGCACATGGCCTGCTTCCGGTCATCAAATGCCTTTTGACTTCTTACTGTCCACTGAACGTTCTTGGGCATTTTCTTAGACGTAAGATCATTCAGGGGAGTCACTTTGGACCCATATCCCTTGACAAATATTCTGTAGTACCCAGTCAAGCCCAAGAAAGCTATGACCTGAATTTGGGTAGTGGGAGCAATCCAGTCCACAGTGGTCTGGATTTTGCTCTCCAATGGTTGAACCTGGCCTCCACCTACCAGGTGGCCCAAGTACACAACCTTATTCTGCCCTATCTGGCACTTAGTGGCCTTGATAGCGAGGCCTGCCTTTTGCAGGACCTCCAGAACATTTCTGAGGTGGACCAGGTGATCTTCCCAGGTGGACAGCTATATCATCTAGATATGCTGCACTATAAGCTTTCAGACCTATTAGGACTTTGTTCACCAACCTCTGAAATGTGGCAGGTACATTCTTCGGACCAAAGGGCATCACAATAAATTGATAATGCCCACTAGGGGTTGAGAATGCTGTTTTTGGCTTGGCATCCTCAGCTAGTCTGATTTGCCAGTAGCCAGCAGTCAGGTCAAATGTACTCAGAAACTTGGCTGAGGCTGAGGCCAAAGTATCTATAAGTTCACCTGCCCTTGGAATAGGATGGGCATCAGTCCTAGTGACTGCATTGAGGCCTCTGTAGTCCACACAAAACCTCATCTCTCTTTTTCCACCCTTGTTGTGATGTTTTGGCACAAGGACTACTGGACTAGCCCAGGGGCTATCTGAAGGCTCAATGACCCCCAATTCCAGCATCTTTTGGGCCTCTGTCCTGATGCAATCCCTTACATGGTCAGGCTGTCTCTAGATTTTACACTTAACAGGCAGACTGTCACCTGTGTCCACTTCATAGGTACACCAGATGGTCTGGCTGGGTGTCAGGGAGAACACATGTCTCTACTGATTGAGGACTTGCCTACAATCAGCTTGCTGTTGGTCAATGAGGCTGCCTGCCAAGGCTACTCCATCCACTGACCCATCATCAGGGTTCTAAGAGAGGAGATCAGGGAGAGGGTCACTCTCTTCCTCATGTCCCTCACCAGTTGCCATGAACAAGCCCATGTCAGCCCTGTCCACAAAAGGTTTCAAGCAGTTCACATGAAGTACCCTATGGGGACTTCTTGGAGTACCTAGGTCCACCAAGTAGGTGACCTCAACTTTTTGTTTAAGGATAGTGTGGGGGCCACTCCACTTGTCTTGGAGAGCTGCTGGGGCCACAGGCTCCAACACCCACACTTTCTGGCCTGGCTGGTAAACAGTCAAGACAGTCTTTTGGTCATGCCAAGCTTTTTGAAGTTCTTGGCTGGCCTCCAGGTTTTTGCTGGCCTTCTTCATGTACTCAGCCATGCATGAACACAGGCCAAGGACATAGTCCGCAGTGTCCTGTTTAGGAGGATGGAGAGGTTGCTCCCAGCCTTCCTTCACTACACACAATGGACCCCTAACTGGATGTCCAAACAGAAGCTGAAATGGGCAGCAGCCAACCCCCTTCTGAGGAACCTCTCTGTAGGCAAAGAGAAGGCAGGGTAGTAAGACATCCCATTTTCACCTAAGCGTTTCTGGGAGTCCCATGATCATACCCTTTAGGGTCTTGTTGAACCTTTCAACAAGCCCATTGCACTGTGGATGGTAGGGTGTGGTAAACTTGTAGTTTACTTCACACTCTTTCCACATGGCAGTGATATAACTAGACATGAAGTTTGTACCTCTGTCTGTTAAGACCTCCTTAGGGAAGCCCACTCTGGAAAAAATTCCCAGGGCGGCCATGGCCAGTACAGGTGCTGTAGTGGTTCTAACGGGAATAGCTTCTGGGTACCTAGTGGCATGGTCCACCATCACTAGGATGTAACGGTGCCCAAATGCAGTTGGAGGGTTCAAGGGACCAACAATGTCAATCCCTACCCTTTCAAAGGAGACCCCAACCACTGGAAGTGGAATTAAGGGGGTCTTTGTGGTGCCACCTGGCTTACCACTGGCATGGCAAGTGGCACAGGAGCGACAAAACTCCTTTGTGTCTTCAGACATATGGGGCCAGTGAAAGTGAGGGACAAGCCTGTCCCAAGTCTTGCTTTTCCCTAGGTGTCCTGCAAGAAGAATATCATGTGGTAGGGAGAGGAGGAAACCTCTGAATTTCTGGGGTATGACCAACTTCCTGGTGGCACCAGGCTTGGGGTCTCTACCTTCAGAGGACAGAAGCCTGTCTTCCCAATAGATCCTATGGGACCCACTGATATTCCCTGCTTCCTCAGCAGCAACTTGCTGTCTGAGGGGTTCAAGAGAGGGGCAGGTCTGCTGCTCCAAACTCAAGTCAGCCCCCCCAAGAACTCTGCCTGGTCAGGCCCAAGTTCCTCTGGGACAGTACCTTCGTAGGGGCTGAGATCATCTCCCTCACGAGCCTGATTGTCGCTGGGAGTTTGTGAGGAGGATAAAGCCTTACCCTTCCTGCTCCTTCTCTTGAGAGGCATCTGGTCCATTTTTCCAGGATCCAGTGCCTTGCCAGTGCTGAGCTGTTTGGCCTGAGCCCTGGTGACAGCAAACACACTGGCAGAGATGCCCATCATCTCTGCATGAGTCCTGAACTCCACTTCAGCCCAAGCTGAAGTTTCTAGATCATTGCCCAAAAGACAATCTACAGGTAGGTCTGGAGATACCACAACCTTTTTATGGCCAGTTACCCCTCCCCAGCTGAGGTTCACAACTGCCAAAGAATGGTTAGTCCTGACATTACTAGCATTGGTGACTTTGTACATTTGTCCGAGTATGATCTGATCAGGGGATACAAGTTTCTCTGTCACCATAGTGACACTGGCCCCTGTGTCCCTGTAAGCCATTGCTTCTTTTTCATGTATCAAAGGCTGTTATCTGTACTTGCCCAAGTTAGTGGGACTTACCAGTAAGGTGGCAAGGTCTATGCCACCATCACAGACTAGAACAGCCTGAGCTGGAGTTCTGACTAAGTCAGAACCCATCTCAGAACCCAAGGTTAACCCCACTAAT
The DNA here is from genome assembly GCA_963921515.1 of Calotriton arnoldi. NCBI lineage: Eukaryota > Metazoa > Chordata > Amphibia > Caudata > Salamandridae > Calotriton > Calotriton arnoldi. The sequence goes on along the minus strand of CAWUFW010007262.1, from coordinate 109,581 downwards.
CCCTTGGTTGCTGTACTACCACTTGTATTTTTGCTAGGGGGAGCAGGTGCCTTAGAGGCTGTGGTAGTAGGTTTTTTTGGACACTGGACAATCAGCATCCCTTGTCCAATGGCTCTTTACCTTACAGATATATGCACCAAGGTTTCTTTTTCCCTTTCTTGGAATTTTGGGACTCACCCCCAGATGCAGGTATTTGGGGCCCTTGTGAAGACTCTTTTTTATCTTTACCCTTGTCCCCACCCTTATCCTGGGATTTAGAAGAATCTTGCTTCTTCAGGTCACCTCCATTACCATGGTGTTTTTGCTTAACTCTGGTGCGGACCCATTTGTCTGACTTCTTTCCCACTTCTTGGGGAGAGGTCAGATCAGAGTCCACCAGGTACTGATGCAAAAGTTGGTTCTGACAGTTATTAAGGATGTGCTCCCTCATAATCAAATTGTACAATCCTTTATAGTCCTGTACCTTGCTTCCATGAAGCAAGCCTTCCAGAGCCTTAATAGCACTGTCTACAAAATCTACCTAGTCCTGGGTGTGTGCCTTCTGGGTGTCTCTGAACTTAATCCTATACTGTTCAGTGGTTAAGCCAAACCCATCTATAAGAGCACTCTTCAGTACTGTGTAATTGTCAGCATCCTCTTCTCTAAGAGCGAGGAACTTATCTCTACCTTTGTTAGCAAAGGAGAGCCACAGGATAGCTATCCTGCTCAGGTTCCTATTGTCAAAAGAAGTTTCTCTGATTCTAGGGACACTGTTTGTCAAGGGCCAACTGATCTCTCCTGAGTCTAAATCTGACTTTCTCAAGTTTGAGCAATTGGTATTCCCTGTCAAAAGATCTGTCCCTCTTACTAGAGATGGAGGTCCCTATGGACATGTCTGAAGTATTGGATTCCCTAGAGGAGGATCTAGACCTCCTTGGTCTACTCTGGACCCTCCCAGGAGGAACAAAGCGTATCTCCTCTGTGCCATCTGTACTATTCCCTGGGGGTCATAGTTTGGCAGGTTGGAATCATTTGAGTCCTCCTACCCATACTCAGAATTTAGATCATCAGGGAGAGCCCCTGATGCTCCCTCTTCAGGAGTATCCCCACCCACATTCTCCTGTTCTCCTGCCTCTACAGGATGACCATCATCCTTATGTAGCAGTTCTAAGAGCAGCTTGATGGTGGGGTTGCCACCTGTCTTTATCTTTCTAAGACTACACAGGGTCCTTAGTTCCTGGAACTTTAGACCACTGTACTTAGCAGACTGGGGTACACTAGCATCCCCAACTAAAGACATGGTTCTAGGTGTAGTGAGGTGTTGCACCTACTTAACCTAGTGGAAACTAAACTCTCTGAGGGTTAGAACTTACTTATTCTAAGCTGTACTATATGTGCCTAATATTAGTGATGGTTTTTCAATTAATCCACACCAAGATTATCTGGTAAAACAATGTAGGCTTGAATCCCAACCGCTGCACACCAATGTGAGAAGCTGGCTTGGTATATGGTGCACACTTATGTAAGTGGGCACCCTGCACTAATCCAGACAACCCTTATTATGATTTTAGTGGTCTTAGACAACCTTAGAAAGCTCTCTAAGTGGTAGCTGTGGAGAGCAGCCTTCAGGCATAGTCCAGAAGGAGTGTAAAGCAGCTTGTTTTACCTGAACATAATCTTATTGGTATAGATTAAGTGAAAAAGAACCACACAGTGTATTTATAAAAATATGTATTTATTATAAGACACTCACTAACACATACAGATATCTCCTAACCGGAGGTGTACACAAAGCACACAATACTTTTCAATAGAAACAGGTAAGTAGCACGAATACACAGTGGTCACCAGGGGGAGACCAAACCATATACTAAAATAGTGGTATGTGAACCACGACTCGAGTCATGACTGTACTCAGAAGATGTAGAAGTGCTGGGGACCCAAAGAACCACCCTGGTGGGTATCTAGGAACCCCACGGAGGTCGCATGCAGTGTGGGAACACGGCTGCGTTCTCAATACAAGTCTATGGGTAAATCGCGGTTGCAATTTTAAAGAAGAAGGACCCTTCCCAGTGGACCCTGAAGAAACCCTGTGGAAGACAGAAGGTTGGAGAGCCACCCCACCTGTGGATACCCTAGGAACCAGGATGCCTACACCAAGGAAGCCGGGTGCACAGGTGTGATGTGGCGTCAGAAACCGCCGTCGAATTCAATGGAGGACTTCAGGAAGATGCCACTGCTCGAGAGGGTGAAGTGTCCAGTGGAACCCAATGGTGGATTCAAGATGAGAAGTCCCTGCAAGCAGAGGGAACAGAGTCTATGCCACCCAGGAGTACCAGGCGGCACGGAAGACTAATGCCCACCGATGTCAAGTGTTGCAGGAGAGATGACGGTGACCTTGAAGCTGCAGCTGTGAGGACTAGGCGATGCTGTGGAAGACCAGGAGCCATTCACGAGCTGTCCCACGTCGGATGTCGACAGTTGAGGGGTCAGTGTCCGTCTATAGCACCAACAAGTCTTGGCAACTGCAAACAATGTGGATAGCGAAGAGGGTGCAGTGTCGGGACCAGCAAGGTCCAGGTGACTCACCACAAGCAGGGGAGTCAGGCCTGGCCCTGAGCAATCAGGGGAGCCCACAGAAATCAAAGAAAAGCTTCAACGGGACCCACAGGCCCGAGGCACTGGAATTGCAAGAGGACCTCAAGCAGCTCACCAAAGATGCAGGCCCACAATGCAAGTGATGTGGTCAGGACAAAGATCTTGCTCACAGGAGATGCTTGAGGTTGGGTCTACTTGGAGCCCAAAGATCTTCAAGGAAGGAAGCCAGCAAGCCTTTACAACGTCAAGTCAATGCGGTACACAGGGATTCGGTTCCTGCGACTCCGACAAGGGATGCTGGCCTCAAACTTGGTGAGAGGACAGGGCAGGCCTCGAGGAATGTGAAAAACTACCACCTGTATTGCTGAGCCTTTCGGAGTCCATGGGAGCCCAGGATCAGCCGACCAGTCAGCTTAGTTGCGGTGCCTGAAGATGCAGGGAAAGGACTCCTTCACTTCAAGGGAGATTCCTTCAGGTGTCTTGGATGTCCACAGGCCTTGGAAGGTTCCTAAATGGAGCACAGGCATGGACATTGCAGCAGACGAGCAGGGTGACGAGACCAGGAGCAGCAGGAGTCTTCCTAGTTGCAGTCTTGAGGCCCAGAGCGAAGTCCAGGGAAGTCCAGAGTGCCCAGACGGTCGAAGAAGATGTGGTGTCTTGAAATTAATCTTGTCCCACGACGAATTTAGGGACCCACCTACAGGTAAGCCCTTAAGTACCCTAAGGAAAGGGTTGGGATGATTCAGGATTCCCTCCCTGGGGAGGGGTCGGACAGTGGGGAGGATACTCCCATGTCCTTTGTCCAGTTTCCCGCCAGAGCGGGAGCAACGGCTTCTTGAGGTGGCTTGAACTGGACTATGCAAGGAGGGCACCAAATATGCCCCTCAAGCAGACTGAGTGGCGCTGGCAAGCGCTCCCACCCGGCCCCAATACACTAAACCCTGTCTGGGAGGTGGTCACACCTCCCTGTGACAGGATACCTATTGCTCTGCCTTCCCCTGCTCGAGCTTTGCTCAGCAGCAGGAGGGCAGAATCGTGTTTCTGGCCGGCAGCAGCCATGTTGTGCTGTCCGAGTGTAGAAGACTGGTACCGAGAGCACTGAGGGCCTCCCGGAGGAACTTTACAGTGGGTTCATTACAGCCAGTTTAGAGATGGTCATTGAGTAATGATGCATGGCCACTCTATGTATCATAATGGCTGATGCACTTACAACCCAGGAGAATGGACTCCGAAGGTTGTAGGAGTGTCCTACTCATGCAGGGCTCCCTCACACTTAGAACCAAGCACCCTGCCTTCAGGATTGAAAGGCCTGCTTTAGGGGTGACTTATAGGTTTTAAGTGCAGTGACCTCAGATATAGGGAAACATATATCTGTCGTAAGTGGTGCTAGCACCAGCTTACACAGGCTGCAACGGCAGGTCTGTAGTTACAGTTTGAGTGATCCACCTTAGCTGTAGACTTTTGGTTTTTCCCCAAACAGTTTCTGTTATCTCTCGTGAAGCGCTGCTGCACCCTGCACTCTTACATTTCGCAACTGCCCTGCAGGTCCCAATCTCATCGCTACAATCCATCTCCATGGTACGTGTTAAGATCATCACCTGGAATGTGAGGGATATTCACTCCCCCTCGCGCAGGTATTCCATTCACGCATATCTACAGCGCAGATCCACTGGTATCGCCTTACTGCAGGAGACACATCTGACAAATATAGAAGCAGCCTGGTTGCGACACCGCTGGTGGGGTTGGGTATGTAGTACAAACCTTTCTTCCATAGCACAGGGCGCACTGATCTGGGTAAAAGCTGGGATCCCTTGGGAGGAGGAGGAGGTGGTGGTAGACACTGATGTGCGCTATGTATTCCTCAGGGGTAAACTGAATGGGCAGACCATTTTATTGGGATCCATACACGCCCCTAATGTTGACCAGAATACCTTTCTTTGTGGCCTATCTACAGTCCTGTCTCGCTGGAGCGATATCCCCTGGCTCTTAGGGGGTGACTTCAATTCAGTATTAGATGTCTCACTGGACCACTCCTTCCCACACCTCATGCGAACAGCAGCATCATCTAACGCACAAGCTTTACGTAATTAGTTAGGGCATTGGTCCCTGTCTGATGTATGGCGGGCGAGTAACCCAGGCTCCCGTATATATTCCTTCTACTCACCAGTCCACAACCTACATGTGCGGCTGGATCGCATACCTGCTTCAGCTGCACTGCTCCCCTTAATCCAAGATACCTAGTATCTCGGCCGCACGCACTCGGACCACAACCCCCAGTACATGACAATCAGCTGGGAGAGGAGACCCACCCCCCGATCCCTACCTGGAGGCTGCAAGCTGCAGAACTTGAAGATCAGGCGTTTCGCAGTTCTTTAGGAGCGTCGTTGCTAGACTATTTCAGACACAATGTAGGTTCCACAGACTCCCCGACATTAGAGTGAGAGGCTTTCAAAGTTACGACTTGGGGGCACTGCTTAGGCCTAACATGAAACATTTGCAAACAACTCGACGCCTACCTAGATGTCCTCGAACGAAATCTCCTGCAACACGAATCCATTTCGGTTACTCACCCTGAAGCCAAAGCAAAACTCGATGCAATGTAAGCGGACAGGCTTGAACTTTTGGAGAGGTTGCGCTGTCAGAACTTCTTAGCTCACTCCGCGCATATGCATGCCGCACCGGACAGGGCAGGTAGATTGCTTGCTTATCTCATACATCAGGAGCACTCTCAAGCCCAATTCACGCCATATGAGACGATTCAGGACACATGCGACACACGCAGTTAGATCTCCACACAGCCATGACTCTACTCTCTATGCTTCCCAAGCGCATGGGACTTGCCAGCAAATCAGCGCCTTTTTGGACTCAATTGAGTTACCCACGCTAGCCCTCGACCAACACCTGGCATTGGACTCCCCCATCACAATAGACGAGGTGCGGGAGGCACTAATGTCATTAGCATCAGGGAAGGCGCTGGGACCAGATGGGCTCCCCGCCGAGTTTTTTAAGACATATGCTGATACAATTATCCCGCACTTGCATGCCCTCTATTGCTCCGCGATAGACAGTTCCACACTTCCGCCTTCCTTATACATGGCCAATGTAGTTTCGGTATTGAAACCGGGTAAAGATCCCACGACCTTGGGTTCCTACAGGCCCTTAGCGATTTTAAACACTGACTATAAAATTCTAGCAAAGATTTTAGCTAACTGACTAGCGTCCTGCATCCCCACCTTGCTTTATTCTGACCAAAATGGGTTCGTCCCTGCTCGTAACACCTCCCCCAATCTTCTCCGCTATTTTAGAGTTGCGGAATATGCTTCACTGGAATGGGTCCGCTCCGGCTGCTTAGTTTTAGACCGAGAGAGAGCATTTGACTCTCTTGAGTGGGATTATCTGTTCGCTACCTTATCTAGATTTGGCATCAGGCCCTTTTTCATGGGGTTGGTTAGACTGCTGTACAGACACCTAATCATCCGGGTCAAAACAGGCCATTACATTTCTGAAGCTATAGCAGTAGGTCGCGGGACCCGGCAGGGATGCCTCCTATCCCCCTTCTTTTCTCCTTGGCAGTGGAACCTCTTGCGGTATGTGTCCAGACTCGAGTAGACATGGGAATTCCCCTCGTGTGTGACACACACACAATTTCTCTATACACAGATGACATTCTGCTATATATTAGGGACCTTCACTCTATCCCTCCGTCGTTGGATTTGGCACTGTCATCATTTGCCACTGTATCTGGTCTGCGGGTCAACGTGCGGAAGTCTACCCTTTTCCCCTTCTCCGTGACCACCCCAGGCCCTGGCTACTCCCTGAGCGGTGTCCCGGTGTTGTGATGTGTTGACACCTTCCACTATCTAGGTATTCATATCTATCGGTGCAAAACCAATCTTTTTGATGGCAACATCACTAGAGCTGTGACTGCTATTCGATCCCAGATATCCTTCTGGGGGACTCTACCGCTATCCGTCTCTGGCAGAATCGCCCTCACTAAAATGGTGATCCTGCCTCGGCTTCATTATTATTTTACGAACCTACCTCTCTACCTACCTCCCGCCTTCTTCAGCAAATTAGAGAAAACAATTAGAGACTTTATTTGGGGGACATCTGGGCACAGAGTTTCCATTAAAAAGCTCTACCTACCTACCGGGCAGGGTGGCCTTGTTGCGCCTAATTTTGAGCACTATTATCTGGCTGCTCAGGTACAGTGGATTGCCAGGTGGCTGGCATCCCGTCATCTTTCAGACACAGCCACTCTACACCCCCTTGTTTCGCAACTCCCTCTCCTATACCTGTTTCATCCATGTGCACGGCCCAGAGGCATAGACTCCCTGCTACTCTCAGTGGCCTATAAATGCTTCCGTAGAAGTCTGTTTATAACCCGTGCCACAAAACCGTACGCCCCCACTACCATCCTTGTGGGAACTCCCAGGGAGCAAAAAATCACCATGGCAGCGGAGCTACAGGACTGGGACTCAGCCGGAATCCGAGACACCGGGGAATTATTCCGGGATGGTGCCCTTATCCGATACACCGAGCTTGTGGTAGAGGAGGGTCTCCATCCAGGGTGCTTCTTGTTGCATCGTTCACTCATCGCGTTCCTATCATCCAGATGGGCTGTCTATCCACAGAGCCTCCTGTGCACCATACAATCCAATACTTGCATATCGTGGGTGAAGGGGGTCACTTGATTAGATGGTTCACAGTGTCACTCCGTCAGCATACTGCAGCCTCTCTAATCCCCTTAAAACTACACTGGGAGGAAGATTTGAGACGTGCCTTCTATGAGTCCGAATGGACAGCTGCCCTGGAAAGCCCCACTCGCATCACTCGCAACCAGCGTTTCCACCAGATTCAGTTTTTCATTCTGCACCGAGCATACCTCACCCCAGCCAAAATCAATAAATACTTTCACCGCACAGACTCTGCCTGCTTAAGATGCCACTTAGATGATGCGTGTGTCCTACACATGCTATGGCACTGCCCCGAACTCACTACGTACTGGGTTGAAGTAGCCACCACCCTAACCCGCTGCACTGAACGGAACATCCCTTTCCAAACCCCACTCCCACTGTTCAAATCTGTGACATAGCACTCTTGGACATCATGAAATCCTGTGTGCCACCCAACAGTACCTGCGATGCGATCGATGCCGACAAATAACACTTCAATGCGTGTATCTTGACTCTCATTGCTAGGCACACCGTATGCTTAATGGAACCTGAATCACTCTGTGATTGGAGGTGGATCGTGTAACTATAATGTATGCACCACTGTTGTTTTACTCTGCTGTGCTATTATGGAAAGTGTTAAATGTCAATAAACAGATTTAACAAAAAAAGAACGTAGAAATTCACTTAAAAAACCAAAGGTTACAGGGACGTTAAAGTTAGGAAATATAATTGAAAAAACTTAGAAATTCACTAAAAAAACAAAGGTTACAGGGACGTTCTAGTTAGGTTCAGATTTTACACACACAAAACTACAGAAATTCAGCAGTTATAGTTATACTTATCTCAAGAAACTAAAACTCATGCCCTATGGTAACTATTACTTGAGGTCTCACCATGCACTACTAATTAACCCACATCTTACATCAGTCATGGCATTTTCTGTGACATTATTGATAATATCACTGCAACATCTGCAATCAAATAATTGATGAGAAACCTGTGCATGACGGGGGCATGAGTTATAGTTACCTTAGGGCACGAGTTATAGTTTCTTGAGATAAGTATAAACATAACTGCTGAATTTCTGTGGTTTTGTGTGTGTAAAATTCTGAACCTAACTATAATGTCCCTGTAACCTTTGATTTTTTTGGGTGAATCTATATATATATATATATGTATATATTCATATATGAATATAATTTATTATTATATATACAATATTTTTTAAAATAAATTTTACTAGCACATAAATAATTAAATAAAAGCATAATAATTTACAATAAAACAAGATAATGAAAACAATGTTATACTACACCATATTTTAAACTTCGATTTTATTGTATTAAAGTAAATAAAAATATTCTTCTGTTCGTTACTTTTGCCCACAATATTTTGTAGTTCAATATTTTGACCACGAAATTATGATCAAATTTGAGTCGATATTTAGGGGTAACACCCTGAGTGAAGGGTAATTTTACCTGATAATTTACTGAATTAATGTAACTATCAACATGCAATGGATATTCCCCAGAGCTAACTAGTGGCTCACGATGTGGCGCTGTCTAGAATTTTAATCACAACTGTGGGAAATTTCCATGGCTAAGATCCAGGGAAAGGTGTCCAAAAACAACACAATTAAGTATCCTGTGGATATATAATCACACTTAGCAAGCAGTATACCTCAATCTTCTGCCATCCATCAGCCAGTTACATCTTTTGACTGAAATCATGCACAGATTTGTAGCGCATTCTGCTTTACAGTGCTTTACAATGTTCCGCCAATACACTACTGCTAAGTGTGCGCATCCACGATGTTCAGAATTATGCACTCAACTGGTTCCTTCAGTTTAGACAGCACGGCGATGACAATTGGCAACAGTTGAACTGTGCCCTGTGACTTTGTTTTTCTTTTTGGTATTTAACAGCTATGCCATCAACATCCACATCCCACCAACATTCTAGATGCAGCAATGGACAGCAGCTGAAATCTCAGGGTTCATCCACGCAAGAAGTACCCATGGCACTGGCAGGTAAGGCACCGTGCCGTCTGATGCCACTTCACATTCTAAGGCTTGTGTCCAACACATGCAGTACTGCTGTTCAATTTACCTGTGGCATGTGTACTAACCAAACTGTCGGCAGGCATCTTCACCCTACCAGAAGTTAATAGACTAACATGAGCCCTTCTTTCCTTCACATGATTTTGGGACTTTGAACCTAACAATGATGTTGTTTCTCCCACCAGCTGAGGATGGCATGGAATTCTGGGAAAAAACCCTTTCCTTCAGCGGGCTGTAGTATCTATCAGCACTCCATACCATAGCAGAAGATGAGTGGATGGTTGACCCCATGAAGAGTGAGAGTTTTACACCACATCACTGCGTTCCACCAGTCTTCCTAATCAGGCAATCCTCTGGATATCAAGGTCCTAGACACACGGATAAAGACCTCGAATACTTGCACCAGCTATGGAGGTCTCACTGAGCTCCACAACACTCCATGCAGGGACACCTGTTGATTCACCAGTTCCACAATACCACCCAACTCCTGTGTTCTCTCCATTGCCACAGCAACTGCATTCCATAAGTGAGCAATCTGTCTGTGCCACAATGCAGTCTCTACATCAATACCTCCTGGGTTTCAACAAGGTGGCCATAGGAGATGGCCACGCATGGGTGGAGGGTTGGCTTATGCAAGGCCCTATCTCTACAAAGAGGGTTTTTTGAACAGCAGAACTCCAGCACATGGAGAGGTCCACATTCTCTATCACCACTCGCCTGGGAACTTAGACACTCAGCTGGGGGACAAACCTCAGGCGATGGAGCGGCACAAATATATCCTGGAGAATGTCACCCACACAGCCCAGGACAACTTTCAATTGCACCCAGAACACCATCGGAAGCTGAGGGAGGGGAAATATAATACCCTGACCATCATTCAGGCCCATGCTAACAGGGGCCCAGTTCATCCTGCAGGATCTAGTCACTCAACCCCAGTGCACAATTTGATTCTGACTCCATCCAAAGCCCTGTGTCACATAGCTGGGTACATGGACCACCCTTCAATTAGACATGGGAAGCATCCATCATCCCATGAAGTGTTGCATGGACCACTCACTGCCCTCATCCCAGCAGAGCACAACCCTTCATGTTTATTTCCCTATTACAAAGAATAGTCATACAAGAAACTGTCAGAACACTCTTTTGGAGATAAAAGATCCCATTGCGGTTGCTCTGCTCACTTGAAACATTTTCTGCATAAACCTGTCTCCTGTGTGTGAATACACGTGGACTATTACATTACACAAAGTAGTAAAACAATCTGCACATTTTGTATAATGTGACAGTTGATAATTAGGTGAGAATTTGCCCCAATAATGCATTACACCTGGCTCCAACATGCACATGACTAAAACTAATTCTTCAAGAGATAACATGAAATCCTTAACATCTACAGAAATACAGTTGGAAAATATAAAAATAAATTTAAAACAGTACGCACCTGTGTTCTGCTTCTCAGTGGCCTCCAGCTAGTCATCAAGTTCCAACCAGGCCTTCTCTACTGGGGTGAACAGAGGCTGTGGGGACCTCACCAAGATGTCCTAGGCTTTGATTGAGAACCAGCACTTAGGATAGTCTCACCGATTGTGACATTTGAGGATCTCCTAGTGGTAACTCCCCCTGCCGTGCACTTTCTCACAATGTCAGCTGAAAATGACAGATGTACATTGTGGCCAGCTGGGATTCTGGCTTCCCATAAAGCTGAGGAAAACAAGTCTGGAGGGAACACTAGTGGTGTCAAAAGTCACTTACTAGTGAAATAACCCATTAAAAAATGTTTAAAAGTAACGTTGGTACTGTTCAAATAATCTGTATGAAACATTCCCCAAAAATCTTTACACACTTTGGCTCTTTCATGGAAAGTTTTGTGATGGTCCATCAAGGGGGGGGGGGCTAAGAACTACATTCACGAGCGAGCAATTGGCCTGCTGGATGGAAGTGGGGTTAGACAGCGTCGGGTATTGCTTCCTGGATAAGTCCCTACTCCCGTTTCTCAACCTGGTGGAGGACTGCGGCCTTCCTCCGGGCCAGTTTCTGCGTTATGAGGCCCTGGTACGCACATTTGCACAGTTATGGAACAAGGGGAGAGATGAGCCGGAGACCCATCCAGTATTGCATGCTCTATTTACGCTTGGGACTGCGGGGCACCTAGTGAAATGGTTCTATGTAGCTCTGCAATCAGCATCGGTCGGTCCCCTGGGCGAGCTGCGGGCGAAGTGGGATGAGATTGGAGGCAGAGTACTTACGGACGCAGAATGGCGCAGGGTCTTGCGTTACCCTAAGACGATTTCTCGCAATACACGCCTAAAGTATATACAATTCAACTACACACACATGACATACATGACACCGCACCGCCTTAATGTGACTTATGGGGGCGAGGTCCGCCACTGCCCGAGATGCATGTACCAAGATGCGGATTTTGGCCACTTGACCTGGGAATGTCAAAGCTTGCGGCCTCTTTGGGAGGCTATACTTGGTAAGCTCAGAGAGGTTCTGGGCAGAACATTGCCTCCCACAACGCAGACTTGTTTACTAGGTCTCTTACCCAGACCACCAAAGCGTAAAGTTGGGAACAGGCTGATAGATCTGGCGCTGGGTTTGGCTAAACGTCGAATTGCGATGGAATGGAAATCCTTACGAGGAACCCAATTTGAGGCCTGGAATAGGGATGTCATTATGTGGACAGGGGCAGAAGGTAAGGCACTTAGCTGGGAGGAGTCTAAAGGCATGAGGAAGCATCCAATAGCCGGGCAATGGCGGGAGGTGATGACGAGCTGGGAAAATCCAGCGGGTGTGAGTCACATGGGACAGACTCCGACTCAGGGCAGGGACCCCGCTCTGCCGATACATAACCTGAGACCCTCCTTGAACGCTTCGATGGCGCCGGGTGCTCGCCAGATGGGTATTCGACTGAGGGAATACAAACGATAGTAACTTACCACTTCCACACAAAGAGTTTGCTGATAATTGGGGGCTGCCCACCTTCACCCTCCCAGTACATGTGGGAGGTCCCACTCCGGCGTAACTCCCCTCAACACAAGCTATGTTAACTGCGATATGATTCCCCCCTCTGCACGCAGCTCACCTATTCTGTTATTGTTTACATTCTGTTTTTCTTTTTCTTTTTCTTTTTAATTAGATGTGTATGTAAACAAATGGAGTAGTATTGCGGTACGCGTGCAAGATATATTGATATTCAGGACTGTTGATGGTAACTCTCACCTGTAATTGCTAGCAAGCAAATTGTGGTAGGACCTATATTGAGAACGATGTTAACTGATTGAAGGTAGCAGTTATATGTCAGACAATTGTTGGGGGGTAACCCACTGAACATAGGGTCTGCTAGAGATGCCACTGGGCTTGCTCTCTGGATCTATTCTCAGATATATAGGTACCCCCCTCTGCAATGTATTACCACTATTGCTGGATGGCTTGTTTCTAAATATGCTGTTGTTTGAACCATGGAACGTATGTTGAATATTTACAAATGCAACTAAAACAACTTTAAAAAAAAAAAAAAAAGTGGGGGGCTAAGAAAAAAGTGGGGTCTCAAAACATTGAGTTCCCATGCTAATTCACATAGGAAACTTTGCTTTTTGAGACAGAAAAAAATGGCTTAACAGAATTACATCAGCTTTGGCAGATAGTCAGAACTTTACTCAGAAAACATGCTTTTTGGTATTTGGTGCAAATCCATAAGTCGTTTTTTAGAAACGTGTGTTTAAAGAGGTGTTTGTGGTAGTTATGAAGGGGTTAATCTCTTGGAAAGGTTTGTGATATCTGCGTCCAACGAGTGTCCAGTGGTACCAAAAATAAAATAAAAAATACATAAAGCCCATTGGCGGAGGTAGCTATTTCTCCCATCAGCCAATGCCGTAACCCGGTACCCAGGACCGTACTGCGGTACCTCGCGATCTGAGCCACGGCAGCTCAAGAAAATGTTGTGTGGCCAATATAGGATTCCGAAACTCGGTCTCCTACCTTGAAAAAGTTTTCAAAAAGGGGCATAGGCAGGCAGGCTCTGGACACCCAGACCCCGAGGCACTTGTTGGATGGGTGGGCTTGTGAATTAAACATTTTAAAAAACAGACTTTGGGTGTCTCAATACTCGTGCAGGACCCATCACGGCCCTTCTGTGAGGTACCAAGGTACTCCTGTGGAAGCAGCTGCACAAGATTCAACCGCATGGTACTGCGGTGCCGTGCAGGCTTTATCACGGAAGCTTACACAATACCCTCGTACCATGGGATTGAAGCTTGCACGTTGGGTACTACAGGAGTACTGCGGTTCCCTTAAAAAAAAAAAAATGGGAGATGACAATGCGTGTTGAGCACACACAGTTATATTCCTTGGGCAGCCGACGTTGCCACATGTTAAGGGTTGGAAGCAGGGTCTGGCCATTATCCACTGTGCACGGGCTTCAGTTAACTATAACTTTCGCCCCATCATACACTGCTTATGACCTCACATATTACATCACTTATGACATGTTAAAATTACAAAAAAAGGGGACTAGAATGTGGGTTTGGCATCTGTACGAGGGTGGGTGCACAGTCTATAACTGGTGAATTATGGGGTTTTTAAGGTCAGATCATGTCTCATGCCAACACTTAACTATAACATCACTTTAACCTTTGTCTTTTTCAGGTTTTTTAATGTAAGTTAAGGTCTTAGAACCTAACTATAATGTCATTTTAACCTTTGTATCTTTCAGCGCAAATATTTGCTGAATAATTCTTTTGTGCTTAGGATAGGAGCTATATATATAGTGGGTGCTCAGTTATTGCAAGCCAGCATCATTCTATCTTTTTCTTGGCTTTGTGATACCAAGAAAGAACTGGGCTAATGTATTTTTATAGTCTTATCTGGGCCTATTCCTGCTGTACCTGGTAATAGGGTAGAAGCTTGATAAGAAATTATTATATCCGTACTGTTTGCTATAGGAACTTTCATGACAACAAACTGTGCTGCTGTATGAAGAAGCAGACAAGGTAGTAAAGAAGTTTCATGACCTGCAGGGTGCCTTGAATCATTTGCATGTGAACTTCACAACAGGAATTAAGTTTATTTTACATTGTTGGGCTGTGTCTGTGGGATTTGTTTGTATATTTGATGACCTCTATGGATTGGTTTTTATCAAGCATGTGTCTAGGTCTTTGGTTTTTAAAAGGAGAGCAGTGCGGGAACTGTGTTCCTTTTGGGCATTTTTCACATTTGCAAAATAAACTTTACCTTTGTGTTTTGTGCATTGTACTCTGATATGGTGCATTTTCCATCTTGGGGGCAAGAACGAGCACAGCTCAGTATGTTTCCGTTAAATGTGGTCATAGTGTTTTTTGTAGGTGACATTGCCAAGTGTCACGCCTTGCTTCAGCACCATAAGCTCCAACCTTCTTTTTGATTTGGAGTCAGTAGGAATTAAAGTTGAACTTGGTGATCCTGGGCTGTAGCTGTGTCAGTCTGCAGGCTCAGAATGGGTCCATTCATCTGTTTTTGGGAAACTGTGCCACCTGCAGCACATAATACAAAACTACTAGCTGAACTATCTGTAGCTTATACACTAACTCATGGGTACTCGCAAACATTTTCATGGGGGCCAAAACTACAGTCTAGGGTGTGCCTGTTATGTTATGTTATAACAACTTTTATAGTGCGCTAATACCCTTAAGTGTCTAGGCGCTTACGGACCACATACAGTAAAGGGAAATTAATTTTTGAAAAGCCATGTTTTAAGATTTTTCCTGACCTCAATCAGAGAAGATATCTTCCTAAGAGCGAGCAGAAGAGAGTTCCATAGCCTAATAGTGCTATGTCTGAAACTCCTCCCCCCCCCAGTTCATCGTCCTGACTCTGGAAGTGGGCATCAGGAAGGCATTAGCCGATCGTAATTGTCTGCTGGGGGAGTACCAACTAAAGGCATGCCATAGAAATCGTGGACCTACTCTGTAAAGTGCCTTGTGTGCTATACAAAGTGCCTTGAATTTCATGCGTTGGGCGACTGGCAGCCAATGCAACTCTTGTATCCCGGCCCTAATTGACTGATGGCCATATTGATGCTGTAGCATTCCCAAGGAGAAGGGGTAGGGTGGGGTATAATGGGAATAGGAAAAAAATCACATTTAAACTGTGTAGCCTATGTAATAGTGTGTGTAATAAATTTTTAAACAAATGACTCGAATATCCCCAGTGCTTACTGTCACAGGTTGGAACCTCGTTGCATTATACATACACATAATGTTTCCTCAGTGCACAACCAGGATTCAACTCTGTGGCCCTACAGTTAGACACATAGACATCTGAATAATGTAGTGATCGCATTAAGCAACTGAGTTTCCCTACCAAAAAATTCATTCCACTGTTAATTTACCTTGTATCCACTTTTTATTTAATGTGTGTGCATTACAATTTATATTAATTACCTCTAGGTTAAAGACTAGCAAAATAGTTACAGAATATTTTGTTCTATTTAGCTACCCCTCTTCACACTCTTTGATCCTGCCCCATTGTACTCACAATCACAGTTCCCATACTTTTTTTTTATCCATTTCCGCAGTCCTTTGAGCTAAGCTTTCCCCTATGAGCGGGCTCCCTTGCTGAAAGTACAAGCTGAGCAAGCTATAGAAACAAAGCACATAACCAGAAGAACACAAAATGTCTCCTTGAAACATCTTTTTTTGTTTTTCTGATTCTGGGCTTTGTTTCTACAGTCATTTCAGTTTGTTCTATGAGCAGGCAGACCAGTTCATAAAATAAGCTGAACTGATTATAGAAATAAAGACCAGAATAACAAAAGTATGCTGCTAGGCTAGCATAATTGGCAAATAAACAGAACATGAGCAGCTTTCTCTGCAGCAGCTCTCTGTTTACTAGTGGACCCAGAGGAAGGTCTGCAGGCCGCAAGTACCACTGCACTAACTCATAATTTTTATGAGTTACTGTGTGCACTAAAAGCAGCGCTGGTTCACCAAAACCAGCTCATGGACCACTTTACATGACACATGGGCCCTGTTCATCGTCTCTAATCTTTCTGGGAAGGGATGCAACTCCTGTGGGCATGCTTTTTTAGACCATCCTAATGTAAGCCTAAGAACCTAAGAGGTTCCAGAAAGCAAAGCTCTGTGCTGCTGTAAGTGAATGAGGATGGACTCATTAAGGTACTCCTTGACCTGAACAGAGACACAGCTCAGAGTTCCTCTGTGAACCTGCTGGCCACTACACAGCAAAAAGCAGTAAACAGTGAGCTGAAACCATATGATGTGAGCCAAGCTCCCAAAACAGCCCTGCCAAGTGGCACGCATCTCACGTTAGAATAATTAATTTGTGGTAATTTTCCCACATTACCGCAAAGCATGAGATTGTCACGCAAAAGAAAGGTGTCCTGGAGTGCCATAAAACCGTGTAGTTCCAGATTCTTGCTTTGCTGGGACGGACGCATAAAAGCTGCGCTCGCTTTTCAAAGGCCACAAGATGGCGCCAGTGTACAACGGGAGGAGTAGAAATCTCAGTATATTATGAGGTGGAAATACCCTGCTATCACAGAAACTCATAGGCAAGCCAAACGAACTTCAGAGATTTAAAGACCGAAACACAAAACCACACACCTGCCGAATTAATGTAAAAAAGCATCCCTGCTCAAACCATAGTATCAAACAGATGTGGATGTCCAGCCATAAAATGAAGCTTCTAAATACATGCCTAAAACTGGGCGAGTCCAAACTGCAGTAAAAGAGGGGCCTAATTGGAGAACTGTACAGGGAGAAGATCCCCGCTGGGGCCCCTCTCACATCCTGTAATCCGCCTCCGATCCCACGTGGCAGAGAGTCTGGACAGACTCTGCCAAATGATCATGATCTGATCAGGCCATTAATTTGATTGGTTGCAAGCCAGGGAGGTGCAGGCTGGCTGAGGCAGAGAATCTCTGTTTCATTTATTGTTTCTCTGCTGCCCCGCCCGGCAACAGATATCCGACCTGGGCTGTGCGCTGTACCATGCTACTACTAAGTGTGGGTGACATAATACTGTTCGCGAGAAAACGTCCCTCATAGTCGTTGAATGTCACTCATAATTGCACTGAAATTATGAAAATGTCACACATAAGCAATCTGAAACCTTGGCAGCTATGCTAAAATAGAAGTGGAAGTAGATCCTAGGGGTCCAAGGACCTTGTAGAAGTCCACAAGGATATACAAAGTGGCTTACCATAGCCCAAGTAAGTCATCTTGGAGCATCCATCACAGTAAAGTGCTTAGAGGTGGGGACCGCATTTATACTGTTTGACACCAGAGAGTCCAAAGCTGTAAAAGTGCTGTGAAATCAAGAGTGGCCCAGTTTCTATTAAAAAACAAATATTCCCTTTGGTGATGTTTTATTAATTATAATCGATTTTTGGCTGAAAACCGGAATAAATAGATGGATAGATAGATAGATAGATAATATTATAAACCAGGAGGCGACATAGGATCATATTACACCTAGTGCCTGTTATGTATTTTTAACTTCATGTTATTATGGAGTAGTTAGCCTGAAAATGCTGCTTTCTTTAAAGTTCAGCTGAAAATGGGCACTGATTGGAATTAGAATTTTAAAGTGTGGTTTACCTTTCATGAATAAATTGTTGCTGAAGCAGGTGACAATAGTGAAGTCAGATTTATGAGATTTTGGAGCAGCATAATTATGAATTTACTGCATTTGCCATGTGATTTGCCACATAAGCTGTAAAATTTGCAGATTTCACCAAAAATGTTATTTGGATGAAAATAATATTATCAGATCATTTTCATTTTTGACACATAATTTAGATAATTTTTTTGCATAATTTGGTCCTCAATAACGCATACTTCTAGTAGTCCTGACAATGTTATAGATCTGCAGAATGGTTTGAGGGCTGTCATTATAATGATGAAATCCATATTTCACAAGAAACCATGAAATATTTTCCATATTTATTGGTCCTATATGATATATGGGGTTTGCAACTGCATTTTGTGCAATAAAAGAACCAATATATGTGCTATGTATCTAGATATGGAGATCAGAATAGTAAGTGTATGCTTACCTCTATATATACTTACCTTCACAATATTTTGAAAGTCGATATTCAGAATAAAATATTTGGTAGCACAGCATTTTTGTACTTAAAATTCTGACATACAACCTTTCTCTACTCGTAACAAATGGAGGGTTATGTTGTGTTGGACGATAACAATACCCTTAACTGTTGGTTTGTTCCTGTATAATGTTTGTGCTGTGTAACACAGAGTGTTTGTGTATGGGTTTTTGGGGCTTATTATGGGTTCTTATGTGTTTTTCTGTGTGTCTTGTAATGTGATTAATGTCACATGCAAAGTGTCTTGTGTTAAAAAATATATTATTCCAATTTTTACAATTGGGCATCTGTTGTGTGCACGTCTTATCCTTATTGTACTATGTTTGGGTGTATGCAATTTTTATTAAATTTTGTTCTCCAATTTAGCACTCAAGTCTGAGCTGGAGTAGACTTGAACTTGATTTTCCAGTAGCAGTTCTTGAGTAGATGTGGGAAAAACATCAATGAGACAAGCCTATGTCATGGTGCACACGCATGATCTGTGTTTGCCTATGTCAACAAAAATCAGCATTAGGTATCCAGAAAACAGTACAGTTGGGCACTCAGGGCAGGGGTGCACGTCCATAACCATGCAGGGGACTTTCCTGTTCCAACAGGGTGCAATAGGGTAATATTCTACCTATGTCCTCTACCCTATTCCCCCTTCTCCTAACATCTTTTTACTCTCTTCTGTTTTTCTACACAGGATACTCCCTCAGGTGAGCCATCAACTCTTAGTTTTCGTCCCTGGGGCCGAGGCCGCCACTGGGCACCCCGTCAAGGCCCATAATTGCGCGCCTACTGAATTATAGGGGCCGGGACACTGTGCTGCGCAAAGCCCGGGACCTCCAGGACACTAGGTATCAAGGCAACACCATCTCATTCTTCCCCGACTTTACCCTGTCAGTGCAGGCTGCACGGAGGGAGTTCGTGCCTGTTAAACGTATGCTACAGCAGCAAGACATCAAGTACTCGCTTCTCTATCCGGCGAAACTCCGTATCTTCCACCAGGGCAAGACTGTATTCTTCACTGATCCTAAGGCGGCCACCAAGTTTGCTCGCTCCCTGCGACAGCCTGCTCCTGCTGTGGGGGCGCGCGGAGGGCGCGCAGAGGGGGACCCCCTGGACGAGAATGATTGAACTGTCAATCAACTGGATGTCAGCTGGTAAGGCGGCGGCGTGCCTGGCAGCGTGGGACAAATCTTGCTAATAAACTACTCCTATCCTTGGGCCGAACTGCATGAGCTCATTGACACTTGGAGGTGGGGGCCCGCCTGGTCCGACTCCTGATGGGGGGGGGGAGTCCCTTCCCCGCCTCTGATTGTATTTGGTCCGGCCACCCGGCTTTCGCATGCTGGGGTTCCCCGAGCACCTAGTGCCTCCCGCAGGGATGAATCCCACGCAAGTTCTTACCATTGGCCGCTATAGGCCCTTTATGTTCCACGGGTTTACCTGTAAGCCATGTTCGAGGGCTGTAGTGGGTGGCGGGTGGGGTTGTTGGACGGGGTGCACACTTGATGTGCAGTTCGATTTCCTTAGTTCCTTTCTCTTTCCCCTCTTGCCTTTCCTCCTCTGGACCCTCCCTCATGGTCTCATGGGTGCGCAGAAGTGCACGGCGCAGAGCGATATTGTAGTGCTTGAGAATGGGTGAGCCCACCGCAGACTTGGACGTAATCAAGGCAGTCACTTGGAATGTGCGAGGCTTGAATGACGGACGAAAGGTTAGACTGGTAGCTGCATACCTTAAGCATCATGGCGCTGATATATGCTTTCTGAAGGAATTACATCTTACTAACCAAAACTGCATGCGTCTCAGGGCGGGTTGGATGGGGGAGAAATTCGTGGCTGGCTACTCTACTTATGCCAGGGGCACGGCCATTGTTTCTCAGAAAGGGCCTCCCTTGGAAAACGCGCGCTGCGCTTTATGATCCGCAGGGGAGGTATGTGATTGTCGCAGGGGTCCTGAGACAGCAACCGATTAGGCTGGTGTCGGTCTACGGGCCGAATGTGGATGATCCGCAATTCTTCAGCGAAGTTTGGAGGCTGACGGAATCGCTTGGGCCTGGGCCGGTCCTTTGGGGGGGTGATTTTATGTGGTGCTGAACGCGGACATGGATCGATCTGGCGACTCTCGCCGGCCACATCCAAGGGCAGCGGAACAGCTCCATACCATTATGGAGGATCATGGGCTGGTGGATGTCTGAAGACGCCGGCACCCTGCCAGGCGCGAGGGCACTTGTGTCACTTCTGCGGGTCCCGCCTGGTCCCGTATAGACTATTGGCTCGCGACGCGCGACATGGATGCATGGATCCTTACGGTTGCTCATCTCGCCAGGTCCCTCTCCGATCATGGCCCCGTGCTACTCCGGTTCGCGCTGCCGGGGGCGACGCGCGCGCCCTTTAGCTGGAGACTCCCTGTCGTAGCGCTACGCGACCAGGTATTCAGGGAATCGATCCGCGCTGATATTGTAGAATACTTTGAGTTAAACAGCGGTACGGTGGACTCCCCCTCTGTGCTGTGTGAGGCCGTCAAGGCGGTAATCCGGGGAAAATGTATTGCCAAACAGGCGGGGGTACTCCGCTCGCTCAGGGGAGACCTTCGGCGTCTCGAAAGGGAAATTCGAGAATTGGAGCGTGAGTACTTTGACGGCAATAGTCCGGTAGTCCTGGGCAGCATTAAGGAAAAGATCGCAGAGTTTGAAGAGGTGGCACAGCGGGAAAAGCACTATCTGAGCAAAGAGGCTAGAGCGCGACAGTATGGCGAGGGGGACCGAGCCTGGAAAACGCTAGCGGGCCTGTTGAGAAAGCCTTGGGCCAGCGAATACATAGGTGAACTTCGCAGGGACAACGGGGAGGTAGTGTCAGGCCAGGAAGTGGTGCAAACGGAGATGCCTGAATTTTACACCTCACTGTATTCGGCGCATCAGACAGCGGCACACCCAGATCTGCTCCCCCTCTTTGAATCCATTGAGCTAGCCTGGTTGAGCGACGGACAACGGAAGTTTCTTGATGAGCCCTTCGAGGAGGAGGAGGTTATCGCGTTGATCCGGGCCATGCCTGGGGACAAGGCCCCGGGACTGGACGGGCTCACTGCCTCTTTCTACAAGGAGTATGCTCAGATTCTGGTTCCTCATCTCCTCAACATGTATGAGGACTCCCTAGAACACAGCTCTCTTCCACCCTCCCTGCGGGAGGCATTAATTGTGACCATCCTTAAGCCCGACAAAGATCCGCTGCTTTGTGACTCCTATAGACCGCTTTCCATGATAAATCTGGATAATAAGATCCTAGCCAAGCTATTGGCGTCGCGCCTGCTTCCATTGCTGCCGGCGGTGCTGCGGCCCGATTAGTGTGGATTTGTGCCCGGGCGGAGCACCGCTCACAATCTGCACACTTTTTTTGCGACCATGCAAATGGTTGACGACTCCCTTCCTGCTGCAGCCGTGTTCTTGGATGCAACTAAGGCATTCAATACCTTAGAGTGGCCTTATTTGTTCGCTCTCCTCTCCCGCATAGGCATCAGCCCCTTATTTCTTAAAAAAATCGCCTTACTGTACTCAGCCCTAACTGCTAGACTGAGAGTCAATGGCCAGATATCCCCCGCACTCCCAGTGGCCCGAGGCATGCGTCAGGGCTTCCCTCTTTCCCCCCTCCTGTTTGCTATCGCGACGGAACTCCTTGCGGCAAGGCTCCGGCAGCATCATGCCAGACGTGGCCTGGACTTCACCCCCAGAGTAATCCTGGTTTCCATGTATGCAGACGATGTGACGCTGTATGTGCAACACCCAGCCGAAAACCTGGACCTGCTCATTCGGGAGGGGGTCCGGTTTGGTGGAGTGTCAGGGGTCTCCATCAATTGGGGGAAATCTCTCATCTTCCCGCTCACCGCGGTCACTGACCAATTTCAATCAGAGTTCCCGCTCCAGTGGCCAGACGGCCCGCTAAAATACTTAGGGATTTGGCTTAGCCGGAACGTAGACGAATTATGGAGTCACAACTATGGCAGGCTTATGGAATGGCTGGAAAGTCGTTTAAGTAGGTGGAAATCGCTTCCCTTGTCCCTTGCGGGCCGCCTCGCCGTAGCTAAGATGATAGTCCTCCCCAAGTTTCTTTATGTCTTCACCAATTTGCCACTTCCCCTCACTGCGGCGTTTCGGCGCCACCTGCGCTCAAGTTTGATCGAGCTGGCCTGGGCGGGGCGGCAGCCGTGGGTGTCATAGGAGACCCTGACGCTGACATTTGCCCAAGGCGGGACGGCAGCCCCGGACATGGAATTTTATTACAACTGCGCTCACGCTCAGTTTGCTTACCACTGGGTTTTCTCGACCCTCTTTATGGCCCATACTGCCCCGGAGAGTGATAGGGCAGCGCTGGTGCCTCTACATATGGTACTATTCAGCTCTCAGGGGAGGCCCAGAGCTAAAATTGACACTGTTGGTTGCACGGTCTGGGCCTGGAGGGAGCTTCGCCGCAGAGCGAACCTGGAAGTCGCATTCGCCCCCTCGATCCCTCTCATCAATCACCCGGGGCTGCCTGTAACCACTGAGGCTGGTGTGGGCCGGAGGGTACGAGGGCTTCAGTTAAATACGATGGGGCAGGCGTTCCGAAAGGGGTGTTTGTCACGATTGACGATGCATTAGATGATGAGCAGACGGGGTTGCTGGACAGGTTCACCTACTATCAATTACGAGCAGCGTTACGTGCCTTATATGCGTCATTCCCTGTGGCGCCACCGACCTTCCAGGTGCTGGAGGATTTTCTGAAAAGCCCTTCGCCGCGAAAGCTTGTAACCCGGCTCTATGCAGGGATGCAATGTGCCTCCCTGATCTGTATGCCCCAAGCGCAGCGAGAGTGGGAGAGGGTGCTGGGGGGCCCGCTGGAGGATGACACGTGGGCTTACTGCTGCGCACAGCTCAAGGCACTGTCGCCTAACTATAGATTGCGATTAATCCACTTCAAATTTCTCCATGTCTGAACTGGGGTGGTGGAGTGAGCTAAAGAATGATGATGGATTAAACCCAGATCAGTTGACTGGGGGTGAGTGTTTGATTGGCTCAAGCGTTCCGTCCATCATCCCCTTTTGTATCGCTTTGTTCGCCCTAAGTTGGCGGGGGTATGCCCAGACGTGGGTCCCTTGCTCACTTTGCCACTGGATTCAAGCAAGCCTGGCTGATGACGGCTGGAATGCCAGAAACCGGTCCTAGGATGCTTGTTTCCGGTCCAGGGAAGACATGGCTTGGCAGTTCGGGCTGGACTGTTCCCATGAGGCACAGGGTCAGACTGATTTGCATATGGCCATGTCTGAACTGGGGTGGTGGAGTGAGCTAAAGAATGATGATGGATTAAACCCAGATCAGTTGACTGGGGGTGAGTGTTTGATTGGCTCAAGCGTTCCGTCCATCATCCCCTTTTGTATCGCTTTGTACAGAACCCCAGCATGGCTGCGTAGAGCTGGTCTTAGTGAAGATGCCAGGTGTGTGCGCTGTCGTGCCCCGGAGGCCTCCTTTATTCACTTGGCTTGGGAATGTCCTGCGGTAGCGAGTTACTGGGAACGCGTCTTTGAGACTCTGACCCTGTTGATCGAAGCCCCACTTGAGCGCTCCCCCCTAGTCGCCCTGCTTGGATATGTGCGTAGCGTAGCCGCAGTCCATAGAAAGCTTGTGGCAATGCTGTTGCTCTTGGCTAAGAGAAGGGTGGCGTTCTGCTGGGGCCGCAAGCGCAGTCCAAAGTTAGAGGATTGGCTGAAGGATGCAGCCTTCTGCCACAATCAACTGTCTGACTACTGGGAATTAATGCCTGCACGTTCCCAGCCTAGGGATATTTGGGCGCCCCTGCTTAGCTACCTTGAATCCTGTTCCCAGCACAGCGTAGATGGAGCGGAGGTGGTTACCTAGATGGTGCACGTGTGCGGCTTGACTTGCTCACTGCCCATTCCGCATCCTGATAACGACTGGACAATTTCATCCTTGTCAATACACGTGGGGAGTATCTTTCCTTCTTTCCCTCTATTGTTTCTCTCTTCTGTTCTTTTCTTTCTATAGTGTCTTCATTTTGTCTGTTTGGTTCAGGTTTGGGAATCTGCTCCGCCTTTCCGTAAAAGGCTGTGTCGAGGTACAGACAGCCACTGCAGAGAACGGACACTCGGGATGGACTTCTTACTTCGATTAGTGCTTTATTGACCTCTGAGATAATACTGTTAGCACTATGCATGTCAAATGTAGCTGCTGAAGGATGCGCTAACAATGGTTATGTTGCTCTGTATCTGTCTACTCTCTTAAACTCAATAAAAAGAACCTTTAAATAAATAAACTCTTAGTTTTCATTCACATTCCAACGTTGGTCCTTCTCATCATTGTTGTTACATTTTACTAATGATTATGTCACAAATTGAATGTACTTCTGCTTAGGGCTAACGTGTATTATCAATGTGGACTCATTCATACATTATCCGTGGCGAGGTATCACAGTTCTAGATATCGATCAACGTGTCATTTTTAACCCAGGGCTACTTGACATGCAAAGGATTGTCTCAATCCTTTAAGATGATCCTCAAAGGATGTTATAGTAATATCATTGTTGGATCGATCCCACTTATTTGTATCCTGTTGTCCTCTTTACTATTGTGCGCAATAAAAAAGATTTAGAAGAAAGCTTGCATTTCGTATCGTATCGTATAAATTCTTTATTTCGGCCAAAGGCCATAAAAGATTTCATTATAAAACATCATTCGTAAAATAATCTAAAAAGTATCCAGCCAAGTATTACATGATTTCAGTAAAAGGATCAACAATCACAACAAAGCAATTTCATTAAGTAAAAACTTTTTGGAATATACAGGGAATAGATATCTAATTATTCATACAGTCCAAGGTAAGTTCTACAATCACAGATATCTAAATCTTTAATACATTACAGTTTTAACTCCATTCTCTTCCTTATTAGACCCACTATAAACAAGTATCTTGATAACGCAAATATAACGTGTGGTAGGGTACTTGTTGTCAATACCCTCAGCGCCTCTTGGTGTTTTCTAAATCCCAGCGAATTGCATAATGGTCGAATCCATTTACTCCTTGCCCTATCATACGCCGGGCAGAAAAACAAAATGTGTGCAGTATTTTCGATGTTATTTGTAGACCCTGAAGTGCATCTAGTGCATAGAGTACAGGCACGATCTTCCTCCCCCCCACACTTTGCAGTATGGCTCTTGATCTGTAGTATGTTATATCTTAGCTTTAGGTACAGAATTCTTGCTAGAAATGGTTGTACCTGATCAAGAAAATCCTCGCGATTCGGGCTAGGCTTAACAGAAAGGAATTCAGCTGTTAACCTTCCTTGTCTTGCATTTGTTCAAGCTAATTATTGATCTGAAAGAGGCTTTTGGATCCTTCAGGAGAACCAGAACGTTTATGTAGTTACCATTTGCAGTTCACTCTTATCAGATGCTTTAAGAGAACTTGAGACTCCATATTAAGTGGAATTTTTGCACTGTTAGCCTAATGTCGTTAAGTATTTTATTGTTTAAAAATATTAATTCCTGTGCTTATTTTATAAATATTAAATAACATTACCGTTCAGTACAGATAGTCATTTAACAGATGGGCCACCACTCATTTTAAGAAAGAAAACATGCCCCAAACACTCATGGCTCCAGCTGTCTCTCAGCAGTGACACTTGGTAACCTTGAAATGCTTTTCCTCAGACCTCAGTCTCATGTCGTATGATCTCTGAGGACACATCATGCCAATGGAGTAAACAAAAATAATGGGGCCTGTTGGACTTTGCCTTTTCGGCAGGGACATCCCCAGACTTTTTACCTTCCTCCTCCTTTTTTTGCTGAATTTATTTTTGTTGGCCTTAGGGCTCTGCACACTTTATCACTACTAACCAGTGCTAAAGTGCTCGTGCTCTCTACCTAAACCCTGTAACATTGGCTTATACCCAACTGGCATTTTTAATATACGTATAAGTCCCTAGTAAAGTGGCACTACATGTGCTCAGGGCCTGTAAATTAAATGCTACAAGTGGGCCTGATTGCAGCACTGATTGTGCCACCCACTTAAGTAGCCCTTTAAAACATGTCTCAGGCCTGTCATTGCAGCCTGTGTGTGTGAAGTTTTAAGCTGCCATTTCGACCTGGTAAAATAAACCTTTTGCAAGAACCAAACCTTCCCCTTAATACATATATTATACATTTCCCTAGGGTAGGCCCTGGACCGCCCAGAGAGCAGGGTGCAATGTATCTAAAATTTCACTACGTCAAGGCCTACCTCTGCCAGAGGATTACACTGGAATTAACTTGTTACATGTTATTAGTGTAATATCCAAATGGGAACAGGTAACATTCAGACGGGAACAGGTAACCCCTTCATGTTTGGTGTCTCTGGAATTGGAATTTTAAATCCTAATTTATGGTGAAGTCGGACTTTAAATTACAATTCTGAAAATGCCTATTGTTAGAAAGTTAGCATTTTCTTGCCTTAGCCATTTGGTGCCTGCAGCCTGTCTGTGGGTCACATGTCTGGGTGTAGCTGACAGAAGGGCTTTGTGTATTCCTCCTAGACAGCCACACAGAATGGGAGCTTAGTCCACTATCCCTTTAGTGGACTTGCCCCTTTCACAGCACAGCTCCGTCTGGTAGCTGCTGTTGTCGCCGTTGCTGCTGCTGACCCAGAGGTCAGGAGTTCGAGGCCCTCCTCCACCCACAGGCTCCTGCCTGCACGTCATCCCTGGTGGCCTAGGGGCAGAGCGTCACTGCTCTGCTACTAGTGCTGCCCTTTTGTCTCTCTTTCTGCTTTTTTGCTGTCTTTCTCTCTGCTTTTTTCGCTTTCTCTTTCGGATTTTTTTGCTGTCTTTCTGCTTTTTTCGCTCTCTCTTTCGGATTTTTTTGCTGTCTTTCTGCTTTTTTCACTCTCTCTTTCTGCTATTTTGCTGTCTTTCTTTGCACTTTTTTAACTCTCTTTCTGCCTTTCTTTTTTCATTTTTCAGGCTCTGCCTTGGGTCTTCCTCATTCAACTTCCTGCTGTTTTTCTCCTTTGTCGCCCCTGCGATTCCTGCGGCCCCGCCCTCTCCAGTGTCCCTTCCCGCCTCCCAGCAGTCCAGCCCCCCGCAGCACTACTTAATGGTGGCCGCTATGCGGTGAAAGTGCAGTCCACTATCCTTTTAGTGGACTTGCCCCTTTTACAGCACAACTCCGTCTGGAGCTGCTGCTGTCCCCGTTGCTGCTGCTGACCCGGAGGTCAGGAGTTCAAGGCCCTCCCCCACCTGCAAGCTCCTGCCTGTGTCTCATCCCTGGTGGTCTTGTGGCAGAGCATCACTGCTCTGCTGCTAGGGCTGCCCTTCTGTCTCTCTTTCTGCTTTTTTGCTGTCTTTCTTTCCACTTTTTTCCCTCTCTCTTCCTGCTTTTTTGCTGTCGTTCTTTCTGCTTTTTTGCTTTCTCTTTTTGCTTTTCTGCTGTCTTTCTTTCTGCTTTTTTCACTCTCTCTTTCTGCTTTTTTGCTGTCTTTCTGCTTTTTTCGCTCTATCTTTCTGCTTTCCTCTTTTCTTTTTTCATTGTTTAGCCTCTGCCTTGGGCTTTCCTCTTTCCACTTCCTGCAGATTTTCCCCTTCGTCACCCCTGCCGCTACGATCTCCTGGAGCCCAGCCCCCCTCCAGTGTCCCCTCTTGGGTTTTCCCACTTCCCAGCTGTCCAGCCCCCCGTAGCACTACTTAATGGCGCCAAAGGTGTGCCAAAGGCAAGCCCGTCTGCGCCCGTCCGCACCTGGACTGCGCCCAGCGCCAGGGACCCTGGTTTCCAGACCTTCCATAGCTATGACGCCAGCGCCCTCCTCGCCCTCAACCCTGGACGCCAAACCGCCTGTCATCTAGCATCACCGAAGACCCACGGACCCTTCAACTGCAGCCACGCTTTCACCCATGCCAACACGCCAGCTCCTCTCACCACCCAGCTGACCAATAGCACATCCGACCAGCTCAATTGCATCCTCCTCAACGTGCGATCCCTCCACAAACACGCCACAGAACACAGAAATCTGGGACCTCCTCGACGTCACCTCCCCTGACATCGCTTTCCTCATGGAAACCTGGACTAACCCCTGCTCTGGAACGGACATCACCATCGCCATCCCCTATGGCTACAAAATCACCTGCAAGGACCGCCTGATGGCACAGGAGGCGGCATCGCCTTCAGCCACCCTCCGACAAACCACGCACTCTAACGACCCAACGACGACCATGTAACACCTCCACTTCCAGTTCCAGACCAACACTAACACCATCCTCCGTGGCACCCTCGGACCCTGACCGCCGTTCACCGATGCCATCATAGACCTCTTCGCACCCCAGGCTCCCACATCCACTGACTACATCCTACTTGGAGACCTCAGCTTCCACATAGACAACCCCAGCAACCAAAACACAGCCTCTCTACTGGAGAACCTTGCCAACATCGGACTCAAGTAGCTAGTCACCGCATCGACCCACACAGCCGGACACACGCTCAACCCCGTCTACTCAGGAACATCAGCTACAGCCACATCACTCAAATCGCCTGGAATGACCACCACTGCATGTATTTTGCCTTCACCACTCCCACCGTACACTACCACCCTCACCGCCCTCCCCCGTCGCAGTTGGATCAAGGCCACCGAAGAACTGCTCGTCCACTCCCTCAGCACAACCACTCCGCCAATGCCAACAGACGCCAACACCGTAGCAGGCACCTCCATCGTTGGATCTCCAATTGCGCCGACACTCTGGCACCCCTCAAGGAAAGACCAGGCAAGCAACACTCCAAGAAAGCCAGCTGGTTCACTCCTGCCCTCCACGAGTCCAAATGCAAAAAGAACAATTGATGGACAGAATGCAGAACAATGTCATAAATTCACCCCAGTACAGAGATCTGGGCCTAAATCCATCGTATTTCTGCTCCCCATGCCATTCCAGTTTGAACCCGGCCATATGCAAATCAGTCTTGACCCTGAGCCCAATGGGAACAGTCCAGATGCACCTGCAGATGACTCAATAAGAGATGGAGGCACAACAAAGCCCCGGAAACCCACTCTACCTTGAAATCTGCCATCAACGCTCACCACCTCCTCCTCAAAATCACGAAGAAAACGGCCCTCCAAGACAGAATCAGCACCAACGCACACATCAGCAAAGAACTCTTTGCCATTGTCAAGAAGTTTGTCAGACCCAACAGCGAGACCACAGACGTCCCTCCCTCCCAAGACCTCTGCAACAAACTCGGCACCTTCTTCTTTTAACACAAGATCAGACAGATCTACGACAGCTTCGACACTTCAGACCCTGCCTACTATGCCCCCCACCACCACACGCAACCACGCCGCACCCCAACAGGCCATGCTCTGCTGGACCCCATTCACAACAAAGGATACACTCAAGACCATGAAGAGAATCAACTCAGGAGACCCGGCGGATCCTTGCCATTACCACACCTTCCACAGAGCAGCTGCCGCCATTGCCCCCCAGCTTCACCGCACCATCAACTGCTCCATCGAAACCTCCACCTTCCCTGATGACTGGAAACACGCTGAGATCAACCCCCTGCTGAAGAAGCCGTCCGCAGACCCGTCGGACCTCAAGAACTTCAGACCCATCTCCTTCCTCCCCTTCCCAGCCAAGGTCATCGAGAAGGCCATCAACGCCCAACTCTCCGCGTTCATAAAAGTGAGCCACGTCCTGGACACCTCCTAATCCGGCTTCCAAAGCAACCACAGCATGGAGACCACGCTCTTCGCCGCCACCGATGACATCCGCTCCTAGACTGCGGTGAGACCGCAGCCCTCATCCTACTTGACCTATCGGCTGCCTTCGACACCGTATCCCACCGCACCCTAATCACGAGACTCCACGATGCTGGCATCGCGACAAGCCACTCGACTGGATCCACTCCTTCCTCACCCGCCGGACTCAGGGAGTCCGACTAACCCTGTTCCTCTCAGATCCTACAGAGATCAGCTGTGGGATGCCCCAGGGCTCCTCCCTGAGCCCCACCCTCTTCAACATCTACATGGCCCCCCTCGCAGCCATCATCAGAAGCCACAGACTCAACATTGTCTCCTATGCCGACGACACCCAGCTGATCCTCTCCCTCACCAATGAACCCACAACCACCAGAGCCAACTTCCACAGCAGAATAAAGGCTGTAGCCACCTGGATGAAAGACAGCTGCCTCAAGCTCAACTCGGACAAGACCGAATTACTCATCCTGGGACCCTCCCCTTCAGCCTGGGATGACTCTTGGTGTCCAGCTGCCCTAGGACCCCCCTCCCATCCGACGGACCACGCTCACAACCTCAGCATCATACTGAACTCATCACTGACAATGAACCGCCAAATCAATGCAGTTTCCTCAGCTTGCTTCCACACGCTCTGCCTACTTCAAAAGACATTCAGATGGATCCCCACAGAATCCAGAAAGACGGTCACCCACGCACTCATCACCAGCAGACTCGACTACGGCAATGCACTTTATGCCGACGTCTCCCTGAAACAATTCAAGAAACTACAGAACGTCCAAACGCAGAAGCCAGACTGATCCTCGACATCCCCCGCTGCAGCCACATCACAAAGCACATCCGACAACTCCACAGGTTGCCCGTCAACAAGAGAATCACCTTCAAGCTCCTCACACATGCCTACAAAGCTCTCCATGACGAATGACCAGCATACCTGAACCACCGGCTCGCATTCCAAGTACCCGCCAGACAACTCTGTTCCGCCCAACTCGCCCTAGCCTCCGTCCCCAGGATCGCAAGACCAGAACCGATGAATGTTCATTCTCCTACCTCGCTGCCAAGACCTGGAACGCCCTGCCCCTTCACCTCAGGCTATCCGCATCACTGACCCAATTCAAGAAGGACCTCAAGACCTGGCTCTTTGACTGATGCTAAATCCAGAGGGACCAGCAGCGTCCCCTTCCCCCAGCACCTTGAGATCCTTACGAGTGTGTAGCCCATTTTACAAGCCCCTGATTGATTGATTGATTGATTGAGGTGTGACTGTGTGGGCCATCACTGGCAATATAGGAGGGAGGAGCTGGGCACAGCCCCACTTACACTTGAATAGGCTATATCCTGGACCACACAAGGGGATGCATACCCCCTGTAGTTAGTCTGGAGTCAGGGCAAGGAAGGCAGGGCACCTGTACACTTCAAAGGCATGCCTCTAGAAATTTCTCCCCACTTCAAAGGCACACCTGTGTATAAATACTGGACCACAGACATCAACTCTTCAGTACATTTATGGACATGTGGAAATAGGCTAGGAAGAAGGATTGCTGTAGCTACTACAAAGACTGCCACTCTGCTGGACTGCTGCTGTAAAGGAACTGATGCCCTACTGTGCTGACCTGCTACCCTCTTGCCTGGTGAAGAAGAACTGGACCTGCAACTTCCTTCATCTTGAACCCAGGACTCTAGAATGACAGAAAGGGCTAGTCTGCTGGCTTCCTGATCGGGTCTTGATGCGGCCCCAACAGGTACTGTAACTGGGGGCCCGCCTTGATGAATGTGTGACTACAGGCACCGCCCCCTTGCAGGACTCATGTCACCTTAATCAAGTGCAATAAAAAAAGAATAATAAATACAGAGAAAAAATGAAAGTTACAAACCACTCCACAAAATTGGCGCATGCCTTAGTGTGCATGCATATACTTACTAGGACATTCCTAGTAGGTAACTTGGTACTGTGACTCATACAGCACGCATGATTGGCTGAAACATGTCGACCTAACACAATTTACATTTGGATGTGAGAGACCATTATTCCCTCACTGCACATCCACTAAAGCTTTTTTTAACCTTATCCAAGGAGTCGACTAATAAATTGTCCCGAAGGGAAGGATTTGAGGTTATTTTAAGTTTATTTCACATAAAATTCACTGCGTCACAAAAAACCCAGCTCCGCTGGAATCAGGCGTCATTGCACACCTTAGGTGTATTAGGCATCTGAGGTGGGAACCCAATGATGAAGCATCCCACCAACTAGGTTGGTGGGTGAGGGTTCTTTTAAAAACCTAATGGTTTGCCTGACAGAGGAGTGGAAGACACCTTTGACACATTGTGGATATGGTAGAAAGCTCGTTTTTCTTTCTTGGTTACTCCTGATCTGAGCCTCAGGGACATAAAAGGCTCCTCAACCAGCTCCCGGACTCAGCTGCAGGGAGTTACTGACCCACAAGGGGTGCCCCTCAGGTCCTGGACCCATAGTATGGCTCAGCGTGCTTAAATCAAGATTTTGGGCTCTTTGTGATCGAGAACGGGCCATTAGCACCGAGACTACGCCACTCGCACCGAAAATCAGTATGAGCTGCCGCCAGCCCGTCTCTTCGCACTGCAGGATCGAACCGCTTGCGGTCGACAGCCAATGCAAAGGCCATGCCTGCCCATCCGCAACACTTGGCCTGCTCTTCATGCCACACCAACACTTGCCCACGAAGCTCTCCTTGTGCCCCGCGACTCTCTCCAACAATAACTGGACTCTTGGCACAAAACTTGAGAAGATAAAACTTCAGAGGGACTAATCTGGGACTGTATCCGACCTGAACTCCATCGCTGTTGGCCTGAACTTTTGAATTTGACCCGGCCAGCGCGACCAGATAGCTGCAGTTGGCACTTGATGCTTTTAGGTACTATTTTACACTTTCTTCTTCAAAAATTCATAATCCCAGTTCTACTGATTGGAGTTTTGTCATTTTGGTCTTGTGTTATTTATTAAATATGGCTCTATTTTTCTAGCCTGGTGTGGGATCTTTTTGTGTGGGGTTGTCACTGTTTTACTGTTTGAAGTGTTGCACACATACTTGACACATTGCCTCTAAGTTAAGCCTGACGGCTCTGTACCAAGCTGCCAGGGGTTTAAGCACAGGTTAATTTGGGGTTTGCTTGAGCCTTAACCTGACAAGGATTGTGGTTGCTGCCTGACCAGGGCTCATACCCCAGTCAACCAGTAACCCAGCTTCTCACAGGGCCCTCCTGCAGAATGTAAAGAGAGACCTGAGTCTCCCATATCTCACAGCTATTCATTGGCTTTGGGCTGAATGGTGGCCCCTTCAAGGATTGAGGAGCCCCTGAATGGTTGGGGCCACCTTCACCGCAGGGACTTCAGGGGCTTGCATTACGCCCCTGACCGTGCATTAGATTTGCTTGCTGAAACCTCTTGGACAGCTTCACTGAGGTTTGGTGGCACCGCATAAATGCAGCATTCTGTCCCTGCGTTTGTGTCATGGTTCACCTTTACTAATTAAATCTGAAAAGCAACTAGACAGCACTGGAGCAGACACTTAACTGCACTAGCACACGGTGAATCCAAACTACTTCTTTCCTACATTTGTTTTTCAAGTTTTGTATAGTACTTACCCTTAAGTTGTTTGTGACTACATTTGACCAAACCACTCCTCCAGGCCACCCACACACCCAACAGCAGTACCAGGGCATTTTATATAATTCACCCCCACACCACACCCATACTCTGCCACAGGGCCGGACTGGGAACACAAACCACCCCTGGCAATTCAGTTGGACCAGCCCCCA
The DNA here is from genome assembly GCA_963921515.1 of Calotriton arnoldi. Lineage (NCBI taxonomy): Eukaryota > Metazoa > Chordata > Amphibia > Caudata > Salamandridae > Calotriton > Calotriton arnoldi. The sequence continues at coordinate 75,623 of CAWUFW010007262.1, read as the reverse complement.
CCCTTCCGTCCCACTGGGAAAACGCCCTGTGCCCGTTATGGCCAGTCCGGCCCTGCTCTCACAATGCTGGCTTCGCCCCGCCTATAGTGCTGTGGCTGTATCTTACAACTCATGACGTCATAGGTTGGCAGTGCACAAAGCTTTACAAACCTAAACGTTTCACACGTAGAGTGCAGCAAGTGAGGTATAATCACCCAGGCAATGAACCCATTAGGTGCAAGGTTAATTCCTCGTTCTATATTCAGTTCAGCCTTTGGCCTGGACTGCCAGTAAACAGAGTGGTGAAACATTCTGTCATGCATGCACCTGGCTCAAAGGAACACGCAGATGTTATTTTTAGCAATCACAGGTACCACACCTCTGACATTCCTGCATTCGATATCAGTTTCAACATCGGTTGTGTAATTGTTCACAGCCTTACCAGCTGTATAAAAGTGGCCCATGATTGGTCGTCGTTTGTGGGTTCATATCCTCTGATGCCAGGTACGGTAAGTCGGAAGGGACATTGAACATGTGGTCTGACGAGGCTTTATGTTTGTAAATGCCACGCGCATTGCCCGTGGTGCCCTTCTGTCCCACTTGAGTGCATTGGGTCATATCTCAATTTCCGTAATTTATCATTTAAAAGCTCCCTAAAGTGAATATTAAAAAAAGAACAGGGATCCGTATTTCACAAAATGCAAACAAACATTCCTGATCCTAACGTTTAGTGTGGAAAATAAAAAAGATTTTTTTAATCAAAAATGGATATGTAAAGAAATCGACGTATTCGCAATCTTCTGTAAGTGAAAAAATCAATGTGCTCAGTGCTCACTTGTGATACACACCGTGAAACATGAATGGCCCTGCATCACACATAGTGTTTGCAGTGTACGACTCTAACAACAATAATAATACAATGAAGGCTTCGTCAAAGTCGATGGTGATTCGGCCCCTTCTGTATATGAGGTCATCATCAGGACTCGGCTGGATTTACAAGGAGCCAAAGAGCGAATAAGGCATAATACTGCAAAATTGAAAAAGAAAAGTGAAAATCAAGAAGAGAAAAAAGTACTAAATGCTCAGTAGTAGGGAGTTATGCCAAACGTAGGCTGTTTGACAAGCCCGACAGGCAGTGCTTGAATGTCATCAGTGCAGGAGAGGAAGTGGAAACAAAAGGTTCTGATCAATGTTCCCTCCCAGAGGCTCCAGATACACATTATACAGAATAGGAGGCAATGATGGCCCCTGGGGAACTTCACACACCGCCTGATGGGGGTGTGTGACCACTCTCCTCCCCCCACTTCACCATGAATGTCTAAATATCATTCTTGGGCTCTCGCCCGTAAGTTCAGTGCTTCATTACTTCCCAGCTTAGTGCATGTACATTACGAACATACATACATACATGTGAAGGAAAAGGAGAAGGAGTCACGGTGGCTCCGACTTCATGAAGAGCAGGATTGGGGGGCCTTCGACTTCCTCAGAGATCTTGTAAGCTTTTGTTCAGAAAGCCCCCCCCCCCCCTCCCAACCAAGGATGAGGGGAAACACAAAAGAAGCAGCAAGACAACTGTCACTACAGCTTAGACTCTGCTTTCTTATCCCCTACACCTTCCTGTCTTCCTTTGTGCTTTCATATATGAGCTCATAGGTGTCTTCCCATGGCTCTTGTTTTGGTATTATTGTTATTATTATTATTAGTAGTAGTGGTAAGTAGGAGTAAAAATAATAATTTCAGTAATAATAATTATTAATAATAATCTTTGTGGGAACCGAGTGCTCTGACTCATTTAAATTATGTATTTATTTATTTAATATATGTATGGTATGTGTATTACAACAGAGCACTAAACACACTAAACATAAAAGTAGAGAAGTAACCTAGAAGCATCTTTGATGAGATGGAAGGGGTGCAGAATAGCTTGAGCAAGAACATTTACAGACAATATTACAAGTTAATGGCTAAAATCCAAACCCTATGCAAACAAGTTCGCACATGGATAGGAACTGCAAGTTGTGTAATACTTCTCACACCCTCGCAGATGTTCTCTGATAGATTCCAACAGGTCAAACCTGCCAAAAATGTATGAGGGGAAAAGGTGTGGAAAAAATGCAGAAGTCAGTTAACTAATAATCGAATCTGCATGTTATGCCTCCTTTTCGTGATGGAAACTCAGAATAGGAGGTATTTTACGACATGTGGTAAATACCTCACCCTGGGGGTCATGGTATTTATCACATGTGCTAAATGCCGCACTCTAATCCGCCCAACTTGTAATGCAGGCCAATAAAGTTGAAAAATGTGATAAAACTCGTGCAGTACAGTAATAAGTAACCTAAATGGAGGCAAAGAAGGGGAGGGGAGAGCAGTGTTAGACATTAAGGGGTGTTTTGAAGAGATGCATCTTTAAGTTCTTTTGGAAGGACAGACATTTGAAGTCGAGTATTAGGTTAACTAGTAGGCTGTGTAGAGTCTAAGTGCATGCGCGCCTTTGATCTGCGACTTCTCATATGCCAAGTTCAAGTACCTCCCTTCACCATGAATCATTTCTCCTTGCAGATGGATCTCCCCCCTTGCTGTGCCTAATGTTACCATGAGGAGCTTGTGTACAACCCCTTTTCTGAGTTCGGTCTGTGGATAGGCCAGATAGTATAGCATCAAATCTATCAAAATCTGAAAGTACCTTGGTATGTACACCATCCCTGAGGTCTGAGGGAGAGCTGAAGGGTTTCAGCTTGATCAGAAGACAGTGTTCAACAGAGGCAGCTTTGTTGACTTTGGAAATATGTGGATTCCAAGATAATGTTTTTTGTCGAAAAAGTAATTAGGCGAACTGGGGGAGGGAACCTAGGAGGGTGACATACAACGTCTGAGGGTGTTTTCAGCCACTTTTGAAGTGGATGGAGGTAATGTTTCAATGAAGAAGGATATATTCTGTTTCCACAGGGTTTAGTTTCAAGAAAAAAGAGGACAGCCTTTGTTTTACTTCCCAGGAAGTCTTTTAGGCTTAGTATATCTGAGGGATTTGTGATTTTGAAGAACAATTTTGAACGGTCTGCATAGTGATGCATGATCATCTTTTTATCTTGCAGCATTGATTCTAGGGACCTCATAGAGAGACTGAAGAGGGGGGTGGAAGGATAGAGCTTTGGGTTCCCAGAGTAGGGGAGGGCCTCTGAAGAAGTGTTTATTTTTACAAATTGGGATCTTCATCAAAGGAAGGAAAGGACTCACTTCAATACCTGGTCCTTGATGCGGATTCTGGAGGAAAGAATATTGAGTAGGTCCCATAGTTGAAATTGTCACACGCAGCGTGGTGGGCAGAGGTCACCTCATCGAGGTTCTTTAGAATGCCATAAAATATTAGGAGGTTTGCTGTTTCAGTGCTACATTAGGGTAGGAACCCAGATTTTGAAGGAGTTCAGTAGATTACTGTCTGAAATGTGTGTGAGATGCTGCAGCGAGACCCTTTTCGGTCATTTCCCCAAGAAGGGAAGTTGAGAGACTGACCTCAGATTTAGGAAGTCAGAGGGATCAAGGTTAGGTTTGTATAGTAGAGTGGTGATTTGACAAGATTTGAGGGCAGAGGGAAACATACATCTTCTAGGGAGGAGTTACTGGGAGGGGTAAGTCGAGTTAAGGGGCGGGGAGGCTAAGTCTTGAGTGAAATCTTTTATCACATTTCCTGGAATGTGGTTGTCAGCATATGTGTATTGAACATTTCCGATAACAAGTTAACTATAATAATTAAAAGTGAAAGTAAAGTTTGGATTTTAGGCTTTTTGAGTACAATGGATGCAATGCTTAATAGTTTGGAAAATTTATTTTGGGTGATTTTTGTTTGGCCTTGTTGATTTGTTTCTTAAAGCAGTTTGTCTTGGTGAGAAGAGCAAGGCCTTTGTCGATTTTCTTTGTTACTTCACTTCTTACAGGACTTGAGGGGATTTCGTCTTTCCTCACTTAGCATTTCTCAAGTTTTCTGTCTGTGTTTTTGCTTTTGTTGAGTCCATGACTCTACTGGGTTGTGGACAGTTTATCTGTGACAGATGCTGGCGTGAGAAAGAGCAGCTTGTTTATTTTATTTTTTTAATTAGTTTTCAAAGTTTTGTGATATAGAACAACAAGGGGAGCTCGATGTCCCCAAAAGACAGATTTTCACGTCATTAAATAGTGACAGCAGTTATGCAGAGTGTTAGATTTGGGGGTCTCTAGTTGGCAGAGGTAGGTACCTTTGTCCAAATAGGGACCCTTGAGTCTAGTCAGGGAAAGTAGGTACACTCCTGAAATAACCCCTGCTCACCCTCTTGGTAGCTTGGCACGAGCAGACAGGCTTAGTTCAGAGGCAGTGTGTAAAGCATTTGTGAACACATACAGTAATCAAGTGACAACACTACAAATGGACACCACACAGGTTATATATTTATAAAAATAGGTATACTTTATATAGATTTATCACAAGACCATAAACGACAAAAATAATCCACAATACTGTCAAGAATACTTAGTTCTTATCAAAAAGGCTTAATTCAAGGTTCTGTGCGAGTCGGTAGCCTCCTCCGGCTACGGCGATGTCAAGAACAAACAGAGTCTAACAAATCCAGCTGACCGCGTCAAGACGGGCCAACACAGCATAGACAGACTCGGTCACAGTACCTTTTACTTGAAGCGGCAGGCACGGGCGTGCGAGCCGGATGGCTGTACGTCGCGGTCGCGATGCAAAATGGAAGCGTTGCAGGACGCGTTGTCCCTCGATGCGGTGCAGGCAGCGGCTCGTTGACGTCGTCGAGACGGAGTCGGTGAGACCAGGGCTGTGCGTTGCAGGGCAAGACGGTGCTTCGATGCGGTGCTGGCAGGTTGCGGTGCGGCGACGGAGCCGGATTCGAGGGCTGGCGTCGATCAGTCCGGACAGCGGTGCGAGTCGGGCGGTGCGTCGCGAAGCGTGCGAGCGGTGCCCAACTCCGGTGCGGTCACAAGACTTGAACTCAGCAGCAGTGACCGTGTCGGTCGGACCAGTTCGTTTCGGCGTAGCGAAGCGTTGCAGGACGCGTTGTCCCTCGATTCAGTGGAGGCAGCGGCTCGTTGACAGAGTCGGTGAGACCAGGGCCGTGCGTTGCAGGGCGAGACGGTGCTTCGATGCGGTGCTTACAGGACACCGAGCCGGTCGTCAGAGTCGTTCACAGCTCCCTAACCCTGTAGCCACTGAAACAGCGTTTCCAGCAGCAATTCACAAGGCTGGTGAAGTCCACTGGTCCTGGGACTTCGATCAGGGGGCAAGCTCTCTTCAAGCCCTTGGAGATCCTTCACAAGTTGATGAAAGTCACAGCAAAGCAAAAGTTCCTTTCTCCTTTCTTTGGCAGTCAGGCAAACCACTGCAGGCCAATCCCCCAAGCAGCACTTCAGGCTTAGGGATAGTCTCTCCTCAGTTTCTTCTTGGTTCCGCTCCTCATCAAAGGTTTCTTCTTGTTCCCAAAAGTGATCTAATTTTCCTGGGGTCTGGGTGCCCCTCTTATACCCTGATTCTCTTTGTTCTCTGGAGGCAGAGAGGCCTTTGCCTAGCTTAAACCAGTTCTGTGCAGCTTTGGAACACTCTGTGTACATGACTCCTTCTTTCCTTTCAGAATGTGGGGCAGGGTACTCAGACGCCCGGCAGGGGGTGGAGCCAGCATTGTGGCAGGCAGGCACAGCCCTATTTAGACCCAGATGCAACTCCTCCCTCCACTCTGGATACAGATCTCTCTATTCAGCCCTGGGCTGCCTCACCCTGTCTCCTGTGGCCACCCCCAGCCCCTGTCACGCACAAACCAGACACACAATACACAAGCTGGCAGAGGCAGGCTGGATAGTTAGGCAAGAAAATACCCACTTTCTAAAAGTGGTATTTTCAAACACAGAATGTTAAAACCAACTTCACTAAAAGATGTATTTTATCATTCTGAGTTCAGGCATACTAAACTCGAATTTCTACCTAGTTCCCTGAGTCAGTTTAGGATTATAAAATGTTATAATCAAACTGCCCATTCTGGCCTATGGGGAACAGGTAACCTTGCAATAGTGAAAAACGAAAATGGCTGTAATTCACTATTAAGACATGCCACACACACCAGGCATGTCCCACCTTATCCTTACAATGCACCCTGCCTGTAGGCCTACCATAGGGGTGTCTGATATGAAGAAAAGGGAAGGTTTGGGGACTGGTAGGTGGGTTCACTTACCAAGTCGACATGGCAGTCACAGACTGCACAGAGGCTCTGCAATGGCAGGCCTGAGACACACTTTACAAGCTACTTCTGTGGGTGGCACAACCAATGCTGCAAGCCCACCAGCAGCATTTGATTTACAAGCCCTGGGCACACTGAGTGCACTGTACTAGGGTCTGACAGTAATTCAAATAAGCCAAACATGGAGTCACTAATTCACATCACAATTTACAATAGGGAGCACTTGCACTTTGGCACTGATTAGCAGTGGCAAAGTGCCCATGAGCATCTAGTCCAGCAAAAACAGATCGACAACAGTGGAGGCATTATGAAAAAAACGGAAGGGAGACCCACGCCAAGGATGCCAGGTCTAACACGTGTCCCCTCCAGCTGAAATGTGGGGAGAACTATCCTACCCCTAGGGAGTTCTCATCACTAAGGCGGAAAAATCTGGACAGACCATCAGCATTGGCGTGTTCTGTACCAGGGCGGTGTTCCACCGTAAAGTCCATCCCCTGTAGGGAAATGGACCACCTCAACAGCTTTGGATTCTCACCCCTCATCTGCATCAACCATCTGAGGGGCCTGTGGTCTGTCTGAACCCGGAAGTGAGTCCCAAACAGGTATGGTCTCAGCTTCTTCAGTGCCCAGACCACAGCAAATGCCTCACGGTCAATAGCACTCCATCTCTGTTCCCGGGGAAGTAACCTCCTACTGATGAAGGCTACAGGTTGGTCTAGGCCCTCCTCATTGATCTGTGATAGAACAGCCCCTACACCATGCTCTGAAGCGTCCGTCTGAACAATTAACTCATTGGAGAAGTTGGGTGCCTGGAGCACAGGCGCCGTGCACATGGGAGTCTTCAAGGTGTCAAAAGCTTTTTGACAGGCGTCAGTCCAAATCACTTTCCTGGGCTGCTTCTTGGAAGTCAGCTCTGTCAAGGGGGAACAATGCTGCCATACCCCTTGGCGAATCTCCTGTAATACCCGGTGACTCCTAGGAAGGCTCTCACCTCTGTCTGGGTCTTGGGGGCTCCCAAGCCAGAATGGTATCAATTTTCGGTTGGAGGGGTGCCACCTGGCCGCTCCCAACCTGGTGTCCCAAGTACACCACAGAACCCTGCCCAATATGGCACTTACTTGCCTTGATTGTGAGGCCTGCCCTCCGCAGCGCCATCAACACTTCCCAGAGGTGGCGCAGATGTTCTTCCCAACTGGCACTGAACACTGCGATGTCATCCAGGTAGGCGGCACTGAAATCCTCCAGTCCAACCAACACCTGGTTGACCAACCTCTGAAAGGTGGCAGGAGCATTCTTCATCCCAAAGGGCATCACCCGGAACTGGTAGTGCCCATCTGGTGTGGAGAATTCTGACCTCTCTTTGCCCCATCAGTCAAGGCGATCTGCCAGTACCCAGACGTTAAGTCAAGCGTGCTGAGGTACCGCGCAGCCCCTAACCGATCTATGAGCTCATCAGCTCTGGGGATGGGGTGGGCGTCAGTCCTGGTGACGGAATTGAGTCCCTTGTAGTCCACACAGAACCGGAGTTCTGGTGTGGCACCAGGTGCGGCAGCCTTTGGAACCAAGACCACTGGGCTGGCCCAAGGGCTGTTAGAGGACTCAATAACCCCTAACGCAAACATCTTGGAGACCTCCTCCTTGATGCAGGCTCTGACCCTGTCAGTCACCCTGTAAGCCTTGTGCTTCACAGGAAGACTGTCCCCAGTGTCCACATCATGGACGCACCAATGAGTGACACTGGGAACCAGGGAGAACAGGTCAGGGAACTGTCCCAACAGCTGGCTACAGTCACCCTGCTGCTCAGGTGTGAGGGAGGTAGAGAGGTTTACTCCCTCCACTGATCCATCTTGCTCTCGGGCTGACAGGAGGTCAGGAAGAGGCTCGGTCTCCTCCTCCATCCCATCATCTGTAGCTAAGAGCATGCCCACTTGGGACCTCTCCAAGTGGGGCTTCAGGCGGTTCACATGCAGGACCCGCAAGGGGTTCCTGGGAGACTGCAAGTCCACCAAGTAGGTAACTGGACTCTTGCGCTCCACCACCGTGAAAGGACCGGTCCACCTGTCCTGGAGCGCACAAGGCTCCACAGGGGCCATGACCCACACTTTCTGACCAGGCTGAAGCTCGACCAGAGTGGCATTCTGGACGTACCACCGCTTCATCTCCTCCTGGCTGGCTTCCAGATTTGCCTCAGCAAGCTCTCTGAAACGTCTAGTCTGGTTCCTGAAGGCCAGCATGTAACTGTATACATCCTGGGGAGGTTTCCTGGGAGATTGCTCCCAGCCTTCCTTGACCAAACTCAGAGGTCCTCGCACCGGGTGTCCAAAGAGGAGCTCAAAGGGGCTGAACCCTAGAGACTTCTGTGGCACCTCCCGGTATGCAAACAACAGGCAAGGTAAGAGGACGTCCCATTTACGCCTCATGGGTTCTTCCAGACCCATAATCATGCCCTTGAGGGTCCGGTTGAATCTCTCAACCAGCCCATTTCCTTGAGGGTGGTAAGGAGTGGTGAACTTGTAAGTTACACCGCACTCCTGCCACAGGGACTTCATGTACTTGGACACGAAGTTGGTACCTCTGTCAGACACCACCTCTTGAGGGAATCCCACACGTGAGAAAATTCCCATCAGTGCCCGTCCCACCACGGGGGCCGTCACTGTCCTCAGAGGATGGCTTCAGGGTACCGGGTGGCATGGTCCACCAAGACCAGGATAAACCTGTTGCCCATGGCTGTCTTGGGGTCCAGTGGCCCCACAATGTCAATACCCACCCGTTCAAAGGGGTGCTGACCACAGGGAATGGCTGGAGAGGAGCCTTCTGCTTCATCCCACTCTTTCCACTTGCCTGGCAAGTCTGGCATGTCCTGCAGTGAGTGGCGGCACTCCTGCGCATCTGGGGCCAATAGAAATGGGTGACAAGCCTTTCAAAGGTCTTGTCCTGCCCCAGATGTCCTGCTAACGGTACATCATGAGCCAACCCCAGTAGGAAGGCTCTGAAGCGCTGGGGTACCACCAGCACACGGGCTGACCCAGGCTCAGCAACCTTAGGCTCTGAATACAGGAGACCATTCTCCCAGTAAATCCAATGTGATCCAGACTGATCACCTGCTGCCTGGTCTGTGGCCTGTTGCCTCAGACCCACGAGAGAAGGGCATGTGTTCTGCTCCTCGCAGAACTTTTCCCTGGAGGGTCCTCCTTCTTGCTGCCAATGGGTCAGCACAGGTAGGTCCCCCAGTTCAGCTACCTGTTCCCCTGTAGGCTCCAGGGCATCCCCCTCAGGGCCTCCTCCTGGACCGTGGGAACTTCGGGGGCCGGTTTCCCGCGCCCCCTGCCTCCTCTCTCTCCGGCAGGCACCTGGGCCTCCCTCTCAGGCTCCAGGTCCTCTTGAACACCTTTAGCTGCCATTGACCGGGTGGTCACACATGCCCAATCAGGCAAGCCCAACATTTCTAAATGTGCACTCCGCTCCACCTTAGTCCAAGGTGAGCTCTCCAAATCGTTCCCTAACAAACAGTCAACAGGCATGGCTGGCCTCACAGCTACTTGAAGAGTACCCGAGACCCCCCACTCAAAGGGAACCTGAGCCACCTTGCAGTGACTCTCTGTGTTGTCAGCAGCAACAACCGGATAGAATGCATCAGGGACAACCTGCTCTTTAGACACCAGGTGACACTTGACAGCTGTCACACTGGCTCCTGTGTCTCTCAGAGCCTCCACCCTATGTCCATTGATGGTCACCCACTGCCTGTATTTTTTAGTGTTATCAGGCAGCTGGGTCCTAGGGACCATCTCAGAGTCTCCTAATGAGACTAGGGAAAACACTGTGGGATCCCCCCCACCTTGGGCACCCCACTCCTCCCCCAGGGCTACACTAGCCAACTGCCGGGGGACTGCACCAGTGGGTGCTGGTTTTCCATGCAAAGGGCAACGAGGATCATTTGCCTTGTGGCCAGGGGCTCCACACTTGTAACACACCAGTGGTCCCTGGTGAACAGGGGGGCCTGTCAGGGCCACTGGCTTCTTCTCAGGGGAGGCTGGGAACCTTTCCCTTGGTTCCCTTGGGGTCTACTTTGGGGCCCTTTATGGAACTCCCTCTGTTTACCCTTGTCCCCCACTCTTCTGCTGGGGACCCTGCCCACCCTTGGCGGAGTCTCCCACGTGACCCTTGTGGACCCGGGTACTCACCCAGCGGTCCGCCTCCTCAACAAGCTGCCTAGGGTTAGTCAGCTTACTATCAATCAGGTGCTGGCGTAGCTCAGGAAAACAATTACTGGACAAGTGCTCCCATGCAATCAAATCAAAGAGCGCCTGAAAATCAGTCGCTTTGCTACCCTTTACCCAACCATCCAAGGCTCTGCAAAAAAAGGTCACATATTCAACCCAGGTACTGCCTTCAATCTTCTTACAGTTCCTGAACCTCTGCCTATAAAGCTCAGGGTCAAACCATACCTAGTCATTAAAGCATCCTTCATGTGGCTGTATGAATTATAGACTTCAGAGGGCAAATCCAACAAGGTATCCCGCCCTTCACTCAGGAACCGCCCCACAACCCCGCTCCTCAATCCTTCTCAGGGACCCGGTGGGAAGACATGGCTACCTCATAGGCTTTGAACCACTGCCCAATGTCATCATTTTTAAAAACTCCTTCACCACATCTTTGGGAATATACACCCTAGCTTCAACAGGCACAGGCGGTACACTGCCACCAGAGGGAGTAATCTCTAAGCTTTTGGCCTTCAATTCCAACTCCCTCAAAACCTTCTCATGTTCAAACTGCATTTTCTTTTCTTCTAGGGCTAATTTCCTAGTTTGCATTTCAAATTCTAACTGCCCATTCAGTTTGAGCTTGGTCAGCTCCATTTCGTGCATCCTACTCTCTTTCCTGTCCTCCAACTCTTCTGGAGACAGACCTCTGGCAGAAACACTGCTACCTACTGGGGAAGGTGGTCTTCCAGCCCCTAGACCCAATAGCCCCTCCAGCTGCCCTTCTGCATTCTCTGCCCCCTCCACAGGGGCACTCCTTGATTCCATCATCATCATCATAAAACTTGATTCGACCCAGGCCCTCAGCGCCTTTTGGAGGTCCTCCTTCCTGGAGAGCCCAATCATGGACACTTTAAACTTTTTGCAGAAATACTTGAGCTGCTTGAGGGTGTAGCATTCTAGCCTCTCCTCTTCCCAATCACTCTCAACAGAGGCTACTGATGCTGGTTTCTCCATGATGATTAAACTTGGCAGTTGCAAAAATAGAAAATCCCAGAAAAAATGCTATCAAAGAGTATGTGGTTGCTTTTTGGTCTGCACTCACTAGGTAGTGTTCACCAATTACTGCACATGAGTCACAAATGCAAGTCCAGAATCCTCACCGCTGACCACCAATGTTAGATTTGGGGGTCTCTAGTTGGCAGAGGTAGGTACCTTTGTCAAAATAGGGACCCTTGAGTCTAGTCAGGGAAAGTAGGTACACTCCTGAAATAACCCCTGCTCACCCTCTTGGTAGCTTGGCACGAGCAGACAGGCTTAGTTCAGAGGCAGTGTGTAAAGCATTTGTGAACACATACAGTAATCAAGTGACAACACTACAAATGGACACCACACAGGTTATATATTTATAAAAATAGGTATACTTTATATAGATTTATCACAAGACCATAAACGACAAAAATAATCCACAATACTGTCAAGAATACTTAGTTCTTATCAAAAAGGCTTAATTCAAGGTTCTGTGCGAGTCGGTAGCCTCCTCCGGTGACGGCGATGTCAAGAACAAACAGAGTCTAACAAATCCAGCTGACCGCGTCGAGACGGGCCAACACAGCGTAGACAGACTCGGTCACAGTACCTTTTACTTGAAGCGGCAGGCACGGGCGTGCGAGCCGGATGGCTGTACGTCGCGGTCGCGATGCAAAATGGAAGCGTTGCAGGACGCGTTGTCCCTCGATGCGGTGCAGGCAGCGGCTTGTTGACGTCGTCGAGACGGAGTCGGTGAGACCAGGGCCGTGCGTTGCAGGGCGAGATGGTCCTTCAATGCGGTGCTGGCAGGTTGCGGTGCGGCGACGGAGCCGGATTTGGGGGCTGGCGTCGATCAGTGCGGACAGCGGTGCAAGTCGGGCGGTGCATCGCGAAGCGTGCGAGCGGTGCCCAACTCCGGTGCGGTCACAAGACTTGAACTCAGCAGCAGTGACCGTGTCGGTCGGACCAGTTCATTTTGGCGTAGCGAAGCGTTGCAGGACGCGTTGTCCCTCGATGCGGTGCAGGCAGCGGCTCGTTGACAGAGTCGGTGAGACCAGGGCCGTGCGTTGCAGGGCGAGACGGTGCTTCGATGCGGTGCTTACAAGACACCGAGCCGGTCGTCAGAGTCGGTCACAGCTCCCTAACCCTGTAGCCACTGAAACAGCGTTTCCAGCAGCAATTCACAAGGCTCGTGAAGTCCACTGGTCCTGGGACTTCGATCAGGGGCAAGCTCTCTTCCAAGCCCTTGGAGATCCTTCACAAGTTGATGAAAGTCACAGCAAAGCAAAAGTTCCTTTCTCCTTTCTTTGGCAGTCAGGCAAACCACTGCAGGCCAATCCCCCAAGCAGCACTTCAGGCTTAGGGATAGTCTCTCCTCAGTTTCTTCTTGGTTCCGCTCCTCAGCAAAGGTTTCTTCTTGTTCCCAAAAGTGATCTAATTTTCCTGGGGTCTGGGTGCCCCTCTTATACCCTGATTCTCTTTGTTCTCTGGAGGCAGAGAGGCCTTTGCCTAGCTTAAACCAGTTCTGTGCAGCTTTGGAGCACTCTGTGTACATGACTCCTTCTTTCCTTTCAGAATGTGGGGCAGGGTACTCAGACGTCCGACAGGGGGTGGAGCCAGCATTGTGGCGGGCAGGCACAGCCCTATTCAAACCCAGATGCAACTCCTCCCTCCACTCTGGATACAGATCTCTCTATTCAGCCCTGGGCTGCCTCACCCTGTCTCCTGTGGCCACCCCCAGCCCCTGTCACTCACAAACCAGACACACAATACACAAGCTGGCAGAGGCAGGCTGGATAGTTAGGCAAGAAAATACCCACTTTCTAAAAGTGGTATTTTCAAACACAGAATGTTAAAACCAACTTCACTAAAAGATGTATTTTATCATTCTGAGTTCAGGCATACTAAACTCGAATTTCTACCTAGTTCCCTGAGTCAGTTTAGGATTATAAGATGTTATAATCAAACTGCCCATTCTGGCCTATGGGGAACAGGTAACCTTGCAATAGTGAAAAACGAAAATGGCTGTAATTCACTATTAGGACATGCCACACACACCAGGCATGTCCCACCTTATCCTTACAATGCACCCTGCCCGTAGGCCTACCACAGGGGTGTCTGATATGAAGAAAAGGGAAAGTTTGGGGACTGGTAGGTGGGTGCACTTACCAAGTCGACATGGCAGTCACAGACTGCACAGAGGCTCTGCAATGGCAGGCCTGAGACACACTTTACAAGCTACTTCTGTGGGTGGCACAACCAGTGCTGCAAGCCCCCCAGCAGCATTTGATTTACAAGCCCTGGGCACACTCAGTGCACTGTACTAGGGTCTGAGAGTAATTCAAATAAGCCAAACATGGAGTCACTAATTCACATCACAATTTACAATAGGGAGCACTTGCACTTTGGCACTGATTAGCAGTGGCAAAGTGCCCATGAGCATCTAGTCCAGCAAAAACATATCGACAACAGTGGAGGCATTATGAAAAAAATGGAAGGGAGACCCACGCCAAGGATGCCAGGTCTAACACAGAGTATTGTGAATACAAGAGTCAAAGGCGATAATGTAATAAGATGCACCAGTAAGCAAGCAGTAAACAGTGAATATTACAGAATGCGGTGGTGTTATGGAGGGTACACAGGGGTTGCGGCAAATTCGTAGTGCCCAGCCGGGTAGAGGCGGAGCTGCACAGTGGGCGCCATCATCCGGAGCCTGTCGAAGTCAGGGTAGAACAGAGGGGGGCGATGACCCACCCACCCCCGCGGCGTCCATGGTGGCACCGGCCAGATAGGTATGTAGAGGGCCCCAGATATCCTTGGGCCTAGACGTCGGGGCTGCAAGTCCGCATATAGTTCACATTTGGTATTGCAGAGAGCAACATCGGTTAACCAGTCTGTTTTACAGGGCGAATTCCTGCTTTCCCAGGTCACAGCGGTTCTCCGTCTCACTAGGAGAAAAACCTGCGTTGCTAGTGAAGTTCAATGCGGTAATCCAACATATCTGACAGTGTGTCAACCACCTCCCTCCAAAATGACTGAGTAGCGTGGCAGTGCCAGGCTAGGTGTATAAAGTCTCCATGTTCCTGGCCCTGGGGCAGCAGCGCGATATAGCAGTGTCTATTCCGGCTCATTTGGCAGGTGTAGAATAAGCCCAGTGTTGAAATTTGAAATGGAGATGTTTGTGGTGATGGTTCAGGGAGACCAGTTTAGTTTGAGTGCAACAGTATTGCCACTGTGAATTCTACATACATGGGGAATATGGGCAGCAGATGGAGCTATCTCTTGTCGCCTATGCAACTACCAAAGGGAATCCTGGCTCCACTTATTATGTTGCTGCCCCAAATTGACCAGTGAACGACAAAGGCTGCTCCGTCCCATTTTAAGAGACCTTGGCATTAGAACATGCAAGGAAGCATCAGATTGGTGCTTCTCGGAAATTAAAACCCACTACCTCGCAAGAGCGGCAACATTTATTCACCTGATCGGACAGGCCTTAGACGCAAGTGCATAAATGACCGTCCACAAGCTCTTGAAACTCAGAGACTGATTAACGGGCTAACAAGGTGCTTCCATAACATCCACGGGCAAAGAAGAGCTTGCCCGCCACTCCACGTGCTTTGATTGGAATATTGCCGCAATATAATTATGCTCCCGGTCCTAATGGCAAAAGGCCTTGCAATACAAGACTGACTGTCGGAAACGTTTTTTGTTTTTTTCTTTTTAAATTCACAGGTCGGCTGGGGAGGGGGTGGCAGGGGTGGGCGGGCAAGGGGGTGGGTCTCAATTTTAGCTTTTTTACTGTAATGATTTTAAATAATCGAACGGTTAACAATAAATCAAATCTACATACATGGGGAATATGGGGAGCAGCACAGACCACTGACACTGGAATAGTGTCAAAAAGGCCGCTTTTTTTGAAACAGGTGCAAGTCACATTAAAAGCCCTTGGCCTGAAGCATTACAAAACTACAACCTCACTATTCAAGATGTTACCTATGTTAAACTACCCCCACCCCTAAAGTTCCCCCACACACCATTTTAAACCTGCAATTCAGTACTCCCTACTGTGACCTTTTATTCTTTCACCTTTGAACTTTAACCTTTGACTTTTCACCTTTGAACTTTACCCTTTGACCTTTGAACTTTAACCTTTACAAAAATTAACATGTAACTAACCTATCTTCCTAATGCACCTTAAAGATCCTACCTTGTTCAGGCATGAACTTGTCTACCCGTTCCCTTTCAGCCTGGATTGCCTCTGTCATCAACTAATAAACTTGGCTAAAACATGCCAACTTGACTGCCAATCTCCCCTGCACCTGCTTCAAAGCGACAACCCCAAAACAATCACTTAGACACCCTGTACACCTGTTCCAACTCAAAGCCGACCAAAAACTAACTTACTAGCCACGATAACTAATTAACCCCCAAAACGCTATTTAAATTGGGCAGGAGGGTGGGGAAAAAAGCTCTGCTATACCTATGACCAGCCACCGTGTATCACAAAATGGTGGCTGGTCGGACAAAATGGGGGCATAAATATCCTTTGGGCTATAAATAGCCCAACTAACCCAAAGGGGTAGGAGCAGTCGCCCGGGCCGCTCCCATTCCCCAAACAACCCCGGGGCAGACCTCCCTACGTTCGGCTGGCCCCAAGACCCCCTTCTCGTGCCAGTCTGGCGCGGTCCTGATGTGTTTTAAGTGAGGTGCAAGTTGTGCATAGTCGGGAAAATCCAACTGGTTGCATCTGTGGCTTGTGTGAGTGCAGTCAGTGGGGTGAAGACTTCCGGTTCCTCTGGGAACCCAGGTAGATGATCTTGGGCCATGCGTCTCAGTCTGGTATACAGGACCAGGTCAAGCAGGGTCAGTCTGTGGGTGGACTTTATGTGTTCATTTGATATGTTTAGTTTAGTTTAATTTAGTTTATTAAATAATTGCTAAGTTACTTAAAACCATTGCAAAAAGATTAGACAGTATGTAGGAACGTTGATACATGTTGTGCAAAAAATTTACAGGTTTAAAATTAAGTCTTTACATTCACGTTTAAAAGTATCGGATTATAAAAAGGGAAAAGGTGAGGTTCAGTGTTTTAGTAACTAGGGACAGAAGCATTATGGATTGTTGGATATTGTTACGTAGTTCAACGTCACATGAAAAAAGGAGTTTTAAAATTTGAGGCATTGTATTCGGACGTATTTACAGCTATTGGTTTATTACAAAGGAAGTGGGGTTCAAAGTCGTTATGGCCAGGATCTGCCGCAATGTTACCTTTTGGAAGGTTGTATTGGTCCTTAATGATGATGTGTCCAATTATGTTGCAGTTCGAATCTGCTGTGCTGAGCAGATTGCGTTGTGGTGTAGTCTTTGCTCGAACCTATAGCAGAAATTGAACAAAGCGGCAGTTCAGCTGGGGGTCCCCTGGGCGGAAGCAGGCCAGAATAGCCTGCCTTCTTGTACGGACCCCCCTTTGGTTGAAGGCCTTAGTTAGGAGCTGGCTCCTTTCTATGTGAACAGTGTTTCAGGAGCAGACTAGGTGCAACAGGTCTTCCTTTCCAATCCCACAGAGGCGGCAAGGGGCGGGGAGATTTCCGCGCAGCCAGCGTGCCACATGATCTTTAAATGGTAGTAGTCCCAGACGATATTTTAGAAATTGCAGCTTGATAAGGGCTGGGTAGCCAGTTGCGAAGTAGTTTTGGAGGGCAATACTTTTGTAATTATTGAGCGTCATCCATCCATGTGCTCTTTTTGATGGTGTGGTCTTGTCCTCTATGACAGACTGAGTTTTGAGTGATTTCATAACTAAACACTTGAAAGTCTGAGAACTGGTAGGTGTATCCCAAAGTTGTATAAGTCCTGTGAGGTCGAGGGACTCTTCTAAGTAGACTATTGCCGGTGACATATTGCAATGCTGTAGTTTTCCCATAGCATGTGATTCAGGGTGTTTGGTTCGGCTTTCTGAATCTTGTTGCAGCATATTATGTATGCCCCGCGCCTGGCTAGTGACTGTTTTAGCAACCCAAATTCCAGTCTCATCTGCGCAGGTGAAGTGTAACTTGGCAAGGAAAAAATTATTCTGTAGGCATGTGTGATTGTGGTGTCAAGGATGCTGGGATCCCGCCCTCTTAGCGCTTTGCTTCTGTATGAGATTGTTGGCAGAAGTTTTGCTCTTGTGACTTCAAGCAGAGGCTTCAGGGAGGGGCCGGCAAGTTTTTTCTTCACGTTTTTAAGTGCTGTGGCCAGAACTAGGCCTTTCCTTTGTATTGCCTCCTTCTGGGCTGAGAGGGTGCCTTTCTTGTCAATGATGACCCCAAGGTACTTGTATTCCTCCGTGCTTTCCAGCCTAATGTCACCCTAGAAACAGGCCTGCGATCGAGCACTCTTGATGTTGTAACCCATGACTTTCGTTTTGCCCAGATTAACCATTAAGCCGTTGACAAGTGAGTAGGTCTTCACGGTGTCTAGCAGCCGTTGAAGCCCCACCCAAGTGCGACTGACCAGTATCACGTTGTCGGCGTACAGAAAGCTTGATATTGCTTTTCCGCCCAGTTTGGGAGCGTGAGAGTTACAGGTTTGTAGCTGTTCAGTCAGGTCAGGTCAGCCAGGAAGAGGTTACATAGGGTCGGCGCCAAAACACTTCCTTGTTTTAGGCCACGGGTGGTCTTGATTTTATGGGAGAGATGCGTTCCTGCACCTTTCTTGACTTGCACCCAGGTGTCGCTGTGCAGCATTATCAGCATGTTTAGCACATTTTGCTGTATACTCCATCTTGTTAGCTTCCGCCACAACCTCCCCCTGTCCATGCAGTCAAAGGAAAAAAATAGCAGTGTGTTGGAGGCGCGGGCAGCGTCCATTAGTAGAGAGATTGCTAGAATGTTAGTGATTGTGCCAGATGACTTTAGAAACCAGTCTAATTGTATGGTATGCTGGCATTGCTCAAGGCCCACGTTATTAGCTCGTCAAGCACGGTTCCAGCGAAGTATTTGGCGTCGATGTCCATCAGGGTCATTAGGCGATAGTTTGCTGGAAGAGACCTGTCTCCCCCCTTAAAAAGTTTCATGACGCGGGGAGGTTTCGCGTGCTAGGATTCCTGCCCAGAAATCTGGATTGTGTTTAAACACTGCTGGGGGTATACTGTTAGCGACCGAGGCTCCTTCTTTTCGCCCTTTGGCTATTTGCTTTTTAATGCTCTCTGCATCCACCTCGGGCTGCCCTTGGTGTTGTGCTGTAGTTGAAGTTTCCCAAGTATCCTGTGTGAGTTGTCTGTTGATTCGTGATTTAAGTTTTTTTTTAGGTATTGGGCCCAGGAAACCTCAGTGATGTACGAGTCAATGCCTTTGTGGCCTGGTTTTAGGAGTTGATTCACAGTAGTCCAAAATCTAGCACTGTTATTTTGTTTCAGATTGGTGTGTAGTTTAGCCCAGAGCTCGTTGTTCTGGCCTCTTTTTATTGGCCATCTTAACTTCTGGATTCGTTTTTTGAGTGAACTTAGGGCCACAAAGGCTGTCAAGTCCCCTGGTCTTTTCCTCAGGATTCAAAGAGCCTTGTTTATTCCAGTTTTGTGCTCCCAGAATCTAGGGTCATATGTTGCACGTGTGACCTCCTTGTAAACTTTGTTACCACATTTGGATTTGTCAGCATTATCGTGTATTTCCCATAGTGTTCCTATGAGGGTTTCTCACATATTGACCGCAGCAGGTGTCTTGGAGTATGTTCCCTACGGTTGCATGCAGGTGCGCAAGCACGACTGGTATAGTCTTAATGCGTCTGCAGTTTGTAGTGTATATTGTGTCAATTGACTTGTTTATGTGATTTGGGGTAGTGATGTATGAAGAAAATAAAGGTTTTTGCGGCAGGTGATCACTGCCAGGTCTGTTTGAGATTTGGACTGAGTGAACATATTGAAATATAGACAGAGATACAAAGGTCTAGTCCAGGCAGGTGCTGGTTCTGTTGGAGTGAAATGTGGCAGACAGAGTGTTATCTTTTTGGAACCTGCCATTCAGGGCCCTGAGGCTTAGATGTTCGAGATCTTCCAATAGTCGGCTCCCGATTTTCGTTTGGTGCCTGGTTGTATTTCTGCCTTGGTCGAGTATTTCCCAAAGTGCAGTTTGAGCTATTGCTGAGTCAGCAGTGGCGGTGCCCAGTATATGTTGGTTAAAGTCCCAAGATATGACAAAGTGGGTCGAGTCTTCCTCCTCCAATAACCTCGTTAGTTCTTGCACTACCTTTTTGCAGTCTTTGGGTTTGCTTTTGGGATGAATGTAGATAATGATGAATATTACATCAATGGCAGCGCATTTGGTTGTGATGGTGCATTTAGTTGCATTAATTCCTGTGGATTTGATGTTCAGGGCTGTAGCCGAGGCTACACTGGCTATCGAGATATAATTTGCCAGCCCTCCTGAAAGGTGTCCATGTTTTGCCCATTTCACAGCTGGAGTGAAAAAACTTGTGTAGCCTTGGATATAGACAGGCTCAGCCAGCCAGGTTTTCTAAAGAAAAATAATATTGAAGGACCGCAAGTAGTTATACAGATCCGAGTCACTTTGTTTTATATTCAGGCCAGCTTGTTGTTCCTGAGCCATGTGTGGTTAAGGCAGCGTTTGAGAACATCTGATTGTTCTGACTAAGTCTCCAATGCCTCCTTGTGGACTTTCCCGGGCGATTTGATCCATCTCCCCTTGGGATCTATATATTAAGTGATCTTTTTCCACAGGGCCCTTTGCACCCTTGAGCACCTCTGGTCTGACTTCGTTTTGTAGCTTTGGGGGAGAAGTGGCAAGGGGTATCCTATCGTTTGGCGAGGGATGACCTTTATTCCCCATTTTTTGAGAGCTGCACCTTCTGTGAGGACTTTTTTTATAATGTCTGTAGTGATCCATGTGGTCTTGGTTACTTCCCCTCCGGGTGCTACGTCGGAACTTTCGAACTATGCCACAAGGTCTTTTGATGTTAGGTTGCTTAGGTTTGGAGTGGCTGCTAGTAGTCTGAGAATGTTCCCCCTATTTAGGACGCCATGTCTTCCTCTGGAGAAGCACTCTGAGATGAAGATTATTACTGAGGTGTTGTCCTGATGGCCTTCGGTGGTAATCTGAAGGGTTTCGGGATCAGGTCTGACTTTGTCATGTACAAGGATGCTTGAGGCACATTCTTGCAGGGTAGCGTTGGGCATGTTGGTTTCCGTGGGACCCCTGGGAGCTGAGTTGTGCTGGATGCTAATGTAGGGTATCTGAACTGAGCCTGCAGTTTGTAGGATAGTTGGTGGTTTGCCAGTTTGAGCTGTACTATTATTCTGTGTGATGGTATTATTTCTGATTCTCAGTTCTCCTGTACTGTTTCTGATTGTCTGTTTAGAGTCTGACAAACTATAGTTGTAGTTGGAGAAATGTAATCCTCTGCCGCCGCTGTTTGTGTTGATGCAGACTTTTTGGACTTGATGTTTAACACATGTGATTGCTCAGGAAGTTCTCCCCGTAAGCTCACTGCTGGGGAGGTTTGCCTCGGTTCAGCCGGCTGTTTCCTGGGCCCGGTGAGATTCAGGACCGGATGGGGCTGTCCTGCTGTTTGTTCGTCCCCATGTGTCCAAATTCGCGGTTTGCACCGCTGTTTTGGCCGATCTTGTTGTTGTATCGAAAAGGGGATAAAGTTGCACTTGGCTTACTGATTTTTTGTTCCGCCCCTTTCTTCTTTGTGCCCGTCTGTGTTTGACATTTCCCTTTATGTTACCCAGGCCGTGCTGAGGTCTAAGCTTCCCTTGGTGCTCTCATATTTGAATTTGGCGAAACATCTGACAAGTCCCCCAGGGTTTCTGAGTTTGTTGCTAACTGTAGAGGTTGGTTTGATTGATCCATGGGTCTGCTGGTGTCTTCTACGAATAAGACAGGGCATGTGTGGCCGTCAGATTTTGTTAGGCTTTGGGGTTGTGATTTCATCCCAGGTTGGTTTTCACCTTGGGTCGGTGTGTTTTGTTTGAGATTGAATAGTAAGTCGTTTAACATTGTGGGGACAGTTGCCAGCTTGTCGACAATATTTATGCAGGGACACTTTATTTGGGAGAAGGTGGTGTCATCCTGTACCCTTTTAATTAGGGAGTTTAACTCTCCTAGTTTGCCGTCAATCCCTGCCACATAAGTTGCCATAGTGTTAAGTATTGAGAGTTGAATGTCCATCTTATTTGACTGAAACTGCAAGGCTTCTGCAGAAAGCTGGACTATGTTCAAGAGGGTTGCCCATGCAGTATTTGAGGGAGGTTTTTGTTCTCCACTCGCTTTGCATTTCCTTTCATCAGGGCTGTGTTAAGAGTTCAGCTGTCAAGGTGTCCTGGGTACCTTGTCCGGGACCTGTGTGTAAGCTGCAAGTATTTGATCCCATTCCAGCGTTTTTAGGTACAAGAGCGGCTCACTATCTTTCTCTTCGGTTTCTTCTTGGATCCCAGGAGGTACTGTAAATGAAGTTCCTATGCTTCCCTGTTGAGGGCTGGGGTTCGGGGTGCTGTTGAAGTTCTCTGCACTGCTGGTGGTTATTGGGCTACCCTTGAGGGCCACGTTTGGCCAGGGTATGCCATGCGTTCTGCTGCTTGCTTGTGTGCAAATGCTCCCGTTGTGGTCTCCTTGGCCGTCTTGTAGTAGGCCTGGGTTAGGCTCCCCCTTTCTTGGGGGTGTTGGCTTGTCTGCCAGATTACTACTTTATTTGTTGATGCTTTGTGTGAGGTTTGTGGTGGAAATTAGCTGGTGAGCGGTCATAGGAGTTGGCGGGAGGTTGAGGGTTGGTGACAGGAAAGGCGGTCCCAGGTCAGTTGGGGGGAAGGAGATTAATGGGGTTTGTAGACCAGGGCCTCCGCATGAGTCAAGGACCCACTAGGGGCCCCGGTTGTGGGCTCAGCTGGGTGTGGTTTCGAGGGTATCGTAGGTGATAATCTATTTGATGGATGTAACTAGAGCAGCTAGAGCAACTTGCAGTAGATGGTGAGGGTGGAAAAACCTGGCTCTCAAGCCGCACCAGACCAATCAGGCCGCTTCTGAGGGCCAGGCTGTCCGCTGCCAGTAGCTCCTGCTAATTTTCCACCTTGTCTAGCTGATGGAACCCGAGGGGGAATAATGCCGTTACTGAGTGATGCTGGGTGCAGGAACTGCAGGAGACCTGGCCGAGTCTGGCCAGCAGTGTGAAGGCACTGTTGCTGGTGCTGTAAGCTGTAGTAAGCAGTGAAGCAGTGAAGACGCCGTCTGTGAGGAGTATGGGTGAGAGGAGTAGCGGGAGCGGCTGGCAGAGCAGGGGGCCACCCGCCGCTGACAAACCACTCCGGCCTAATACTGGCATCTTCTGTTCACGGCAGGTTGGTGCTCCCAAGAATCTAGTCTTGCTGCCTTACATTTGCTCCCCACTCTCCGTTCTCCAACTGCCTCGGGTGCCAAAGGTGTCGGGGACGTTGCGGTGTCTGGCTGTTCCGACGATCAGTTTAGGTGAGGGAAGGAGGAGGCGGGCCGGGTGTCTCTGCAGGCGTGCGGTGATCGTCCTTCGACCGCTGCGTTCAACCTCCTCGACTTGCCCGCCATGACGTAGCTCCAAACCTCATATCTGCTCTGGCTTACTCGGCTCGACTCCGATCGCCGATCCAGCACAGATTTGATATGATTTATTGAATGCCTTCTTGGCATCGAGAAGTGCGACTGCAGCTTGCAGTTCAGGGTTTACTTGGTTTAGACCTGCGGAAACCGTGCAAAGATTAACAGCTGTGGATCTGTGGGGTACGAACTTAGACTGTACTGGGAAGATCAGGTGTTCCATTAATGCAGATAATCTGGAAGCTTTGACTTTGGTAAGTATTTTATTGTCCCAATTTATAAATCACAACAACCTGTAGGAGGCACATGCTGTGGGTTCATTGCAAGGTTTTGGTAGCGGCTGTGATGTGTGACCCTGCTGGACAAATAAGGCCTAAACAAGACTGTCATGCATTGACATTACAGTCAGCCAGTTGGGTGGCGACTGGCCTCGTGCGACCACGCCCCCATTTATTAAATGCGCTCGGACCACGCCTGGTCCGGGCGTGTGGGTGCGACACATCCGGCACACGCCGGGTTACCAACTGCACCTCTAAACTCATTACAACCCATCTCAACTCAGTCTCTTTTTCTTTTCCTCGAGGACTTGTTGAGCCTCTGATGTCACGGGTGCGTCGGGCTGACCCCTGGGCTTGGGGGAGTCGTCACGGTCTCCAGATTGGTTTCCCTTTGCACCTCTGGGTGGTTACTCTGCGAAGTGCCTATGCAGTCCGTCTCAGAGCACCTCTCTCCTGCTTCTCCTCCTGCGGATTCACCTCCATCGCTTGTGGCTGGTAAGGTCCCTTCCACTCCCTTGAACCACGAGATGTTCCTGGTCACCTTCTCTCCTGCCTTTTCCGCGGTGATCATGGTCCCCTTGACGCCAGTCACGGTCCAGTAGCTGGGTTCATAGGGAGTTTGGAATTTTCCTCTGGGTCTCCGGTCCCGCATTTTCACTCGGTCTCCGGGTTGTAGATCACGGGGCCTAGCTCTTCTTTTGTGACTGGCTGTTAGATTTTGCCTCTCTCTCCTCTCTAAGGCGTCATCCTCGTTGTAATGTGGCGGGGTCCACCCGGGGCAGCCATGGATGGTGTCTCGGCGTGGGCCATTAAACATCAATGCCCAAGGTGCTTGGTGAGTGGTGCTGTGTGGCGTGCTTCTGTACTCCAGGAGGAACAGTTGTAGGTGTCGCTCAGGATCTGTATTCTCGGCCACGGCAATGCGCAGGACCTTGTTGAGGGTCCTCATGAACCTTTCAATTTCTCCGTTTGCTTGTGGCCATTGAGGGTTAATTCGACGATGCCGCACCCCGTGGTGTTGCATGAATTCGCAGAACTCCCCTCCTTGAAACGGGGGCCCATTGTCGCTCTTGATTTCTTCCGGACATCCGAACAACGCGAATGTCTTTTCGAGTACTGGGGCAATCCTGGAGAACGCAGTAGAGCTGACGACCTCCACTACTGGGTACTTGGAGTAGCTGTCCATCATGACCAGGGTCGTCCGGCCGTCGGGAAAACTCCTGAAGTCAATGCTCACTTTCTTCCACGGGGCCTTCCCATGCACTTCCGTCTGGACCGGTGCGGGTCGTTCTGGTCAGCTGGCACGCCGGGCAACTCTTCACGGTCTCCTCCACCCGGCCTTTTAGCCCTGGAAACCAGATTTTCTCCCGCATCCCGGCTTTCATCTTTTCAATCCCTTGGTGTCCGCCATGGGCTACTTGGGTTGTGTGGTGTTGCAAGGCTGCTGGGATGACTATGCGGGACCCTCGCAGCAGGATTCCATCCTGGGTCATGCTCAGCTCGTTCCGGATCCTCCACATTTTCGTGAGGTATTCCCTTTCAGGCCCTGACCAGTCATTGGCCATCTGCAGAAACCAATGCCAGTTGCCCCCTTGGACGGCACTGCGCACCTTGGTGATGACTGGGTCCCCTTCGGCAGCCGCTGTGATGTCAGCCAGGGTCAGTGCTTTGGGGCATGTGATCGTCGAGATCATGTTCAGATGGGCCTAAAGTGCTTCGACTTCCTGCGCCTCTTCTTGGCATTCTCTTGGGGCTGGGTGTTGAGAGAGAAAATCAGCTGGGTTCTTGTCGCCTGGCCGATACACTACCTCCATTTCATACTGCTGGAGTTCGATCCTCGGGGGTGGATGAGGCGCCGACCCTTTGAACAGGGGTACTAGAGGCTGGTGGTCCGTGACGACCTTGAATGGCTGGCCGCAGATGTACAGGTGGAAATGCCGGCATGCCCACCAAATGGCCAGGGCCTCCCGCTCAATCTGCGCATAACGTGTTTCGGTGGGTGATAGAGATTTATTGGCATTGGCCAACGCAGCCCATCTTCCAGGTTCTGGCTCCTGGGTGAGCACCGCTCCGAGACCCACCGGGCTGGCATCGACAAGGAGCTCAGTGCGCTTGGCAGGATCGAAGTATACCAAGGTGGTGTGGTCGAGGAGGGCACTCTTGACTCTCTGGAACACCTCCTCTTCTTTCTGTTCCCACTTCCACGTGGCGTCGGAGCAGGTGAGTTTCCGGAGGGGTTCCGCGAGGGTGGCCAGACCCGGGATGAACCGCCACAGTACGTGGCCATCCCAAGGATACTTCGCACTTCCGACACCGTCGAGGGGGGTGGTGCGTCTTTGATGGCTTGGGACTTCCGCGGGTTCACCTGGATTCCCTCCTGGTTGAAGAAGTAGCCAAAGAATTCTCTTGAAAGAAGAGGCACTTCTCCCTGTGTAGGGTGACGCCATACTCCTGGAGCCGTTTCAACATGGCCCTTAGATGCCGATAGTGCTCATCTGCGGTGGTGGAGTGGATGAGGATGTCATCACTTATGTTCAGCACCCCTGGTAGGCCCATCAGGAACTCCCGTACTGTGTCCTGGAACACTTCCGCGGCTGAAGATATCCCAAAGTTGAGGCGCTTGTACCGTTGCAGCCCCAAGTGGGTGCTGAACGTCGTGATGTATCTGCTGTCCTTGGCCAGGACCAGCTGGTGGTACACCATGTTTAGATCTAATTTTGAAAACCATCGGGACCCGTCGACGTCGGCCACTATGTCGGCCATCCTTGGTGTGATGTGGCGTTCGTGTTTGATTGCTTTATTGGGGAGGCGCATGTCAATGCACAACCTGATCTTCCCTGGTTGCCGTGGCTTCTCTGCTATGACCATGGGGGACACCCAGGGAGTTGGTCCGGACACCTTCTCGATGACTCCTTGGTCTTCTAGTTTTTGTAGCTTTTGTTCTACTAGCGGCCCGAGGTGTAAAGGGATTCGTCGGTGGCAT
Source organism: Calotriton arnoldi (assembly GCA_963921515.1). Lineage (NCBI taxonomy): Eukaryota > Metazoa > Chordata > Amphibia > Caudata > Salamandridae > Calotriton > Calotriton arnoldi. Next base: position 49,373 of record CAWUFW010007262.1, on the reverse strand, counting down.
AAAGCTGTTGGGGTGACTGCTGGGTCGATGTGGAGTTTTAATGGGGCCCTCTTGATACATCCTAGTCCTTTGAAAAGCTCCGCGAACTGGCCAAGCAGCTCTTCTGTCTGGTTCGCTCGCACGCTTCTCGCGAACATCCCCAGACCTAGATCCTCGGCGGCATGGCTGCTGAGTAACATGTCGGCCTCCTGGTCGATTACGTGGATGACTGTAACAATTTCGTTATCCTCTGACCGGATTGGCACGGTCATCTTCCCCCGTAGCGGCAAGGGTTAGTAGATCCCGTACATGAAGATCTTCGTCTTGGATGGTGTGAGCTCAGGCTTGGGTCGCATTCGGTAATATTGTTGGATCCCCATGACGTTCACGGAAGCGCCAGTGTCGATGACTGCTTTCACCTCCGACCCGGCTATCCTCACGGTACATGTGGGCTGTGGCCTTCTCCGTCTTTTCAGTTCCTGTGTGAAGGAGACTAAGTATGTTTCGACTTCCTCGTCTTCTGTGGATGTATCTTCCACCCGGTAGGTGGCCTGTTCATTCCGTTTTTCGCTGCTCGACGGTGCCAACGAGGCGCTTGACAGTTGGCGTACCATTCTTCGCATTGGTTTTCCCCCTCTGCCTTCCTTCCGTTGGTTTGTTTTCCGGCATACTGACGCAAAATGGTTCGGGATTCCACCGTGGGAGCACGTCCGACCCTGGGCGGGGCATGCTTGGACGGGGTGTTCTTCATGCCCGCAATACCCGCACTGGCCTTTCGGGGTTTGGGGTGGACGGCCTCGCTGCCCACTCCCTCTGTCACGCGTCTTCACAGCATCAGCTCTCTCCGTCTTGATGGTTATGCTCTTTTCTGTTGGTCGCGTCAGGGCTAAGTCCATCTCATCAACTCTGGCTGCCAAAAGGTCATGTGTCCTGGCTAGGACCAGTATGTCGTTAAGGGGTATGTTCGGTTGCCTCAGGATCAACCCACGTAGTACCTTGCTGCGGACGCCTTGGATTATTTGGGCGCGAATTTCTTCTGTGGCCTAGTCATCCATGGTGTAGGTGCTTGCCAGTTCTCTTAGCCTTGCATAGAACGCATCGATTGATTCTCCTTCCCTTTGCCGGGCCTGGCGTAGCTTGAACCTCTCGAAGTCCGGGTTCAATTGCGTGTTGAAGTGTGCGTTGAGCGCCGTCACGGCAGCCTCATAGTCGGTGGGTGCGCCTGTATTCGGGAGGTGTTTGAACAGGAGGTACACTTCTTACCCTGTGTAGTGGAGTAGCAGCAAACGTTTCACTGCCCCGTCTGTCTCTCTCGTTGCCACGAAGTAGTTTTCTAACCGCCTCAACCACGTCTTCCATCATGGGGATGAGGTAGTAGGGTCGGCTGCCTCACAGAATGGGGGCAACAACCCTGTGGGGGCATGTTGCGTGATTACGCGTGCAGGTGGCTGATGAGCGGCAGGATCAGGGTCTCCCATCTTGCCTCTCTGGGATACTGCTTTTGCATGGCGATAGGTGGTTTATTTTCGCCTTCTGTTACGTGCTCCCTTCTTCTCCTTTCCCTATATGACGCCCCTCTTCTTTTTATTTTTACCTTTTGTGTGCTGCTGGGGTACAGGGGTGCAGTGGGGGCGCGCTGTCTCTTTCTGGCCATGTCAAGGTGAGTGTCTTGGGCCATGCATGGGGCGGGGTCTCCTGTGACCCTTCACTGTGTCTGTGCCCCTGGTCTCCCCTTGCTGTGAGGTGTGGGGCTTTCCAGCGCCAAATATTATGTCCCAGGCCCCTCTTTTAGGGAGTATTGCTTCCCTGGCCTGTCCCACATGTGTGTGCTACGAGCATGGTTGCTGCCTGGGGCGAGATAGCGCGTCTTGCGCAGGCCGGGGCAGGCTTCTATCACCCACGGGGGGGCCGTGCTCTTACCGGTCTCAGATGTCTTCCAGCTTGGCGTCGTTTGTGCAGGCACCTCCCCCGCGGGAATCAGCAGCGGTGGAGGCTGGGGAAACGCGGACGGTGCTCCCGCCCCTTTCCAGTGCACGGCAGGAGTGCGTGATGCCAAGGGCGTACCGCCGGGTCTGTGGCGGTTGTGCGAGAGCGTGGATCTGGCTCCACCAGTGTGATGTGTGACCCTGCTGGACAAATAAGGCCTAGATAAGACTGTCATGCATTGACAAAATTCACACACACTCGGTATGCCAGTTGGGTGGTGACTGGCCTCGTGCGACCACGCCCCCATTTATTAACTGCGCTCAGACCACGCCTGGTCCGGGCGCGTGGGTGCGACACATCCGGCACATGCTGGGTTACCAACTGCACCACTAAACTTATTACAGCGGCATTATCATAGCCTCCCAGAGAGACTGCAGTAGGGTCCTCTTCTCAGGGGGTCTCGGCATAGACCTCAATGAGGTGAGCGGCCAGGACGTGTCTGCAGGCCTTATAAAATCCGCCTGTCACTCCATCTCCACCCAAGGCCTTATGGCCCAGCAGGGTCTCGGTGGCAGCTAGTATCTCTTTTTTAGTGATGGGACAGGCTATAAACTGGCTTTGGGCATAATCCAGCCATACCATTGTGGTGTCACTAAGGTAAGTGCATATTGCCTCCGTGGTCGCCATGGAACGAGAGGTGTATAAACAGCTGTAGTGATGGACAAACTCCATATTAATATCTTAGTTGGTCACTAATACCTCACCTTCCGGTGTCTGCAGTTGGGCAGCATGATTCCTATGTCTGTCCCCTCTTCACAGAGATGCCAGTTTTCTCCCCTTCTTTCCCCTTCTCCATATTGTCTGGCCTGTGCATATCTACAGAAATATTTTATTTCCCTATCTGCTAGGTCTCTGTAGGATTGTAGTAGATGGTGACAGGTGAGAAGGACTGTGCCGTAAGTCATGTGTGGTGCCGTGTGATCGAGGTGTTTAAAGTCGCGTTCCACCTTGGCTAATTGTATGCAGAGGTCTTTCGGCACTCACCTGCTTCAGTATGGCTGTGCCACGGATATAGGCTTTACAGGCATCCCTTAATACTGCTTGAGATGATACTGACTTCTCATTGAGGCAGAAATATTCTAAAATTGTCTCCTGCATCTCTGAGCAAAAGACCATGTCATACAGGACATCATTTGGAATTCGCCATTTGTTTACCCGTCTGCGGATTGTTGATACCACGTACATTCCGTGATAGGAGAGTTAAGCCTCTAGATAGCAATCACGTACCATAGGAGCCTAAGAGTCTGCGATCTGACAGTTGTGAATTGGATATGGTGCAGGCGTATATTGAATGGTATGAGACTTGCAGCCTAGGGAATGAACAACAAATCCGAATAACAATCCCCCACACCCACACTGAACATCCCAACGGTCAGTGGTTACCACCCCAACAGTACCCAACTAGAAATAAAGGTGATTCACACCCTAGGTGGTGGCAACGCTCTCCGAACCTTCTCCCACTAATGATTCAGGGTCAGTGACATGAAATGTATGAAGTGCAGTGGAGAATAAATATTCAGGTCATTAGTAGTTGGCAGTAGCTGTGTATATCAAGTAGCAATATCAAGCCGAGGGTGAGGCTGAGTACACAATGTAGCTTACAGTGGAATTCCAGGATGAGGCCTACTAATGATCACTTCACACCATCCTTAGGCAGAGGGCTTCAGACTGAGGAGGTGGCATTCCAGGCCTAAGGTACTTCTCCCAGAACAAACGCACATTCACAGGGTTAGTGAAGTCATGGGACTTCCCCACTTTGTCAATTTTTAGGCGTGTGGGATATAACATTCCGTAACAGAACCCCTTCTCGCAGAGCAGCTGCTTGACATCTGTAAACTTCTTACGGGCTTCCTGAACAGCTGGGTGAAAGTCAAGGAAATTAGTGTCATTCCCTTATACAGATATTGTTACGGTGCAATCTCGCCTCAAAATCGTCATTTTTGGCTATGGTCATGGCAAGCTGTTTTTCCATCTTGACTATTCTGTCAGTGTTTATGGTGACGTCATCCTCGCGACCTGAGATGCGGTGTTCCGCGCATCTAACTTGGCGTTGTGTCTATCCAGTTGTTCCATCAGTCGGTCTAGTCTAGTGGATATGGATTCTATTTTTGTGTCTATGGACTGAAGGCCGGATTTGAGCTCCAGAAGTATGGCGTCACGGCTGTACTTCACGTGGTAAGTCACTTGGTGCGCCATCTTTGGTGTCTGACAGCGCTGGTATCCTCCTGGCTTCCTTGCGTAGATCAAATTGTAACCAGTGCTGTTTGGGAACTCCCTTCTCCACGATGACCAGTATCCAGGTGCGGTGGTCTTGCAGATGTCACAATATTAGGGGGCTCACTAGTATGCTCCTCTGTGCTCACTGCAGCTGCCCTGCAGATGCGAGGCAGTACAGGGTCAGATTGTCTGAGGAGGGGTTTTGACAGTGGGAGAATACGGTACGGTCTGTGCAGATGTGGAATCTATGCATCTTTCAAGGTTGCATTATTGGCTAATCACCCAGTCCTAGTGCTGGATCCGCAGTCGCTTCAATGCAGCATAGGCCTCAGCTCACCACTGCCCGAGTGCCAGCAGACACGCTATGCCGTAGGCACCCTGTCCTCAGCTCAGCGTGGTCCAGAGTCCCGCACCACAGATGGGGGGTGTGGCAAGCGAGTGGTGCTGGGAGCAGGCCTTCTGTCCCCTGTCTCGCGGGGGATCCACCCTCTCACGCTCACTAGTGGTCCCTGTCACTGCCGGGCCTCCAAGGAATGCCATGGTGCATTCAGGATCCCGGGATGTGGCGAACGACACCGGCCAAAATTGCCCAGCCGTGGGACCAGTCAATGCCAGCCGCCTCACACATCACTCAGACCACTATTTCCCTGGGAGGGCAGCAAGGGAGACCCCAACTGGAAGGATGGAAGTAGGTCCAGTCGCGGAGCTCCACTCTTGGCAGCCATCTTGGTTTCTGGCGTGGCCACTGACCTTGCAGCTTGTTTATAATATTGCAGGAGGTTTCCTTATAATAGTTTGTGACTTCTTTGGTCAAGTAGTTTGTAGCGTTGCTAAAGTTTTGAGATCCTCTGATAATTTCAAGATTGACAGATCTTTTAAGGGTGTCTATATCATTTGTTTTGGTGGGTGTTGGCCTTTCTTGTGGCTATCCAGAACAGTAGATTCTAATAGCATAGCTTTAACTTAAGACAAGTTCGGTGGACTTTCACTGCTAAGCAGATGACTAGAGAAATTATGAGATCAAGGGTGCTTGCTTCTTTTGCAGTGGATTGGTAGACAGATGAGTTCTGAGAGAAAGGTTTTGCAGATTTCTTTCAGTTTCAAGAAGATAGCTTATTTTCACATTTCAAGGGATGTTGAAAGCACTAGAAGAATATTATATCCGTTTGTTCCATTATACCAGGCTAGGACCAACACCACTCATATTTATAGTCATGTGTCATTTTGTAAGGACTTCCTGAGCGTGCAATCAGAATTAAGCTCAGGATGTTATTGGAAAAAACTTTATCCAGATCTGATCTCATAAACCTATCAAACCCCATCTCACGGAGATGCTACCCCGTTTACCCACTAAGCCTGTCATTCATACCTACATTAAGCCACGTTTTTCTTACAGAAAGTATTTATGTCTACTGTAGATATAGAAAGTTAATTGATGTTCCCTATTACTGGCCATTGCAAAGTTAGTAAAACACCAACTGGAGCAAAAATGGAGACGACATTACAAATTTGGCAGACAAAAACCTCTATCTCCAGCAAGTCAGAAAGTATTTTGTATATTAAAATGTATAAGAAGCCACGCTAGAAAGAGGTAATCTTTGCCTGCTGACAACTCTCAAAAACATCTGTGTAACGTGCTGGCTGCGATGACAACCCTGTTTTCTCTGATCAATGGCATCACCCCGACACAGTCACTATGTGACAAATTAGCTGTTGTCTTCAATCTTAAAATAACTAAACTCCACCAGGACACCTGAGAAAAACTAGACAGAGGTGACCCTTAGTAGAAAACCCTCTTCAAAATGGGACAGCCTTCACAGAATTGTGACCCATCTCAATGCAACAAACGAAGGGCCTTATTTAGAGTTCAGCGGACAAGTTATTCTGTCACAAACTTATTACAAGTGCCATTGGACATAACGCGCTTGTAAAACGGCGGACGGAATATTCGTCACATTTGTGAACGAGTATCCGTCCGTTAAATTCTGAATCAGGCACTAAGACTCTGATCAGGGCTAGTAAAGGTTCAGGCTTTCCAGATGTTCCTTTGGCATTTTTAACTAAGTTGCTGTAGCCTGTTAAAGTACTTTGCTAAGGCCGTTGTAGTCGGGGAATGGGAAAATGCAGGATTTCATGGCCACTCCGTTGTCAATGTAATCATAGATTTTTCCAATTGCCACATAATCCTCCATCTGCTGCATGATTTTCAGATCTGAACACTAAACGGGAGTTTAGTTCAAACAAATCAAATTTTTGCCTGGAATCCAGCACTTGGTGCGCAATGTAGCACCAAGCCCTTTGCAAAAGTAAACTGGTGACTTTCAGCTGTTCATTGCTGCATTCAGACATTATAGAGTTGAGAATATTCCCCAGATGGTGATCCCTGGGCCACGGGGAAGTGCTTCTAACCGTAGCAGGAAACAACAAGCATTTGCAATGCAAAAGGTCTCGCATTTGCGAGAGTTTAACCTATTAGCATTGTAAATGACTATGCCTTTTATTTATGTTTTAAAAACCAAAACATAAATAAAAGACATGGTCATTTACAATGCCAATAGCTCAAACTTGCGTAAATGCGAGACCTAATGCATTGCAAATGCTTGTTTAATTTAACGTTCCAGCATGGCTGACGGACATTTTAGAAGGGTAAATTAAAATAAGCTTTGGCAAATCCGATTTGTCAGGTGTTAATGTTCTAAAGCATGCAAACAGAGACATGGGAATAAAAAATGCTGCAGAGAATTAAGAGTCACAGAAAGGGGCAGGTTGCATAGAGATATGGCACAGTTTGTGCATATTTGTGCATGCCACAGTTAGAATGCGGTTCTACATTAAAGCCAGGTCTACTGGTTTTGCAAATCATTGTTTTCTTGGGAGTAAAGCCCCACTGCCATGAGCATTCCTGGAAGGAAGGTTCACTCCTTAAGTACAATTCCTAGGTGATTTAATCCCTGTCACTTTCCACATTCACTAGCCTACACTGAAGGAAGAAAGGAAGAACTAAGTATCAACAAATAGAAGGGATAGTACAGGAGGATATTACCAAAGAAAGAAGAGTGACATAAATAGTGTTAGGTGGGAGAGAGTGATGAGCAGTGAAAAGGGCACTGGCAAAAGAGGTAAGCAGAGAGAACTAAGACAAATGAAAGGCAGAAACAGCAAAGAACTCAGCTGCAAACATCTGCCTGACCACGTGCGGTACCCTGACGTGTGACTCAGTGGCATAAAGTAGCTACTGCAGAGACTTGTGTGTAACTTACTGTTGCAGAATAGAATCCTGCTAGAATTATTTTGTGGCTTACTGTAGCCGCCACACACATCTAAGTTATCGACTATGACATAAGTTGTTCTGATATATGTTTGAATTTGGGTAGGACAGACAGCTCAGTGGGTTAGTCGGATGCAGATGGTTTGTGTCTGTGTGTGTGTGTCTGTTTGTAAGTGACTTCCAGCTTATGGATTCCTATACTGTTAATATGTGCAATAGGTTAATGCACCTGCTGCACTGATTTGGACGCATCGACTGGCTGCTGGGCAATGTCTTCATTGATGTGCTTGCTGTAGAGACCAGTGTGTAACCCTGGCTGTCAGCTTAGTGGGTTAAAACACTTTCAACAGAGATAAGTGTGCAACCTCTTTCGCATATCCTTATTTCGTGGTATAAAAGGAAAGATGCTCCTGGCACAGAAATCAGTGTGTAACCTTCAGGGACACATCAGCATTCAACAACCTGAAGTCGGTAAAACTGGGGACATGTCATTTGAAATATACTGCAGGTGGTGAGTTGTTGGGGTTCAACGATGAATGGATTTAAAATAGCATGTGGAAAAAAAAACAAATGGTAAAAGCTCAGAAATTTCAGCTAGAAACAGCCATTAAAATACATACGTGTTTTAAGTAAAGAGATCTCCTTTGCAGCTGCAAAGCTTTTAAATCACAGAGTAAAAACCAAGCATTTGCAATGCAATAGGTCTCGCATTTACGCGAGTTTAAGCTATCAGCATCGTAAATGACAATGCCTTTTATTTATGTTTTAAAAACAAACACATAAATAAAAGGCATTGTCATTTACAATGGCAATAGCTCAAAACCGCGTAAATGCGAGACCTATTGCATCATGCCCCACATTAAAATGTATATGTGCCCCTCATGAACATGCAAGTGACAAAGAAAAATAAAAAAACGCAACCTGCAATGTTTTGCCGACCTCGGAGGGGCACGCAGCATGTGTTGGCATTCATATTACAGGGTGACCTGCCTCAAGTGAGACCAGTAAACAGCAGCGCCGATGCTGGCGCCTTGGCTGCCGGCAGTGGAGCGGCGGGGTTGGGGTGGCAAGAGGAATGCTCCCGAGAGGTGGAAATAGCATCCAAAGTGGAGCGAGGCGGGGAGTCCCGCGTTCTGTAATCACCCAGCCTTTTGCAAGGAGGATGCAGGCTCTGGAACCAGGAGTACCGGGGAGGTGTAGCAAACGAAAGTGTGGGACTGATGTTTGTCAGCACAGAGAGGGAACACCCACAATCAAAACGCAACCCCCTTCCCGTCTAGGAGGCAATGAGCAGGGTGGGCAGCAGCACGGGGACGCCCCCTTGACCCAGCATGCAGCCTATTAGAACGCTCCAGGGGCGTAAGACATGGCAAAGTGGTCTTCGGTGACGTGGAAAAATAGAAAGACTGCAACTATTATTAGTAATTAGACATGCAGGGTATCCCTATTGTTCAGCGCGCCCGCATTGACGGCACACTCTGAAAGCCGGATTATAAAGCAAGGCGTGTGACGCTTTTACACAAGTTAAAGCAAGGCATGGCGCGCTGGGAAAAATTAAAAAATCTAATTATATGGGGTGAGCTTGGAAAAGCGGTGGGGGGGGGGGAGAGGGTTGTACAAGGCAGTGTCCCCAGCAGAGCTCTGGCAGGCAGCACAGACAACGGAAGCATAGACAGCCTGCATCTTCCGGCGGTGCAATTTTTTGAAGCTTCTGCTTTATTGAAGTAGTCCACAATGGAACAATTACGCAGCTCCAGCGTAAGGGTACTGTAGTTGGCCGGTGCTCCTGGGTCCAAAACGGAAGTGATGAATCGGCAGTGACAACAAATGAGGAGCAACCAAAGAAGACCTACGCAGGAATCAGCCAATGGTAAGCACAGGCGGAATTTCCCCTCGGTATAGTGCTTACAAGAGGTCTTGCAGACAACGCATGCGCTGTCAAGGCTTGACCTAAAAAACTACTAATTTGAATGCAGTTGAAACTGGGCAGAAGGAATGATTCCTTCCTTGTCATGAAAATGGTTTATTTCATTATTCATGCAAATTCACATGACATCACATATACTGTTTTCAAAGCAGCACTTATTTCAAGAGATAACCCCCTTTTTTTAAATCCCTAACATTTTGCATCTATTTTAGGGGTCTCATATCTTGAATCCCAAAGCATCTCCTAGTAAGACACACACATAATACATATCTAATGTAAAGTACTTTTCTACAGGATTGTTTTTTAAAGGAAAAAGCCCTACAGTGTGAACTCTGTGGAATTTCAAACCTGAACACAAGATTTAAAATGTAATTGGGATCAGTGGAGACTGCCAGCTATGGGGGCTTGGGGGGTGGGCAAACCGCCAAGTGGAGAGGGGGAGGGATAGAAGTAGAGGGCAGGAGAAAAAGACAAAAGAAAAAAAAACACTTACCTGGCTTGCACGTCTTCGCTCTTCCTGATCTTCTTCTCCACTCCACTATGGGCCCAGCCAACTCCCTTAACCAATCCTGGAGCTGCTCTCATGCTGTGACCTAGTTAGCAAGAACCCAGCACAGTCTAAGTTGCACTAGATACCAGGCAAAAAGTGGGGGTAACCATGTCAAAAGGGGCACTTTCCTACTATGTAGCATATTGAAGTTTACTTTGCTGGATGATGTCATTAGTGATGTCATTAGTGATGTGATTTGAGATGTCATCAGTGATGTCACTGACCATGTCATGAGTGAAGTAATATGTGAGGTCATTAGCAGTGCGATGCGGGAGGCGCAAGTTATAGTTAGCTCAGGTAACTATGACTGTTGAATTTCTATGGTTTTGTGTGTGTAAAATCTGAACCTAACTATAACGTCCCTGTAACCTTTGTTTTATTCAGTGAATTTCTAAGTTTTTTTAAATTCTACTTCCTAACTATAATATCCGATTAACCTATGTTTTTTTCCAGAGAATCTCTGTTTTTTAATGTGATTTCCTAACTGTATCATCCCTGTAACCTTTGTTTTTTTTTTAGTAATTTTACAGTTTCTTTTAATATAAATTGTACTGCAATTGGACCCATAAGTTCAATTTACTAATATACATTTTCACAAGTTTATAAATACATTTTATTCACACATTCATTCTTATTATATATTTTAAAAATTAAAATAAAAAAACTTATGGTAAGGTAACTTATGTAGTCTTTCTATAAATGCAATGCACCAAGTCTTTCTTTTTTTAATTCATTTTATGGATCCGTGGATCCATTCCCCACCAAAATCACACATTCAGTACAAAAACAAGACATTTAATACAAACATATGCTAATTGAATTTCATTAAGTTTATCACCGCCTGTGTGTGGGTGTGTGAGTGGTTGTCTGAGTGACCGTGTGGGTGTGTGAATGGCTATATGGGTGTGTGAGTGGCTGTGTTGGTGTGTAAGTGGGTGTGGGAGTGGCTGTGTGGATGTGTGAGTGGTTTTGTGGGTCTGTGAGTGGGTGTGTGAGGAGCTGTATCGGTGTGTAAGTGGGTGTGTAAGTGGCTGTGTAGGTCTCTTAGTGAGTGTCTGAGTGGTTTTGTGGGTCTGTGAGTGGGTGTGTCAGTGGCTGTATGGGTGGGTGAGTGGTTGTGTGGGTGTGTAAGTGGTTGTGTGAGTGTGCGAGTGGGTGTGTTAGTGGCTGTGTGGGTCTGTGAGTGGTGTGTGAGTGGTTTTGTGGGTCTGTGAGTGGCTGTAGGGTGTGTGAATGGTTTTGTGGGTGTGTAAGTGGGTGTGTGATTGTGTGAGTAGGTGTGTGGGTCTGTGAATGGATATATGTGTTTTTTTAATTGGGATCTGGATCCACGGGTCCGGCGTGGAGATCATTGGGGATCATGCTGAGCACTGCTGTGGATCCGTGGAACATATTTGGACATTGTTTTGCCCATGAGGGGTCCCTCACAGGCACCTCTATGAGTCCCATGGGGTCAGGGTACCTCTACACTGACCCCTTCTATCACTTTTAAATTTGTTTTTCCCCCCTGGGAACCGATTCCCACTGCACAAATTGGCGGCTGCAACTTTCTACGCAGGTTGCGGCCAGCCAATCATGGCATTGCTGTTGGCAAGTGGCTTCGCAAATCCGCCGCGGCTGATCTACGGTGGATCTGCTACTCTAGATATACAGAAATATTTTTACTTTAATGACTCCAAAATTATTTAACAGGTTTACACCAAATTACAAAAAGTACTCTTTCTGGACCAAGACCTAGCTTTTTGCCAAATTTGGTGTAATTCCATTCAGTGGTTCGGGCTGTAGTCGTGTCTAAAATCCCTATTCAAAATTGCATGGGGAAAATGTGTTTTGGCACCCCCCATTTTCTCGGCCTGCGCTTGACGAACCACCCCAAAAGTTTCCAGACAGCAATTGAAGTGACTGGCAAACTAGTTTTGAAAATTTTGTGAAGATTCATCAAACGGCTGCAATGTTATTAGCAAAGCAAAAAAAGTTCTTCCTATGGAAACTAGGTCCTAACTATAACTACTAATTGGCGACCACCAGTAAGTTTTGTATGTATATATATAATTATATATATATATATATATATATATATATATATATATATATATATATATATATATATATATATATATATATATCTCAAAGAAAAGCCCCGAGCTTTGAAGTTGCACTCCACGGAGTCATTTATTTCGGAAAGGCAGCACACAACCCAACAAATATTTTCCCCTAATGCGTTTCGGTGCCCCAAGCACCTTAATCATAGGGCGGCATTTAAGGCAGACATGTAATGGACTATCACCTTTTATACCCATAAGGCACTCGCTTTTCAGTAAGAGGCATGCCGGGAGTGAGAGTCCCAATTCTTCCGTTTCAGTACGGCCAGATGTGTTCACCTTAGTATTTTACTGCCAATATCAATAAAGTATATATATATACTGAGGCTCCAAGTTTTCACCAAAGCTTCCGCACTCGCAAGCGGGTGCTCGGCCGCACAACAGTGAACTCGCAATGATCTCTTACGCTCAGCGTTAGAAAAGACCAGCACTCACCGGGGAGAATTATCCAATTTATTGGATATGCCGTGCACACAGACACGTTTCGGTAAATGCCTTTATTAATGATCAATTGATAAAGGCGTTTGCCGAAACGCGTCTGTGTGCACGGCATATCCAATAAATTGGATAGCTCTCCCCTGTGAGTCCTGGTCTTTTCTAACGTTGAGCGTAATATACATATATATATATATACATATAAATATATATATATATATAAATATAAATATATATATATATACACATATATGTATATATGTATATATATATATATTGAATAAACCACAATTAAAAAGTCAGTTAAAGTTCTACCCGAAAGTTTTAAACCACTGAAATTTGTCAGTTATGGTTCACGGTGCACACAAAGTACACCATAATTACCACACATGGGCGTCATGCCCTGCAGAGAACTCCTCCCACAGATACGATTGTGGTCAAAATAGGGTTCTATATTAACAACATACATCCACTTCTCATGCTTTCTGTTTCAGACAGCATACTCCCACACTTGCAGGTAGCCGTTTTGAGGAGGTGAGCTGTCAGAGACTTTTCGCTATTCTGGTATTGATTGTACTGCTGTTGCTGCCTTCTTCATAGCCTGTTGCATTCTTCCCACACCTGTAATCTCTCACAAGGTATTGGCTGGCTGCCTGGATCCGAAATGCATCCTGCTCAAATAGCTGAGTGCATATTTCCATTATTTACTTGCTAACTTTGTTCCTGTTCTTCCCAACTGCTAACTTGTCCTCCTAGGTCATTTTGTTCAGCTGAATGCCTACACCTGCCTTTCGAGACATTGCTATCTGGTTATTTTACTTGCTGCCTAGACAAAATCTCTTTTTTCCTACCAGGCTCACTCCCACACATTCTTTGTCGAACCTGCCCTCTCTCATCATATCCATCTTAAGTAAATCACCTTCTTTTGTACTATATCTGTGGCATGTGCCATTGATTGTGACACGCCTTGCAGAGCAATATTTCTCACAGTTCTGGGTGAGAGCAAGTAGCAGCCCTGGAAACTGTTTTAATATTACAAAACAAAAGCAACAAAACCCTACACTCTCTGGTGTACATTAGAAAGGATCTCTAGCATGTGTTCAGAAGGAATTTATGCTATAAAATGTATTCACTGATACTGATCTTCCAGTGGCAAGACCATATGAACTGAAACTTGTATTAAATCGAAAAAAACTGAGTGTATCTAAAGTCTGCCAGAACGTTTGCACTTCCTCCCCATGGGATGGCATTGCCCCCATACTCTGTGTTAAGGGGACTACAGCACTTGACCCCATACATGCTAGAATTATATAGATCATCCATGGAAAATGTTACTACCTTCTGTCTTATTTTATCTGCCCTACCCTTTCCTGCTACAAATGCCTATTCTCTTTGCTGAATCTTGATTTTTTTGCATGTGGTTTCTGGCATTACTGTGTCAAACTGTATCTGAGTTGCAAACCTACAGCTCCGCCTGGAGCTAACCTCGCTTGCCCAAGCTACTGCTGGAGAGTAAGGGGCACTTCAGAGAATTGCTCAATCCAATGAAAGTGTAATGGTACCCGAGGTAGCAGGGCCCACATCAGTGGCAGCGTAGCATCCTCTGGCTCCATAGCTGTGTTCCATATCGGACTACACACACTTACACTATCAGTGATAAATAGACCACAGATGTTCACAACCCCCCCCCTTTACTCCACATTGGCCTATCTCCTCTAGAGACGTTTTAAGTCATTGGGAAAGTGTGCTCTTGCCCAGGGCCCCAGCCTTTCAGGGGCTCCCTGATAGAGCCAGCTCTGTTCTGCAGACAGTCTTGTTGTCCTGATGACTTTGAATAATTCTTAAACAGATTTCTTTAAATACTGTTTTCCTTTAATTTATTTTTAATGTGGGTGATGTGTCTATTACAGACATTTTGTAGAGAAATGTTGTGTTTATGTTTCATGTAACATCCATAAAAAGGTTTTTTTTTTTAGATCAAAACAGGACCTCACGTATGAGAAATGGGAGAGTGTCACAGAGATTATTTGCAGTAATATTAGTGAGCTGCTAGTGTGTTACAATATTGAAAACATACATCACTATCCCTGAATATTAGATTTAACAACTTTAGAATTTAGATGAGTCCGCCTGTGCACTGTCAGTGTCCTAACCAAAGAGGGCATGAGAGAGCTGAAATTGGATCATAAATTTAAAGCTGTTCCAAACAGGGGCCCCCAAAATACACCTGGCCCCGGGTGCCCAAGATCCTAAAGATGTCCCTGATCCCCTCTGCTGTCTCTCCTACGCTCAGATACCTCCATCCTTCTGAGGTCTAACACGCCCTCACTAGAGTTAGTGCCACACCAAACCAGGCCTGCCACAACACACTAAGCACAAACTAAGCAGCATGCGAGCTGGACATTTGCAGATGCAACGCTATGACATTCTCTTACTTCTTGGGATCTAAAGGGCAAGCGATGACTAGGTCTTACTGCTTTGCATTAGTCACCACTTTGTTAAATACATTTTCAAAGCCCATGGCTAAGAACTCGGTATAGAGTTTGGCATCTACCGTCAGCAGACAGGTAAGTAGGCTCAGTATGCACCAGATTCTTTCCTGACTTGGGGATTTTGGAAACTGTGGCCTCCATAATTATGTTGTCTTTTTCGGTTCACCATAGGTGTAAATTCGCCTCAGTAGATGCCGCATTAACACTCTTGTGAAATTGTTAATTTTAATTAGCAGTACCATGTGTGTTTACTCTTCTTGTGCTACTCCCATATAATTCCACAGGACAACTGATTTTATTGCTGCCAGATAATCGCTCTTGGATAAATCGATCTCTAAGCTCAATGGCATAGTAGATGAGGCAGATTTAAATGTAAGTACAGCTTTAACAAGCTAATTATCAATGATTTGCAAGGGTGAAGTACTAATTCCCTTTCCTAGCCCTGCTATGCAAGGCTTTAACTCTGCAACCTTCTTGGTTTGTTTTTCAAGAGTAACCTTCAAACCTTTTATTGCATGAAAGCATTGATCCGACAGAGTGTAAGGGTCACCTTTGCTATATCATGCTGTGCTGCCCAGAAAGCTGAGTAGCTAAGCATAGATTCACAAGCTTCTCATGCCCCTTTCTCACACCCACTTTTGCTGTTATAGTCTATTAGATATTGTTGGACTTGGCCCCATTCTGCGGGGTCATCCCCATACGTTTTGTCTTCATTCCTCTATTTTTGCTGAAATCGTTTTTGTTGGCTTTAGGACTCCACACACTTTACCACTGCTAACCAGTGCTTCGATGCTTGTGCTCTCTCCCTAAAACATGTTGAATTGGCTTATACCGAATTGGAATATTTAATTTACTTATACGTCCTAAGTAAAGAAGTATTACATGTGCCCAGGGCCTGTAACTTAAATGCTACTAGTAGGTCTGCAGAACTGATTGTGTTCCCCCCACATAAGTAGCCCTTTAAACATGTCTCAAGGGCCTGCCATTGCAGCCTGTGTGTGCAGTTTTTTTAACTGTCATTTCGACCTGACAAAATAAACCTTAAGCCAGCCCCCAAACCTTGCTTTTTAATACATATAAATCACCTCTAGGGTAGGACCTGGACAGCTCAGAGGGCAGGATGCAATGTATTTAACATTCAGGACATACTTTTAAGTTTTACATTGTCTGATAGTGAAAAACTCCTAAATTTGTAATTCACTACTGCAAAGCTTATCTCTCCCATAGAATAACATTGGAATTACCTTATTACATTTTATAAGTGTAATTTTGAAATGGGAATAGACACCCATTTCATGTTTGATGTCTCTGGAATCACAATTTAAAATCCTAACTTATGGTGAAATCAGATTTTAAATTGCAGTTCTGACAATGCCACTTTTAGAAATCTAGCATTATCTTGCCTTAGCAATTTTGTGCCTGCAGCCTGTCTCTGGGTCACATGACTGGGTGTTGCTGACAGTTGGGCTTTGTGTATTCCTCCCAGCTAGCCACACACAATGGGGAGCTTAGGTGTTGCTGGATGGGCTATCACTGACAGGATGGGTGGGAGGAGCTGGGCACAGCCCCACTTACACTTGAATAGGCTGTGTCCTGTCTCCAAACAAAGAGCTGCATACCCCTGATGGTTAGTCTGGAGCCAGGGCCAGGAAGGCAGGGCACCTGTGCACTTCAAAGGCATGCCTTTAGAAGCTTCTCCCAACATATAAGGCACAACTGTGTATAAAAGAAGGACCCCAGACACCAACTCTATAGTACACATTTGGACCTGTGGATAGTCTGCCAGGACAAAGGACTGCTGTGCTGCTACAAGGACTGCTACTCTGCTGAACTGATGCTCTAAAGGAACTGCTGCCCTGCTGTGCTGATTTGCTTCCTGTTGCCCTCTTGCCTAGGGAAGAAGAACTGGACCTGCAACTTCATCTTGAACCCAGGACCCCAGAGTGACTCCAAGGGCTAGTCTGCTGGCCTCCTGATCCACAGTGACATAAAAGGCTCCCCAACCAGCTCCTGTACCCAGCTGCAATGAGTTCCTGACTCCCCGTGGTGCCTCTCAGGTCCTGGACCCTTGGTGTGGCTCACTGACTTTTACTGAAAACCAGCCGCCGCCAGCCCGTCTTTTTGCACAGCAGCATCAATACCCAGTGGGGGGACCGCCAAGGCGAATCACCAGCCCACCCGTCCGCAACGCCGACAGCCTCTCTCAACGCTCTCCTTGCTCCTTGTGGCCTTCTCCAACGCAAATGGGACTCTTTTTGTTTAAATCTTTTTTATTGGCATTTATTTTTTTTGTACAACATGAACAGTGTACTGACACCATGTTTGACAACTTCAAAGCAATGCAGTTTGGGGTACAAACCAACGTAATACCAGGTAAGCTATCGAGCAGGTTACTGAAATAATAATTGGAATAGTGTCATTACAATAACCGAGGCAAAGCGAATAGACCTTATGGTAGGACATGCATTAGGCGTTCTAGACATGGTGCATTGCATAACTGAACTGTGGACATAGGGTACAACAAAATGAGGACAACGTAACCAAAGGAAGGTAGGGTAGTCGCCTGAGACCCGTTGCCGCGTGTGCTGGAAAGGGGGCAGCCCTGACAGAGCTTAGTGGCAGTAGCTCCGTGATGTAGGGTCATATGTTTATGTAATTGGGGCCCGCTCCATACATGTGTACCTCCAAGTGCGAGTGCTGGGTATCAGCCCTGTTCGCCGTCTTGGGGTTCTCCCGTGGTAGTGACCATGCCCTGCAGGTTCGACACCATAGCGTCCCAGTGAGTCGCCAGATGGAACTTACAGATGCCAAGCAGGTCCCCTCGGCGCAGCACCACCCCCTTCGCCCTAGCCCAGTTGAGTAGGGAATGGCACCAGGCTATTGTGTTGGGTGCCATCGGGGATTTCCATCTTTTGGTGATCAGGCGCTTTGCTACAACTAGCCCCAGATCAAGAAAACGGGTAGTGGCCCTGTTTTTCTTATCCTGCTGAATAGGTGCAGTATGTGTACCTTCCACTGAAAGGAACATCGCTGTACGTGCACATTGGTCGTCACATTGCCCCAATATTGGCTTAAGGCAGGGCAGTGCCACAACAGGTGGAGTATGTCTGCATCTAATAGGCGGCATCTAGGGCAGGCAGCATCTGATCTGAGGAAGTACTTATTGATTTGGGCTGGGGCGAGATATGCCTGATGTAATACAAAAAATAGGATTTTATGAAACCGCTGAATGCGCTGGATATGCGGACTGCTCAGGACGGTAAGCCACTCCCTGTCTGTGAATGGCCTCCCCAGAGCCTCCTCCCAGTGTTGCTTCAGGGGGGTCAGGTCAGTCTCTGTGTGTTGACAGAGTGAGGACGCGAACCATCGAGTCAAGTGCCCCCCAGTTCCCATCACATGCAGGTACTGTATCGTATGGTGTGTGGGTGGTCCCTGGGCGAGTGTGCCCCACTTAGATGCCAGCGAGGCCATAAGTGCTCGGTGTAATAAAAACTGTCCCGGGTACATAGTCTCTTCAGACATGAGCTCCTGGTATGGGATGAGTGAGCCATCGCGATAAAGGTCCCCTATGTCCTGAATGCCTTCCGTGCCCCAGTGTCGCAGTTCGGATGCCGTGGTGCATATGTACCCTTGTGGTGTTCCTAATAGTGGGATGGCGGGGGCATATGGAGTGGTAGTCCTGGTGAGGAAAAGGCATCTACGGAAGCACTTGTAGGCTACGGTGGGTAAAAGCGCATCCAGAGGTCTGGGTTTCGTGCATGGATGAAAGATATGCAGTAAGGTATGGTGTGGTAGCGGGTGTTGCAATGAGGCCGTGTCTGCTAAATGTCGAGATGATAGCCACCGGGCAATCCACTGAAGCTGAGAGGCCAGATAGTAGTGCTCGAAATTGAGCACCGCCAATCCTCCTAGCTCTGCTGGCAGATACAGTTTTCCCATAGACACTCTGTGTCTTGACATTCCCCATATAAAGTCCCTTATAGTCTTTTCCCATTTGCGAAAGAATGGAGGGGAGATGTTAATAGGTAAGGTAGTGAAGTAGTAGAGGAGGCGGGGGAGGGCCACCATTTTAACAAGGGCAATCCTTCCCGAGATCGCCAATGGGAGGGTCTTCCTGAAGCACATTTGTGACTGGATGGCTGTAGTGGCTCTGATTATGTTCCCTTTTCGAACAGGTTCTCCTTAGTACGGTATATGCGTACCCCAAGTATCTAAAAGGATCAGTACACCATGTCACCGGGACTTCCCCAAGGGAGTATCCCAGGTCTGGGGTCTCCTGCAGAAACGGAGAGAGAATAGATTTCGCCGCGTTAACCCTCAGTCCCGAAGCCATGGCGAAGCGTGTTAGGGCCTGATCTAAGGAAGGCGGGATGCTATGAAGGTCACGCACATACAACAGCAAGTCATCAGCGTATAACAAGATAACGTGTGTGCCATCGCCCAAGGTGATTCCCATGTCCACATGCGTGCGGATGTGTGCCACAAGCGATACAACCGCGAGCGCAAAGAGGAGAGGGGACAACAGGTATTCTTGCCGAGTCCCACGTCTCACCTGTATGGGGTACGATACACAGGGGCCTGTCCGAACCCGGACAGTTGGGCGTCTATATAGTAGCTTAACCATACTAAGGAAGTAAGGCCCCACGCCATACCGGGCCCGGGCGGCGAAAATGAAATTCCAGGCTAGCGAATCAAAGGCCTTCTCGAGGTCCAGTACCATGCAACCTGAACTGGGCCAGTTGATGGGTGCATACTCAGCTACCCTAAAGTAGCGGCGAATGTTAAGTGCAGTATTACAGTGAGGGACAAACCCATTCTGGTCAGGGTGTACCAGGTTGGGAACGAGTGGTACCAGCCGATTAGCTAAAATCTTTGCCAAGATTTTATAGTTGGTATTTAGTATCACTATCTGTCGGTATGATCCAGGGCAGGTTGGATCTTTACCCGGTTTCAACAGAGAGACCACGTTAGCCGTACACAGTGAGGGAGGCAGGGTCATGTCATTGATTGCGGCTGTATATAGGGAGTGCAGACGGGGTACCAGTGTCTCCGCGTATGTCTTAAAGAATTCAGTTGGGAGCCCGTCAGGTCCTGGCGTCTTACTGGGGAGTCCAGGGCGAGGAATTGATCGATCGTCACTGTGGGCAGTTCCACAGTGGCGAGAAATGACTCAATATGTCGGTCATTGCCAGACGGTTGGGAAGCATATAACCTGGTGTAGTGGTCTGTCATTACAGCATGACTGTCTCTCTGTGTACACTTCCTGTGCCCTAGCTCATCCACCAACAGCTGTATAGGGCGTTGAAGGTGTTCTTGTCTTGTTAAGTAGGCCAGTAGTTTACCCGCCTTGTTTGCGGTAGAGTGTGAGCGGGCCAAGTACGCCAAATAATTGTGGCAACGCAACCTTTCTAGTAACGCATCCCTCTCCGTGTGAGCGTCATCCAGTTGCTTTTTGCTTTTCAGGTCGGGCAATGGCCAGCTTCCATAGTCGGAGCAATTGTCCCTCGATGGCTGACAAGGATGTGTCAAGTTGTTTACGGATGCTCCATGTCTGCCCCAAACAATGCCCTCTGGTCACCACTTTAAAGGCTTCCCACTCCGTCAAAACTGATTCCGCAGAGCCCGTATTGAGCTCAAAATATCTGATCATCGCAGACTCCAGCTAGCTAGCTCCGGAATGCCGGGTCCTCCAGTGCTGCCATCTGCAAATGCCAAACTGGAGTCGGGGGCGTTCCCGCCTCCCAAGCCAGGTGCATTATTTGTGGGTTATGGTCCGAGTGTGTCCGACCTAGATAGTCTGTGGTCTGAATCAGGGGGATTAGGGCAGCCGAAGTTAAAATGTGGTCTAACCGCACGTGTAAATTGTGGACCGGCCGAGTAAAAGGAGTAAATTTTGGCGTGATGGTGGCGTTCGTGCCAGATGTCAGTCAGTGACCAATGCCCCATCCAAGTACGTAGAAATTGTGCGTTTGAAGAAGCTGCGGTACGATTCAGAGGAGGGAAGGAGCGATCTAGAGAGACATCTAAAACGAAGTTAAAATCACTCCCCAGCAGCCATGGAACATCTTTCCATTGAGGCAACAACGCTGACAGACTACAGAGGAAGGCGCCTTGGGTATTGGGGGCATAGATAGAGCCCAGCAGGATAGGCTGGCTGTTTAACCTACACTTGAGTAGCACATACCGTCCAGCAGGGTCCACCACCACCTCCTCCTCCTCCCATGGAACCCCAGCTTTCACCCAGATGAGGGTCCCTCTGGCCATGGAAGTGTAGTTAGTGCTATAGATCTGACCTCGCCAGCGACTGCGTAATCGGACAGCTTCAGGGCTCGTCAGGTGTGTTTCCTGCAATAGAGCAATACTGACCGATTTACGTTGTAAGTATACATCTATGGAGTACCATCTGGCGGGAGTGTGTATGCCCCTAGCGTTCCAAGTAACAATGTTGAGGTTAGTCATTGAGATGGTGCAAGTCTATCAGATTCCACTCATGCAGTGGAGACCAACTAAACAAGCATATGCAGCGGCAACAGGTCTCTACACGTGGTGACATTTCCAAGGGGAGAAACAAAATTAAAATCAAGTGGTCATATAACATCATAAGAGCGGACCACTAACAGGGAGATCGACCCAAACAATTACGCCTCGTCAAGGTAATTAAATCAAGGTCGTCATTGGACTTTGGGAGGGTTAACCCAGTAAAGGAGAGGAAGGTAGTTTGCGTGTTCCATCCCCCTTTTTATTCAACTGTATCAGGTGGTAGAACGCTGGGTTTGTGTGTGTGTATATTGATGCACAGGAATAGCGCCTGGAACCATGGGAATAGGTGTAAAGCCTAAAGCCCATAGTCTCCTTCATTAGTGAGTTCGAGGTGGCGTAGGGGCGATGTGTGGCTTGTTTTTAAATGATATCATCCGAGGTTTGATTGGTGATGTCGGGCAGGCGAGGCGAGCCAGCGTCTGTTGACCACTCCGCCGAGGAGTCAGCGTCTCTCCTGGACCTCAACGGGGACACAGTGGAACTTGTCGGCGATGGCGATCTTGCGGGCTGGAGGGCCGCCGCCACCTGCAGTGGTTCCTGATGCTCCGCTCTGATCTGAACCGGGTCCGGGGCTGCAATGGGCGATCATGTGTCTTTGCCTCTCTTCCTGCGCCGGCCACGGCGGGGTCTCTTGTGTAACTGGAAGTCGTCTGGGGGCCTAGGCGCCGTAGTCAGCCCATTCTCTTCTAGTCAGTCCCAGGTTTCTGTAGGGGAGTCAAAATATAGGGTGTTGCCGTTCCGGATAACACAGAGGCGGGCAGGGAAGAGGAAAGAATATCGGAGATCCAACTCCCTGAGTTGTTTCTTGACTGTGCCGAAGGTGGCCCGCCTTCTTTGTACTTGTGAAGTGTAGTCCGGGAAGAAAGAAACGGCAAAGTTTTGCACCCTGGGACTGGGTTTTTTTTTCCAATTCCCGCAGTATCACATCCCTCTCCCGAAAGTTCAATAAGCGGAATAGAAAAGGGCGAGGGTGGGCTCCCAGAGGAGGTCTGCGGGCAGGAACTCTGTGGGCCCGTTCCACCACAAAGTGTGGTGAGAGCGAACCTGGGGGAAGCAATTCTCTCAGCCAGGATTCTGTGTAGCCCTCTGGATCTTGGCTCTCCGTCCCCTCCGGCAGATAAATCACCCTCACATTATTGCGGTGCGACCTCCCTTCGGCCTCATCGACTTTCTCCTCTAAGGTGCACACCCGGTCCATCAGATCTTGCAGGGTGGTCACGAAATTATTGGATCTGGGTTGAAGATCCGCTAGCGCCGCCTCATTCTCGCGGACCTTGTCTGCCAATTTGTGCTGGTCCGCTCGTAAAAGCGTGAAGTCGGAGATAATGGTGTCCAACCTACCCTCCAGGGAGGTACGCGAATGTTCTAGTGTGGTGCCTAATTTCTCCACTGCTGCTAGCACTGAGTCCAATTCGACCGAGAGGTCAGGCTGGCTCGCCCCTGTGGATGACCAGGGTTCTTAGGCGTTCCCTCCGTCAGACCCGAGAGGGGGCATCTTGGTGGGTGTTGGAGCGGAGGCGGCCCATGGCTAACTGCTGTGCGCTCGGCATAGAGGGTAGAATGCGAGCGGTGTCCGTCTATGGGTGATTCTGCACTTCAACTAATTCCAGGATAAGCCGCGTTTACTGCACACTCCAAACGCTTATGACCTGTGCACTGTCTCAGTGACCAACCGCACAGAGGGGATCACGTCTCCTCAACGATCTTATGTAGTGTGACCAGACCGCGCCTCACTCCGCGTCAGTGCACCTAAAGGAGTATCCGGGGAGAGCGGACTGTTTTAGTACACCACCTCACCACCATAGCGAGAAGTGTCCATCGGGACCAACCCCGCTCAGTCCCCCGTATCACCACTGTATCCTGGGATCAGCACGGAGTAGGTCGGGTGGGGAGAGACTAGGCCCGACCGGCTCCCAGACACCTCCCCAACCCAAACGGCCACACCTACAGCAGACAAAGGCTCTTCTGTGCCAAGAAGGACTGGGGGCAGCTCAGGCCCGACCCAACCCCCGCACTGTCCCCCAGCACTTGAGGACTGCCCTCCGTCGTCCAGGTGCTCCACTATCGCCTGCGTGCAGTGTCACCTCTCGCCGGGGGGGGGCCTAGGCCCGATCGACCCCCGGACTCCCCCGCTATCTACCTCAGCCCAGTCGTGCTGTCGCAGGCTCACCCGACGCGACTCGGTCCTCGGAGACGCGGGCTACTCAGGATGGCGTCCTCTGTTCCTAGGGGCCTCCAAATTTCTTTGTCACCACCAAGGGCCCTCCTCACCGTGCTGGGCTGCCGCAGCGTTCAATGGCCCCGGGAGATGCTTCACATGCACTCAAGAGCGCCATGACCCAGACACCGGGTTCTGTTGCTCCCGGCCGGGCCAGCCTGCGACGTAGTCCCTGTCGTGCTGTTCCGCTGCACACATGTCGGCTGGGGGGGGGGGAGGGCCCCACCCGCAGCCCAGCGGGTGCTCCCCTCCGTAGCAATTGAGCGGGTGCTGGCTGCCACACACCTCTTCTTGTCGCGGCTGTGGGCGGATTAGAATGGCAGTCTCGGCCCCCTCCACGGCACACCTCCAGGCGCCACGCCCGTTCCAGTCCACCTCCGGCCTCCTCAGCTCCTCACTGTCGCTGGTCTCATTATGGAGCGGGGCTCCTTTCCACAACCGGCTAAGAGACCTCCGTGCCCCACAGGCTGGGAGGGCGATCTCACGGGCAACAATCGCCGCAGGACTCCGGTGCCGCCCACGCCGCCACAGCTAGGGGGGCCCTCCTCCTGGCCCAGCGAGGGCCCCCCTGCATCACCACTGGGCTAGTCGCGGCCGGTCCCCGGCCTTTCTTGCTGCAACGGTGGGCAAATCAGCAGCGCGGCCCAGGCATACACCTCTGCCTCCCGCCCGGTGGCGCGCCTCCCTCCGTCCAATTAGGGCCTCCGTCACCTGGGCCCGCGCGAGCCCCGTGTGTGCGACAGGCCGCGGACCAGATCTTTGTCTCCGCAGCACCCACAGCATCGGGAGACCCCCTCTTCAGAGCCAGTGAGAACTCCCTGACACTCTCCAGTCCAGTAGGGCGAGTTCCCAGCTGGTTCACGCCACGATTCTCAGGATAACCGGGGGATGGGACCCGGAGCGTCTCTAGAGAACGTCCACCATCTTAGGCACCTGGCCACGCCCCCCAAAGCAGACGGGAGTCTTGACACACAACCAGAGAAGATAACATTTCAGCAGGACTAACCTGGGACTGTATCCCACCTGCGCTCCTTTGCGGTCTGACTGAACGTTTGAAATTGACCCCATCCAGCGCGACCAGATAGCTGCAGGTGAAGCTTTGTGCTTTTAGATGCTATTTTGCACTTTATTCCTTAAAAATTCATAACTCCGGTTCTACTGTTGGAACCTTTTAATCTCTTGTGAAACTGTACCTTGTATTTTGCACTGCTATTAACTCGCGCTCAGCGCTCCCTCACTTCCGCTATTGCACTTCCGCTTTTCTCACGGTCTAGTGCTCGGGGACAGTCAGCTGCTGCACAGCAGGGCTGATTGGTGGGTGGGAGGCGCGGAATCGCTTATTAGCCAAGCTGGAGCAAGCGCACAGCGCGCGCGTGAAGCGGACGCGCCAAAGGCACGCTAGTCTGCCCCCGTCCACGCCCGACCGGGACCAGGGGCCAGGACCCCTGGCCCCCGTCACCTGTACTCTGCGGAGGAACTCCTGACCTTAGGTCAAGGTACAATGCTACTTGATGTTAACGTAGCTGACGCACTCAGGTCAGAAGGGCTGTTAAGGTCACAAACGGGAACAGGCAGCCATAGGCCTACAGCACATTCCCCTAGGCCGCCCCGGCTCTCTGATCCACGGGGACTAAGGGTGGCTATCCTCAACACGCGCTCCCTACAGAAACATAATCTCGAGGTCTTCTCTCTCCTTCAAGAAGACACTCTGGATATCCTAGGAGTCACAGAAACTTGGCTCGAGGAGTCCTCTGCTCCGGACTTAGTAGCCGCCATGCCCCCAAACTATGCTGCCCTCTGCTACAATAGACCGGGCAGCACTAGAGGGGGCGGAGTCGCGATTCTGTATAAACAACAGCTAAAGACAGAAACCTTATGTGCAGAAAGCATCGAGGGGGTAGATGTGTTGGGGGCTAAGATCTGCTCCCCGACCACTAGTCTGGTCATTCTGATAGTGTACCGTCCCCCGCGAACGCCACCCAAGTTTGTTGAGCTCTTTACGGAATTAATCAATGATATCCGCTCACTGTACCAATGTATTCTGGTGATGGGGGATTTCAACTTCCATTGGGATCAGATTCCTAGAGAAAGCCAGGCCAAACAGCTGGATGAGGTGCTGACCTCTCTGGAACTCAAACAATTGGTGACTGAGCCCTCCCATGAGAAGGGCCACATACTCGATCTGGTCTGGACATCCCACCCATTTACCAGCCCAATAGATATCAGTCCCTGCACCTGGTCTGATCATCATTTAATCAGCGGCCAGTTCCCACTCATAAAACAAGCAGCCCGCCCCTCACCGGAGTTGAAAGTGCTGCGGAGTTGGAATAAAATCAGTGCCGACGATCTGGTTAACATCCTACACAAATCAGCCACCTCAAATCCAACATTGGGAAACCTTGATGTAGAAAGCGCCACCCTGTCTACAAGGCTGAAGAACGCCATAGACATAGTAGCCCCAACGCGTAGGGAAAGAATAAGGGACAAAGGCAAAGGGGCCCCCTGGTTTAACGATGCTCTAAGAGACATGAAACAAACCCTCAGCTAGCGTGAGAGAGCCTGGCGCAAAGCTTACGACCCAGGTACCCAGTTAGATTATCTCTCTATGTTTGCAGTCTATAAAAAAGCCATTTTAGCAAGATAGCAGAATTCTATGAAACTAGGATTGTGGCTGCTGACAATACACAAAAAGAAACCTTTCGGATTCTAAAAGAGCTGAGACAAGCTCAGGAACAGAAGCCCTCCTCCCGTCCGGAAGATTGCAATAAGTTTCAGACCTTCTTCTTAAAGAAAGTGCAGGACTTACTGACGGAGATTCATCTTACTCCTATTGTCCACTGTCCCTTGGCATCAGAACCTCTGGCCCCCACATATGATAAACTACTCACTGTTGTCCCCACACTCACCCGCGACTCCCTGTCTCCCTTAATGGGGCGGGTTAAGTCAGGGTCACCCGTGGACCCCTGCCCACCGAGGATCTTCAAGTTGGCATTACCAGGGATAGAAAGCGAGGTCCTCTCGCTTCTAAACCAATCTTTGGAATCGGGCCACGTCCCCGCCAATTTTAAGGAAGCTCGTGTTATCCCACTTCTAAAGAAACCAGGGGCAGACGGAAAGAACCTAAAAAACTTCAGGCCGATCTCCCAACTCCCCTTCCTGGCAAAAGTGCTGGAACAGCACGTGCTGAAATCCCAGTCTCATCACTTAGAAGCAAACAACCTTCTGCAAAACAACCAGGCAGGGTTCAGGGCTCATCACAGCACGGAAATGGTAATGCTGGCAGTGCTGGATGAACTCAGGCTCAGGGCCAATAAGAAAAAGCTGTGTGCCCTGGTTTTGCTGGACCTATCCGCGGCATTTGACACGGTCAACCACGACCAACTTCTGTCGCGGATTTCGGAGCTAGGCATCCAGGGCACGGCCCTTATGTGGCTCACATCTTTCCTCAGCGATCGATCCCAGAGAGTACAGCTGGCTGACTATGTGTCTGACCCAGGCAAACTCTTGTGCGGGGTACCACAGGGCTCGGCGTTGTCACCCCTCCTTTTCAACGCCTACCTCCAGCCACTGATAGCCGCATTGAACCTTATGGAGTGTCAGATCTATAACTACGCTGACGACACTCAAATTATCATCCAGATAGATAGCTCCCCGGCCGCCCACACTAGAATGCTAAATATTTTAAAGTTCACTGTCAACTGGATGACGGCCAACTCCCTTAAAATCAATCCGGACAAGACCGAGGTATTGGCCATCACCACAGATTCCAATCCCTGGAGCGACCGCTTTTGGACACAGGGGTGGGGCACTAACCCGGAACCGGCCTCGGCCGTAAAAAGCCTGGGCATCAAAGTTGATGCCAAACTCTCTATGACCCAGCAGGTGTCTGCAGTGGTAGGAACTTGTGTCGGCCTGTTGAGACAGCTTCGGAGGCTTGCCCCCCTTCTCACATTCGCCACACTTAGAATGGCCGTATCGGCCATGATTGTGTCACGATTAGACTACGGAAACTCCCTTTACATCGGCCTCCCGGAACTTTTGCTGGCCAGACTACAGGTTATCAAGAACGATGCTGCCAGATTAATCTTTAGATTGCCTAGGAGGGCCCATGCCACCCCCCTCCTACGTCAGTTGCACTGGCTCCCAGTCAGGCAGAGAACTAAGTTCAAGGGCCTTTGCATTGCGCATAAAGCCATCTACGGCCAAGCCCCAACTTACATTAAAGATCGTTTAACCCACTACATTCCTAGTAGGGTGCTACGGTCCTTAGAGGCCGGCTTGCTGGCCTGCCCCCGCTTCAACCTAACCTCCAAAGGAGGAAGAGCCTTCTCAGCCTCCATTCCTCCACTTTGGAACAAGATGCCGGAGAACTTGCGCAAGGAACACGCCCTTCTCCCTTTTAGGAAGAAGTTAAAAACAGTCCTTTTTGCGGAAGCCTGGGGCACACCCTAATCAATAATCATCCCCCCATGTGCCAGGGCTTGGCTCTCTCTGACAGCGCTTAGAGACCTGACGGTGATAATGCGCTCTACAAATGCGAATTACAATTACTGATTGGATTTTTGCCATTTTGGCCTTGTTTTATTTATTACATTGTGCTCTATTTCTCTAATATGGTGTTGGATCCTTTTTGGGTGGTGTTTTCACTGTATTACTGTTTGTAGTGTTGCACAAATACTTTACACATTACGCGAATTTAAGCCTGACTGCTCTTTGCCAAGCTACCAGAGCACATGTTAATTTAGGGTTTGCTTGTGCCTTATCCCTGACTAGGATTGTGGTTGCAGCTTGACCAGTGCTCACACCCCAGTCAACTAACAACTCCATTTCCTACAGATATTAAGAAAGAAATCTATCTGATGCTATATTTTGAAAATGGGCTTGTCAGTTCTCAGGAGTTAGCTCATTATATGTTTGTGTGATTGCATCAGGTGTGTAAGGAAACAAATGAAGATCGTCCAGTGTGAAGATCTGTCTATTGGCCCTCAGCTTTCACCTGGAATATGGCCAACTCGCTGGTCTCTCAAAGCAGGGAGTAGAGTTCATTTCCATTGCTTGTCAACCTTTTGTGACAAACATACCTGCATGCTTTCCAACATCTATCCATAACACAAGAAGAAAATGGGTAGTACAACCTCTAAGACCACAGATACATAGAACTATGGGGAATCCATTTTTTTATGAGGAGTCTGGTGATATATTTATGATACAAAATCCAATTAATATTGCAATGCCAATTAAGAAGTTATGATTTGGATTACTGATAAAATTAGTAAAATGGCATAAGCACGTGTAGCTCTTACTCTTACCCACACTTTATCCCTGACACTTATCCACCCCCTAATCCTAACACTTATTCTAACCCTGTTCACAGGTCCTTCATGCTTTAAATAATAATGAAAACATTTATGCTCCCTGTATTATTTCCATCTAGTCACAATAAGCAAAAATACACATTTTTCATCATCAATTTCTTTTTCCCCCTATCGTATTCTTTCATTTTGGTTTCCTCATTTTCACATAATGCCGCCTATGCTGAACTGCCCACAAACCACTTTTGCTACCGAACCACTTTTACAGCCAATAGTAGCCCCAGCACATGGAACACCGGCAGCTTATGGACGTGCAAGGGCCGCCCATACACACAAACTACAAAGTGCACACCAGATTATACACTCTCTGTATTCAGACAATTTAGCACTTGCTATCTTGATTCACAGTTGGGAAGTATGGTAACCCGCAGTGACCCCCATCCCCCATATAAGATTATCATACCGCCTTCAAGTTGGTGGCAGCCATTTTCATAGTTCCTCAGTTTCTGACAGGTGGGGTTGGCCCCTCCTCTGCCTTGCAGTCCCAAATTCACTTTGCTTGAATTACATTACTAGAAACTCAGCCTAGTTCCACTTCCCACCCCATTTCTTGCAACAGCAGGTCTGTCATTGGCTCACGACGGGGGGGTGTCATCAATCTGACCTTTAGTACCTTGGAATTCCTGACATCATTGTTCTCCCTGCTCCACGTAGGACGTGCCTGGGTAAGCTGCTGTTTTTACCACTCCAGACTGACTATTTGTTTAGCGCTGGCTAGCCTAGACCTAAACTAACTATAACTGTATTAAGTGCACAGTTAATTAAAACCTTTGGACAAAGTACCAATGTATAAAAACTTTACAAGAAGAGTGACATAAAAAAGTAATTGTAAAAAAAAAACACATGTTAAGAGCGATATGTAAAATACTGGGGTACTAAAAAGCATTTTCCTAAACTATTGTATGCACTGCTATGCACTGGACTCCACTGGCCCTGCCCTGTTTGCAAATAACCCTGACGGCAGTGCAGACGGATCTCAGCTTGTCAGCTCTGGGTCCCAAGCACCACTCTGATTCCAAAGTTGAGCTGGCTGCCTCTTCAGCACTGACAGTCTCCAAGACCAAACTTTGCATGCCTGCACAGCACCCTGACTTTGAAAAGCCCTGGCACCCAGTACAGCACTGACCCTGCATTGCATGTATGCTTGGCACATATGTCCACATTGACCTTCGTTTACAAGCTTGCAAAAGAGCACCTACACTGATGACAAGCAAGCACCAACTGGATCAATGAAGCAGCACAATAGACTCAAAGAAGCCACTATGACAGAAACTAGTACCATACCAGAGTCTTACCTAAGACCAGGGCGACTGCAATTATGCGATTTTCCGGCTGCTGCATTTTCCACATATTTATGGATTTGCAGCATTTACCACATAATCCATCATCTGCTGCATAATTTGCCGATTTTAACAAAATGTTATTTCTAGCTCAAACAGATCAAACGTCACTAAAGACTGGGCAGCGCCTGTTGCAGCACAGTGGGAGGTTCTTCAAAAAGGTTAAATGTTCTTTTTTCTGTTTCTTATTGAGGTATTTGCTAAACTGGTACTAATGAGATGAAACGTTTGCCCAGACAGTGTTAACATGTGCAAAAATGGCAAAACAATGTAGAATACTATAATAAAATGTGCCGCATTACGCTGCATAATTTACTTTTACACATAACACTGTCAACTTTGCCACATAATTTGGTCCTCCCCTGCCGCATAATGCCAGTGGCCTTGCCTAAGAGACTGAACTGAGATCTTCCGTTGTTTTAAACTAAATTCTGAAGTGGGAGAAAGGGCCATTCGACCTGCATATAATAGCATGCCGCATCTTGACTGTGAAATTCATACAAGGAGCAGAAATGGAGGGAAAGGTGACTGTCCAAGAGACTCAGCCTTCTAACCACAGCTCACCACTGCTACACAGAGTCATAAGCTGACAGTACAAGCATGCTAGATAAAAAGAGTGTCATCTCAACACAGATTAATGGGATGAACAACTCCATAAGGGTAATGAGTTCTAGAATAAGAGGCTTCTCACTGGCAATGGTAAATCTGGCCGAAACGACAACATTTTTGCATTTATCAAACATCTCCCACATTTTGTGCATCATATAAGCCCTTCTTCAGAAACCAGTCACGCCAAAGACATGATGTTGAGCAGCCTGTCCCATCACCCATCCATCATGATGACAGGCAGCTTTTGCACCATGATGTGGTACATGTGAGAGAAAGCCTCTGAAAGACTAGGGATAACCTTTAAGTCTCATTTTTTTACCTTCAGTGTTTGTTTTCAGTAAAGCAAGGCTGCTGTTCTTGTTTTGTGTCAGGATTTTGGTAACCTGCAAGAAGACCTTTGTTATTTTTATAAGTGTTGTGCAAACAGTGCAAGGTCCAAGAAAAATCCTGTTCCAAGAGACTATTTCTCTTGTAAACCAGTAGATTCCTTGCGCCCATAGTGAGTGAAAGATTGGGTTCTGTGGTTTGTATGTTCTCAAGGTTCATTTTATAATTTCATAGAAATATTAATTTAAATCAGATCACACCTATGTTTCCAAGTTTAACCAATGTATCCGGATAACAGTTTGTGATCAACATCCCGAAGGACCATATAACCATCAATAATTCAACTCATTAGTACGCCCACAATCATCTGTAATGGGCATGTCTCCTAATTACAATATTATTTACAGTCTGGGGTATTTGGGGGGTGGTGAGGTGAATCTGACAAGTAATGTAGGAAGCAGGCTCTCTATATAGTGTACTAAAAAGAAGTACACTGTGCGGAGAGTCCAGAGAATCCCCAAATAATACACAGAGGTAAAAGCAGATAAATCTAATGCTCTTTTTGTGGTAGTGTGGGCGAGCAGTTAGGCTTATCAGAGGGTATTGCTAAGCATTTGTTGTACTCAAAGAGGCAATAAATAAGGCACACACTGAAGATTAAATCCAAGACCAATTTGTAAAAATAAAGTCGATTTTTATGTATTTTTTAAGACCAAGAACACAGTTCTAAGGTAAGTACTTTCGGAGTTACGATTTTTAAAGTCTCTGAAAATATTTCACTTTTGTGCGTAATTACGCACCATAGGAATCAATGGGGACAAAGAGGAAAAATGCATGTAAAATCAGGAAATGCTTTCACGAAGTTCACCTTCTCGTTTTAGGTCGATGTCAGTTCCAGCAGGAGAAGTTTGGGAGCATCCCGGATCGGGCGGGAGCAGAGTGCTGAGGGTCTTGGAAACTGGTGAGCAAAGACGAAGGAGGCCACTTGGAAAGGCCCTGCACAGGTGGACATACAGGTAAGTCTGCTGCGTCACCTTAGAGGGAGGAGGTCGCAAGGGCCAGGGAACCACAGGAACAGAGCTGGTTAGTCAGTTCTGGGGCTGGGGGAGCATCTTTACGGTCCTCACGGTCAGGAGCAGGCAACTTGGAAAGGCAATCTCGGGACAGCTGGGCCACTCAAGAAGTGTGTCTCGGGTGTCTCGACGTCCCTCAATGGGTGCTTGCTTCTGGTGCTTTCGGAGTCCGCAGTGGACTCTTCTTCTTGGTTTTTAATGTTGGGGGTCTGTTACCCCGGGTATTGGTACTCCGCGGCTCTGGTAGGTCCTGGTGCCTCCAAACTGGTAGAGAGGCAGATCTGACCCTCCGGAGATGTTGTACCTCTTCTTGATTCTGTGCTGCGTCAAGGTCTTCAGGGAGCAGCAAGTCGACAAACCGGACTTCATGGGATTGGTGCCTGTGGTGTGCAGGGAAGTGATACCTTCCCTCCAAGGGAGCATCTCGGCATTTTTCTCGAAGGTTGTAGGTGTTCCGGGGTTCTTGGAGTCCTTGCTGGTTCAGGAAAACACAGCAGGCAGCGATTGTCGAGTCCTTGGAGCAGCTGGCAGGGTTTGCCGCCTTTTTCTTCTGCAGCAGGGCTTCAGTTCGCGTGCAGCGGGTCTTCTTTGTCCTGGTCTTCTTTGGTCCGATGAATCTGAGGTTCAGGTCTTGGGGAGCCACCTAAATACTAAATTTAGGGGCTTTACAAGGGAAGACAGGCAGTAGCCAATGTGGTACTTACCTTTAGGGTGTCTACACCCTCTAGTAACCACTTCCTGTGGGAAGAGGCACTACCCTAGCCCTGATTGGAGGTTTTCTCACCATCTCCAGATGGTGGAATTTCAGGAGAGGGATTCTCCTCACCTGCCCTGCCTTCTCTTCTAACTACTTTTCCCGCCTTTCCTCCCACCAAAAGTGGAGCAGGAAAGGGGGCTTTGCTTCCCCCACTATCTAGGGTTTCCTGGGTTGAATTTCAAAGGCGGCATTGCCTTTGAAGCTTCTTGCCCGGGAAGGCCATCCTGTCCTGGGGAAGGTGTGAAACACCCCTGCCCAGAGCAGGTATTGTCCTCTGAGAGTGCTGGCTCTCACCCCATGAGGTCAGAAACATGTCTGGTGGTGGCAGGCTGTTGAAAACTGGCCAGAGACCCCACTAGTGTTTGGTTAGGTTTCAGGGGACCCTCTAAAAGGTTCTCCTGTGTGAATTTGTTAATAAATCCAACACTGGTATCAGTGAGGATTTATTTAGACAAGATGTTTTGTACCAAACATCTTAGAAATCAGTGAAGCCATCATGGAGCTAGGAAACTCGTGTTGACAAGTATCCAGCCCATGGACTCTTTATGGCTTCCCTGTTCACTTACAACATCACAGAATGGACTGGACATTGTAGGAACATATCTGCTCATGCTGATATGCCCACACATAGGATACAGTGCACCCTGCCTTAGTGCTAAAGGCCTGCAGTAGGGGTGACTTACCTATATCTTATGCAGTGTATGGTTGGCATGGCACACAGGGCTGCGTGCCATGTCGACTCTTCAGATTTTCCTGGGGTAGCACAACCAGTGCTGCAGCCCCAGAGGACCCTCTTCAGTACCCATGCCCTAGATACCAGGGGTAAAACTTACTAGGGGCTTACAGGGTAGCTGAAGTTGTGCCAATCGTGATACAGTGTTTTTGGAAAGAGATCTGGCACTGGGGACCTGGTTAGCAGGGACCCAGTGCACTTACAGTTCAAACTCACATCAGGCATCAGGCAAAAAGTGGGGGCTAACCATGCAAAAAGAGGCCCTTTCCTACACGTATATATAGGCAAGTATGGAATTACTATTTTTATATACACAAATGTACCTTTCTGAAACATATATCACCCTTGCTGACAGAAGAGAATATACACATGTTGGCTCAATTACTCTTAGGAGGTTGGTGCAGGGCCTTCTTAATCACACTGTGGCATCACTGGGGGCTTCACTTTATATTTGTAAAAATAATATCAGCCAACAGGAAATCTACAGAATAGATGTTCATTCTTATTCAGTTGTTCCAGATCATGGACACTGAGGAATCTATTCATGGGTCTTATTTATCATTACATTTTTCCTTTCTAATTTTTTCAGCCATAAAATGTAATAGAATTTGCCAGATCCTTCTACCACTGTGGCACAAAGAAGTACCATGTTTGTAGAAAAACAGTTTCTCCTTTCCGTGAGGTTTACTGTTCGAAAATGTACCTGGAGAACTTGAAAAAAAGAGACATTTTTAAAAGAACAATCTTTTCTTGGACCGTAGGTTGTCACTAGGTTAAGATGCATATTATTGATTTCTAAAGGAACTGATAGAAGCTGATTGTTTGTATTGTGCTAAGAAATAAGAATGTCTGTTTTAAAATTACCGTATGGATAATATCAGAGATAAATTATAGGTAAACTTTTTAAACAATATATATATTTTTTTTGTTTCATGGAGCAAGTCTTACAGAACCAACAAAAACAATCAGAGAAAAAAATATAAGTAAACTTAGCTTTGGAATCAATGTGACTCAAATGTTGAATTGTTCTAACCCAACATGAAACAAGCATTGTCAAAGTCAACTGGTTTTGCTCATGACACCTATTGGCTTTGCCAATGCTTTTTTCTCCAAGTTCCCCTGAGATGACCACTGAGTATGCATAAGCAGGCGCAGTAGCCATCTTGTAAGGGCTTTGTTGAAGATTTTGAAAAATAATTTCAAGATGACTGTTGCATGTATGGATGCATGCGCTGCCACCTTTTTGTAATGCAATACCAAAGGGGATGATGGACGGAGCGCTAGAGCAAATCAAACACTCACCCCCAGTCAACTGATCTGGGTTTAATCCATCATCATTCTTTAGCTCACTCCACCACCCCAGTTCAGACATGGCCATATGCAAATCAGTCTGACCCTGTGCCTCATGGGAACAGTCCAGCCCGAACTGCCAAGCCACGTCTTCCCTGGACCGGAAACAAGCATCCTGGGACCGGTTTCGGGTTCAAAACCCTCATCAGCCAGGCTATCTTGAATCCAGTGGCAAAGTGAGCAAGGGACCCACGACTGGGCATACCCTGCCTACTTAGGGCGAACAAAGCAATACCAAAGGGGATGATGGACGGAGCGCTAGAGCAAATCAAACACTAACCCCCAGTCAACTGATCTGGGTTTAATCCATCATCATTCTTTAGCTCACTCCACCACCCCAGTTCAGACATGGCCATATGCAAATCAGTCTGACCCTGTGCCTCATGGGAACAGTCCAGCCCGAACTGCCAAGCCACGTCTTCCCTGGACCGGAAACAAGCATCCTCGGGGTGAGTGTTTGATTTGCTCTAACGCTCCGTCCATCATATATCCAGCGCATCCTTAGTGGCCCTTCCTTACTCTCTACTCCTGGGCCCTCCACCTCTATTACCCCCACTACCAATACCTCTAAGATCCTACTCGACAGGCTAGAGAAACTGAAGAAAAAACAAATCAGAACGACCCTTCATGCCCGTATGCTCACGGAGTATCTTAAATCCGGCATTATTCCATTAGGTCTACAAATTCGGAATATACCAGCAATATTTACCCAAGACCCTAAGTTTCGGACTGGTTTCAGTCATTTGGCAACTACTTGTTCCCGACACTGGATGGTGTTGGGCATTGACACCGCTATTGAACATAGTCAGAAAGAACTATTGGAAATTGCCGAAATTGAGAAGCTCATATTAGAGGACAGTTCTATACCAGAAGCAAAAAATCTTTTGGATAAGATTAATACCACCATTGCCACTTTCAATACTTTTGAATTGAATAAAAAAATTACCAAAATTCAGAAAGACATTAAATACTACAATGTAGAAAAACGTATCCCTATCTGAAAGACGAATTTTACAATACATCTTATAATCCCCCAAGAACACGCAACTGGGGCAGATTTCGTAATCATCAACAAATCACATTTTCTGATTCCTCTAACACATCTATTGAAGATTCAGATTCCAACGACAGACCTAGTACATCTAGGAATATCAACAGACCACCTCCCCTATTGGCACCTGGTTTTTAGAACAGGGCCGCGGACGCGGACTGAATCGTGCTCAAGGGCGCAACAACTACCAATTTCAATACTCAGGGGAAAGACAAACCAGAAACAAATTTTACCGATGGGGTCCTCAACAATAACTACAATCACACATTCCAACAGTGACACCTTTACCAACATAGGTTCTACAATCACTGATACCAATCCTAATTTACAACTGATACCTATATTCAACCTTTCTAACCATATTCTTTCCATTGATGAGACCAAACTCCTCAGCAGAGGCCTTAGCTTTGTCCCTACTGAACGTAGTAATTTTTTCGAACTCCAAACCCAGCTCTTACAGTTCTTTCGACGTATCAGATTACGGCAATTTTTTGCAGATAAACCAGAGTCTAACTATTTGAATAGACCACGTTTTCATCCGCCATCTACCCTTAATCCACCTTCAGCGGCCATGCCCCCGGAGATACTCTCCTTTGAACGTCTGGTTTTACGTGAGGTCACAGATCTCCAAAAGCAATTTGAGTATGTTCCCTATAATTTATCATTGGCTGAAAAACAAGCACTTCTTAGTCTAAAAGAGAGAACAGACTTAATTATAAAACCGGCGGACAAGGGTGGGGGGATCGTTGTCATGGACAGCGACAAATACGGTCTAGAGATCAATAGACAATTATCCAACACTCTACATTATCGTAAACTCACTAGAGATCCCCTACCTGATCTGAAAAACAAGATCCAGCGTGTCACGAGTGAAGCCCAAATTAAGAACATTATCTCAAACAAAGAATTTATTTTTCTTAATAATCTACATCCCCGAACACCTGTGATCTATGTCTTACCTAAGGTCCACAAGGACAGCAATAATCCGCCTGGACGCCCGATTGTATCTGGCTGTGGCTCCATTTTGGAGCCACTTGGAAAATATATAGATGCAGTCCTTAAAGAATTTGTTCCGTTGACCGATACTTACATACGTGATAGTATGGACCTCATTAGAACCATCGAAGATAGACCCTATGACATAGATACTGAACTTATGGTCAGCCTGGACATAGAGTCCTTATATACAAACATTCCTCATGATGAGGGCCTTGCAGTTATCAAAGAACTACTTGAGGACAGACCTAGACCTACCTTGATCCCCACTGATTTTATCATGGATCTATTACGTATCGCTCTTGAAAACAATTACTTTCTTTATCAAGACTCGTTCTATCTACAAGTTAAGGGGGTCTCTATGGGAGCTTGTTTTGCTCCAAATTTTGCTATCCTGTTTGTATATAAT
Organism: Calotriton arnoldi; assembly: GCA_963921515.1. NCBI lineage: Eukaryota > Metazoa > Chordata > Amphibia > Caudata > Salamandridae > Calotriton > Calotriton arnoldi. The sequence continues at coordinate 11,642 of CAWUFW010007262.1, read as the reverse complement.
TTGGAAAAATCACACATACTTACCTCGACTAATCCATTTAGAACACAAATTTCCTTTTGGCGACGTTACATTGATGACGTTCTCCTTTTTTGGAAAGGCACTCCTGACACCCTGAATGCTTTTGTAATTTGGTTAAATCAATTTCAACCTCACCTTAAATTTACTTCAGACCACAAATCAAATGACTTATCATTTTTGGATATTACTATCCATGTGGAGGAAGGTACACTTGGAACTATTCTCTACCGTAAACCTACAGAACGAAACACTCTATTGCACTATTCCAGTTACCATCCTCGTGGCTTGAGGGACGGTTTACCATATGGGCAATTTTTGCGCATTCGAAGAAATTGTAAATGGCGCAAGGATTACTTCAGGGAATCCGATATCCTTCGCGAAAAATTGATTTCTAGGGGTTACCCATCACGATTGATCTCACAAGCCCGAAAGAGGGCTTGGTATTGTCATCGAGATCTCCTCCTTACACCACAACCTAAAAAGATGAATTCTAGAATTCCATTTGTTACTAAATTCAGTCCTTGTAGTAACCTTATAAAGAAGATCATCAAACGAAATTGGACTATATTGAGAACTCATAAATCCTTTGAGGAACCACCACTCTTTTCGTTCCAACGAGGTGATAACCTGGCCAATCATTTAGTCCATGCCATTACCTGGCCTATTAAACCTAGCCAACAGAATTCCATCACCGCCAATTGGGGTTTACCTCCATTGATTGGCCATTATAGATGCCAAACATGTAGTGTTTGTGAACTTACCTTTAATACTAAGGAATTTAGGATTAACAACAAGTCTTACACAATGAAGACCTTGACCAACTGTCGGTCACAGAATGTGATTTATGCAATCCAATGCCCTTGCAATCTCACATATATTGGCCAGACTACCCAGATGGTGAAGCAAAGAATCATACAGCACAAAAGCAGAATACATTGTAAAGTTCTGACAGCCCCTTTGGTGACACATTATCTTGAAAAAAACCATAGTGAGCTTGATATTACCTGGCAGGTGATTGATCAACCTTTGCTCCCCCTTAGGGGTGGTAATCTCCAAACTCTATTAGACAGGAGTGAATGCAAATGGATCACACGTTGCAATTCAGTGAACCAGGGTCTGAACACGATAGATGAGTGGAATAGTACTATCCAAGTTTGACCCATCTTGTACTAGGTGTTCTTTGTTAACCTTCCTTATACAATAATATCTCCTGTGTATTGCTTGTTATGTTAACACGCTAGTTACATTCTACCTAGATTTCTTCTGATCCATCTCTCAATGTCCAGATGTTATCAATATTCATGCTTGTGACTTGTATATATGTGACTTATATTACGCTGGATGTAAACTGTTATTTACTTGCCTGAAAATCTGATACAGTCTAGTGTACTTTAAAAAAATCAATCTCCTTTTTCCTTCTTTAATATAATTTAATTGTGTTACATCTATGTTCTCTTTCATTATGCATTTAATCTCACAATGCATTTGTAGATTGTCGACATAACTAGATTTACATGCTTTGGAATTTCTAATGCTGAGGGTTAATTGTTATAATTGAATTTTTTGTTTAAAAGTTATCACTATACTGACTTTAAATCCGATTTTTCGGAAAGAGTAACTTTAATGTTATTATCACCCCCTTTGTCATATCCTTCTTGTTATCAATGATTTTATTACATCCTCGTGTGCACCCAATTGAGTCCTCTATATAGTAGCTCTTCACTTTCCGTGAGACGCTTATCAACGGACAGATTAGCGTCCCTAACCACGGTCTTCCCACTCCCCTCCCTAACCAATCCGAAGTTAGTCATGTGACCTTCTGACGCACCCCACCGGATATGGTAGGCGAATTGAACTATTCCGTTTCATTCTTTTCCACGAGACACCGGAGGACAACGTACACATATGTGGCGGCCCGGTTGATACTCAGCTACCTGACGGATTTAGAAAATCTACAGAAATATTTAGGTAAGCCCTGGTTCCATCAAAAAAAAAACCCTGATACTTTACCGATTTATTTACAATTTTTGTAACTGCCGATATTTATGTCCGAATGTCCTCTAATAATTTTTAGGAATCCCCAACTACCTTTGTTGCAGTGGATCGGGGCTCCGACCATGCACCTTGCCTACGCTACTCTTGATAATTAACCAGTAGGTGAGTCAACCATCATGACATTGATGCGATAGATCTCACTACGTGTGTGTGAGTACACGGTCATTGACTCTACCCTTTCCTTGTGTTTTCCCTCGTTCCTCAGAGCACTTTTGGCTGTCCTGTAATCGTTCGCAGACGTTTTTTAGCGCTGCTCCCTTGTTTCAGTATAATATCGAATTCCGACTCTTGTGGTTTACAGGTAGGCAGCATTGTCCCTACTTTTTAATTTCCAATTCCCTTTTTCCTTTTCTATGTGCCCCTGGTCTTCACAGCCCTGACCTTTTCCTTTCCTTCTTTATACAGTACTTATAATTTGGGCTACCCGGTCCTGATGATGATCCAGATTAACTAGGATCGAAACGCCGTCGACCGACTTTGTCAGTGCAATTAATGGCGCATATTCATTATTGGTTCACAGAATTGCTCTTAAATCTTGTTCAAATTACTTGAAAATTATTGTATTGAACCAATTAAACTTGTATATATTTTAGATCACCTTATCACTTTGCGCTTACCACTGTATGTTCCACTTGTCACTTGCGCCGTCACTTACTGTCACGAGCACAACGTGCACCAAGTTTCTTTGGGTTGCCTTTACATTTTTGCTTACAGTGCTGATATAACTGTCATGTATAAAATGTGTTTTTAATATATGATGCTATGAGCACATTTAACAAATTACTTGGAGTCTCCCTTCTTCTTTCTGTTGCCTTTTTGTAATGTTTTGAACATACAATAATATTAATTTCCATTAAATCCGGTTGAGACTTTGTTGTTAGTTTTATTGCATTTACCCAGATCTCAACCTGGTCTATGGGTTACACTCCTGTTGTGTTTTATTATATTGTGAGCAGCTGCCGAGCTGCGAGAGTAGGCCTTCTGTGGCCATTACTTTAACCATTTAATTTGGTTGGTTCAGTTAGACAATTTTTTCTAACAGAACATGTCTAGGGACACTCCTACATATACAGAAGACTATATCCAGCGCATCCTTAGTGGCCCTTCCTTACTCTCTACTCCTGGGCCCTCCACCTCTATTACCCCCACTACCAATACCTCTAAGATCCTACTCGACAGGCTAGAGAAACTGAAGAAAAAACAAATCAGAACGACCCTTCATGCCCGTATGCTCACGGAGTATCTTAAATCCGGCATTATTCCATTAGGTCTACAAATTCGGAATATACCAGCAATATTTACCCAAGACCCTAAGTTTCGGACTGGTTTCAGTCATTTGGCAACTACTTGTTCCCGACACTGGATGGTGTTGGGCATTGACACCGCTATTGAACATAGTCAGAAAGAACTATTGGAAATTGCCGAAATTGAGAAGCTCATATTAGAGGACAGTTCTATACTAGAAGCAAAAATCTTTTGGATAAGATTAATACTACCATTGCCACTTTCAATACTTTTGAATTGAATAAAAAAATTACCAAAATTCAGAAAGACATTAAATACTACAATGTAGAAAAAACGTATCCCTATCTGAAAGACGAATTTTACAATACATCTTATAATCCCCCAAGAACACGCAACTGGGGCAGATTTCGTAATCATCAACAAATCACATTTTCTGATTCCTCTAACACATCTATTGAAGATTCAGATTCCAACGACAGACCTAGTACATCTAGGAATATCAACAGACCACCTCCCCTATTGGCACCTGGTTTTTTAGAACAGGGCCGCGGACGCGGACTGAATCGTGCTCAAGGGCGCAACAACTACCAATTTCAATACTCAGGGGAAAGACAAACCAGAAACAAATTTTACCGATGGGGTCCTCAACAATAACTACAATCACACATTCCAACAGTGACACCTTTACCAACATAGGTTCTACAATCACTGATACCAATCCTAATTTACAACTGATACCTATATTCAACCTTTCTAACCATATTCTTTCCATTGATGAGACCAAACTCCTCAGCAGAGGCCTTAGCTTTGTCCCTACTGAACGTAGTAATTTTTCGAACTCCAAACCCAGCTCTTACAGTTCTTTCGACGTATCAGATTACGGCAATTTTTTGCAGATAAACCAGAGTCTAACTATTTGAATAGACCACGTTTTCATCCGCCATCTACCCTTAATCCACCTTCAGCGGCCATGCCCCCGGAGATACTCTCCTTTGAACGTCTGGTTTTACGTGAGGTCACAGATCTCCAAAAGCAATTTGAGTATGTTCCCTATAATTTATCATTGGCTGAAAAACAAGCACTTCTTAGTCTAAAAGAGAGAACAGACTTAATTATAAAACCGGCGGACAAGGGTGGGGGATCGTTGTCATGGACAGCGACAAATACGGTCTAGAGATCAATAGACAATTATCCAACACTCTACATTATCGTAAACTCACTAGAGATCCCCTACCTGATCTGAAAAACAAGATCCAGCGTGTCACGAGTGAAGCCCAAATTAAGAACATTATCTCAAACAAAGAATTTATTTTTCTTAATAATCTACATCCCCGAACACCTGTGATCTATGTCTTACCTAAGGTCCACAAGGACAGCAATAATCCGCCTGGACCCCGATTGTATCTGGCTGTGGCTCCATTTTGGAGCCACTTGGAAAATATATAGATGCAGTCCTTAAAGAATTTGTTCCGTTGACCGATACTTACATACGTGATAGTATGGACCTCATTAGAACCATCGAAGATAGACCCTATGACATAGATACTGAACTTATGGTCGGCCTGGACATAGAGTCCTTATATACAAACATTCCTCATGATGAGGGCCTTGCAGTTATCAAAGAACTACTTGAGGACAGACCTAGACCTACCTTGATCCCCACTGATTTTATCATGGATCTATTACGTATCGCTCTTGAAAACAATTACTTTCTTTATCAAGACTCGTTCTATCTACAAGTTAAGGGGGTCTCTATGGGAGCTTGTTTTGCTCCAAATTTTGCTATCCTGTTTGTATATAATTTGGAAAAATCACACATACTTACCTCGACTAATCCATTTAGAACACAAATTTCCTTTTGGCGACGTTACATTGATGACGTTCTCCTTTTTTGGAAAGGCACTCCTGACACCCTGAATGCTTTTGTAATTTGGTTAAATCAATTTCAACCTCACCTTAAATTTACTTCAGACCACAAATCAAATGACTTATCATTTTTGGATATTACTATCCATGTGGAGGAAGGTACACTTGGAACTATTCTCTACCGTAAACCTACAGAACGAAACACTCTATTGCACTATTCCAGTTACCATCCTCGTGGCTTGAGGGACGGTTTACCATATGGGCAATTTTTGCGCATTCGAAGAAATTGTAAATGGCGCAAGGATTACTTCAGGGAATCCGATATCCTTCGCGAAAAATTGATTTCTAGGGGTTACCCATCACGATTGATCTCACAAGCCCGAAAGAGGGCTTGGTATTGTCATCGAGATCTCCTCCTTACACCACAACCTAAAAAGATGAATTCTAGAATTCCATTTGTTACTAAATTCAGTCCTTGTAGTAACCTTATAAAGAAGATCATCAAACGAAATTGGACTATATTGAGAACTCATAAATCCTTTGAGGAACCACCACTCTTTTCGTTCCAACGAGGTGATAACCTGGCCAATCATTTAGTCCATGCCATTACCTGGCCTATTAAACATAGCCAACAGAATTCCATCACCGCCAATTGGGGTTTACCTCCATTGATTGGCCATTATAGATGCCAAACATGTAGGGGCCGATTCCGATCTCGGTCGGAGGCGCACCCAATACCATTCGGTCGGGAAAAAAGCCATGCGAAAGCCTGTTTCCCGACCGATCCGTACAGTACACCGAACGAGCTAGTACGATGCGCACAACAGCAAAAAATCCGGCCGAGCCGTACTCACCCAAACCAGGTCCTGTTCTCCGACCGAGGTGAATCCGGAAACGCCGAATCGAGTCGCACGGAAGGGAAAATGCAGCCCCGTCCGGCCGGACAAGTACGATGCGCTTTCCGTACGCTCCGAACCCGTCGCTACGCACGGCACGTCAAAGCATCCGGGAGAGGCGCACATAAGCTCCGATTCGCGCCACAACACGATCCACGGCTCCGAGACGAACACGGCACCGACAAGGACGACGCGAAGTGACGAGGACGAGGCGAAGCGACGAGGACGACGCCAAGCAACAAGAAGGACGAACGACACGAACCAACCATGATTCCCTTCGTCCCGATCATACCAATATTCTACATTTACTACCGGAACAGGCACGGACGCGTACGGCGCAGAAGGTAAGTCAGACACCAACCACAAAACACATACAACACGTACACGACACATCACACACACACACACGGGGATGCTGAATATACTTACACCAGCAACAGCAGCACCATAGGGGCGGGATGCCCATCACCAATGCCACATATGCACACAGGGGCCTGAATGCGCACCACCACCCCTACCCAGGGGGGGCTGGATGCCTACCACTACTACCACCCTCACCCAGGGGGCTGGATGCCTACCACCACTACCACCCTCACCCAGGGGGCAGGATGCCTACCACTACTACCACCCTTAGCCAGGGGGGCTGGATGCCTACCACTACTAGCACCCTCACCCAGGGGGTCTGGATGCCTACCACCACTACCACCCTCACCCAGGGGGCTGGATGCCTACCACCACTACCACCCTCACCCAGGGGGCAGGATGCCTACCACTACTACCACCCTTAGCCAGGGGGGCTGGATGCCTACCACTACTACCACCCTTAGCCAGGGGGGCTGGATGCCTACCACTACTACCACCCTTAGCCAGGGGGCTTGATGCCTACCACTACTAGCACCCTCACCCAGGGGGCTGGATGCCTACCACCACTACCACCCTCACCCAGGGGGCAGGATGCCTACCACTACTACCACCCTTAGCCAGGGGGCTGGATGCCTACCACTACTACCACCCTTAGCCAGGGGGGCTGGATGCCTACCACTACTACCACCCTTAGCCAGGGGGGCTGGATGCCTACCACTACTAGCACCCTCACCCAGGGGGGCTGGATGCCTACCACCACTACCACCCTCACCCAGGGGGGCAGGATGCCTACCACTACTACCACCCTCACCCAGGGGGCTGGATGCCTACCACTACTACCACCCTTAGCCAGGGGGCTGGATGCCTACCACTACTACCACCCTTAGCCAGGGGGGCTGGATGCCTACCACTACTAGCACCCTCACCCAGGGGGCTGGATGCCTACCACCACTACCACCCTCACCCAGGGGGGCAGGATGCCTACCACTACTACCACCCTTAGCCAGGGGGCTGGATGCCTAACACTACTCCCACCCTTAGCCAGGGGGGCTGGATGCCTACCACTACTACCACCCTTAGCCAGGGGGCTGGATGCCTACCACTACTACCACCCTCACCCAGGGGGCTGGATGCCTACCACCACTACCACCCTCACCCAGGGGGCAGGATGCCTACCACTACTACCACCCTCACCCAGGGGGGGCTGGATGCCTACCACTACTACCACCCTTAGCCAGGGGGGGCTGGATGCCTACCACTACTACCACCCTTAGCCAGGGTCGGCTGGATACCTACCACTACTAGCACCCTCACCCAGGGGGGGCTGGATGCCTACCACCACTACCACCCTCACCCAGGGGGGCAGGATGCCTACCACTACTACCACCCTCACCCAGGGGGCTGGATGCCTACCACTACTACCACCCTCACCCAGGGGGGCTGGATGCCTACCACTACTACCACCCTTAGCCAGGGGGCTGGATGCCTACCACTACTACCACCCTCACCCAGGGGGGCTGGATGCCTACCACCACTACCACCCTCACCCAGGGGGGCAGGATGCCTACCACTACTACCACCCTCACCCAGGGGGGCTGGATGCCTACCACTACTACCACCCTTAGCCAGGGGGGCTGGATGCCTACCACTACTACCACCCTCACCCAGGGGGGCTGGATGCCTACCACTACTACCACCCTCACCCAGGGGGCTGGATGCCTACCACTACTACCACCCTCAGCCAGGGGGCTGGATGCCTAACACTACTACCACCCTCACCCAGGGGGGCAGGATGCCTACCACTACTACCACCCTCACCCAGGGGGGCTGGATGCCTACCACTACTACCACCCTCACCCAGGGGGCTGGATGCCTACCACTACTACCACCCTTAGCCAGGGGGGCTGGATGCCTACCACTACTACCACCCTCACCCAGGGGGGCTGGATGCCTACCACCACTACCACCCTCACCCAGGGGGGCAGGATGCCTACCACTACTACCACCCTCACCCAGGGGGGCTGGATGCCTACCACTACTACCACCCTTAGCCAGGGGGCTGGATGCCTACCACTACTACCACCCTTAGCCAGGGGGGCTGGATGCCTACCACTACTACCACCCTCACCCAGGGGGGCTGGATGCCTACCACCCTCACCCAGGGGGGCAGGATGCCTACCACTACTACCACCCTCACCCAGGGGGCTGGATGCCTACCACTACTACCACCCTTAGCCAGGGGGGCTGGATGCCTACCACTACTACCACCCTTAGCCAGGGGGGCTGGATGCCTACCACTACTACCACCCTTAGCCAGGGGGGCTGGATGCCTACCACTACTACCACCCTTAGCCAGGGGGGCTGGATGCCTACCACTACTAGCACCCTCACCCAGGGGGGCTGGATGCCTACCACCACTACCACCCTCACCCAGGGGGCAGGATGCCTACCACTACTACCACCCTCACCCAGGGGGGCTGGATGCCTACCACTACTACCACCCTCACCCAGGGGGCTGGATGCCTACCACTACTACCACCCTTAGCCAGGGGGCTGGATGCCTACCACTACTACCACCCTCACCCAGGGGGGCTGGATGCCTACCACCACTACCACCCTCACCCAGGGGGCAGGATGCCTACCACTACTACCACCCTCACCCAGGGGGCTGGATGCCTACCACTACTACCACCCTTAGCCAGGGGGGCTGGATGCCTACCACTACTACCACCCTTAGCCAGGGGGCTGGATGCCTACCACTACTAGCACCCTCACCCAGGGGGGCTGGATGCCTACCACCACTACCACCCTCACCCAGGGGGGCAGGATGCCTACCACTACTACCACCCTTAGCCAGGGGGCTGGATGCCTACCACTACTACCACCCTTAGCCAGGGGGGCTGGATGCCTACCACTACTACCACCCTTAGCCAGGGGGGCTGGATGCCTACCACTACTAGCACCCTCACCCAGGGGGGCTGGATGCCTACCACCACTACCACCCTCACCCAGGGGGCAGGATGCCTACCACTACTACCACCCTTAGCCAGGGGGGCTGGATGCCTACCACTACTACCACCCTTAGCCAGGGGGGCTGGATGCCTAACACTACTACCACCCTCACCCAGGGGGGCTGGATGCCTACCACCACTACCACCCTCACCCAGGGGGCAGGATGCCTACCACGACTACCACCCTCACCCAGGGGGGCTGGATGCCTACCACTACTACCACCCCCACTCATAGGATGGACAATGCATGACACAACCAGCACACCACAACCTAGGGAATGCAAGATAAAGACATCCCCCACCACCATGACAAGCGTGTGTAGGCTGTGTCAAATGCCTACAACACCGAACATGACTTTGAACATACAATGTGACCCCTAGCACATGTGCCACACATATATGTGTGTGGCACCCACAATGCAAGCAGCCCATGACCATTGTGGCAATGGGGCCTAAACCCCCATCATCACAGTGACCAAAAGGTAAGTGTGGGGTCCATAGCTGAAGCACATTTTGACCATTGTGGCAATGGGGTCTAAACCCCCATCATCACAGTGACCAAAAGGCAAGTGTGGGGTCCATAGCTGAAGCACATTTTGACCATTGTGGCAATGGGGTCTAAACTCCCATCATCACAGTGACCAAAAGGCAAGTGTGGGGTCCATAGCTGAAGCACATTTTGACCATTGTGGCAATGGGGTCTAAACCCCCATCATCACAGTGACCAAAAGGCAAGTGTGGGGTCCATAGCTGAAGCACATTTTGACCATTGTGGCAATGGGGTCTAAACCCCATCATCACAGTGACCAAAAGGCAAGTGTGGGGTCCATAGCTGAAGCACATTTTGACCATTGTGGCAATGGGGTCTAAACCCCCATCATCACAGTGACCAAAAGGTAAGTGTTGACAAAGAAAGAGCTGCAACTGCCAAACTGCATGGATCATTCCTGGTCACAGAACCAAAAACTCATCTGTGGCAAAGTAGTGTATGTGTCCCATTGCAACATAAATTGGGTGAGCCAAATACTGCAGTGCAAATGAGACATTCCTTTGGCCATGTGCAGACAAACAACACCCATGGGGGCTGACACCGTCAACATTCATCAATGACACAATGACAGAAGTGACCATCAGAATGCAGAACCACATATTTGCACCAATGGGCACACAAATGCAGATATCCTGTGAAGACAGCAGATGTGAGGTGAACAGATACCATACCATGGCAGCAATGGGACACACAAACCATGATCACTGTGCTGACCGATGACCTAGGAGTCCCAGGGACAGCAGGGGAAACACACCAAACAACATACAGCCAATGGCACACCCAAGATATGCCAATGCAGTGGTGCAGATGCACAAACACAAACAGGCAGACCAACACTGTCATCATACACAGCAGGTGAGGGGGGGCAGTGTCCCCAGGTAACCACACAACACATGAGGAGAGCTGAATACCAATCATACAGATGTGCATACACTGCCACACTAAGGTAACTCATGGATCCAAATCCCCTATGTGGGCAAGCAGGCATTGTCAGATGAGAGGGAGCACAAAACACACATGTCACACAGGAACGTAGGAACAACAACTGACACAGCAAGACACAGACACACCACAGCACCACCCCCAGGGCCCCCACAATGTGGTGACCCTTGGCTGCATAAAAATCCCACTCTGATGACAAAGCTGAATGTGGTTCACACTGTGAACCACAGTCATGTGTCCTGAGCAACAAACTACCATCACACCGACACAAGCACAAATCAATCAGCATGGCCAGTAAGCCAAGGCCAACATGGAGGCAGGGGTCTAGCTGGGCAACAACTCCCATCTGCACACACTCAAGACCACACTCCTCGACCTCCAACAATGTGCAGCAGTGAAGTACACATGCACTGGTGACATTGCACATGCACCCATGACTATTCCAGGGTGGTGGGTGGGAACCAAGGTGCAGAAACACATCACACATGGCCACTCAACAAGACTCCTGAATGTCTGACACACTGCACACTACGCTGTACATGGACATGACGGCGATACCACACCAACCAATGGGATCCCAGCCACAGTCACACACCAATGAAGAAGCCAAGGTCACCCACAAAGAACACACATAGACAACAACCAACATCGCAGCCCGGACCCTGAGGAGTGCCAGCAGTCACACACACGTGTCAC